>JAWNOR010000303.1:0-600000 GCA_035045885.1 Drosophila borealis
ATGGAAACTCGAAACGCCATCGTCATAGAGGCCGATTTACCTCCTGGACCCGTTGGGCAAAGTGCTGGAGAAGCTAATCTGCACCAGGCTTGAAGCAGCTGTCGACAACAGTGATGGCTTGTCCCAAAGAGATTTTAACTTCACCAAGGCAAAGTCGACAATAGAAGCTTTGGAAAAAGTGGTCGGCATAGCAACAAACGCCATCCAAGGATCAAGATGGAAAAGCGGCACAAAGAATTACTGCCTTGTCGTCAAGCTGGATGTTAAAAACACATTTAACGC
Source organism: Drosophila borealis (assembly GCA_035045885.1). NCBI lineage: Eukaryota > Metazoa > Arthropoda > Insecta > Diptera > Drosophilidae > Drosophila > Drosophila borealis. Next base: position 283 of record JAWNOR010000303.1, read on the forward strand.
AGCCAGGTGGGTCAAAATATTGGATGCACTGTCAACATTCCGCGTCCCATATCACCTCCAGGAGATGATAAGCAGCTACTTTGCAGGAAGATTGATTCAATATGACACCGCAGATGGCCAAACTACACACCAAGTGTCCGCCATGGTGCCCCAAGGCTCAGTTCTAGGACCCCTCCTCTGAAACATCATGTACGATAGCATCCTCCGACTGGATCTCCCGATCGATGCAAGTATCATCGGCTTAGCGGCAGACATGGCCCTTGTAGTCGTCGGCGAGAAACTAAAGGACCTAGAGGAATCGTGCAAGCACAGCATTGACCGTGTACACTAATGGCTGGCAGCAGCTGGACTCGATCTGGCTGTCCATAAAACAGAAGCGATGCAAAAAGGTGAAAAAAGGTGGAAACAGCGCACATAAGAGTTGGAGGCGCTGTAATAGAATTAACTAGGGCGCTAAAGTACCTGGGCGTCATGTAGACACAAGGATGTAATTCAGAGAGCACTTGGAGTATGTGCATAAAAAAGCAGCAGTATCCTGTCGAGCGCTATCCAGGATTATGCTGAACACTCGAGGACCGAAACAGCAGAGCCGCCGTCTTCTCATGAACGTAAATATAGCGGTAATAATGTACGCGTCCCCCATCTGGAGCAGAGCATTGGCTGTTCCTAGCTACAGCCACGGATTAGACTCAACATATCGCCAAAGCGCCCTACGGGTCAGCTGCGCCTTCCGGACGGTATCAGACGATGCGACTCTGGTTATCGCAAGGATGCTCCCGCTTAACGAACTGGCAACTGAAGCGGTAGTTTGCCTTAGAGCTCATGGAGCACTGGAGGACAGCATGGGCAGACCTATCACGGTGGAAAACCTGGTCACAAGCATGCTAGGGATAGCACAAAAGTGGAACGCAACGAGTACCTTTGCAGAAGACGTTATGCTGTAGCTCAGGAGAATTGGGCGCATCAGACGGAGAACGGAGGAGGACTAGGTGGCAAGAACATGCCTGTTAAGCAATGCTTTGCGGCCGTTCCGCAGGCAATCCACGCTACCTATTCAACAAGCATCCCCCCAACTACAACCTAAGCGTAAAATGCTATATTTGTATATAATATTATATTAATCATACTTAAAGCGTTGTAATAAATATAATAAAAAAAATAGGACTAGATGACCCATGAGCTGACGGCCAACAGTATTCTAGCATCTCCGAAAGCGGACTGAAATCTCGCCGAAATCTACCGCCCCCTCCCGTTAAAACATGGCAGGTCTCCAAGCACGCTCCTTGACTCGTCACCATTTAGTTGGCAGTATAGGCTTAAATGTAATATTCCTGATTAACGCAGATCAGGCTCCAAACAATCGACCCCATGAAGGCGGGCGTCAACCCTCGCATGGCTTCACTGCTTGCAAAGACAACTATCAGATCATAACGTGACTGTACAACGACCATGGACAACGGCTTAGGAGTTGGTTCCCAATAAAATGAGTATCACCCAAACCCCACAACTGAAAGAAAGCTGTGATGCTTTTGCAAAGAGCAGCAGAATGACGAGATCACCAGTAGGTGTAGCAACAGCCGCCCCCGCGAAGACGATCCCAAAGCGGGATCGATTGACGGCAACTCAGAGTAGCTCTGCACTCCGAGATCTCGTTCAAGAGGTCTCAAAGCTGGTGGATATGCGAGAAGAGGGTAAGCGGCGCTCTAACCATCAACCGATGCGAGATGCAATAGAGAGCATCAGAGTGCTGTACGAGCTGGTAGCCATAAAGCTACACGACGAAGGAGCCAAGGAGGTTATTAGGACGCACAAGTCCTCACAAACCTCGCCGGGTTTGGGACGACAACTGAAGTCAAACGGAAGCAAATCACAGCGCGAACACCCCAAACGAAAAGAATCAGGGGACCAGTCGGCAATCAGGCTACCGTAACGATTGCGCAGGTGACACCCAAAGTCCCAAAGGAGAGGACAACAATTGGAAGGAGGTCACCCATAAAAAAAACGACAGCGAAAAGAGCGATGGACTACTCAAGGAGAAGACGCGACCAGATGATATAGTAATTGCGGCAAAAGGCGAAGCAAGCTACTCGGAGATATTGAGGAGAGTCAAATCGGATGAGAAGCTCAGCGAACTCGGGAAAGCGGTAGTAAAAAAAGGAGAGCTGCTCCTACAACTCAACAATTCCAGAGAACTAACTACAGTATTTAGGATCCTGGTAGGCGATAATGCCGAGTTCCGGGCGCTGTCCCATAGCGTAACTAAAAAGTACAAAGATCTGGACGAGCCTACGACTCGTGAGGACATTTGTGAAGCATTGAGAGTTCAGATGCAACTATTGGACGTATCCCGGGAAAATATTAACCAGCAAAAAGCGTGAAAAAAGCCCTATCAGTAGGTACACTGAAAGTAGAGTGGGTCAGCTCAAGGCTCCGCAAACGAATAAACATCACCAGATGTTTAGATTTCTGACGTTTGACACCTCGCGAGACAGGGCAAGAGCGAAGAGGACAGATGAAATCTGTGCCAGCAATGCGGAGGAAATGATCACCTGGCTAGGCACTGCCAACTGGAGCCGCACTGCATCTTCTGTTAGGAAAAGGAAACCGACTCCAAACACATTGCGGGCAGTGAAAGATGTCCAGTGTTCAGGAACGCACTTCCCAAAAGAAAATGAAATGCGGCAAAGCGAAAATATAGTCCTGTCAGGTTTTTTCGGCAACGGCTTTGGAGATGGTGGTTTTTTAATTAGTTTTTCATTTATAACTTTGATATTTGTTGAGTGAGTTGCGGTATTTGGCTTTCTTTGCTGGAGGCTTTCTTTCAGAAAATCAAGTTCGGCAGTTAATTTTTGTGCCGTTGCCCATGTGGGCGGCGTATTCGTGTATAAAAGCCACTTAATGTGTGCTATTCTTTTATTTATTTTGTTTTTCTGGACTCCGCGTTTGCCCATTACTCGCACTCTACTCACTCAGACTTTCAGTTTTTTTTTTTCCAATCTCTAGGTCTCCCGCGCTGGCGTAAGGGACGGATTGCCTCTCACACTTGTTGCTTGTTGTTGTTGTCATCCAGCCCTCTCACTCTTGTGTTTTATTCCATCGTTGACGGACTGCCACTCGTACTTGTAGACTGCTGGTCATCATAGTTGTTGTTGTTTTTAAAATATTAATATTATTTTTTTTTACTGTATATTTGATTTTGTCTTTTCGTGTTTTTAATGCACTTTTACATAGTTTTTGTTGTATAGGTTTTTTTTTTTTTTTTATTCACATGTTATATTTTCAACACGTTCCTGACACTTGTCACGGTCGCCATGTTAAATTAAAAGAGCTCGGTAATAATAAAAAGACCTGTTATTAGTTTCACGCATTGGTCGAGAGTGTTCTCTCGGTTTTATTCAATTTTATATTTGGCTTATTACATACAATATTCTAAGTGAGCTCTGCCGCTAAAAGCGTCGGCAGAGAGAGAGAGTTGCAGTACATATGTGCCTATGTAGTTATGTATATATAGATATATAAGTACAGATGGTACATACTCAAGAAGAGCTTACGCTAGCGATCTCACGCTGCGGCCAGTCCGCATAAGTGACGGATCCTATTACTGCACTTATGTATATTTATGATTGTATAAACATAGCAACAAAGTGTCGTTATGTTATGAGTTGTTACTCTTACTTTTAAGTTGGGCATATGACCACCTGTTATATTGTGTACTCTACAATACTGTGGGCATATGCTCATTTGGCATACAACATACTACAATGGAAACTCGAAACGCCATCGTCATAGAGGCCGATTTACCTCCTGGACCCGTTGGGCAAAGTGCTGGAAGAAGCTAATCTGCACCAGGCTTGAAGCAGCTGTCGACAACAGTGATGGCTTGTCCCAAAGAGATTTTAACTTCACCAAGGCAAAGTCGACAATAGAAGCTTTGGAAAAAGTGGTCGGCATAGCAACAAACGCCATCCAAGGATCAAGATGGAAAAGCGGCACAAAGAATTACTGCCTTGTCGTCAAGCTGGATGTTAAAAACACATTTAACGCAGCCAGGTGGGTCAAAATATTGGATGCACTGTCAACATTCCGCGTCCCATATCACCTCCAGGAGATGATAAGCAGCTACTTTGCAGGAAGATTGATTCAATATGACACCGCAGATGGCCAAACTACACACCAAGTGTCCGCCATGGTGCCCCAAGGCTCAGTTCTAGGACCCCTCATCTGAAACATCATGTACGATAGCATCCTCCGACTGGATCTCCCGATCGATGCAAGTATCATCGGCTTAGCGGCAGACATGGCCCTTGTAGTCGTCGGCGAGAAACTAAAGGACCTAGAGGAATCGTGCAAGCACAGCATTGACCGTGTACACTAATGGCTGGCAGCAGCTGGACTCGATCTGGCTGTCCATAAAACAGAAACGGTGCAAAAAGGTGAAAAAAGGTGGAAACAGCGCACATAAGAGTTGGAGGCGCTGTAATAGAATTAACGAGGGCGCTAAAGTACCTGGGCGTCATGTAGACACAAGGATGTAATTCAGAGAGCACTTGGAGTATGTGCATAAAAAAGCAGCAGAATCCTGTCGAGCGCTATCCAGGATTATGCTGAACACTCGAGGACCGAAACAGCAGAGCCGCCGTCTTCTCATGAACGTAAATATAGCGGTAATAATGTACGCGTCCCCCATCTGGAGCAGAGCATTGGCTGTTCCTAGCTACAGCCACGGATTAGACTCAACATATCGCCAAAGCGCCCTACGGGTCAGCTGCGCCTTCCGGACGGTATCAGACGATGCGACTCTGGTTATCGCAAGGATGCTCCCGCTTAACGAACTGGCAACTGAAGCGGTAGTTTGCCTTAGAGCTCATGGAGCACTGGAGGACAGCATGGGCAGACCTATCACGGTGGAAAACCTGGTCACAAGCATGCTAGGGATAGCACAAAAGTGGAACGCAACGAGTACCTTTGCAGAAGACGTTATGCTGTAGCTCAGGAGAATTGGGCGCATCAGACGGAGAACGGAGGAGGACTAGGTGGCAAGAACATGCCTGTTAAGCAATGCTTTGCGGCCGTTCCGCAGGCAATCCACGCTACCTATTCAACAAGCATCCCCCCAACTACAACCTAAGCGTAAAATGCTATATTTGTATATAATATTATATTAATCATACTTAAAGCGTTGTAATAAATATAATAAAAAAAATAGGACTAGATGACCCATGAGCTGACGGCCAACAGTATTCTAGCATCTTCGAAAGCGGACTGAAATCTCGCCGAAATCTACCGCCCCCTCCCGTTAAAACATGGCAGGTCTCCAAGCACGCTCCTTGACTCGTCACCATTTAGTTGGCAGTATAGGCTTAAATGTAATATTCCTGATTAACGCAGATCAGGCTCCAAACAATCGACCCCATGAAGGCGGGCGTCAACCCTCGCATGGCTTCACTGCTTGCAAAGACAACTATCAGATCATAACGTGACTGTACAACGACCATGGACAACGGCTTAGGAGTTGGTTCCCAATAAAATGAGTATCACCCAAACCCCACAACTGAAAGAAAGCTGTGATGCTTTTGCAAAGAGCAGCAGAATGACGAGATCACCAGTAGGTGTAGCAACAGCCGCCCCCGCGAAGACGATCCCAAAGCGGGATCGATTGACGGCAACTCAGAGTAGCTCTGCACTCCGAGATCTCGTTCAAGAGGTCTCAAAGCTGGTGGATATGCGAGAAGAGGGTAAGCGGCGCTCTAACCATCAACCGATGCGAGATGCAATAGAGAGCATCAGAGTGCTGTACGAGCTGGTAGCCATAAAGCTACACGACGAAGGAGCCAAGGAGGTTATTAGGACGCACAAGTCCTCACAAACCTCGCCGGGTTTGGGACGACAACTGAAGTCAAACGGAAGCAAATCACAGCGCGAACACCCCAAACGAAAAGAATCAGGGGACCAGTCGGCAATCAGGCTACCGTAACGATTGCGCAGGTGACACCCAGAGTCCCAAAGGAGAGGACAACAATTGGAAGGAGGTCACCCATAAAAAAAACGACAGCGAAAAGAGCGATGGACTACTCAAGGAGAAGACGCGACCAGATGATATAGTAATTGCGGCAAAAGGCGAAGCAAGCTACTCGGAGATATTGAGGAGAGTCAAATCGGATGAGAAGCTCAGCGAACTCGGGAAAGCGGTAGTAAAAAAAGGAGAGCTGCTCCTACAACTCAACAATTCCGGAGAACTAACTACAGTATTTAGGATCCTGGTAGGCGATAATGCCGAGTTCCGGGCGTTGTCCCATAGCGTAACTAAAAAGTACAAAGACCTGGACGAGCTTACGACTCGTGAGGACATTTGTGAAGCATTGAGAGTTCAGATGCAACTATTGGACGTATCCCGGGAAAATATTAACCAGCAAAAAGCGTGAAAAAAGCCCTATCAGTAGGTACACTGAAAGTAGAGTGGGTCAGCTCAAGGCTCCGCAAACGAATAAACATCACCAGATGTTTAGATTTCTGACGTTTGACACCTCGCGAGACAGGGCAAGAGCGAAGAGGACAGATGAAATCTGTGCCAGCAATGCGGAGGAAATGATCACCTGGCTAGGCACTGCCAACTGGAGCCGCACTGCATCTTCTGTTAGGAAAAGGAAACCGACTCCAAACACATTGCGGGCAGTGAAAGATGTCCAGTGTTCAGGAGCGCACTTCCCAAAAGAAAATGAAATGCGGCAAAGCGAAAATATAGTCCCTTTAATCACAACTCCAGGAATTCAGAGCAGCACACAAAGGATTCGTCAGAGCGAAAATTAATGGAATCACCGGTTACAGTTGCTATGCACCCCCAGGTTGGAAACTGCGGCGGCTCCAAAACATGCTGGAGGAAATATCTGATGACACTCGCAACAGAGTTCCCCTGGTCATAGCCGGAGATTTTAACGCCTGGGCCCTGGAATGGGGAAGCAAGGAAACCAACGCGAGAGGGACCACACTGCTAGAAGAGTTCGCGGCGATCGACTTGGGCCTTGCAAACGACGGGCAGGAGCTCACGTACTGCAAGGCCGGTAGAGGCTCTATTATAGACCTCACCCAGCTCAGCAGCTCACTTTATAGGCTAACCACATGGAAAGGCAGCAATGAATTCACATTTAGCGACCATCAAGCAGTACATTTCGAGATCCACGGGAGAGGACGGAGAAAACAGCATCCCAAAACAACATTCCCCAAATGGAAGGACAACTACCTAGACGAGGAAACATACACGGATTCCCTACGCCATGCTCGATGGACTTGGGCCACGGAGTCAGCAGAAGACATGGCGCGGCAGCTTATGGAAATCATCTCGGATGCGTGCGACTTATCCATGCCCAGGAGGAAGCCAAATAGAAGAGGAGCACCTTGCTACTGGTGGAACGAGGAAATCAGCAACCTAAGGAAGGCCTGCCTTTGCGCTAGAAGGTGCTCCCAACGAGCCCGAGGCCGCCCAGACTTTGCATCTAGGCTGGAAGACCTGCGAGACCTTAAAAGAAGTATTAAACAAAGCAAATCCCGTTGCTTCCAGCATATATGCGACGAGGCCGATATAAACCCGTGGGGCACGGCTTATGAGATCGTCACGAAGAAGATACGCAGCCAGGAAACAACCCGTATGACCTGTCCTGCGCTTGCCACTACACTTGCACTGTTCCCCCATCACCCAAGATTGGAGGTCGCCAACTGCTTACGCAGCACGGAACTTGTGCAGCAGGTGTCGATAGACGAAGTGGTAGTGGCAAGCAAGAAGCTAGACGACAAAAAGGCTCCAGGACCAGATGGGGTGCCAAATAAGGCGCTAGAGATGGACATGCTGACGAAACCCGACGCCTTCGCCGAGACATACAATATATGTCTTCAGGACGGTGTATTTCCCAAGAGATGGAAGGGGATAAGCCAATAGAGGAACCTTCGGGATACAGGCCAATCTGCCTACTGGACACGGCGGGAAAGGCTCCGGAGTAGATCGTATACAACCGATTAATGAGGGTTGTTGAAGAGAAAGAGGCCCTGTCCAATCAGCAATACGGATTTCGTAAGGCAAGATCTACGGTCGACGCAATTAAGGCGGTGGTCGATATTGCTACTAAAGCAATAGAGGGTACCCGATGGAGGTGGGGAGACAAGGAGTATTGCGTGGTGGTTACTTTGGACATCCGCAATGCCTTCAACTCAGCAAGCTGGTCTTGCATACTGGAAGCCTTAGACCGAATAGGGTTACCGTCCTTTCTTTTCCGAATAATATCCAACTGATACGGAAGACGGTACTGTGAGTTACATGGTCTCAGCAGGGGTCCCACAGGGGTCGGTCTTGGGAACAGCGCACTCCGCACTATTTCTTGATTCCGGACGGTGTCGGACGAGGCGGCCACAGTATTGGCAGTATGCTGCCAGTTGATATATTAGCCAAGGGAATGGAGAACACATACAAAGCAACATCAATGGCAACTTGGCAGGAGAGATAGAACGCGGCGAACAAGGAGAGATAGACACACAAACTAATCCCCAATCTGTAGCAATGGATTAGGAGACGGAACGGAGAAATTAACTTCCACCTAACGCAGTTTTTTACTGGACCCATAGGTTTTGGCATGATGACACCCCCGAGTGTCCGTCATGCCCAAATTTGAATGAAGTCCCGGAACACGTGCTGTACCAATGCTCAAGGTACAGAGATGCAGTAGGCTCTGTACCTCCACCTGAGGCACTGGTAACTTTCAGGAGAGGACAAATGGAGAGATAAATTCAAGCTCACAATAGGCGACGAATAATGGAGACTGCCTAAAATAGGCAACCCATCCCCACGAAGTAATACTTTGCGTTGATCCCGCGGTGAATGTGGTGTATGAGTCAGCGAATCGTGCATACGGTTGGCCCTGGCCATCAGTATCTTACGAAGAATTTCACCTCCATGCCGTAGCAAAAAAAAAAAACAACACACACATACACACTATGTGGCGACCCATCAACATCGTTGACAAAAACAAAATCCTTAACTGGGTTTGTATGCGCACAATATGGCAGCCTATGGATTTACAGCTGCTACCTAGCCCCGAGCATGCTGCTTAGCGAGTTTCAAGCTGCATTAGACGCACTAGTAGACGATGCAAGGGGGCGGAAGGTCATAATTGATGGTGACTTCAACGCCTGGGGAGTGGAATGAGGCAACCAAGCAACTGACGAAAGAGGTCGTGCCCTGTTAGAAAGCTTCGCAGCCCTGGATATAACCCTGTTAAATTCCGGCTCGGAAAACACCTTTAGTCGGGGTGGTACCGGATCAATAATCGATCTCACCATCGCAAGCTCGTCACTTTTCGGCGCAACGAAATGGGAATTTAGCTACATATACACCGCAATCGACCACTCCGCAATAATATGCACGATTTGTGAAGTAACTGCATCCAAAACGAGAAGCCTATGTCGAAAAGCTTACCGCTTGGATACTTTCGACCCCGTGGCCTCATCGAACGCAGTCCAATCGCTTGCCACAGCCGGCAGCGCAGATGGCAAATCAAGTGGCTGTGATGAAAGCATGGAAACCCGGAGAACGTTTCAGCGCCACCATGTAGTCACGTACTGGTGGAATGAAAATATTGCCGAAGCACGGCGGAACTGCATCTAAACAAGAAGGAGATACCAGCGAGCCCGAGGTAGACCCAACTTTGCCGAAGAACAAGTAGGGTATCAAAGGGCCAGAAAACTGCTAAGGAGGCTATAAGAGAAAGCAAACGAGAATGCTTTCTGGAACTATGCGGCTCAGCTGAATATGATCCTTGGGGCAAGGCATATAAAACCGTCATCAAAAGGCTGTACACCGACAAGAAAACGCAGTGAGCTTAAGTTGATTGTGGAAGCGCTATTCCCAATCAGACCCGATGTACTACCTACGGAAACCGGCCCATCGAGCCACGGAGTAGCCACGCCAGCTCTCATTGACGAAGTCTCAGTCGAAGAGGTGCTGACGACCGGCAAAAGCCTAAATCCAAATAAGGCACCGGGTCCGGATGGAATCCCTAACCGAGCGCTGTAACTAGCCATGTCGTCGACGCTGGCGCAGTTCGTGCATCCTTTAAACATCTGCCTAATGGAGAGAAATTTCCCTACGATATGGAAACTCGAAACGCTATCGTCATAGAGGCCGATTTGTCTCCTGGACCCGTTGGGCAAAGTGCTGGAGAAGCTAATTTGCACCAGGCTTGAAGCAGCTGTCGACAACAGTGGTGGCTTGTCCCAAAGAGATTTTAGCTTCACCAAGGCAAAGTCGACAATAGAAGCTTTGGAAAAAGTGGTCGGCATAGCAACAAACGCCGTCCAAGGATCAAGATGGAAAAGCGGCACAAAGAATTACTGCCTTGTCGTCAAGCTGGATGTTAAAAACACCCTTAACGCAGCCAGGTGGGTCAAAATATTGGATGCACTGTCAACATTCCGCGTCCCATATTACCTCCAGGAGATGATACGCAGCTACTTTGCAAGACGATTGATTCAATATGACACCGCAGATGGTCAAACTACACACCAAGTGTCCGCCATGGTGCCCCAAGGCTCAGTTCTAGGACCCCTCATCTGAAACATCATGTACGATAGCATCCTCCGACTGGATCTCCCGATCGATACAAGTATCATCGGCTTAGCGGCAGACGTGGCCCTTGTAGTCGTCGGCAAGGAACTAAAGGACCTAGAGGAATCGTGCAAGCACAGCATTGACCGTGTACACTAATGACTGGCAGCAGCTGGACTCGATCTGGCTGTCCATAAAACAGAAGCGGTGCAAAAAGGTGAAAAAAGGTGGAAACAGCGCACATAAGAGTCGGAGGCGCTGTAATAGAATTAACGAGGGCGCTAAAGTACCTGGGCGTCATGCTAGACACAAGGATGTCATTCAGAGAGCACTTGGAGTATGTGCATAAAAAAAGCAGCAGAATCCTGTCGAGCGCTATCCAGGATTATGCTGAACACTAGAGGACCGAAAGAGACGCCGTCTTCTCATGAACGTAAATATAGCGGTAATAATGTAATAATGTCCCCCATCTGGAGCAGAGCATTGGCTGTTCCTAGCTACAGCCACGGATTAGACTCAACATATCGCCAAAGAGCCCTACGGGTCAGCTGCGCCTTCCAGACGGTATCAGACAATGCGACTCTGGTTATCGCAAGGATGCTCCCGCTTAACGAACTGGCAACTGAAGCGGTAGTTTGCCTTAGAGCTCATGGAGCACTGGAGGACAGCATGGGCAGACCTATCACGGTGGAAAACCTGGTCACAAGCATGCTAGGGATAGCACAAAAGTGGAACGCAACGAGTACCTTTGCAGAAGACGTTATGCTGTAGCTCAGGAGAATTGGGCGCATCAGACGGAGAACGGAGGAGGACTAGGTGGCAAGAACATGCCTGTTAAGCAATGCTTTGCGGCCGTTCCGCAGGCAATCCACGCTACCTATTCAACAAGCATCCCCCCAACTACAACCTAAGCGTAAAATGCTATATTTGTATATAATATTATATTAATCATACTTAAAGCGTTGTAATAAATATAATTAAAAAAAATAGGACTAGATGACCCATGAGCTGACGGCCAACAGTATTCTAGCATCTCCGAAAGCGGACTGAAATCTCGCCGAAATCTACCGCCCCCTCCCGTTAAAACATGGCAGGTCTCCAAGCACGCTCCTTGACTCGTCACCATTTAGTTGGCAGTATAGGCTTAAATGTAATATTCCTGATTAACGCAGATCAGGCTCCAAACAATCGACCCCATGAAGGCGGGTGTCAACCCTCGCATGGCTTCACTGCTTGCAAAGACAACTATCAGATCATAACGTGACTGTACAACGACCATGGACAACGGCTTAGGAGTTGGTTCCCAATAAAATGAGTATCACCCAAACCCCACAACTGAAAGAAAGCTGTGATGCTTTTGCAAAGAGCAGCAGAATGACGAGATCACCAGTAGGTGTAGCAACATCCGCCCCCGCGAAGACGATCCCAAAGCGGGATCGATTGACGGCAACTCAGAGTAGCTCTGCACTCCGAGATCTCGTTCAAGAGGTCTCAAAGCTGGTGGATATGCGAGAAGAGGGTAAGCGGCGCTCTAACCATCAACCGATGCGAGATGCAATAGAGAGCATCAGAGTGCTGTACGAGCGACGAAGGAGCCAAGGAGGTTATTAGGACGCACAAGTCCTCACAAACCTCGCCGGGTTTGGGACGACAACTGAAGTCAAACGGAAGCAAATCACAGCGCGAACAACCCAAACGAAAAGAATCAGGGGACCAGTCGGCAATCAGGCTACCGTAACGATTGCGCAGGTGACACCCAGAGTCCCAAAGGAGAGGACAACAATTGGAAGGAGGTCACCCATAAAAAAAACGACAGCGAAAAGAGCGATGGACTACTCAAGGAGAAGACGCGACCAGATGCTATAGTAATTGCGGCAAAAGGCGAAGCAAGCTACTCGGAGATATTGCGGAGAGTCAAATCGGATGAGAAGCTCAGCGAACTCGGGAAAGCGGTAGTAAAAAAAGGAGAGCTGCTCCTACAACTCAACAATTCCGGAGAACTAAGTACAGTATTTAGGATCCTGGTAGGCGATAATGCCGAGTTCCGGGCGCTGTCCCATTGCGTAACTAAAAAGAACAAAGACCTGGACGAGCTTACGACTCGTGAGGACATTTGTGAAGCATTGAGAGTTCAGATGCAACTATTGGACGTATCCCGGGAAAATATTAACCAGCGAAAAGCGCGAAAAAAGCCCTATCAGTAGGTACACTGAAAGTAGAGTGGGTCAGCTCAAGGCTCCGCAAACGAATAAACATCACCAGATGTTTAAGATTTCTGACGTTTGACACCTCGCGAGACAGGGCAAGAGCGAAGAGGACAGATCAAATCTGTGCCAGCAATGCGGAGGAAATGATCACCTGGCTAGGCACTGCCAACTGGAGCCACACTCCATATTCTGTTAGGAAAAGGACACCGACTCCAAACACATTGCGGGCAGTGAAAGATGTCCAGTGTTCAGGAGCGCACTTCCCAAAAGAAAATGAAGGTCGCGCAGGTGAACCTCAACTATTGCGATGCAGCCCAGGCCCTGTTGATGCAATCAGTCAGGGAGAGGCAGACCGATGTCGCAATAATCTACGAGCCATATAAGCCCATCGCTGGGAGTGGCTGAGCGGCAGACAAATGCGGCAAAGCGGCAATATAGTCCCTTTAATCACAACTCCAGGAAGTAAGATCAGCCCACGACGGATACGTGAGGGCAAAAAATTAACGGAGTTACCATCTACAGCTGCTACGCTCCGCCAAGCTGGCAATTGCGGCGATTTCAGAATATTCTGGAGGAGATATCCGTAGACGACCGCAACGGAGCTCCACTTGTCATAGGAGGAAACTTTAACGCTTGGGCTGTGTATTGGGGAAGCTAGGAAGCCAATGCGAGAGGGACCAGTCTGCTGGAAGAGTTCACGGCGATCGATGTGGGCCATGCAAATGACGGACAGCAACTGAAATATTGCAAGGCCGGCAGAGGTTCTATTATAGACCTTACCCTGCTCAGCATCTCGCTACATAGGCGGACTACGTGGAAAGTGATCAAGCGGTACAATTCGAGATCCACGGGAGAGGATGAAAACAGCAGCAGTCCAAAACAACAGGCCCTAAATGCACGGACATCTGGCTACACTAGGAAACCTTCAAGGACTCCATATGTCATGCCCCGTGGACATGGACCGCGGACTCAACAGAGGACATGGCCCAGCAGCTCATGGAAAACATCTCAGACGCAAGCGACTCATCCATGCCAAGGAAGAGCAGAAGAGTAGCACCCTGCTACTGGTGGAACGCGGATATCAGCGATTTAAGGAAGACTTGCCTATGTGCGAGAAGGCGCTCCCAACGAGCCCGGGGCCGCCCGGACTTTGCCGGTTGGTTGGAAGATCTGCGGGAAAACCAAACGAGCCTTCAAGCGAAGCATAAAATGAGCAAATCCGCCTACTTCCAACAAATATGTGAGGAGGCCGATGTTAACCCAAAAAGATTCGGAGCCAAGGAACAGTCCGCCCGACTGCACTCGCCACTATAGTCGAGGTACTGTTCCCTAGACACCCACAACTAGAGATGGCCAACTGCTCACGTAGCACAATGCTAGTGCAACAGGTGTCGGCAAACGTAGTTGTGGTGGCAAGAAAAAAAAAAGGTTACAGAAAGGCTCCAGGCCTAGATGGTGTGCCAAACAAGGCGCTGAAGCTAGCCATGGCAACGAAACCAGAAGTCTTTGACGAGACATATACCAGATGCTTACAGGACGGAGTATTCCCCAAGCGATGGAAAAGACATGGACTAATTCATCTACCGAAGGGGGACAAGCCAGTTGAGGAACCATCAGGATATAGGCCAATCTGCCTACTGGACTCGGCAGGGAAGATCCTGAAGAGGATCGTATATGACCGACTATTAAGTGTCGTTGAGGAGAACGAGGCGCTGTCCAAACACCAGTAGGGATTTCGGAAAACAAGGTCTACGGTCGACACAATTAAGGCGTTGGTCGCTATTGCAGCTAATCCAATAGAGGGAACCCGATGGAGGTGGGGAGAAAAGGAATATTGCGCGGTGGTAACGTTGGACATCCGTAATGCTTTTAACTCAGCAAGCTGGTCTCGCATACTGGGAGCCTTAGCCCGAATAGGGATACCGTCCTCCCTTTTCCGTATAATATCCAACTACTCGTCCGAACGGGTATTGAGTTATGACACGGAAGACGGTACTAGGAGTTACATGGTCTTAGCTGGGGTCCCACAGGGGTCGGTCCTGGGACTACTCCTGTGGAACATAATTTACGACGAGGTGCTTAGAGTGCAATCGCCTCAGGGATGCAGGTTTATAGGATTTGCAGATGATTTCGCGCTAGAACTGGTGGGCAAAGAGATTAAAGAAGTAGGAGCGGCAGCGAGTGCAGCCATAAGAAACGTGGGCAGCTGGATGCGTGGTGCTAGCCTGGAGTTGGCAGGCCACAAAACAGAGGATGTGCTTTGTAGTGTGTATATGCCCTAACAGCCTGTATTTAAATATAAAGTACGCAGCACTTTGTTGCATACAATAACAATTATACAGTAAACAAGCCCAGAGCCACACTTTATGTGTTGGCTCTGTCTCATATTACGCAGCGCGGTTCAGTAGCCTCACTAGCTGACCGTTTATGCTTACGCTGCATATCCCACGCTCCGTCTGAGCACATTCCGTGAGCAATTTATATGCTGACTAATACAGGCATATGCTAGCTACTCACTCTCCCTCTCTTTGTAGCTGTTAACTAATAACAGCATAAGTATATATGTATATCCATAGGCTAAGCGCAATATTTAAAAGTCGAATAAATTCATTGAGAACATACCCACAAAACTGCACTGACGTGCTGATTGTCTTATTGAAATATATTTATGTGTAAAGACGAAATACAATTTCTACATGGCGACCGTGACATGTTCACGAATCCCTGCCTGGAGGCAGTAGACAAACTGGATAAGGAAAATAAACCCCTGGAGGAAATAAACCCCTGGAGGAAATAAACCCCCAGAGGAAAACGAAAATACACTGACTGCGAAAAGAGGCCATCAATAACATTTGCAGTCGTAACTGGGACATCGAGCGTCCAAGTTTCCTGGGTGAGTAAAGAGTGAGTGTTATGGCCAATAAACGCAGTGGCGTACAAAATAAAATTTCAAGACAATAGCGCACCTAAGGTGGCTGCTATATACAAAAACGCCAACACCCGCATGGTCGACAGCTCAGAAGTTACAAACTGAGCTCGTCTTCCTGCAAAATATAATTTAGTAGAAAAAGTCTAACACCGCTACTCACTCAGCGAATAAAAAAGTTATTATAAACCAAACCACCGCTAATAAAGTTACACCCATTGCCGTAGTCAGCATCCCAAAAGTGAAAAAAATGTGTCCACAGGATTGCGAAGGCCCGCTGGATGGCTCCTTCTGCAAATACACGTGCAAACACTGCACATCAAGCAAAACCAACCAGTGAATACCAGTGCGAAGACCAGCACCGGTACCGCCAGCGCAACAAGCTTCGCCATCGGGACAAGTGCGAGAGGCACACCGCCACTTGCGCCAACGAGGGAGCATCAGCGTGCCATATCCGGCGACGCCCAGCTGATGCAACGGACCAGCAACAGAAGGACACCTATACCTCGACTACTGACAGAAGACACCAGAGTCAGCTTTATTCTTTAAATATATTAATATAAAATAAAATTTTTTGTAAAATTAAGCGGAAACACATCCGCTCGATTAGCAGCATAGCCCGTATTGTCATATTATCCAAAATTTAAGAAACTAAATAAGCCATATATATGGCATAATAAGCTTAACACAAAAAAAAAGGTCTTCTGCCAATATAAAAAAAAACCCCAAAAACTATCTAATTGTACATAAGTACAAGAACATTTTTAAAATTTGAAAATAAACAAATATTTAAACTTGAAAAGAGAAATTTTATAAGTAATAATTCGTTCAAATACAATACGACAATATAAGACATATCAACTAAAATGGGCTCGAGCGAGTCAAAGGTTGAAAAATCAGCCGCAAATGTCATTAATAATGTAAAAGTCATCGATCATAGAGAAAATTTGGAAGATATTGCAATTTTATTGCTAATCATTGCCGTTGTGTCTGTCATTTCATTAGGTCTCAAAACTTATGCAATGCATAACAAGAAAATTAAAAAACGTTACTTAAGTAGGGCAAATAATTTAGATAAAATCTAAAATTCAAAAAACTTTTTTTAACAATGACAGATATAGAATCCATTATTAGGCTCACATATAGAGACGAGCCAGATTTTTATATTCGCGCACTAAACGTACTGCGATTATATAGCGGATTCATTACAGTCTATGAATTCGAACAAGAATATATAGAAACTTACGGCACTCACAAAGTCCGTTAAGACATTGCCAGAAGATAGAAAAGGGAATAGTACTTAGTACGTTGCCATATGTCTCAGTCATATAATAATTATAAAAATAATTACTGAAGAGCACCCAATTTTGGGACCACTAACAATAGTAATGGTCCGATTGCATACATAATATTATAAATAAAGAAGTGCCACATGGAATGGCACCAGATAGATGAAAAAATAAAGCTGCATAGATCGAATTTCGACAAATCATATAAGTGCCTAAATAAGAGTTTTGCAACCAACCATAATTAAACACAATGAGATTCTTGTATATGAATACAATGAACAATGACAACTATCAGATCATAACGTGACTGTACAACGACCATGGACAACGGCTTAGGAGTTGGTTCCCAATAAAATGAGTATCACCCAAACCCCACAACTGAAAGAAAGCTGTGATGCTTTTGCAAAGAGCAGCAGAATGACGAGATCACCAGTAGGTGTAGCAACAGCCGCCCCCGCGAAGACGATCCCAAAGCGGGATCGATTGACGGCAACTCAGAGTAGCTCTGCACTCCGAGATCTCGTTCAAGAGGTCTCAAAGCTGGTGGATATGCGAGAAGAGGGTAAGCGGCGCTCTAACCATCAACCGATGCGAGATGCAATAGAGAGCATCAGAGTGCTGTACGAGCGACGAAGGAGCCAAGGAGGTTATTAGGACGCACAAGTCCTCACAAACCTCGCCGGGTTTGGGACGACAACTGAAGTCAAACGGAAGCAAATCACAGCGCGAACACCCCAAACGAAAAGAATCAGGGGACCAGTCGGCAATCAGGCTACCGTAACGATTGCGCAGGTGACACCCAGAGTCCCAAAGGAGAGGACAACAATTGGAAGGAGGTCACCCATAAAAAAAACGACAGCGAAAAGAGCGATGGACTACTCAAGGAGAAGACGCGACCAGATGCTATAGTAATTGCGGCAAAAGGCGAAGCAAGCTACTCGGAGATATTGCGGAGAGTCAAATCGGATGAGAAGCTCAGCGAACTCGGGAAAGCGGTAGTAAAAAAAGGAGAGCTGCTCCTACAACTCAACAATTCCGGAGAACTAAGTACAGTATTTAGGATCCTGGTAGGCGATAATGCCGAGTTCCGGGCGCTGTCCCATTGCGTAACTAAAAAGAACAAAGACCTGGACGAGCTTACGACTCGTGAGGACATTTGTGAAGCATTGAGAGTTCAGATGCAACTATTGGACGTATCCCGGGAAAATATTAACCAGCGAAAAGCGCGAAAAAAGCCCTATCAGTAGGTACACTGAAAGTAGAGTGGGTCAGCTCAAGGCTCCGCAAACGAATAAACATCACCAGATGTTTAAGATTTCTGACGTTTGACACCTCGCGAGACAGGGCAAGAGCGAAGAGGACAGATCAAATCTGTGCCAGCAATGCGGAGGAAATGATCACCTGGCTAGGCACTGCCAACTGGAGCCACACTCCATATTCTGTTAGGAAAAGGACACCGACTCCAAACACATTGCGGGCAGTGAAAGATGTCCAGTGTTCAGGAGCGCACTTCCCAAAAGAAAATGAAGGTCGCGCAGGTGAACCTCAACTATTGCGATGCAGCCCAGACCCTGTTGATGCAATCAGTCAGGGAGAGGCAGACCGATGTCGCAATAATCTACGAGCCATATAAGCCCATCGCTGGGAGTGGCTGAGCGGCAGACAAATGCGGCAAAGCGGCAATATAGTCCCTTTAATCACAACTCCAGGAAGTAAGATCAGCCCACGACGGATACGTGAGGGCAAAAAATTAACGGAGTTACCATCTACAGCTGCTACGCTCCGCCAAGCTGGCAATTGCGGCGATTTCAGAATATTCTGGAGGAGATATCCGTAGACGACCGCAACGGAGCTCCACTTGTCATAGGAGGAAACTTTAACGCTTGGGCTGTGTATTGGGGAAGCTAGGAAGCCAATGCGAGAGGGACCAGTCTGCTGGAAGAGTTCACGGCGATCGATGTGGGCCATGCAAATGACGGACAGCAACTGAAATATTGCAAGGCCGGCAGAGGTTCTATTATAGACCTTACCCTGCTCAGCATCTCGCTACATAGGCGGACTACGTGGAAAGTGATCAAGCGGTACAATTCGAGATCCACGGGAGAGGATGAAAACAGCAGCAGTCCAAAACAACAGGCCCTAAATGCACGGACATCTGGCTACACTAGGAAACCTTCAAGGACTCCATATGTCATGCCCCGTGGACATGGACCGCGGACTCAACAGAGGACATGGCCCAGCAGCTCATGGAAAACATCTCAGACGCAAGCGACTCATCCATGCCAAGGAAGAGCAGAAGAGTAGCACCCTGCTACTGGTGGAACGCGGATATCAGCGATTTAAGGAAGACTTGCCTATGTGCGAGAAGGCGCTCCCAACGAGCCCGGGGCCGCCCGGACTTTGCCGGTTGGTTGGAAGATCTGCGGGAAAACCAAACGAGCCTTCAAGCGAAGCATAAAATGAGCAAATCCGCCTACTTCCAACAAATATGTGAGGAGGCCGATGTTAACCCAAAAAGATTCGGAGCCAAGGAACAGTCCGCCCGACTGCACTCGCCACTATAGTCGAGGTACTGTTCCCTAGACACCCACAACTAGAGATGGCCAACTGCTCACGTAGCACAATGCTAGTGCAACAGGTGTCGGCAAACGTAGTTGTGGTGGCAAGAAAAAAAAAAGGTTACAGAAAGGCTCCAGGCCTAGATGGTGTGCCAAACAAGGCGCTGAAGCTAGCCATGGCAACGAAACCAGAAGTCTTTGACGAGACATATACCAGATGCTTACAGGACGGAGTATTCCCCAAGCGATGGAAAAGACATGGACTAATTCATCTACCGAAGGGGGACAAGCCAGTTGAGGAACCATCAGGATATAGGCCAATCTGCCTACTGGACTCGGCAGGGAAGATCCTGAAGAGGATCGTATATGACCGACTATTAAGTGTCGTTGAGGAGAACGAGGCGCTGTCCAAACACCAGTAGGGATTTCGGAAAACAAGGTCTACGGTCGACACAATTAAGGCGTTGGTCGCTATTGCAGCTAATCCAATAGAGGGAACCCGATGGAGGTGGGGAGAAAAGGAATATTGCGCGGTGGTAACGTTGGACATCCGTAATGCTTTTAACTCAGCAAGCTGGTCTCGCATACTGGGAGCCTTAGCCCGAATAGGGATACCGTCCTCCCTTTTCCGTATAATATCCAACTACTCGTCCGAACGGGTATTGAGTTATGACACGGAAGACGGTACTAGGAGTTACATGGTCTTAGCTGGGGTCCCACAGGGGTCGGTCCTGGGACTACTCCTGTGGAACATAATTTACGACGAGGTGCTTAGAGTGCAATCGCCTCAGGGATGCAGGTTTATAGGATTTGCAGATGATTTCGCGCTAGAACTGGTGGGCAAAGAGATTAAAGAAGTAGGAGCGGCAGCGAGTGCAGCCATAAGAAACGTGGGCAGCTGGATGTGTGGTGCTAGCCTGGAGTTGGCAGGCCACAAAACAGAGGACGTGCTTTGTAGTGTGTATATGCCCTAACAACCTGTATTTAAATATAAAGTACG
Organism: Drosophila borealis; assembly: GCA_035045885.1. NCBI lineage: Eukaryota > Metazoa > Arthropoda > Insecta > Diptera > Drosophilidae > Drosophila > Drosophila borealis. The sequence goes on from JAWNOR010000303.1 coordinate 20,851, forward strand.
CAGCACTTTGTTGCATACAATAACAATTATACAGTAAACAAGCCCAGAGCCACACTTTATGTGTTGGCTCTGTCTCGTATTACGCAGCGCGGTTCAGTAGCCTCACTAGCTGACCGTTTATGCTTACGCTGCATATCCCACGCTCCGTCTGAGCACATTCCGTGAGCAATTTATATGCTGACTAATACAGGCATATGCTAGCTACTCACTCTCCCTCTCTTTGTAGCTGTTAACTAATAACAGCATAAGTATATATGTATATCCATAGGCTAAGCGCAATATTTAAAAGTCGAATAAATTCATTGAGAACATACCCACAAAACTGCACTGACGTGCTGATTGTCTTATTGAAATATATTTATGTGTAAAGACGAAATACAATTTCTACATGGCGACCGTGACATGTTCACGAATCCCTGCCTGGAGGCAGTAGACAAACTGGATAAGGAAAATAAACCCCTGGAGGAAATAAACCCCTGGAGGAAATAAACCCCCGGAGGAAAACGAAAATACACTGACTGCGAAAAGAGGCCATCAATAACATTTGCAGTCGTAACTGGGACATCGAGCGTCCAAGTTTCCTGGGTGAGTAAAGAGTGAGTGTTATGGCCAATAAACGCAGTGGCGTACAAAATAAAATTTCAAGACAATAGCGCACCTAAGGTGGCTGCTATATACAAAAACGCCAACACCCGCATGGTCGACAGCTCAGAAGTTACAAACTGAGCTCGTCTTCCTGCAAAATATAATTTAGTAGAAAAAGTCTAACACCGCTACTCACTCAGCGAATAAAAAAGTTGTTATAAACCAAACCACCGCTAATAAAGTTACACCCATTGCCGTAGTCAGCATCCCAAAAGTGAAAAAAATGTGTCCACAGGATTGCGAAGGCCCGCTGGATGGCTCCTTCTGCAAATACACGTGCAAACACTGCACATCAAGCAAAACCAACCAGTGAATACCAGTGCGAAGACCAGCACCGGTACCGCCAGCGCAACAAGCTTCGCCATCGGGACAAGTGCGAGAGGCACACCGCCACTTGCGCCAACGAGGGAGCATCAGCGTGCCATATCCGGCGACGCCCAGCTGATGCAACGGACCAGCAACAGAAGGACACCTATACCTCGACTACTGACAGAAGACACCAGAGTCAGCTTTATTCTTTAAATATATTAATATAAAATAAAATTTTTTGTAAAATTAAGCGGAAACACATCCGCTCGATTAGCAGCATAGCCCGTATTGTCATATTATCCAAAATTTAAGAAACTAAATAAGCCATATATATGGCATAATAAGCTTAACACAAAAAAAAAGGTCTTCTGCCAATATAAAAAAAAACCCCAAAAACTATCTAATTGTACATAAGTACAAGAACATTTTTAAAATTTGAAAATAAACAAATATTTAAACTTGAAAAGAGAAATTTTATAAGTAATAATTCGTTCAAATACAATACGACAATATAAGACATATCAACTAAAATGGGCTCGAGCGAGTCAAAGGTTGAAAAATCAGCCGCAAATGTCATTAATAATGTAAAAGTCATCGATCATAGAGAAAATTTGGAAGATATTGCAATTTTATTGCTAATCATTGCCGTTGTGTCTGTCATTTCATTAGGTCTCAAAACTTATGCAATGCATAACAAGAAAATTAAAAAACGTTACTTAAGTAGGGCAAATAATTTAGATAAAATCTAAAATTCAAAAAACTTTTTTTAACAATGACAGATATAGAATCCATTATTAGGCTCACATATAGAGACGAGCCAGATTTTTATATTCGCGCACTAAACGTACTGCGATTATATAGCGGATTCATTACAGTCTATGAATTCGAACAAGAATATATAGAAACTTACGGCACTCACAAAGTCCGTTAAGACATTGCCAGAAGATAGAAAAGGGAATAGTACTTAGTACGTTGCCATATGTCTCAGTCATATAATAATTATAAAAATAATTACTGAAGAGCACCCAATTTTGGGACCACTAACAATAGTAATGGTCCGATTGCATACATAATATTATAAATAAAGAAGTGCCACATGGAATGGCACCAGATAGATGAAAAAATAAAGCTGCATAGATCGAATTTCGACAAATCATATAAGTGCCTAAATAAGAGTTTTGCAACCAACCATAATTAAACACAATGAGATTCTTGTATATGAATACAATGAAATCAGGAGTTTAATTAAGGAGTGGCAGCATAAACTCACAAGCTTACACAGAGTCCAAACTTCAGACATTTTACAACGTCTAAGGGATAATATGGTAAGCTTAAACGAAAAGTACAATCTCCAGCTTTATTTATCATCGGCATTAAACACGCCGGTAACGTTTGATAAGTCACTCTTGACAAACTCAACGGAAAACGACCAAATAGAAGACATAAAATAAGTAAACATGGCTCAGACAGTTGTAGATGACAGTTACCAGAGTTCGATGAAAAGGCCGAAAACCTACAAAGTTTTTTGGATGCATTGAATCTAATAGATTCCTTAAAAGGCACTCACGAACTAACTGCAGTAATAATGAAGACTAAACTGAAGGGCCACGCTAGAAATTTGATATGTAATGAGCAGACAAAGCTGTAAAAGGAGAATCTGTAGACGTCATATCTGCAAAACTTCTTAATCTGCAGTAAAAGAGCAAAACGGCTAAGCAATACACCCAAGATGTGGAAAAATTGACCCAGGCTCTTGAAGGTGCGTATATCAGTGATGGTTAAAGCCCGGATCTAGCCAACAAATACTGTTTGACATTAGCTGTAAAGGCCACGACGCAAAATTGTGCAATTGACAAAGAAAACTGAGCATGCAGGCAGGCACATTCAACACCATGAATGATGCCATTTCAAAATTTGTCAACAGTTGTACGGAAGCAACAGGCCAGGCAAATTCCGTCAACGACAATATGGAAATAATAGAGGAAACCGAGGTAATTATCGTGTCAGAGGTAATTATCAGAACAACGGTTCCAGAAATAATAACCAAAGTTATAACAGAAACTATAATAGGGCACAAGGCCAAAATAGAGAAAACTCTAGAGGCCGGGGCAACTCGAATCGAGGCCACAACAATAATGTCCGAGTTACACAACACAATTCGGAAAACTCCGAACCTTTAGATACGCAACACTAGAAAACAATAAGGTTCACACCATTAATCTCAACCTCAATATATTTGTATCATTTTATCATGTGGCAACAGGAAAAAAAACTTGTTTTTTTAATAGATAGTAGTAAATTCTGATTTTTTCAATGACATTCAAAATGACAATAGAATCAATATTCAAGGCATAAGCCAAGAAGTTATAAAATCGAAAGGCTAAACCTCAATTGAACTACAGATAGATCAATACATAATTACACACAATTTCCATATAGTATATTTGCATTTCACAATACCAAGCAATGGAATAATAGGAATTGATCTTATAAAAAAATTCAATTGCCAATTCGATTTCAAGCCGACAGAAGTTTGGCTTATAATCAGACCCGATTCATGTTCCAATAACATATAGTTTTGGTAATAATACAATACTTTTACCAGCAAAGATCACAAGTTGTCCGAAAAATCGAACTATCTTCAAGTGAAGATAGTGTACTAATTCCAAACCAGGAAATTCAAACTGGTATTTATGTTGCAAACACCGTTGCAACCACACGAAACGCATTTGTCCGATTACTGAACACAACCAGTACCGATATAAGTCACTTTCGAACTACGAAGTGGTTCAAACAAACAATGGAAGTAGAAGAGAAGAAGTCATGTCTCGACTATCCTAAAATTTTCCACCACAGTGTAATGCAAAATTAACTGAATTATGCACTAATTATACAGATATATTGACTTGAAACCGAATCTATATCAACAAATAATTTTTACAAACAAAAATTGAGATTGAAAGATGATGGACCAGTCTACATTAAAAATTATAGGAGTCCTCAAAGCCAAAAAAGAAGAAATCCAAGCCCAAGTACAAAAACTAATTGACTACAAAATTGTCGAACCATCTGTGTCAGAATATAATAGCCCACTTTTATTAGTCCCAAAGAAATCTCATCCTGAATGCAATAAGAAAAAAATGGCGATTGGTAATTGACTATCGTCAAATCAACAAAAAGCTGCTAGCTAATAAGTTCCCACTACCTATAATTGATGATATTTTAGATCAACTAGGTAGAGCGAAATATTTTTCATGCCTTGGCTTAATGTCAGGCTTTCACCAAATTGAACTTGACAATAATTCAAGAGACATAACGTCTTTTTCGACGAGCAATGGCTCCTATCGCTTCACGCGATTACCATTTGGTTTAAAAATAGCTCCGAATTCATTTCAGAGAATGATGACAATAGCATTCTCTGGACTTGAACCTTCGCAAGCATTCCTTTATATGGATGATCTAATAATCATTGGTTGTTCCGAAAAGCATATGCTTAAAAACCTAACAACTTAAAGCTACATCCTTATGCTTATTTTTTATGCAAGAATTCACATTTCTGGGACACAAATGCACCGACAAAGGAATCTTACCAGGCGACAAGAAATACGACGGCAAAATTATCCAGTCCCACGTGATGCGGACAGCGCTAGACGTTTCGTTGCATTTTGCAACTATTATAGACGATTTATTAAAAACTTCGCCGACCATGCACGGCACATAACTAGACTAAATAAAAAGAATGTTCCATCTGAATGGACGGATAAATGTAACAATGTGTTTTTTTACTTAAAATCTTAACTTATTATTGTATAATAACGGATGCGAGTTTTAACTGAAAACCACAACGGACTCCAACTTCCAGTTGTATACGCATCCAGATCATTCACCAAGGGAGAAAGTAACAAGAGTACGACGGAACAGGAATTAGCAGCAATTCATTGGGCAATAACACATTTCAGAATATATATTTATGGTAGACATTTCACTGTCAAAACAGATCATAGACCACTTACGTATTTATTTTCAATGGTTAATCCAAGTTCTAAATTAACACGTATGAGGCTTGAGTTAGAGGAATATAATTTTACGGTAGAGTATCTAAAGGGTAAAGATAACTATGTAACTGATGCGTTATCAAGAATAATCATCAAATAACTAAAAGATTTACAAGTTAATGTCCTGAAAGTCACTACCAGGCACCAAAGTAAGCAGAAAAACTCCGTCGCAGGAAAAGATCAAGTAGATTTGCCTATGCAAACTCTTGACAACGCTTCTAAGCCCAACGTATATGAAGTCATTTGTAATGATGAAGTACGAAAAGTAGTGGCCTTGCTTATATTAAATAATATATGTTTCTTCAAACATGGAAAAAAAATTATGGCAAGAATTGATGTTCGATGCGATCTGTACACCAATGGAACATTTGACTAAGGTCAGTTATTTCAAAGGCTTGAATAAGAAGCCGGTATACATGAGATCAGGCAACTCAAACTGGCACCGAGCGAAAAGATATTTGAATTAATTTCAATTGAATCTTTTAAAAATATAGGCAACAAAACATTAAAATCATTACGAGTAGCGCTACTCAAGCCGGTGACCATAATAGAAAATGAAAAAGATCAAGAAGCGATCCTGTTTACATATCATGACGATCCTATACAAGGAGGTCATACTGGCATTTCAAAAACACTAGCTTAAATAAAGAGACACTACTACTGGAAAAATATGACACGTCATATAACCCAGTACATACGTAGATGTCATAAATGACAAAAGTCGAAAACGACGACCCACACAAAAACACCTCTGACTATTACGGAAACGCCGATAAATGCGTTTGACAGAGTGATAGTGGATACTATAGGTCCACTACCAAAATCTGAAAATGGTAACGAAAACGCAATTACATTGATATGTGATTTAACAAAATATCTTGTTTCCAGTATATATTTGAATCCTTTATACTGAAGTTGCGTCCAATAAAGACGTTCATTTCGAAAATGGGAACTGAATATAAAAATCCACCGCACACCACCACCAGACAGTTGGAACAGTCGAAAGAAGTCATAGAACTTTTAATGAATACATACGATCATACATATCAGTTGATAAAACTGATTTGGACGTATGGCTTTAATATTTCGTTTACTGTTTCAACACGACCCCCTCTATGGCACACAATTATTGTCCATATGAGTTAGTTTTCGGCAAGCAAAGCAACTTGCCAAAATATTTTAATAAAATAGATGATATTGACCCTTTATATAACATAGACGATTACGCTAAGGAATCTAAATATAGATTATAATTAGCATATAAAAGAGCAAGAATTATGATAGATAAACATAAGCAGGAAAATAAGGAACTATATTATAGGAAAACATTAGACATTAACCTAAATATAGGAGATAAAATACTTTTAAAAAATGAAGTAGATCATAAATCAGAAAATAAATACCTAGGACCATATACGGTAGTAACCATAAAAGAAAAAGATAACGTTATAATAAAAGATAAAAAGGGTAAAGAACAAGAAATTCATAAGGATAGATTAGAAATTCTTAATGCATAATAATTCTAAATTTTCTTTATGAATTCTAATTCTAAATAAAACCAAAAAGAAAATATATATATATAACGGCCTCATCAGCCAAATGAAAAAAAAAACAACATTAATACAAATAAACAAATTACACCGTTATCCGTCAAGTGGTGAACTGGCTCGTTACCAATGGCTTAACACTGGCTGCCCACAAGACGGAGGTAGTACTAGTCAGCAGCCGGAAGGTAGTAGAGACAGCCAACATATGCGTCGACAACTGTCCCATACATTCGAAGCCAGCCATCAGGTACTTGGGACTAGTGCTTACTTTCAAGCTCCATTTGGAGTTCGTCGGGGGAAAGGCGGCGAAAGCTGCGAATGCGGGCCCGCGGCAGAAGAGCAGGTGGCTGATAACAAGTGTGGTCAGGTCGATCATCCTGTATGCTGCAACAGTCTGGGCGCCGGCACTGAGGATACCAGCTTATGGCCGAAGCAGCAAGGCTGCATACCGCAGGTGCGCGTTACGATGCCTCAGCTCCTATGGTACCGTCTCCGAATATGCACCACTGGTGCTGCCCGGAATAATCCCGCTAGATCTTCTGGCAATAAAAACAAGGAGCAGCAGACCACAAACTACAAGGCGGGCTGAAACTATAGAAGCATGGCAGGCGAGGTGGAGAGCTACGCCCAATGGCAGCTGGGCACGATCGCTGATCCCGGACATACGGCCTTGGGTGAGGAGGTAGCAGGGTCAAACTGATTTCTAACTAACCCACTTACTGTCGGGATACGGATGCTTAAAATCCTATCTATATAGGCTTAAACACGAGACGGATCCTTTTGCACACACTGTGCGCGGGCCATAGAAGACGCTTAACATGTCTTCTTCGTCTGTCCTACTAAGCTCGCTAAACAGTTGGATTGCTATTAGCACCACAGCTGAAGTGATAATTAAACGCTTGCGTCGCGCTGAAAGGCAGCGCAATCGTCAATCACATATGAGAATCTAGCTGAGGCTTTCCTGCCATCTCCCCCTCGGGAAGTGATACCCATGGGTGGTGCCATGAGACGGTTACAAAGAGTAGGTGGCTTTGTAGTGTGTGCAAGTTCCACACTTTTCGTCTTTTAATGCTTGGCCCACCAATACAAAAAACAATAAATGAAACGAAAAATAAAAACACAAATTTGTGCGAATCAGCCGATCAAAGGTTTGTCGTTAGACAGAGATGTTTTGTTTTTTTGGCATGCCTGCGGTGACCTTGCGCAAAGGACACAAATGTGTGAACAGTCAATGAAAACAGGTGAGCCGCACTTGTCGCTCGTTTGTAATTTGATATGGAAAAATGCAAGAGGTCTTTTAATAAATTAATTGACATTGTAAAATTTTGGGTTAAAGTGTTTTATGACAAGCAGTAAACGGTCAGAATGTCTAGCATGCGTCTGCATCCATATCAAAGTGCATCCATATCATTGTTTATTTCACTGTCCACACATTTGTTTGTGCACACATGCCAACGCTCAGGTACCTTTACCACCAACAAGCATGGGAAATACCAATTTTGCACATGAACAGGCCAAACCCTTTAATAATTTCACACAACTGCTCACTCGAAAGAGAGTGCGAGTGCACAAGTAGCAAGTCGCAAAAATTGAACATTTTAAATTTTTGGTCCTTTCTTAGAATTCATCGACAGGCCGACGATGATTTACCCTTCAAAAATACGACTTAGATTTTTTTAAGCAAAATAGTTCCCATAGGCAAAAATAAAATTATTATCATATAAAATATAAATATTTCATTTAATTTATTTAAGTTTGTATTAAATAAAAATAAATCAGATTCTTCTAATTATACCTGACTAGACAAAGAAATACATGATAGAGCATTTGAATGTGTGTGCCTTTTGCTACCACCACGCCGTGATCTACTTCAGCGCACATCTACACAACTCATTCACATGTATGTTTGTAGATCTCGGGGTTCTATGAGAAGCTATGCAGGGAGAATGAGATGCACACACGTGCGCAAAGCAATGAGTGAGAGCAAGGCACACTCTGCACATGCATACACACATATGTTTTTGGGCTGTAAGGACTTTAAACTTACATACATATATTAAGACGTTGTGCGCTGAGCGAGATGCGGCTTCATACTGAACATTCAGCTATCGAGGCTGGCGTTCGGCTGCTTTTCTATCAAAATGGTCGCGAGCACCCTTGGGGTTCCCTCGTTGCGATTCGATTGTTCGGCTGTTTGTCGTATCTATGCATTATATAGTTAGTGGTTTATGTTAAAAAATGAATTAGGAATTGAGGTTTTTAACACACCACAGCACAAAAGTACAGTAAATGGTCAGGTCGAAATGTTACACTCAACTCTAATGGAGATAAGAGTGCATAAAATAAGAAAAAACATAGAGAATTTTGACTACTCGAATTGCCAGTGTGTGAATGCAATCATACTATTCATTCTACCACAGGGGAAAATGCGTTGATTTACTTTTTGGAAGACCTACTAACTTTAGTACAGCAGACTACGAAAGAACTTGAAACAATAATTATGAAAAACTCATAAAAAACAACAGCAAGTTATTCAGTATGCACCTGGCGATAAAATTTTCGTAAAACAAAATAACAGAGTAGGGACTTAAATATCTAAACGTTTTAAGAAAGAAATAGTAAATGAAAACAAGCACTCAACCGTCATTACTCAATTCGGAAAAATTGTCCATAAAAATAACATAAGAAGTTCTTAATTGCTTTATTCTCCCCTGCTCACCAGGTTCATCTCATGTTGCAATGCCACTTACGAAATTTTGAATTACTCCAAGTCCAAGGTAGCCACCATCGAACTCGGAGATATTATAGTAGAGTCAGGAAACTTTAAAATTATACACCATATTAACATTAACGATTATAAGACCAAATAGGAAAATAATTTACTTAACATTTCCCAAACCAATCCCCTTTTTCCTTTCATAAATAACGAAATCGATCTCACTAACTTTCAAACAAATAAACTAACATCCCACGTAATGCGAAGACGGGCGAATAAACGAAATCGGATCTGTATGGAAATGGATTGCAGGAAATCCAGAATAATAAAGACATTATAGATAGGACACATAAGATAACCAACGACAATAATGTAATAAATAAAACTAAAAAAAAATCAGAAAACTTACAAAACATTCTTGCTACACAATAAATATGTATAATATATTTAATTAAAAAAGATTTAAGAAATATAAACCATGCCATACCTTGTCTTTAGCCAATATAGTAAATCCCTTTATAATTTTCGAAGAAGAAATTAAAATAATAACTAACATTTTTCAAAGAAAATATTCTATTTAATAATATAGAATTCATAAAACTCAAACTAATCGACATCCCTAAACCAGACAAAGAAATTTGTAAACATTTACTTCTAAAACCCTTAAAGAAAACAGGAAATGTAATTAAAATACGATATGAAAATGTTATAAAATGTAAAAATGCAAAAAATATTAATAAAATCAGTATGTGTTTAAAATCAAACTTTATACATATTTCAAACGATAACTGCATTTCTAGATTATTAACAAGTAGGCACAAAAATTGTACCATAACCAACAATGACCATATAAAGAACTATAGAATCAATAGGCACAGGCATTATTTTTCTTAACAATTTTAAGGATAGCATTTCATTTGATAACGATAACCAATTAAAGGGTCATTTGTAATTTAATTTAACATTTGTACATTAGGCATAGGAAATTAATATTTTTCTTTATATGAAACCTCCAACTTTACCCCACTACCAGCCATGATCCAACTGGAGAGACCAATAACGGCGATAGAAGAGGTGTTATCACTGCAGCTAATAAGAGATCTCCATACCAAAATCACAGAGAAGATAGGTGTGCTACGAGCCAATTTCAAACCAATTAACATCACTAATCTTGGAGTAACTTCCGGAATACTGTTGGTCTTCGTTGCCTATGCAATAAAACTCAAGCTGTGCAGGCAAACCACTGTTATTGAAGTAACAGCCACATCCACTAGCAACGAACAGCGCCTAGACAAGGTAGACGAAACAGAAGCTCCCCCGAAAAACCACACAAAAAAACATATAAGCATCCACGATCTACCTGGACAATCGACCAGGACGTTCGAGATCAGAAAGGGAGGAGTTAACCCCTAAGTTGTCCAAAATAACAACATTTGGATTATCAGCTTTCCAACATTTGGTTCCCCACGTGGCCAGTCAACGTGCTGGGAAATGCTGAAGGAAGGTGAGCTGGCGACGCCGACAGTGACGTTTCCTTGTTGGACTGAGGTTTCAATAGGTATTAATTAAGACACCAAATTCAGTTTGTGATAACGACTCATTGTAAGCACATAGTGCTGCTCATAAATAAATAAATGTTTTTTTATAATTTACAACAACCGAATTGGTTAATTTATAATATATAATAGCGGGTATTGCCTGTCGATCGTTTTGTGCCAAAATTTTGTAGATATTTCCTTTTCACGCCCCACGCCCGGAAAATAGAAATCTACCCGTTCCATCTTGAACTCCACTTTTATTTAAAAATATGGTTAAAGTGCATCGATTTAAGAACCAAATGTTGGAATCAGAGGTGTCCGCCCTTGTTAGTCTTGTGGTAAGAGTCTTGAGGCCGAATAAAAAACTTTCGTTTACAGACCCGCATTTTCGATCCAATAGTGGTGAACTTTGCGAAGACAAATAAGTTATGCTAAAGATCTTTGAAAATGAGTTTGAAACCGATATAAGCCAAAAGGTTAATCTCGTTTTTTCGCTGGATTTCCACAGCTACGGGTGGAACTTTCTAAATCGCTGCAACACGTATTAATTAAGTTCTTATGTGGAGTTCTGAAAATAAGTTTGAAGCAAATCGGACAAATCTTAAAACATCACCTAAATAATCTTTGAATCGCACTTTTTACCGAGGTAGCTTATGTTTTGAGAAAAATATGAAACACGACTCAAACGATTTTTCATATAAATCCTTTGAAATGAATTTGAGCGCGAAACGTCACCCACCAAATCTGTGAACCCCCCATTTCCACCAAGGAGGAATGGATTTTTCGAAAAGTGTGAGACACCCCTCGAATGAATTTGAACGAAAAGTGTGAAAATGAATTTGAGGCCCATTGGATGGTAAGCAAAAAAGTTTCATACAAACATTTTTCGCTAATTAACCACTGCTGTGGGTGGAATTTTCCAAATCGCTGAAACACGTATTCAGTAAGTAATGTAGAGTTTTGAAAATAAGTTTGAAGCAAATCGGACAAAACTTAAAACTTTACCTAAATAATCTTTGAATCGCACTTTTTACCGAGGTAGCTTTTGTTTTGCGAAAAACGTGAAACACGTCTCAAAATATTTTGAATATAGATCCTTTGAAATGAATTTGAGCGCGAAATGTCACCCACCAAATGTTTGACCTCCATTTCCACCAAGGAGGAATGGATTTTTCGAAATGTGTGAAACACCCCTCAAATGAATTTGAACAAACATCTTTGAAAATGAGTTAGCATCCGATCGGATATTAAGCTAAAAGTTTCATGCAAACGTTTTTCGCGATTTTTCCACACTTGCAAAACCCCATCTTAACATGCATCATCACATAAGGTAACTTTAGTGAAAATTCAACTCCCTAGCTCTTAATTGGTCACCAATCAGTCAGGACAAACAGTTTTATTTATAGAGATTTATATTTGTTATATTTCCATTGCCATTCCCATTTCTATATCTGCAATACATTTCTTAAAGTGTGTTACATTAAAAAAAAACGATATCAATAATTTTAGTTAATCCTGATCCTGCTGATTTGATTTCGTTCGGATCACAATATTTATTTAAATGTGTTTAGGTTATGTTCCAAGTAATGAATATAATGTTCAAAGTATTAAACAAAATGATTTTCTATAATTGGACTTATGGGGCATTCTGCGTCTTCGAGGTCAACAATGTGTAAAATACACTGATCGTATTATATTTTTTACGTTTTACTCTGATATACGTTTCCTTCCACCAGACAGTTGGAACAGTCGAAAGAAGTCATAGAACTTTTAATGAATACATACGATCATACATATCAGTTGATAAAACTGATTTGGACGTATGGCTTTAATATTTCGTTTACTGTTTCAACACGACCCCCTCTATGGCACACAATTATTGTCCATATGAGTTAGTTTTCGGCAAGCAAAGCAACTTGCCAAAATATTTTAATAAAATAGATGATATTGACCCTTTATATAACATAGACGATTACGCTAAGGAATCTAAATATAGATTATAATTAGCATATAAAAGAGCAAGAATTATGATAGATAAACATAAGCAGGAAAATAAGGAACTATATTATAGGAAAACATTAGACATTAACCTAAATATAGGAGATAAAATACTTTTAAAAAATGAAGTAGATCATAAATCAGAAAATAAATACCTAGGACCATATACGGTAGTAACCATAAAAGAAAAAGATAACGTTATAATAAAAGATAAAAAGGGTAAAGAACAAGAAATTCATAAGGATAGATTAGAAATTCTTAATGCATAATAATTCTAAATTTTCTTTATGAATTCTAATTCTAAATAAAACCAAAAAGAAAATATATATATATAACGGCCTCATCAGCCAAATGAAAAAAAAAACAACATTAATACAAATAAACAAATTACACCGTTATCCGTCAAGTGGTGAACTGGCTCGTTACCAATGGCTTAACACTGGCTGCCCACAAGACGGAGGTAGTACTAGTCAGCAGCCGGAAGGTAGTAGAGACAGCCAACATATGCGTCGACAACTGTCCCATACATTCGAAGCCAGCCATCAGGTACTTGGGACTAGTGCTTACTTTCAAGCTCCATTTGGAGTTCGTCGGGGGAAAGGCGGCGAAAGCTGCGAATGCGGGCCCGCGGCAGAAGAGCAGGTGGCTGATAACAAGTGTGGTCAGGTCGATCATCCTGTATGCTGCAACAGTCTGGGCGCCGGCACTGAGGATACCAGCTTATGGCCGAAGCAGCAAGGCTGCATACCGCAGGTGCGCGTTACGATGCCTCAGCTCCTATGGTACCGTCTCCGAATATGCACCACTGGTGCTGCCCGGAATAATCCCGCTAGATCTTCTGGCAATAAAAACAAGGAGCAGCAGACCACAAACTACAAGGCGGGCTGAAACTATAGAAGCATGGCAGGCGAGGTGGAGAGCTACGCCCAATGGCAGCTGGGCACGATCGCTGATCCCGGACATACGGCCTTGGGTGAGGAGGTAGCAGGGTCAAACTGATTTCTAACTAACCCACTTACTGTCGGGATACGGATGCTTAAAATCCTATCTATATAGGCTTAAACACGAGACGGATCCTTTTGCACACACTGTGCGCGGGCCATAGAAGACGCTTAACATGTCTTCTTCGTATGTCCTACTAAGCTCGCTAAACAGTTGGATTGCTATTAGCACCACAGCTGAAGTGATAATTAAACGCTTGCGTCGCGCTGAAAGGCAGCGCAATCGTCAATCACATATGAGAATCTAGCTGAGGCTTTCCTGCCATCTCCCCCTCGGGAAGTGATACCCATGGGTGGTGCCATGAGACGGTTACAAAGAGTAGGTGGCTTTGTAGTGTGTGCAAGCTCCACACTTTTCGTCTTTTAATGCTTGGCCCACCAATACAAAAAACAATAAATGAAACGAAAAATAAAAACACAAATTTGTGCGAATCAGCCGATCAAAGGTTTGTCGTTAGACAGAGATATTTTGTTTTTTTGGCATGCCTGCGGTGACCTTGCGCAAAGGACACAAATGTGTGAACAGTCAATGAAAACAGGTGAGCCGCACTTGTCGCTCGTTTGTAATTTGATATGGAAAAATGCAAGAGGTCTTTTAATAAATTAATTGACATTGTAAAATTTTGGGTTAAAGTGTTTTATGACAAGCAGTAAACGGTCAGAATGTCTAGCATGCGTCTGCATCCATATCAAAGTGCATCCATATCATTGTTTATTTCACTGTCCACACATTTGTTTGTGCACACATGCCAACGCTCAGGTACCTTTACCACCAACAAGCATGGGAAATACCAATTTTGCACATGAACAGGCCAAACCCTTTAATAATTTCACACAACTGCTCACTCGAAAGAGAGTGCGAGTGCACAAGTAGCAAGTCGCAAAAATTGAACATTTTAAATTTTTGGTCCTTTCTTAGAATTCATCGACAGGCCGACGATGATTTACCCTTCAAAAATACGACTTAGATTTTTTTAAGCAAAATAGTTCCCATAGGCAAAAATAAAATTATTATCATATAAAATATAAATATTTCATTTAATTTATTTAAGTTTGTATTAAATAAAAATAAATCAGATTCTTCTAATTATACCTGACTAGACAAAGAAATACATGATAGAGCATTTGAATGTGTGTGCCTTTTGCTACCACCACGCCGTGATCTACTTCAGCGCACATCTACACAACTCATTCACATGTATGTTTGTAGATCTCGGGGTTCTATGAGAAGCTATGCAGGGAGAATGAGATGCACACACGTGCGC
Source organism: Drosophila borealis (assembly GCA_035045885.1). Classification (NCBI taxonomy): domain Eukaryota; kingdom Metazoa; phylum Arthropoda; class Insecta; order Diptera; family Drosophilidae; genus Drosophila; species Drosophila borealis. The sequence continues at coordinate 35,925 of JAWNOR010000303.1, forward strand.
AAAGCAATGAGTGAGAGCAAGGCACACTCTGCACATGCATACACACATATGTTTTTGGGCTGTAAGGACTTTAAACTTACATACATATATTAAGACGTTGTGCGCTGAGCGAGATGCGGCTTCATACTGAACATTCAGCTATCGAGGCTGGCGTTCGGCTGCTTTTCTATCAAAATGGTCGCGAGCACCCTTGGGGTTCCCTCGTTGCGATTCGATTGTTCGGCTGTTTGTCGTATCTATGCATTATATAGTTAGTGGTTTATGTTAAAAAATGAATTAGGAATTGAGGTTTTTAACACACCACAGCACAAAAGTACAGTAAATGGTCAGGTCGAAATGTTACACTCAACTCTAATGGAGATAAGAGTGCATAAAATAAGAAAAAACATAGAGAATTTTGACTACTCGAATTGCCAGTGTGTGAATGCAATCATACTATTCATTCTACCACAGGGGAAAATGCGTTGATTTACTTTTTGGAAGACCTACTAACTTTAGTACAGCAGACTACGAAAGAACAATAATAATAATTGAAACAATAATTATGAAAAACTCATAAAAAACAACTGCAAGTTATTCAGTATGCACCTGGCGATAAAATTTTCGTAAAACAAAATAACAGAGTAGGGACTTAAATATCTAAACGTTTTAAGAAAGAAATAGTAAATGAAAACAAGCACTCAACCGTCATTACTCAATTCGGAAAAATTGTCCATAAAAATAACATAAGAAGTTCTTAATTGCTTTATTCTCCCCTGCTCACCAGGTTCATCTCATGTTGCAATGCCACTTACGAAATTTTGAATTACTCCAAGTCCAAGGTAGCCACCATCGAACTCGGAGATATTATAGTAGAATCAGGAAACTTTAAAATTATACACCATATTAACATTAACGATTATAAGACCAAATAGGAAAATAATTTACTTAACATTTCCCAAACCAATCCCCTTTTTCCTTTCATAAATAACGAAATCGATCTCACTAACTTTCAAACAAATAAACTAACATCCCACGTAATGCGAAGACGGGCGAATAAACGAAATCGGATCTGTATGGAAATGGATTGCAGGAAATCCAGAATAATAAAGACATTATAGATAGGACACATAAGATAACCAACGACAATAATGTAATAAATAAAACTAAAAAAAATTCAGAAAACTTACAAAACATTCTTGCTACACAATAAATATGTATAATATATTTAATTAAAAAAGATTTAAGAAATATAAACCATGCCATACCTTGTCTTTAGCCAATATAGTAAATCCCTTTATAATTTTCGAAGAAGAAATTAAAATAATAACTAACATTTTTCAAAGAAAATATTCTATTTAATAATATAGAATTCATAAAACTCAAACTAATCGACATCCCTAAACCAGACAAAGAAATTTGTAAACATTTACTTCTAAAACCCTTAAAGAAAACAGGAAATGTAATTAAAATACGATATGAAAATGTTATAAAATGTAAAAATGCAAAAAATATTAATAAAATCAGTATGTGTTTAAAATCAAACTTTATACATATTTCAAACGATAACTGCATTTCTAGATTATTAACAAGTAGGCACAAAAATTGTACCATAACCAACAATGACCATATAAAGAACTATAGAATCAATAGGCACAGGCATTATTTTTCTTAACAATTTTAAGGATAGCATTTCATTTGATAACGATAACCAATTAAAGGGTCATTTGTAATTTAATTTAACATTTGTACATTAGGCATAGGAAATTAATATTTTTCTTTATATGAAACCTCCAACTTTACCCCACTACCAGCCATGATCCAACTGGAGAGACCAATAACGGCGATAGAAGATGTGTTATCACTGCAGCTAATAAGAGATCTCCATACCAAAATCACAGAGAAGATAGGTGTGCTACGAGCCAATTTCAAACCAATTAACATCACTAATCTTGGAGTAACTTCCGGAATACTGTTGGTCTTCGTTGCCTATGCAATAAAACTCAAGCTGTGCAGGCAAACCACTGTTATTGAAGTAACAGCCACATCCACTAGCAACGAACAGCGCCTAGACAAGGTAGACGAAACAGAAGCTCCCCCGAAAAACCACACAAAAAAACATATAAGCATCCACGATCTACCTGGACAATCGACCAGGACGTTCGAGATCAGAAAGGGAGGAGTTAACCCCTAAGTTGTCCAAAATAACAACATTTGGATTATCAGCTTTCCAACATTTGGTTCCCCACGTGGCCAGTCAACGTGCTGGGAAATGCTGAAGGAAGGTGAGCTGGCGACGCCGACAGTGACGTTTCCTTGTTGGACTGAGGTTTCAATAGGTATTAATTAAGACACCAAATTCAGTTTGTGATAACGACTCATTGTAAGCACATAGTGCTGCTCATAAATAAATAAATGTTTTTTTATAATTTACAACAACCGAATTGGTTAATTTATAATATATAATAGCGGGTATTGCCTGTCGATCGTTTTGTGCCAAAATTTTGTAGATATTTCCTTTTCACGCCCCACGCCCGGAAAATAGAAATCTACCCGTTCCATCTTGAACTCCACTTTTATTTAAAAATATGGTTAAAGTGCATCGATTTAAGAACCAAATGTTGGAATCAGAGGTGTCCGCCCTTGTTAGTCTTGTGGTAAGAGTCTTGAGGCCGAATAAAAAACTTTCGTTTACAGACCCGCATTTTCGATCCAATAGTGGTGAACTTTGCGAAGACAAATAAGTTATGCTAAAGATCTTTGAAAATGAGTTTGAAACCGATATAAGCCAAAAGGTTAATCTCGTTTTTTCGCTGGATTTCCACAGCTACGGGTGGAATTTTCTAAATCGCTGCAACACGTATTAATTAAGTTCTTATGTGGAGTTCTGAAAATAAGTTTGAAGCAAATCGGACAAATCTTAAAACATCACCTAAATAATCTTTGAATCGCACTTTTTACCGAGGTAGCTTATGTTTTGAGAAAAATATGAAACACGACTCAAACGATTTTTCATATAAATCCTTTGAAATGAATTTGAGCGCGAAACGTCACCCACCAAATCTGTGAACCCCCCATTTCCACCAAGGAGGAATGGATTTTTCGAAAAGTGTGAGACACCCCTCGAATGAATTTGAACGAAAAGTGTGAAAATGAATTTGAGGCCCATTGGATGGTAAGCAAAAAAGTTTCATACAAACATTTTTCGCTAATTAACCACTGCTGTGGGTGGAATTTTCCAAATCGCTGAAACACGTATTCAGTAAGTAATGTGGAGTTTTGAAAATAAGTTTGAAGCAAATCGGACAAAACTTAAAACTTTACCTAAATAATCTTTGAATCGCACTTTTTACCGAGGTAGCTTTTGTTTTGCGAAAAACGTGAAACACGTCTCAAAATATTTTGAATATAGATCCTTTGAAATGAATTTGAGCGCGAAATGTCACCCACCAAATGTTTGACCTCCATTTCCACCAAGGAGGAATGGATTTTTCGAAATGTGTGAAACACCCCTCAAATGAATTTGAACAAACATCTTTGAAAATGAGTTAGCATCCGATCGGATATTAAGCTAAAAGTTTCATGCAAACGTTTTTCGCGATTTTTCCACACTTGCAAAACCCCATCTTAACATGCATCATCACATAAGGTAACTTTAGTGAAAATTCAACTCCCTAGCTCTTAATTGGTCACCAATCAGTCAGGACAAACAGTTTTATTTATAGAGATTTATATTTGTTATATTTCCATTGCCATTCCCATTTCTATATCTGCAATACATTTCTTAAAGTGTGTTACATTAAAAAAAAACGATATCAATAATTTTAGTTAATCCTGATCCTGCTGATTTGATTTCGTTCGGATCACAATATTTATTTAAATGTGTTTAGGTTATGTTCCAAGTAATGAATATAATGTTCAAAGTATTAAACAAAATGATTTTCTATAATTGGACTTATGGGGCATTCTGCGTCTTCGAGGTCAACAATGTGTAAAATACACTGATCGTATTATATTTTTTACGTTTTACTCTGATATACGTTTCCTTCTGAAATATAAAATGATGTATCTATTGGTTGGTATAATCAATTTCCTTCATAATCTGGGTAACAAACTATTAAGTAATCTTCAATTACTCTAAGTATGTGGGATATTATGTAGATTTCATTAATATCTGGTTGGCTGACTTTTATGTTCATTTGACTTTTCGAATTGAAATTTGTCAATTTGTCGTGATTTAATAGTTAAGGGTTAACTACGCCTAACCTTGTAAATGGAATTCTCATTTCTTCAATATATTCAGTAAAGCATTTTAAAACAAGTAAGAGGTTCTAGTCGGGAGTCCCGACTAGGGGATACCCTGAATCCTCTTATTCTTATATACACCAAATGCAGCTCGTGCTACGCGCTTACACAATTTTCTATATGGATGGAAGTATTTATGCTTTTGTGTGCCTGCATTTCCTGTCCTTCTTAGATACGGGCAAGGCACTATGAGCATTATGAAAAGGTTAGGACTGCAAGGGTATTAAATCTTCGGAGTGCCGAAGATAGCCCTTCTTTCTCGTTCAATTTCGTCTTTGTCATCTACATTTAATGTGCCGAACAAAGATTTATAAGCTGTGCCAACAATATTTATATTTTTTCTCTCTCTTTTATTTTTTTTTTTTTTCTTTTTCTGAAAAGGGTATATTGTATTTGTGCAAATTTAAGCAACAGTGGGAAGCATCTCCGACCCTATAAAGAATATATGTTCTTGATCAGAATCAATTGCTGAGTCGAGCTAGCCACGTCCGTCGGCCTGTCTGTTCGTATGTATGGACGCAATAATCTTAGAACCTATAAGAGCTACAAACTTTAATGTTGGATCGTAGGCTCTCCTAGTGCAGTACGAGTTTGTTTCCAGTAATTGATATATATATATCAATAAAATTTGATATCAAAATAGTGTTTTTTGAGCAAACCTCTTAACTTTTTAAAGCAAGAGTCACCAAACTTGAATAGTATATATACATATATCAAGTATCTTTCATAAAAATCAATACAAAATCCAGTTTTTTGAGCAATTTTGGTACATAATAAGAGCTAGACTCACCAAACTTGACATGTGGCTTCTAGAATAGTACATATATATCAAGTATCTTCCATTTTATAGCTATCACCACCTCCCCACCGCCACCACAAAGCTATAAATCAAGTAAATAAACAAATTTATGCTGCCCACAAAATAACCCACAATTTAAATGCAATTGACTTTTTGAGAATACACATATATTCTATAGCACAATGAAATGTATCTTTCATTTTATACCTATCGTTGGAAGAAGAGGGTCCAGGGTATCCCCTAGTCGGGAGCTCCCGACTAGAACCTCTTACTTGTTTTTTTTTTTAAGTTATCTTTATTACTACTAAAGCAAAAGAACGCGTTGCAAGAGCTGTATTTGGTGTTGGAATAAGAGGGTTCAGGGTATCCCCTAGTCGGGAGCTCCCGACTAGAAGATCTTACTTGTTTTTATTAGCAACTTATTATTGGCTTGGCTGCTGAGTAGAGGCGGTGGCAAGTAGTGTAAAATGTTACGAGTTCCTATCGAGGTAGCTATTTTTTGTTTTTTTTTAGATTTACTTATATTATGCTAAGCAAAACGAGCTCGTAGCGCGATATGCATTTGGTGTAGGTAGAATAGGGTTCACGCAAAGACAATATAAACACTAAGATGAGTAACGGCCGTACATTTGAATGCGAGGCAAAATTTCTACCATGGCTTCTTATCTGGCTTTTCCATCTTCACACGACATGCCGACTGTCTTTTCGCTCTCCAACAGGCACACGAACGAATGCCAAAGTCGCGGCTTGCTAAGAAACGAAGATAGTCGCCAGCCTGCCTTCAGCAAAGCTGGTCGATGGTACTTTGCGTTGATACGTTTTCGATGTACATTGGTCGCAAAAGGCTTAAACTTACGATTGTAGTATAGTACTTTTGCGTTATCCGTGTTATGTATGCTTTATATGAATAATATTTTACATTAGATACTATTGAGATATTTTAAAGGCAAATGTAAATGTTAAATAATATTATCACAAAGCGCACTTTGTGCAATAAATATCTTCAGAAAATAGGCCACGTAATATAAGTTTACAACATTTCCAACATTTTTTTGCGAATGTCACATTATTTAAAAATTATGATTTACCGAATTTCGTATTGTTGCTATGAAAATGTTGAATGTATCATTACCATAAGCAATAACTTAAAATTATAACTTTAATAATCCCACAGTTTTCACCATTCAAATATGGCCAAATCCCGCAAAGAGTCCGTTAAATGGAGCCCCTTCTTCTTATTATAATTATTTGACTTTTGAAAGGAAAACTTTAAGGCGCTTAGGTAAATCAAAGCAAACCTTTGAGTTTTTTATTTAAAGAAGCGGAACTTTTGATAATCGCATGTTACCAACACCAATGGAACACCAAAATATGAAGTTTGAAAAAATAACATTTTTTGAGCATAGTGGAATTAGGCTATTAGCACTAACTATACAGTGCATAGATATGTCAAACAGCAAAATAATCGAAACACGATCAATCGTCCCGAACGTCGGCCTCGAAAGCCGAAGGTTCAGTAGGAAGCCGCATCTCGCTCAGCACACAACGTCGCTGCGTCTGATGCTATTTCTTAATATATGTTTGTTTGTTTTAAATCCTTACAGCCCAAATACATATGTGTGTATGCGTGTTCAGAGTGTGCCTCGATCTCACTCATTGTTTTGCGCGATTGTGTGCATCTCTTTCTCTCTGCATAGCTTTTCAAAAGACCCCGAGATCTACAAACATACATATGTTCATGTTGTGTGCATGTGCGCATAATAGATCACGACTTTTGTCCGCGAGCCAGAGATATTTTCTTCAATTGTGTGCCGTTGTAACAAGAGGCCTGTGGTAACAAGAGGCACACACATTCAAATGCTCTATCATATATTTCTTGGTCCAGGCATAATGAAAAGAATCTGAAAAGAATCATTTAAAAAATTATTAAATGACCCAAATGAAATATTTATATTTTATATATGCTTACAATCAATAAAATAACTAAATCGTATTTCTGCAAGGGTAAATCGTCGTCGGCTTGTATAAGAATTCTAAGAAAAAACAAAAAATTGAACATTTTCAAATTTTGCGAGTTGCTCCTTGTGCACACGCACACTCTTTCGAGGGAGCACTCGTGTGGTTTGTTCATGTCCAAAATTGTTATTTTCCATGCTTGTTGTAAAAGTAAGGGTACCTGAACGTTGGCATGTGTGCATGATAACTTTTTGCGCCGGCCAAGCACTATATGGATGGAAGCATTTATGCGTTTGTGTGCCTGTTGGTTGCCTACCTGCGCCTGCCCGAAGCAATTTGATAAGATTTGAAGTTTTTTGCCAGTTCGAGTTCTACACACACGAATGAGCAGATGGAGGGTTTGTCGTGAGTCTTAGTTTTTTGGGATTCCTGCGGTGGGCTTGCGGCCGCGTAAGGCACAAATGTATGAACAGTCAACGAACAGGTGAACCGCACTTGTCGTTCGTTTGCACTTTGATACGGGAAAAATGCAAGTGTTTTTTTATGTATGACGGTCAGAATGTCTAGCATGCGTCTGCATCCATTGCTACCACAAGCACAAAGGGCAAACAATTGAAGCAAATATCTCTGGCTCGCGGATAAACGCCGTGATCTACTTGTGCGCGCATATGTATGTTTATAGATCTCAGGGTCTTCGGAGAAGCTATGCAGTGAGAAAGTGATGCTCACAACTGCCCAAAGCATTGAGTGGGAGCGAGGCACCCTCTGCACACGCATACACACATATGTATGTTTTTGGGCTGAAAGGATTTAAAACTAACATACCTATATTACGAAATAGCATCAGCCGCAGCGACGCTGTGCGCTGAGCGAGATGCGGCTTCACACTGAACGTTCAACTTTCGATGCCGGCGTTCGGCTGCCACTCTTACTCTATATGGGCACACTAAAATAGTCGCGGGCACCCATGGGGCACAGTGGTTGCGATTTATCGTGATCCGATTATTCAGCAGTTTGACATATCTATGCAGTGTATAGTTAGGTATACTAGAGACAGGTGACCCAGGACGATGTAGAATCGAGCCTGCGCCGCATCTGTCTTACAGCATACCCCATATTGGTCAGAAGAGCGAAAGAGACGGACCTTGACATAGTGTCCATTAACATTGGGAAATTTCTTGTCGCGGTTGATGGCAGTATGACACATTCGCATGATGCGTTTGCGACTGTCTATCATAGACTTGTGGTAGCCGTCAGTCAAACTGACGAACTGAGCATTTGACGAATGCTTAAATGTTGTCCATTGTCTAGATTATGCGTAGACAAGTAAGCCTGTGTTACGATTTGTCTTCTTTCCCCCGAATCATATGAAACTTAATTAAAACATAGAAAATTATTGTTGTGAGTTATTTCTGTTGTCGATATTTATTTAACTCTTCAGTTATTAATATTTGTAAGATTTGTTAGGGAAAGTGAGTTATTTTTGTTGTGGACAGTGAATATTGTAGATATTTATTTTTTTATTTATCTATTTATTTTAATTTATGTAAATATTAGCAAGATTTTTCATCGATAGGGAATTTGGTGTAGTTATTTATTCATTTATAAATAGTTGTAGTGGTCGGTAAGATTAATGTGTATTGGTGTTATTAAAAGTAAGCTAAGTGCCTTGTGGTTAGGAGTCATTCATTGCGGAAGAACAAGGATCCGATTTGGTTTCAGACGCTGACGAAGCGTCAGCATCGCCACTGCCGCGACCTTCAGGAGATCTAGGGGGAACGCCGATGAACCTTCTAGGGTTTCCTGAGAGAGAGAGTGATCCCGGCGAAGGGGCATCTAGGGAACCTAGAGTTCCCAAAAACACCCATCGATTCTGCAATCAGATCGGCAATGAATGGGGCGATTGCTCAAGCCCACCAGACACATTGGCAATCGGTACCGTCCAACATCAAAGGGTCCATCCGATATGAGATGTGAGCGGGCTTCCTGGAGATTATGAAGGACATTTTCGACGTGCTCAGGCCGTCAGGGACCACGCAGGGAGAGCAAAATTCGGAGCCGGTGCCACCGAGAAACATCACGTCGGACCCGGAAACAGGTGCCATCCTGAATGACGAAGGGCTCCAGAGCGGAATGTTTTCACCGCCGGTACCGCCAAAACCACAAAGGCAAGGCGGACGTAGGGGTCTTTGGAGAAGCTATGCAGTGAGAAAGAGATGCTCACAACTGCGCAAAGCATTGAGTGGGAGCGAGGCACACTCTGCACACGCATACACACATATGTATGTTTTTGGGCTGAAAGGATTTAAAACTAACATACCTATATTACGAAATAGCATCAGCCGCAGCGACGCTGTGCGCTGAGCGAGATGCGGCTTCACACTGAACGTTCAACTTTCGATGCCGGCGTTCGGCTGCCACTCTTACTCTATCTGGGCACACTAAAATAGTCGCGGGCACCCATGGGGCACAGTGGTTGCGATTCATCGTGATCCGGTTATTCAGCAGTTTGACATATCTATGCAGTTTATAGTTAGGTATACTAGAGACAGGTGACCCAGGACGATGTAGAATCGAGCCTGCGCCGCATCTGTCTTACAGCATACCCCATATTGGTCAGAAGAGCGAAAGAGACGGACCTTGACATAGTGTCCATTAACATTGGGAAATTTCTTGTCGCGGTTGATGGCAGTATGACACATTCGCATGATGCGTTTGCGACTGTCCATCATAGACTTGTGGTAGCCGTCAGTCAAACTGACGAACTGAGCATTTGACGAATGCTTAAATGTTGTCCATTGTCTAGATTATGCGTAGACAAGTAAGCCTGTGTTACGATTTGTCTTCTTTCCGCCGAATCATATGAAACTTAATTAAAACATAGAAAATTATTGTTGTGAGTGATTTCTGTTGTCGATATTTATTTAACTCTTCAGTTATTAATATTTGTAAGATTTGTTAGGGAAAGTGAGTTATTTTTGTTGTGGACAGTGAATATTGTAGTTATTTATTTTTTTATTTATCTATTTATTTTAATTTATGTAAATATTAGCAAGATTTTTCATCGATAGGGAATTTGGTGTAGTTATTTATTCATTTATAAATAGTTGTAGTGGTCGGTAAGATTAATGTGTATTGGTGTTATTAAAAGTAAGCTAAGTGCCTTGTGGTTAGGAGTCATTCATGGCGGAAGAACAATGATCCGATTGGGTTTCAGACACTGACGAAGCGTCAGCATCGCCACTGCCGCGACCTTCAGGAGATCTAGGGGGAACGCCGATGAACCTTCTAGGGTTTCCTGAGGGAGAGAGTGATCCCGGCGAAGGGGCATCTAGGGAACCTAGAGTTCCCAAAAACACCCATCGGTTCTGCAATCAGATCGGCAATGAACGGGGCGATTGCTCAAGCCCGCCAGACACATCGGCAATCGTCCGGCATCAAAGGGACCATCCGATATGAGATGTGAGCGGGCTTCCTGGAGATTATGAAGGACATTAGGACAGTTTGACATATCTATGCAGTGTTTAGTTAGTTATACTAGATATTTATATACTATTCTAGAAGCTACATGTCAAGTTTGGTGACTCTAGCTCATATTATTTGCCGTAATTGCTGAAAAAACAGGATTTTGTTATCGATTTGTATCGATTGCTTGGAAACGGAGCAAGTTCTCGAATTTCGGAAAGAAACTCGATCTGCGTGAGCACTAGGAGTACCTACAGCTAAAATTTCAAGTCTCTAGCTCTTACAGGTTCTAAGATCCTTTCGCTCATACATGCGGACGGACGGACTCGGCGTTTGATGCTGATCAAAAATATTCATATTTACTTTAGGGGGTCGGAGATTCTTCGTTCTGCGTGTTACATACATTTGCACAAAAACACCCTTTTTACCTATTTTTAACCTTTTTCTTCATATAACATAAGATTTTTCAAAAATTGTGCAATTTACTTTCATTTAAACCAACATACGAATTTGCATCTGGCATACGTTTAACTTTTAATGGCACAAGCTTTTCCTTTAAAAATGAAATAGGGCTGTCAGAGTCTATGAGGCATTTCTCAATTTCTGATTTGTTAAATGAGTTACTAAAATGAATTCTTAAGTATCTTACATATTTGTTTTCAACAGCTGACATTTTATTTGGACAGCCTGCTATTAAGTAATCCTTTGAGCTGCGCGCATAGCAAGATCCTGCCTCCCGTTTTTGCTTTTTTCAACCATCTTTGGCCTAATGGTTGTCCTCTACCGAACGCCGAAACTAATTGGTTTATCATCTGGTCAATCGAAACAATGATGTGTATAGGGTCTGCATGCAACCACTTCAAAGCACCACCTTCCATCTCATCTAGCCAGTAGATTTAGTCCACATTGGAGAGTTGCTTACCCATTTACGCACCTTACTTTCTCCAGTATATTCCAATAAGATTCCCTTGGCTAATATCATCCCTCCATTTTGAATGCAATCATTAAAGCTGCCGCCGATAGCGTTGCCAATTTCAGTGATTCTTCCAGCTGCCCCAGCGTTGCCAGCCGCACCAGCGTGGCCAACTGCACCAGCGATGCCATTTGCCGAACACGGCAAAAATCGCGATCAATCACCCCCGTCGCTCGAGTCGATTTGGCGGTTGTTGTCCACCGAAGTAAAAGTTCTTCTAGGAATTTTCGAAACGCCTTAATTCTGAGACGCATCGGTTTTTTCAACTCTGCGCCATTTCATTCCATTCTGTTTTGGTAGCGTTCTTTGTTATCGGCCACGCCGATATTTTTATGTCATAGGGGCAGAGTATCGGGGGTGAATCCGGGCACTCAGCGGCACCCAATAATTGAAGAGTGGCAACGCCCGGCTTGCGATCCACTGCGATGAGAGTGGTGACGCGATAGAACGATCATCATTGGGCAACCGATTCGCTAATAGAAAGATTATGAGGAGAGCGGATAGCATGCCCTTGATTATGCCCTTGGCCTACAACTCTGCCGTTGACCCTAGAGTGCAGATGGACAGCAACGGTACCCACCTCTTACATGCATGATGTTGCTGCCCAAAGGTACAGGCAGTTCGACTTTATCAGCGGTCAACGGCGAGCATGCCGTGCTTGAAACCAGCAATTAAAACACCGTAATGCATAAAAGAAAATTTCAAACTTTAATTGCTAGTGTACCGAATTGTAACGTAAATATCATCCAGTGCCAACATATTGCCAGAGTTGCGCTGTGTAAATGGCACGTAAGCCTTCCAAGCACGCACACACACACCCCCAGTTGTCCACTTAACGGAAATAAAAAAATTGCGTTGCTCCAAAGAGGAGGCGACCAAATCCCACGCCGAAGGAGGCCAGCTATGCCCACCCAAGATATTTCCCGAGCCAGAGACCCTACGCGAGGCCAGGCCTACGGCGCCCCAAGCAAGACTAAGAAGCGAGCCACAAAAAGCGGAGCTCCAACAGGCAAAGAAGTCCCGAGAAAGTCCGATCCAAGAGCGTTTTACCAGCCTAGTCTAGAGGCAGGAACCAGGGAGCCTGAAAGACAGTCCAAGTCTGGGTCCCCTCTGAATTGTTGAACAATAAAAGAGAGACAGACAACTGTACAATTAAGATCAGTTTTTTTTTTGCATTTGGCCTAATTTAAAATTTGACAAACAAAATAACAGGAAATATATATATAAAATAGTTTTCGCCAAAAGAGAGGTCCCAAAGGTTTTAGCCAATGACAGGGGAACCTGAAAGAGAAAAGTTGTTTTAAATTCCACACCGTCCATACATATATATATAGTGACATATGTACCACACCCACAACATATTTTATAAGCACACATAACATATGTCCACAGCACCTAATGCAAACCCCTTATACGCGCACCAAATATGTAACACGAGACACCCCAATTTGTAACAATAAACCTAGAGCCCCAAAAATCATAATTTCCTGGTGAAAATAACAATTCTGGCGTGGGACCGATCATAAAATCGAAAACCATTAGACATAAACATACGCCACAATCGTTATTACCACCAAATGCCCAAATTGCCAACGCAGCTCAAATTTAGGCTCTTCGAATATTCCAGAAACTCATTAAAGAGAATGAGAGCATTGTTTAAAGAGAGCGAGCTCATGATCTTGAGCCCTCAGCCGAGGTTTGCTAAGCGTTGACAAGACTTTAATAATTGAGTTCTACTGACGACTTCTGCCCGTCAAGTTGCATCGTGCACAATTGTAATATTCCAATAAGTCGCGCCTACTGTTAATAGAGAAATTTTTTTTCAAGTAACGCGTAGTGACTTATTTAATTGGCGCAGCCGGTAGGATACGCGAGTGATATAAGACCAATGTAGTCCCAGGCCTTAAAGCAAATCGTAGTCTGCGCTGATGATCGACGCGAACGCACAATCATTGAGTGCCTATTGACCGTTCACGGATTCCATATATCCCAGGTCAATCAAAAACCCGACGTTGCAATTCCATTGCAATTAACTAGTACTCAATTAAGTATTGATCCCTTGGACAATCAGAGTTACTAGGTAGTGAATTGTATTCACTACACAACAGTGAGTGTGCCCTTGGTTTTGCATATCCTTTGATGCCTGCAAATCGCGAAATAAAGCCATACCAAAATAAAAAGACTACACTAAGAACAACAAAAGTGAAAGTGAACACCATGGCACAACCAGCAGAGCCAGATTTGCAATTAAGCGAACAACACCTTTCACAAGCCCCTGGCCAGATAAGGCAAGTGCCAAACTTCCATGGAGCCACAGAGGAATTAAGCGCATTCATATGGCGCATTGATTTCATTATGCAACTATATCCAACGAGGGACATTCGCCAACACAGCGTCCTGTTCGGAGCCATAGAGACGCAAATAGGAGGAGACGCGCAGAAGGTCACGCAGCTATCCGCTGCCAACACTTGGACCGAACTGTTGAGGAGAATCTACAATACGCCTTTCACCGGAAGTATTCGTAAGTTCGTAGAAGAATTAGAGTATAAATTCTATGTTATATCCAATAAGCTAATATTAGAAGAAAATCTGTTGAACACTATGCTTTACACAAACGCACAAAGAGAAGGGGTCTCTGATTTAACATGGTCCGATAGAAGCAAAAATCCGAATAACCAGAATAATCAGACTACTTCCAATAAAAATCGGGGTAACAATGATCAACGCGAGTACAAGAAAAACCAAAATTATAGTAATACTACACAAAACTCAAAATCCCAAGTTGACTATTGTCCGTAGATAAACCAAGAGTTTAGTCAGAAGTTAAACCAAGCCAGGGCACAAAACCCCATTAACTATCAACCCCAACATAAAAATTCATCCGCCCCAAATCCACCAACAAAAAGGCAACGCGAAAGCGGTAGCGGTCAAATAAAAATGGATACGTCCGAAAATTTTCTTCAAACTACCTCGGAATCAGAAACCGAAGAAGAACCAACCCATTTATTAGACTAAATATGAATAACAAATTATTAAAATGTGTAATAGACACGGGGTCGTCTATTAATTTAATGAAAGAAAACTTTTTAAATTTCCCCATAAAACCTTGCAAATTAGAAGTTCAAACGATCAATGGTACAATAGTATTAAATCGAAGCATTTCGCTGAAACCCAGCAAACTGTGCCCCACACATCAGAAATTTTATTTACATAATTTTTCAGAAAATTATGATTTGCTATTAGGTAGAGACTTCTTAGAGAGTACTCAAGCCCTAATAGATTACAAAAATAAAACCATACGAATAAATGAATACACATTCACCATGCAAAACAATTCAGAAATCGAATTGTCAGCGAACGAAGCAAAAACTGAATATCCTGTTCCACCCCCGTCTGACGATGAACAATTTGTGTTCGCCATCAACAACGAACTCTCAGAGTTCAACGAATTCCGCCTAGGTCATCTGAACGATGAAGAGAAGGGCAAATTAACAAAAGTTTTACATGAATTCAGTGACATCCAGTACCGAGAAGGTGAAAATTTGACTTTCACAGGTACTGTTAAACATGTCATCCAAACTAAACATGAAGACCCGGTTTACAAAAAACCATACAAATACGCCCAAGCATTCGACCAAGAAGTCGAAAACCAGATCAAAGATATGATCAAACAAGGGATAATTCGCAAATCGAAATTCCCTTACTGTTCGCCTATTTGGATCATACCCAAAAAGAGGGATGCATCTGGCAAACAAAAATTTTGGATAGTCATTGACTATCGAAGCCTTAATGAAGTCACAGTTGATGACAAATACCCTATACCAGCAATGGAGGGTATACTAGACAAACTTGGTAAATGTCAGTATTTTACTACCATTGACCTCGCAAAGAGCTTTCACCAACTCCAAATGGATGAAGGTTCTATTCCTAAGACAGCATTTTCAACCAAAAATGGACATTACGAGTACACTCGAATGCCGTTTGGCCTGAAGAACGCACCTGCAACGTTTCAGCGCTGCATGAACAATCTCCTTGAAGATTTAATCCACACGGATTGTCTTGTCTACATGGACGACATTATTGTATACTCCACTTCATTGGAGGAACACATATTGTCACTGAGGAGGGTATTCACAAAATTAAGGGAGGCCAATCTAAAATTGCTATTAGATTAATACGAATTCATGAAAAAACAAACTGAATTCCTAGGCCACATAATAACAACAGAAGGTATAAAACCTAACCCAGCTAAAATCGAAGCCATCCAAAAATTCCCAGTACTTAAAACAGCAAAGGGAATCAAATCATTTTTAGGACTTTGCGGTTTTTACCGAAAGTTCATCCCAAACTTTGCCAAAATAGCAAAACCAATGACAGCAAGACTAAAAAAAGGTGCAGTCATAAATACAAAAGATATGCAATATATTATATATATACTTATAATGTCCGATCCGATACTAGTACATCCCAATTTCGAGAAACAATTCTCACTAACCACAGCTGCCAGTAATATTGCTATAGGAGCAGTATTATCACAAGATCACAAACCAATCTGCTATGCAAGCAGAACATTAAACGAACATGAAATTAATTATTCGGCAATAGAGAAAGAACTATTAGCTATTTTCTGGGCCACCAAATACTTCAGGTCCTATCTATTCGGAAGAAAATTCGAGATCCTTAGCGATCACAAACCCCTAGTTTGGCTAAGCAGCATGAAAGAACCCAACATGAAGTGACAAAGATGGAAAATCAAGCTAAATGAGTTTCATTACCACATCAAATATGTCCCTGGAAAGGAAAATTATGTAGCAGACGCTTTATCGCGAATCAAAATAGAGGAAAATCTATTATGCGAAACTCCAGATAGCTTAGCTGTAACTATTCACAGTACACAGGAAGATAACGAAAATCATATTCTTATCACAAAAAGACCCGTTAACTATTATAAAAGGCAATTAGAATTCATAACAACTAATAGCAACCAAGTAGAAACAATACGCTACTTCCATAAGACAAAACACAATACAACTGGTAGAACAGCAGCTGATATCTTTATATATACCGGAACCCCCGCATATAACACTCAGGAAAACAAACTTAATAAAATAACAAATTTAAACGAAAAGCGCCAAGATTTTGAAATGGACACTAGATTTAAGGAATCAACTCTAGTAAGATCCAAAACTACAACCCCATTCAAGAAAACGGGAAACCTCAGACACGTAGACGATAAGCATTTCGAAGAAACTAACAGAGGTAGAAAAATCACACATTACAAATCTAAATTTAAGAAGAAAAAGAAAATTAATATAAGCAAATACGATAATTCCAGATCAAATGGCCAAGAAAGCCCAACTTAAACTGACAGCAAATTTAATGCTATTCCTAATAAGCACTCTCATCCGAGAAGCCCAACTTCAAAGCATATAAATCAACCCGACCCAAGCCAAAAATGGTTACTTAATCTTTAAGACAGGAGTAATACACCTACCCGTAAACTACGAATACCATTATCTGTCCGTTAATATAACTAAAACAGAACAAACTTATAACAAATAAATCAAACAAACCGAAGAATTCAAAAATATTCACAAATAAAATACTTAAAAGAAAAATTAGAATGAGAAATGAACGGCATAAGAATTGCAAAACGCAGCAAACGCGGTCTTGCTAACTTTATGGGTACAATTTATAAATATCTATTCGGCACATTAGATCAACAAGATAAAGAAGAATTATAATCTAAAATGAATAATATAGCAGAAAACAGCGTACAAGCAAACGATCTAAATCAAGTAATAGAAGCAGTTAATACAGGCATAGAAACTATAAATGTTTTAAATCAAGCAGACGACGAAAACCAAAGGCTAGCACTCCTCATATTTAACCTCCAAGAATTCACCGAATACATAGAAGACATAGAGTTAGGTATGCAACTAACTAGACTGGGAATTTTCAACCCGAAATTATTAAAACATGACACTTTACAGCATGTCAATTCAGAAAAAATATTAAATATCAAAACCTCAAATTAGTTAAAGACAGACACCAACGAAATTTTAATCATTTCACATATTCTACGAGAAATAATCTGATCACCAATTTTTGAAATATTGCCTTATCCAGATAATGATAACAACAGCCCTCATTACTTGGAACCTACCCAAAACACTTTTTAAACAAGATTGCAACAATGGAGAAATAATAGTAGAAGGTAACAACCTTATAAAAGCGTCAAACTGTTCAATCCAATTAGACGAAATAATAATCACAAGCACACTATTAGATTATACACAAACGATTTATGTAAGTAATAATGTAACCAAATTAGAACCACTGTCATACATTCAAGCCAAAGAAATCGTAAAAGACCAAACAAAAATGCACAATACTTTCCAAATTGTAACGTTAAAAACACTTTGCATAATCATAAGCATTATAATATTGTATATTATCTATAAGTTCAAAGCATTACCCCAGAGAATAATTGTCAAATACAAAAAACAAAAAGAAGAACCACAAGTAAAAGAGCCAATTAATATACAACCACATGAAAATATCATACGTAATAGCAACCTAAACGAAACTAATAATATTGTAACTAGCAATAATCCAACTTTATACCCAAAAATGTCCGCCTGAGGACAGGCTAATTTCTTAGGGATGGGGAAGTGACATATGTACCACACCCACAACATATATTATAAGCACACACACATAACATATGTCCACAGCACCTAATGCAAACCCCTTATACATAAGCCCTAGCAACTAAGCGCACCAAATATGTAACACGACACACCCCAATTTGTAACAATAAACCTAGAGCCCCAAAAATCATAAAACCCTGGTGAAAATAACAATTCTAGCGTGGGACCGATCATAAAATCGAAAACCATTAGACATAAACATACGCCACAATCGTTATTATCACCAAATGCCCAAAATGCCAACGCAGCTCAAATTAAGGCTCTTAGAATATTCCAGAAACTCATTAAAGAGAATGAGAGAATTGCTTAAAGAGAGCGAGCTCATGATCTTGAGTCCTCAGCCGAGGTTTTCTAAGCGTTGACAAGACTTTAATAATTGAGTTCTACTGACGACTTCTGCCCGTCAATAAGTCGCGCCTACAGTTAATAAAGAGATTTTTTTCAAGTAACGCGTAGTGACTTATTTAATTATATATATATAAACAAAACAAAAATGATTTATTTCCATCGCTCTTAGTGCCCCAGAGTGACTTAATTCATATAAATTCTTATATATACGAATTTTGCCAACTTACAATTTTTTTCAGCGTGGTAATACATGCATACATACATGCATGAAGGTGTGGGGAGCCAATCGATCAAATTAATATATATAAATTCATTGTCCAACGTTGTTCCTTGCGATAATTGGCATTAGCTTGCGGTGACGTCATATATTGGTTGTTATTCGGCTATAAAAAAAATTAAAAGTTTAGAAAACAATACCCATTGTCAATAATTATAAGAATATGCAAATAATTACACGCACCTGGTAAAGTTGAAAATGAATGTCCGCTTGCACGACATTGTAAATTGCTGAGTGTGGATGTCCTGCAAAGATAAATGAAATAAGAAATAATATTAATTGTTCATAATTTTAAGGAAATACAACCATTTATATGCAAACACTGGCTAATCATCTGATGATGGGGAGAGTGGGCTGCCGACACGGGCTAATGCGGGCCATCTAGTGGCCAAAATGAGGGAGACGAGATCAGGTGATCGTCTCAGGTAGGGTGAGTCCGCTGGGTCCGGAACCGGGACCCGATCTGGAAGAGTAAAACGGATAAAAAGTAGTTGTTTTTTTAATTTATACTACCATCTCACTTTTGTTGTTTACATTTACTTGTTGTCACAGCGGTTAGTAGTGTTCATTTGTTAATAGTTCCGGCTGTTTGATGTTATCGGTTTTGTGGTTCATTTTGGATAGTGTTGTGAAAGTCTGTTTTGCTACAGAAGTGGTAGCTTGTTGATATCGATTGTGCGAACTGCGGGCCAGGAATGGGACTACACCCAGGGAACCGATGAGCCAAGCCGGCGCGGCCCAAATAGAAACAAGCAGCTCCGTAACAATATGGCGCCCAAGTTGAAGAAGCACCCGGTTTTTTTGAAGTCCTGGCGGAAATAAAAAAATAAAAAAAAATATCAATCCAGGTACAGAGAAAAGTCTCCCTTGGCTTTAGGATCCACACCGCTGATGTCTTTTGTGGCCCGAGTGAGTAGCCCATAATCGCGCAGCGTCTAGTGCAATCCGAGCAGCACGACGGAGGCAGATATTATGAGAATATCCATAAGCATTAGAAGTTTTTCTTGTCGTGGTTGATGGCGGTAAGGCACGTTCGCGTGTTGGCGAAACGTTCGCGATCATTCATCGTAGCCTGGTGGTAGCCGCAATGACAAAGGCATCTTGTTAGATGTTATTTATTCAATTTGCTTTGTTTGTCTCATTCTGTGTTAATGTTTGATATGTGCTAACCGTAGTTACAAGAGCTTCGGAGACAGCTGACCCAGGACGATGTAGAATCGAGCCTGCGCCGCATCTGTCTTACAGCGTACCCCAAATTGGTGAGAAGAGCGAAAGAGACGGACCTTGACATAGTGTCCATTAACATTGGGAAATTTCTTGTCGCGGTTGATGGCAGTATGACACATTCGCATGATGCGTTTGCGACTGTCCATCATAGACTTGTGGTAGCCGTCAGTCAAACTGACGAACTGATCATTTGACGAATGCTTAAATGTTGTCCATTGTCTAGATTATGCGTAGACAAGTTAGCCTGTGTTACGTTTTGTCTTCTTTCCCCCGAATCATATGAAACTTAATTAAAACATAGAAAATTATTGTTGTGAGTTATTTCTGTTGTCGATATTTTTTTAACTCTTCAGTTATTAATATTTGTAAGATTTGTTAGCGAAAGTGAGTTATTTTTGTTGTGGACAGTGAATATTGTAGTTATTTATTTTTTTATTTATCTATTTATTTTAATTTATGTAAATATAAGCTAGATTTTTCGTCGATAGGGAATTTGGTGTAGTTATTTATTCATTTATAAATAGTTGTAGTGGTCGGTAAGATTAATGTGTATTGGTGTTATTAAAAGTAAGCTAAGTGCCTTGTGGTTAGGAGTAATTCATGGCGGAAGAACAAGGATCCGATTGGGTTTCAGACACTGACGAAGCGTCAGCATCGCCACTGCCGCGACCTTCAGGAGATCTAGGGGGAACGCCGATGAACCTTCTAGGGTTTCCTGAGGGAGAGAGTGATCCCGGCGAAGGGGCATCTAGGGAACCTAGAGTTCCCAAAAACACCCATCGGTTCTGCAATGAGCGGGCTTCCTGGAGATTATGAAGGACATTATCGACGTGCTCAGGCCGTCAGGGACCCATGCCAGAGAGCAAAATTCGGAGCCGGTGCCACCGAGAAACATCCCGTCGGACCCGGAAACAGGTGCCATTCTGAATGACGAAGGGCTCCAGAGCGGAACGTTTTCACCGCCGGTACCGCCAAAACCACAAAGGCAAGGCGGGCGTAGGAAGAGGTATCCACCCCCAGACCGAGTTTCGTCGAGGTTCCTCAGACTAGAAACGGGCGCAGTGCCAACAACCGAAACTTCCGAGTAGAGAACCGAACAGCGGGTGACTTTCCGCCGAAGGCGGACGCCACTGCAGTCTCCTGCAGAGACTCTGGCGGCGACGATCCCGGTGCTGACATCTCAGGGTCGTGGGTGTGGCTTACATTGGGCGTTCTAATTAGACGACTGGGCGAACAGATATAGAAAATGCGCACGCAGATTAATTGTAAACACGTTGTCCGCTTGTTTAAAATAATCTGCGTGGTGTTGTTGCATTTGACACTATCGGCAGCGCCGATATTCCATTCTGGGCGTGCTGTGCTCGAAACCAGTAAATAAAACACCGTCTTCCATAAAAAGAAAATTTTAAACTCAAATTGCTAGGTACTAAATTGTAACGTAAAGTTCATCAAGTGCCAACATATTGCCGGAGTTGCGCTGTGTAAATGGCACGTAAGGCTTCCAAACACGCTTATACCCACCCACAGTTGTCCACTTAACGAAAATAGAAACAATTGCGTTGCCCCAAAGAGGAGGCGACCGAATCCCACGCCGAAGGAGGCCAGCTAGGCCCACCCAAGATATTTGCCGGGCCAGAGACCCTACGCGAGGCCAGGCCTACGGCGCCCCAAGCAAGACTAAGAAGCGAGCCACAAAAGGCTGAGCTCCAACAGGCGAAGAAGAAAAAACCCGAGTGAGTCCGTTTTACCATCCCTAAGGACAGTCCAACTCTGGGTCCCCTCTGAATTGTTGAACAACAAAAGAGAGACAGACAACTGTATTTAACAAAAAAAAGATGAAATATATATATTAAAAAGTTTACGCCAAAAGGGAGGATCCAAAGGTTATAGCCAATGCAAGGGGAACCTGAAAGGGAAAAGTTGTTTAAATTCCACAACGGCCATACATATATATAGATAAACAAAACAAAAATGATTTTTTTCCATCGCTCTTAGTGCCCCAGAGAGCTATTTAAGCGACTTAATTCATATAAATTCTTATATATACGAATTTTGCCAACTTACAATTTTTTTCAGCGTGGTAATACATGCGTATATACGGGCATGAAGGTGTGGGGAGCCAATCGATCAAATTAATATATATTAATTCATTCTCCAACGTTGTTCCCTGCGATAATTGGTATTAGCTTGCGGTGACGTCATATATTGGTTGTTATTCGGCTGTAAAAAAAATTAAAATTTAAGAAATCAATACCCATTGTTAATAATTATAAAAATATGCAAATAATTACACGCACCTGGTAAAGTTGAAAATGAATGTCCGCTTTCACGACATTGTAAATTGCTGAGTGTGGATGTCCTGCAAAGATAAATGAAATAAGAAATTATATTAATTGTTCATAATTTTAAGGAAATACAACCAATTATATGCGAACACTGGGTTTTTTTTTTTAATTTAAACTACCGTTTTACCATTGTTGTTTACATTTACTTGTTGTCACAGCTGTTAGTGGTGTTCATTTGTTAATAGTTTCAGCTGTTTGATGATATCGACTTTGTGGTTCGTTTTGGATAGTGTTGTGTAGGTCTGTCGTGCTACGGAAGTGGTAGCTTGTTGTTATCGATTGTGCGGACTGCGGGCCAGGGATAGGACTACACCCAGAGAACCGATAAGCCAGCCTGCGCGGCCCAAAGAGAAACAAGCAGTTCCGTAGCAATTTTTAACCTATTTTGCACCTGAATTGTCTGCTCTCGATTGCTTTCAGTTCCAAGTTGCTCTGGAGCAACGTCTTGCATATACATAATTGAATCCCGCCATTAGCTCAGTTTTTGAACCCTCTGTTGGTAAATTTAATAATGCCAACCAACTCTTCAAGGTTGCTATTGACACATGCCTTATATTTATTTTTTCCATTGAGTTCATCCCACTTCTGATATTGTAGTAGCATGTAATAATAATTTATTTAACTTATTTTCGGGTTGTTTTTTTTACAAACTTCCTCTTACTTTTAACGCTAAGACAGACTTCTCTCACACACCACATCGGTAGCATCTTTGTTTTTAATAGATATAGCATTTATTTCCTTATCGATATTTGCTTATACTGTTATATTAACACTGTTATAATTAACATAGATAGTCCCACTGATATAACATAGCTAGTGCTCCCTATGATGATCTTATCCTAGTACAACATGTACACACACATTCATGCGCGCCTTTATTGAATTCTATCAACATCATTGCAATTGTGATTGTATTGTTTTCTGTTTTTTTTTTTACAATATATTATAATTTTGTCGTGAGATGTGTAACGCATAGAAGGAGACATTTCCGACTCCATAAAGTATATATATTCTTAATCAGTATCAACAGCCAAGCCGATATAGCCATGTCCGTCTGTCCGGCTGTCCGTCTGTCTGTTTCTATGCGAAGTAGTCTCTCAGTTTTAAAGCTATCTTTATGGAATCGTGCCGAAGATAGCACTTCTTTCTCGTTTATGTTAGCTCTGTTTTTATTCCCTCATGAAAAATTAGTAAAAGGGGTATAATGTTTTTGTGCAAATGTATGTAAAAGACAGGCATTATCTCTATATATAAAACTGTTTTTCCTGACTGACTGATTGCTGATCAACGCACAGCCCAAACCGTAAGAGCTAGGATGCTGAAATTTTCACTGTAACTACTTTATGTGATGTAGGTGCACGTTAAGACGGGGTTTCGGGAAATTCCACCCGCAAGTGTGGAAAAATCGCGAAAAACGGTTGTATGAAAGTTTGTTGTTAATCGACCGATCGGCCCCAAACTTATTTTCAAAGATCTTTGTTAAAATTCATTTAAAGGGTGTTACGCACTTTTCGAAAAATCCGTTTCTCCTTGGTGGAAATGGAGGTCAAAGATTGGGTGGGTGACAATTCGCGCTCAAATTCGTTTCCAAAGATCTATAAGAAAAATCATTTGAGACTTGTTCCACACTTTTCACAGAATCCAAACTTTTTCGGGTGGAATGCGACTTAAAGTTTTTTTGTGCGAAGTTTTAAGCTGTGTCCGATTTGCTTCAAACTTATTTCCAAAGCTCTACATAAGAATGTAATGAATACGTGTTTCAGTGATTTTGAAAATTCAACCCACAACAGTGGGTAATTAGTGAATGTATGAAACTTTTTTGTTTATTATTCGATCGGCCTCAAACTCATTTTGAAAATCTTTGTTAAAATGCATTTGAGGGGTGTTTCACACTTTTCCAAAAATGTATTCCTCCTTGGTGGCAAAGGGGGTCAAATATTTGGTGGTTGACGTTTCGCTCTCAATTTCATTTCCAAGGATCTACATAAAAAATCATTTACGACGTGTTTCCCATTTTTCGCAAAATCTTAACTTTTTCGGTGGAAAGTGCATTTCAAAAATATTTGTGGTGAATTTTAAGTTTATGATTTCATAACATACGTGCCACGGGCAAGGCCGGGTTATACCCGCTAGTATTATATAAAATTAAAATGTTGGAGTTGGCGACCTTTCCATTTTATAATTATATGTTTGGCTGGCTCGAGGTTCGGCAGCCGCCTTCAGGGCACTAACACAAAAACAACAAGTAAGAGGATCTAGTCGGGAGCTTCCGACTAGGGGATACCCTGAACAGCAAATACTGCTCGCGCTACGCGCTCGTTTGCTTTAGTAGTAATAAATATAAATTAAAATTAAAAAAAGTTCCCTCAGCAGGGATCGAACTCGTAACTGACCGCACTCAATACTCAATAGGCAATACCAAACACCAATAAGTAAGTCTTTTTGATAAAAAAAAACGTATTAAAATAGCAGCGCAGAAAACAAACAATCGCAATTGCAATGCTGTTGATAGAATTCAAAGCAGACGCGCATGAATATGTGTGTGAACATGTATACAGAAATTATTGGAATTTGCGCTAGCTGCTGCAAACAACACATGCGCAACCCAAACATATAACTTTTGTGTTTCTTAACCAATTTCAATTTGAAAGTACATCTTATTGTCATATAAAATATTTGTGTATTCTCAAAAAGTCTATTGCATTTCAATTTTGGGTTACATTGTGGCACTAACTATACAATGCATAGAATAAGCGGAATAATCCGATACCGATAAATCGTCAACGACTGAGCCCCATGGGTGTCCGCGACCATTTTAGTGTGGCCAGACAAATTAAGACTGCTAAGAGTGGCAGCCGAACGCCGGCCTCGAAAGCCGAACGTTCAGTATGAAGCCGCATCTCGCTCAGCGCACAACGTCGCTGCGGCTGATGCCTTTTCATTATATACATATGTATGTTAGTATTTAATTCCTTACATCCCAAAAACATACATATGTGTGTATGCATGTGCAGAGTGTGCCTCGCTCTCACTTATTGATTTGCGCACTTGTGTGCATCTCCTTCTCCATGCATAGCTTCTCAAAAGCCCCGACAAAGCCCCGATCTACAAACATACATATGTTTGTGTTGTGTGGATGTGCGCACAAGTAGATCGCGGCGTTTGTCGCGAGCCAGAGATTTTTTTTTCAATTGTGTGCCCTTTGTGCCTGTGGCACACACATTCAAATGCTCCAACATGTATTTCTTCGTCCAGTCAGGCATAATGAGAAGAATATGATATATTTATTTTTATTAAATACTTAAATGACCTAAATGATATATTTATATATTATATTCTAATTTTTTTGTTTACTGTAGGGACCAATTTTGCTTAAAATTAAAAAAAAACTAAGTCATATTTCTGCAAGGGTAATTTTTCGTCGGCTTGTCGAATAATTTAAGAAAAGACCACAAATTGAAAATGTTCAATTTTTTCGACTTGCTACTTGTGCACACGCACACTCTTTCGAGTAAGCAGTTGGGTGACATTATTAAAGGGTTTGGCCTGTTCATATGCAAAACTCCTATTTTCCATGATTGTTGTAAAGGTAAGGGTACCTGAACGTTCACATGTGTGCTTACTCACATTTCTTTATGGATTGAAGCACTTATGCGTTTGTGTGCGTGTTGGTTGCCTGCCTGCCTGCCCGATGCAAATTTGACAAATTTTGAAGTTTTTGGCATTTCTGAATTTCGAGCTCTACACACACACACACACATACACACACACAAATGTGTGCCAAGCGTCTGCTTCACATTGATCGGCTTGGTGGTCTGCGTCTGTGCCGCATCGGCCGGCAGCGCCGAGAGGCGGACAAGGCGCGGTACCACCGAAAAAAAGAAGGCCACTGAAAACAACAAAGGGCTAGGCAACAACAAATGGCAAAAAGTTGGAGCCAAGAAGAACAAGAGGAGCAACACCCAGCCTCCTAAGAGAAGTCTACCAGATGCCATATTGGTCAACAGCTCTGACAAAGTCCTCGTAGAAATACGGGACATACCGGAATGGTCAAATAGCGACGACGTGCTAGGAGCTGTATTCGCTAAAATCGAAGGGGACCTGCCTGCGGAAGCCTCACCGAAGCTAAGGAAAGCATACCGCGGCACACAGACGGCTACTATGCTACTGCCCAAGAAAGTCGAAACGAACTTCTGGAGGTAGTGAAGATACGCATTGGATGGGCGGTATGTCGTATACGCCAAAAAGTGGAGCCGAGGCGATGCTTCAAGTGCCTGGACTTTGGGCACACGGCTGCACGATGCCGCAGTAAACACGACGCCTCGAAACTGTGCTTCAATTGTGGAGAAGCCAACCACTCGGCGAACGAGTGCACCGGCAAGTCAAAATGCATAATCTGCACAAGATATGAGACCGCGAACACGGCACACAATACCCATAGCAAGGCCTGTCCGTAGTTCATTAAGGCGTCGCAACCAACAGCCAAAAAATCTAGTTAATCCAGATTAACTTGAATCACTGCAGAGCGGCCCAGAACCTACTCGATCAAACCACTCGGGAAGAAAAAACTGACTTCGCCATCGTCAGTGAGCCATACCAGCCCAAACATGATGGCATCTGGACCCAGAGCAATGGCGGTGGTGCAGCAATTTGGAGCTGCGGAAGCCCACCAGCGCAACTTACCGACAGGAAAGCGGCAACCGGATATACCAGAGCCAAGTGTTGCGGAGTGTATATATATATGTAGCTGCTATATTGCACCCAGTGTAGAAATCAGCGAGTTCGCCAACATACTCGACAACATTACGGACGACGCAAGAACCCGTTCGCCCGTAATCATAGCGGGCGACTTCAATGCGTGGGCAGTTGAATGGGGAAGCAGCAAAACAAGCCAACGTGGGCGTCTCCTGCTAGACGCGTTTGCAACCATCAACGTGTCGCTCCTCAACGTTGGTAACAGGCAGACCTTCAACAAAGCTGGCAGAGGATCAATCATCGACTTGACATTTGCTAGCCCATGCCTGGCGAGACGCGTGTCCTGGATGGTGTCAGACTTATACACACACAGCGACCACCATGCGATATTAAGTCACTTCGCCGACCAGCACAAGGGCCAATACCACCAGCGTGGCACATGGAGCCAAGACACGCTCAGCCCAGAAGCGCTGTTGCTAATGGTCGAGAGTATGCAACTCCCGGCCAATAGAGATGCCGACCACTGTGCAAATTATCTAGGAAGAACGGTAGAGGAGGCATGTAACGCATCCATGCTTAAAAAGAGAAGGCGGATAAACGGGCGCGGACCTGTTCACTGGTGGAACCAAGAAATAGAGATGGCCAGGAGAGAATGCCACATAGCCAGAAGACGCTACTTCCGGGCTCACAGGAGGAGCAATTGCCAGGAAAGGCAGGAAGACTACAGAGCGAAGAGGGCCGCACTTAAAAAGGCTATCAATCGCAACAAGGACGCCGCGTGGAAGAGCCTATGCGCTGATACCGACGCGCAACCCTTTGGAACAGCCTACAAATTGGTCATGGGGAGAATGTGCAGGATGCCAATGCCCACAAGCGAGGTCCAGCTTAGGGCAATTGTCAACACGCTCTTGCCCTCGCAACGAACGCTGCACATAAGCACCACATACGCCGAAACGTCGACGGTAAAATGGACGGCCGCAGAGGAGGTGCTACAGGCTCTTGCGCGGATACAGCCAAATAAAGCCCCAGGACCTGACGGGATTCCAACAAAAGGTCTGAAGCTAATAGTGGCCAAACAACCAGCAGTCTATGCAGCGCTATTTAATAAGTGCATGGAGGATCGCCGCTTTCCTACAAGGTGGAAACGCCAGAGGCTGGTGTTGCTCCCACAAGGCGACAAGCCACCAAAGTGCATGCTCGACATGGTTGGCAAACTGTTCGAGCGTATCATATGCAACAGACTGCACGACGAATTAGAAGAACGGCAAGGGCTATCTGTGCACCAGTTTGGATTCCGGAAAAAGCGCAGCACTACCCAAGCTATCAGCCGATGGCGGAATGGTAGCAAAAAATACTGCCTCATCACGACCCTGGACGTAAAGAACGCGTTCAATTCAGCTAGCTGGACGAGTATCATACGCGCACTTCAGGGACTCCAGATATCCGAGTACCTGATAAGCCTAATTACGGACTATTTCTCCAATCGTGTGCTCTTGTATGTCACCGCTGCAGGACAGCGGCAGCACACCATAACTGACGGCGTTCCACAAGGATTAGTCCTGGGAACGTGATGTACGACGCAGTTCTCCGCTTGAACATCCCTGCAGGCACTCGAATTATTGGCTTTGTGGACGACATTGCGGTGGTTACGGTCAGCAAGGAGCTACCGGCGGTTGAGGAGAAAACTAACACCGCTATCCGACAGGTGGTAAACTGGCTCGCGACCAATGGCTTAACACTGACTGCCCACAAGACGGAGGCAGTACTGGTCAGCAGCCGTAAGGTACTGGAGACAGCCACAATATGCGTCGACAACTGTCCCATACACTCGAAGCCAGCCATCAGATACTTAGGAGTAATGCTGGACCATCGGCTTACGTTCAAGCACCACCTGGAGTTCGTCGGGGGAAAGGCGGCGAAAGCCGCGAATGCAGTAGCCAGGATGATGGCTAATAATGCGGGCCCGCGACAGAAGAGCAGGTGGCTGATAGCAAGTGTGGTCAGGTCGATCATACTGTATGCCGCAAAAGTCTGGGCGCCGGCACTGAGGATACCAGCGTACGGCCGAAGCAGCAGGGCTGCATACCGCAGGTGCGCACTACGATGTCTCAGCTCTTACCGTACTGTCTCCGAGGATGCAGCACAAGTACTGGCCGGAATGATCCCAATAGATCTCCTGGCAATGGAGACGAGGACAACAGCCCAAAACTACAAGGCGGGCTGAAACTATGGAAGAATGGCAGGCGAGGTGGAGAACTACTACCAATGGCAGCTGGACACAATCGCTGATCCCGGACATACGGCTTTGGGTGAATAGGAAGCACGGTCAAACTGATTTCTACCTGACCAATTACTGAGTGACACAGGTGCTTTAAATTCTATCTATATAGGTTTAAACACGAGACGGACCCGTTTTGCACACACTCTGCGCAGGCCATAGAAGACGCTGGACGTGTATTCTTCGTCTGTCAAAAATTCTCTGCTGAACGGGAATTATTGGGAGACCTTTTATAGTCAACGACCTACTAGATATCCTACTAAGCTCGCAAAACAATTTGATTGCTATTAGCACCACAGCGGCAGTGATAATCAAATCCTAGTGGGTGCAAGTCCCACACTTTTCGGCTTTTATTGCTTTTCCCTCCTATACAAAAAAAAAAAAAAATACGGTCTGTTTTTTTCGGCATGCCTGCGGTGGGCTTGTGGCCTCGTAAGGCACAAATGTGGGAACAGGCAACGAACAGGTGAACCACACTTGTCGTTCGCTTGCACTTTGATATGGAACAAATGAAAGTGATATTTTAATGTATTTTTCGACATTGTAAACATTTTGGGTTAAAGGATATTATGGCAGGCAATAAACGATCAGAATGTCTAGCATGCGTCTGCATCCGTTTGTCCATTTGTTCCCACATTTGTGCCTTACGCGGCCACAAGCCCACCGCAGGCAGTTTATACCAGCTGCCTAGTTTTGGTATACTGCCGGCCGATGCGGCACAGACGCCGACCACCAAGCCGTTAAATGTGAAGCAGACGCTTGGCACACATTTGTGTGTGTATGTGTGTGTGTGTGTGTAGAGCTCGAAATTCAGAAATGCCAAAAACTTCAAAATTTGTCAAATTTGCATCGGGCAGGCAGGCAGGCAACCAATACGCACACAAACGCATAAGTGCTTCAATCCATAAAGAAATGTGAGTAAGCACACATGTGAACGTTCAGGTACCCTTACCTTTACAACAATCATGGAAAATAGGAGTTTTGCATATGAACAGGCCAAACCCTTTAATAATGTCACCCAACTGCTTACTCGAAAGAGTGTGCGTGTGCACAAGTAGCAAGTCGAAAAAATTGAACATTTTCAATTTGTGGTCTTTTCTTAAATTATTCGACAAGCCGACGAAAAATTACCCTTGCAGAAATATGACTTAGTTTTTTTTTAATTTTAAACAAAATTGGTCCCTACAGTAAACAAAAAAATTAGAATATAATATATAAATATATCATTTAGGTCATTTAAGTATTTAATAAAAATAAATATATCATATTCTTCTCATTATGCCTGACTGGACGAAGAAATACATGTTGGAGCATTTGAATGTGTGTGCCACAGGCACAAAGGGCACACAATTGAAGAAAAAATCTCTGGCTCGCGACAAACGCCGCGATCTACTTGTGCGCACATCCACACAACACAAACATATGTATGTTTGTGGATCGGGGCTTTGTCGGGGCTTTTGAGAAGCTAGGCAGGGAGAAGGAGATGCACACAAGTGCGCAAATCAATAAGTGAGAGCGAGGCACACTCTGCACATGCATACACACATATGTATGTTTTTGGGATGTAAGGAATTAAATACTAACATACATATGTATATAATGAAAAGGCATCAGCCTCAGCGACGTTGTGCGCTGAGCGTAATGCGGCTCCATACTGAACGTTCGGCTTTCGAGGCCGGCGTTCAGCTGCCACTCTCAGCAGTCTTACTTTGTCTGGGCACACTAATATGGTCGCGGACACCCATGGGGCTCAGTCGTTGACGATTTATCGGTATCGGACTATTCCGCTCTTTGACATGTCTATGCATTGTATAGTTAGTGCCACAATGTAACCCAAAATTGAAATGCAATAGACTTTTTGAGAATACACAAATATTTTATGTGACATTAATAGCCTTTCTCCACTGGGCTTAAAAATGTCACATTTTCAAGTTTTACATATTGGTGTTCCACCGGTTTTCGGTAACATGTGAGTGGCAAAAGTACCGCTTATTTAAATAAACAGCTGATCGAGTTGCCTTAATTTACATAAGCGCCGCACAGATTTCCTTCTAAAAGTCAAATAATACGGCCCCGAAGTAGGGGCTCCAATTAATGGACTCTTTGCGAGATTTGGCCAACTTTAAATGTTAAAAACTGTGGGAATATTAAAATTTAAAATTATAATTTAAAGTTACCGCTTGCCTTTGTTGATATATCAGCTGTTTATCGTTATGATACTTTCACATTTTTCACAACATCGGTAGAAATCTCGATTAATCATCGCAAAATACACGAAATGTTCGGGGCGAATTCACACATTTTTTAAAAATGTGACATTTTTAAAAATGTGACATTTTTGAAGAATGTGTGACATGTGTTTTCTTATGGGGAAACGTACAGGCCGCATTTTACACATTTTGCAAAAATGTGACATTTTCAGAAATGTGTTCAGTGGGCAGAGGCTATAAGATGTACTCTCAAAAATTTTACTGAAATCGGTTAAAAAACACAAAAGTTATATGTTGGGTTGCGCATGTGTTGTTTGCAGCAGCTAGCGCAAATTCCAATAATTTCTGTATACATGTTCACACACATATTCATGCGCGTCTGCTTTGAATTCTATCAACAGCATTGCAATTGCGATTGTTTGTTTTCTGCGCTGCTATTTCAATACGTTTTATTTTATCAAAAAGACTTAATTATTGGTGTTTGGTATTGGCTATTGAGTAGAAGCGGCGGAAATTAGCGCGGTCAGTTGCGAGTTCAAACAGTGCTTAGGAAAATGTTTTTTTTTGGCTGGTGTGGCTGTTGAGTAGATTCGGCAGCAAGTATTGCGGTCAGTTACGAGTTCGATCCCTGCTGAGGGAACTTTTTTTTTTTTTTTAATTTATATTTATTACTACTAAAGCAAACAAGCGCGTAGCGCGAGCTGTATTTGCTGTTCAGGGTATCCCCTAGTCGGGAGCTCCCGACTAGAACCTCTTACTTGTTGTTTTTGTGTTAGTGCCCTGAAGGCGGTTGCCGAACCTCGAGCCAGCCAAACATATAATTATAAAATGGAAAGGTCGCCAACTCCAACATTATAATTTTATATAATACTAGCGGGTACAACCCGGTCTTGCCCGTGGCACGTATGTTATGAAATCATAAACTTAAAATTCACCACGAATATTTTTGAAATGCACTTTCCACCGAAGAAGTTAAGATTTTGCGAAAAATGGGAAACACGTCGTAAATGATTTTTTATGTAGATCCTTGGAAATGAATTTAAGGGCGAAACGTCAACCACCAAATATTTGACCCCCTTTGCCACCAAGGAGGAATACATTTTTCGAAAAGTTTGAAACACCCCTCAAATGAATTTTAAAAAAAGATTTTCAAAATGAGTTTGAGGCCGATCGAATGGTAAACAAAAAAGTTTCATACAAACATTTTTCACTAATTACCCACTGTTGTGGGTTGAATTTCCAAAATCACTGAAACACGTATTTATTAAGTTCTTGTGTAGGAGGAATGAATTTTTCAAAAAGTGTGAAGCTCCCCCTAAATGAATTTGAACAACGATCTTTGAAAATGAGTTTGAAGCCTATCGACACTTGCGGGTGGAATTTCCCGAGGTAACTGCAGTGAAAATTTCAGTCAATAGCCAATACCAAACACCAATAAGTAAGTCTTTTTGATAAAAAAAAACGTATTAAAATAGCAGCGCAGAAAACAAACAATCGCAATTGCAATGCTGTTGATAGAATTCAAAGCAGACGCGCATGAATATGTGTGTGAACATGTATACAGAAATTATTGGAATTTGCGCTAGCTGCTGCAAACAACACATGCGCAACCCAAACATATAACTTTTGTGTTTCTTAACCAATTTCAATTTGAAAGTACATCTTATTGTCATATAAAATATTTGTGTATTCTCAAAAAGTCTATTGCATTTCAATTTTGGGTTACATTGTGGCACTAACTATACAATGCATAGAATAAGCGGAATAATCCGATACCGATAAATCGTCAACGACTGAGCCCCATGGGTGTCCGCGACCATTTTAGTGTGGCCAGACAAATTAAGACTGCTAAGAGTGGCAGCCGAACGCCGGCCTCGAAAGCCGAACGTTCAGTATGAAGCCGCATCTCGCTCAGCGCACAACGTCGCTGCGGCTGATGCCTTTTCATTATATACATATGTATGTTAGTATTTAATTCCTTACATCCCAAAAACATACATATGTGTGTATGCATGTGCAGAGTGTGCCTCGCTCTCACTTATTGATTTGCGCACTTGTGTGCATCTCCTTCTCACTGCATAGCTTCTCAAAAGCCCCGACAAAGTCCCGATCTACAAACATACATATGTTTGTGTTGTGTGGATGTGCGCACAAGTAGATCGCGGCGTTTGTCGCGAGCCAGAGATTTTTTCTTCAATTGTGTGCCCTTTGTGCCTGTGGCACACACATTCAAATGCTCCAACATGTATCTCTTCGTCCAGTCAGGCATAATGAGAAGAATATGATATATTTATTTTTATTAAATACTTAAATGACCTAAATGATATATTTATATATTATATTCTAATTTTTTTGTTTACTGTAGGGACCAATTTTGCTTAAAATTAAAAAAAAAACTAAGTCATATTTCTGCAAGGGTAATTTTTCGTCGGCTTGTCGAATAATTTAAGAAAAGACCACAAATTGAAAATGTTCAATTTTTTCGACTTGCTACTTGTGCACACGCACACTCTTTCGAGTAAGCAGTTGGGTGACATTATTAAAGGGTTTGGCCTGTTCATATGCAAAACTCCTATTTTCCATGATTGTTGTAAAGGTAAGGGTACATGAACGTTCACATGTGTGCTTACTCACATTTCTTTATGGATTGAAGCACTTATGCGTTTGTGTGCGTGTTGGTTGCCTGCCTGCCTGCCCGATGCAAATTTGACAAATTTTGAAGTTTTTGGCATTTCTGAATTTTGAGCTCTACACACACACATACACACACACAAATGTGTGCCAAGCGTCTGCTTCACATTGATCGGCTTGGTGGTCTGCGTCTGTGCCGCATCGGCCGGCAGCGCCGAGAGGCGGACAAGGCGCGGTACCACCGAAAAAAAGAAGGCCACTGAAAACAACAAAGGGCTAGGCAACAACAAATGGCAAAAAGTTGGAGCCAAGAAGAACAAGAGGAGCAACACCCAGCCTCCTAAGAGAAGTCTACCAGATGCCATATTGGTCAAAAGCTGGAGCCCAGAGGAATGTGCCAACGTGCTCAAAACTGTACAGACAAATCAAGACCTACAGCAGTTCAGAGAGAGTGTTAGCGGCATCATGCGTACTGCAGCCGGAGAACTCATCCTACGAATGAGCAAAGCAGAGGACGAATCCACATCCAAACTACAGAAAGCCGTCCAGGAGGCCGTGGGGAATACTGCAGACGTCAGAACGATCTCTGACAAAGTCCTCGTAGAAATACGGGACATACCGGAATAGTCAAATAGCGACGAGGTGCTAGGAGCTGTATTCGCTAAAATCGAAGGGGACCTGCCTGCGGAAGCCTCACCGAAGCTAAGGAAAGCATACCTGCCCAAGAAAGTCGAAACGAACTTCTGGAGGTAGTGAAGATACGCATTGGATGGGCGGTATGTCGTATACGCCAAAAAGTGGAGCCGAGGCGATGCTTCAAGTGCCTGGACTTTGGGCACACGGCTGCACGATGCCGCAGTAAACACGACGCCTCGAAACTGTGCTTCAATTGTGGAGAAGCCAACCACTCGGCGAACGAGTGCACCGGCAAGTCAAAATGCATAATCTGCACAAGATATGAGACCGCGAACACGGCACACAATACCCTTAGCAGGGCCTGTCCGTAGTTCATTAAGGCGTCGCAACCAACAGCCAAAAAATCTAGTTAATCCAGATTAACTTGAATCACTGCAGAGCGGCCCAGGACCTACTCGATCAAACCACTCGGGAAGAAAAAACTGACTTCGCCATCGTCAGTGAGCCATACCAGCCCAAACATGATGGCATCTGGACCCAGAGCAATGGCGGTGGTGCAGCAATTTGGAGCTGCGGAAGCCCACCAGCGCAACTTACCGACAGGAAAGCGGCAACCGGATATACCAGAGCCAAGTGTTGCGGAGTGTATATATATATGTAGCTGCTATATTGCACCCAGTGTAGAAATCAGCGAGTTCGCCAACATACTCGACAACATTACGGACGACGCAAGAACCCGTTCGCCCGGGCGACTTCAATGCGTGGGCAGTTGAATGGGGAAGCAGCAAAACAAGCCAACGTGGGCGTCTCCTGCTAGACGCGTTTGCAACCATCAACGTGTCGCTCCTCAACGTTGGTAACAGCCAGACCTTCAATGCATGTAACGCATCCATGCTTAAAAAGAGAAGGCATCCGCCTTCTAAACGGGCGCATCCTAAACGGGCGCGGACCTGTTCACTGGTGGAACCTAGAAATAGAGATGGCCAGGAGAGAATGCCACATAGCCAGAAGACGCAACTTCCGGGCTCACAGGAGGAGCAATTGCCAGGAAAGGCAGGAAGACTACAGAGCGAAGAAGGCCGCACTTAAAAAGGCTATCAATCGCAACAAGGACGCCGCGTGGAAGAGCCTATGCACTGATGCCGACGCGCAACCCTTTGGAACAGCCTACAAATTGGTCATGGGGAGAATGTGCAGGATGCCAATGCCCACAAGCGAGGTCCAGCTTAGGGCAATTGTCAACACGCTCTTGCCCTCGCAACGAACGCTGCACATAAGCACCACATACGCCGAAACGTCGACGGTATTTAATAAGTGCATGGAGGATCGCCGCTTTCCTACAAGGTGGAAACGCCAGAGGCTGGTGTTGCTCCCACAAGGCGACAAGCCACCAGAGTGCATGCTCGACATGGTTGGCAAACTGTTCGAGCGTATCATATGCAACAGACTGCACGACGAATTAGAAGAACGGCAAGGGCTATCTGTGCACCAGTTTGGATTCCGGAAAAAGCGCAGCACTACCCAAGCTATCAGCCGATGGCGGAATGGTAGCAAAAAATACTGCCTCATCACGACCCTGGACGTAAAGAACGCGTTCAATTCAGCTAGCTGGACGAGTATCATACGCGCACTTCAGGGACTCCAGATATCCGAGTACCTGATAAGCCTAATTACGGACTATTTCTCCAATCGTGTGCTCTTGTATGTCACCGCTGCAGGACAGCGGCAGCACACCATAACTGACGGCGTTCCACAAGGATTAGTCCTGGGAACGTGATGTACGACGCAGTTCTCCGCTTGAACATCCCTGCAGGCACTCGAATTATTGGCTTTGTGGACGACATTGCAGTGGTTACGGTCAGCAAGGAGCTACCGGCGGTTGAGGAGAAAACTAACACCGCTATCCGACAGGTGGTAAACTGGCTCGCGACCAATGGCTTAACACTGACTGCCCACAAGACGGAGGCAGTACTGGTCAGCAGCCGTAAGGTACTGGAGACAGCCACAATATGCGTCGACAACTGTCCCATACACTCGAAGCCAGCCATCAGATACTTAGGAGTAATGCTGGACCATCGGCTTACGTTCAAGCACCACCTGGAGTTCGTCGGGGGAAAGGCGGCGAAAGCCGCGAATGCAGTAGCCAGGATGATGGCTAATAATGCGGGCCCGCGACAGAAGAGAAGGTGGCTGATAGCAAGTGTAGTCAGGTCGATCATACTGTATGCCGCAAAAGTCTGGGCGCCGGCACTGAGGATACCAGCGTACGGCCGAAGCAGCAGGGCTGCATACCGCAGGTGCGCACTACGATGTCTCAGCTCTTACCGTACTGTCTCCGAGGATGCAGCACAAGTACTGGCCGGAATGATCCCAATAGATCTCCTGGCAATGGAGACGAGGACAACAGCCCAAAACTACAAGGCGGGCTGAAACTATGAAAGAATGGCAGGCGAGGTGGAGAACTACTACCAATGGCAACTGGACACGATCGCTGATCCCGGACATACGGCTTTGGGTGAGTAGGAAGCACGGTCAAACTGATTTCTACCTGACCAATTACTGACGTGACACAGGTGCTTTAAATTCTATCTATATAGGTTTAAACACGAGACGGACCCGTTTTGCACACACTCTGCGCAGGCCATAGAAGACGCTGGACGTGTATTCTTCGTCTGTCAAAAATTCTCTGCTGAACGGGAATTATTGGGAGACCTTTTATAGTCAACGACCTACTAGATATCCTACTAAGCTCGCAGAACAATTTGATTGCTATTAGCACCACAGCGGCAGTGATAATCAAATCCTAGTGGGTGCAAGTCCCACACTTTTCGGCTTTTATTGCTTTTCCCTCCTATACAAAAAAAAAAAAAAAAAACACGGTCTGTTTTTTTCGGCATGCCTGCGGTGGGCTTGTGGCCGCGTAAGGCACAAATGTGGGAACAGGCAACGAACAGGTGAACCACACTTGTCGTTCGCTTGCACTTTGATATGGAACAAATGAAAGTGATATTTTAATGTATTTTTCGACATTGTAAACATTTTGGGTTAAAGGATATTATGGCAGGCA
This sequence comes from Drosophila borealis, assembly GCA_035045885.1. NCBI lineage: Eukaryota > Metazoa > Arthropoda > Insecta > Diptera > Drosophilidae > Drosophila > Drosophila borealis. The sequence goes on from JAWNOR010000303.1 coordinate 73,829, forward strand.
ATAAACGATCAGAATGTCTAGCATGCGTCTGCATCCGTTTGTCCATTTGTTCCCACATTTGTGCCTTACGCGGCCACAAGCCCACCGCAGGCAGTTTATACCAGCTGCCTGGTTTTGGTATACTGCCGGCCGATGCGGCACAGACGCCGACCACCAAGCCGTTAAATGTGAAGCAGACGCTTGGCACACATTTGTGTGTGTATATATGTGTGTGTGTGTTGAGCTCGAAATTCAGAAATGCCAAAAACTTCAAAATTTGTCAAATTTGCATCGGGCAGGCAGGCAGGCAACCAATACGCACACAAACGCATAAGTGCTTCCATCCATAAAGAAATGTGAGTAAGCACACATGTGAACGTTCAGGTACCCTTACCTTTACAACAATCATGGAAAATAGGAGTTTTGCATATGAACAGGCCAAACCCTTTAATATTGTCACCCAACTGCTTACTCGAAAGAGTGTGCGTGTGCACAAGTAGCAAGTCGAAAAAATTGAACATTTTCAATTTGTGGTCTTTTCTTAAATTATTCGACAAGCCGACGAAAAATTACCCTTGCAGAAATATGACTTAGTTTTTTTTTTAATTTTAAGCAAAATTGGTCCCTACAGTAAACAAAAATAATTAGAATATAATACATAAATATATCATTTAGGTCATTTAAGTATTTAATAAAAATAAATATATCATATTCTTCTCATTATGCCTGACTGGACGAAGAAATACATGTTGGAGCATTTGAATGTGTGTGCCACAGGCACAAAGGGCACACAATTGAAGAAAAATCTCTGGCTCGCGACAAACGCCGCGATCTACTTGTGCGCACATCCACACAACACAAACATATGTATGTTTGTGGATCGGGGCTTTGTCGGGGCTTTTGAGAAGCTAGGCAGGGAGAAGGAGATGCACACAAGTGCGCAAATCAATAAGTGAGAGCGAGGCACACTCTGCACATGCATACACACATATGTATGTTTTTGGGATGTAAGGAATTAAATACTAACATACATATGTATATAATGAAAAGGCATCAGCCTCAGCGACGTTGTGCGCTGAGCGTAATGCGGCTCCATACTGAACGTTCGGCTTTCGAGGCCGGCGTTCAGCTGCCACTCTCAGCAGTCTTACTTTGTCTGGGCACACTAATATGGTCGCGGACACCCATGGGGCTCAGTCGTTGACGATTTATCGGTATCGGACTATTCCGCTCTTTGACATGTCTATGCATTGTATAGTTAGTGCCACAATGTAACCCAAAATTGAAATGCAATAGACTTTTTGAGAATACACAAATATTTTATGTGACATTAATAGCCTTTCTCCACTGGGCTTAAAAATGTCACATTTTCAAGTTTTACATATTGGTGTTCCACCGGTTTTCGGTAACATGTGAGTGGCAAAAGTACCGCTTATTTAAATAAACAGCTGATCGAGTTGCCTTAATTTACATAAGCGCCGCACAGATTTCCTTCTAAAAGTCAAATAATACGGCCCCGAAGTAGGGGCTCCAATTAATGGACTCTTTGCGAGATTTGGCCAACTTTAAATGTTAAAAACTGTGGGAATATTAAAATTTAAAATTATAATTTAAAGTTACCGCTTGCCTTTGTTGATATATCAGCTGTTTATCGTTATGATACTTTCACATTTTTCACAACATCGGTAGAAATCTCGATTAATCATCGCAAAATACACGAAATGTTCGGGGCGAATTCACACATTTTTTAAAAATGTGACATTTTTAAAAATGTGACATTTTTGAAGAATGTGTGACATGTGTTTTCTTATGGGGAAACGTACAGGCCGCATTTTACACATTTTGCAAAAATGTGACATTTTCAGAAATGTGTTCAGTGGGCAGAGGCTATAAGATGTACTCTCCAAAATTTTTTTGAAATCGGTTAAAAAACACAAAAGTTATATGTTGGGTTGCGCACGTGTTGTTTGCAGCAGCTAGCGCAAATTCCAATAATTTCTGTATACATGTTCACACACATATTCATGCGCGTCTGCTTTGAATTCTATCAACAGCATTGCAATTGCGATTGTTTTTTTTCTGCGCTGCTATTTCAATAAGTTTTCTTTTATCAAAAAGACTTAATTATTGGTGTTTGGTATTGGCTATTGAGTAGAAGCGGCGGAAATTAGCGCGGTCAGTTGCGAGTTCAAACAGTGCTTAGGAAAATGTTTTTTTTTGGCTGGTGTGGCTGTTGAGTAGATTCGGCAGCAAGTATTGCGGTCAGTTAAGAGTTCGATCCCTGCTGAGGGAACTTTTTTTTTTTTTTAATTTATATTTATTACTACTAAAGCAAACGAGCGCGTAGCGCGAGCTGTATTTGCTGTTCAGGGTATCCCCTAGTCGGGAGCTCCCGACTAGAACCTCTTACTTGTTGTTTTTGTGTTAGTGCCCTGAAGGCGGTTGCCGAACCTCGAGCCAGCCAAACATATAATTATAAAATGGAAAGGTCGCCAACTCCAACATTATAATTTTATATAATACTAGCGGGTACAACCCGGTCTTGCCCGTGGCACGTATGTTATGAAATCATAAACTTAAAATTCACCACAAATATTTTTGAAATGCACTTTCCACCGAAGAAGTTAAGATTTTGCGAAAAATGGGAAACACGTCGTAAATGATTTTTTATGTAGATCCTTGGAAATGAATTTAAGGGCGAAACGTCAACCACCAAATATTTGACCCCCTTTGCCACCAAGGAGGAATACATTTTTCGAAAAGTTTGAAACACCCCTCAAATGAATTTTAAAAAAAGATTTTCAAAATGAGTTTGAGGCCGATCGAATGGTAAACAAAAAAGTTTCATACAAACATTTTTCACTAATTACCCACTGTTGTGGGTCGAATTTCCAAAATCACTGAAACACGTATTTATTAAGTTCTTGTGTAGGAGGAATGAATTTTTCAAAAAGTGTGAAGCTCCCCCCAAATTAATTTGAACAACGATCTTTGAAAATGAGTTTGAAGCCGATCGACACTTGCGGGTGGAATTTCCCGAGGTAACTGCAGTGAAAATTTCAGCTTCCCAGCTCTTACGGTCGGGCATCGGGTATAAATGCTTGGCAGGCCCAAAAGTTAATATGCACACATGCGAACGTTCAGGTACCCTTACACTTACAACAATCATGGAAAATAGGAGTTTTGCATATGAACAGGCCAAACCCTTTAATAATGTTACCCAACTGCTTACTCGAAAGAGTGTGCGTGTGCACAAGTAGCAAGTCGAAAAAATTGAACATTTTCAATTTGTGGTCTTTTCTTAAATTATTCGACAAGCCGACGTGGAATTACCCTTGCAGAAATATGACTTGGTTTTTTTTTTTAATTTTAAGCAAAATTGGTCCCTACAGTAAACAAAAAATTTGAATATAATATATAAATATATCGGAGTAAGGTTAGCATTCAATGGCACATCGTGTCCTTCGTTTTCCTTATTCATTTTCCTTTTTATTCGTCGCCAAAGCACAGCAAGTCCCAAGTCGTTGTCTTTTGGTTTCCACGCACAGAAATAGACTGGACCTAATTTTTTCCGTCCTCTTTACCCGGCGATTTTCTCGTCTTTTTTTTCTTATTTTGCTTCCTTCTTTTTACAACAATACTTGGGCCATGCTCATCTGAGAGTCTCTCTCGCTCTCCGACTATGCTCTCAGCAACCTTGGGTCACACTAACAAAATATCGATAGCTAGTATCGTTCGAATATCATTTATTGAACATTGCTTAGTTATTTAGAAACATAATAATAATAATAATATTACTTCTCCATCTCCGACACGGCCTTCCTGACACTCACACGTCTTCGTGTGTCGTGCCGTACATAATAACAACCAAATACTTAGTAGCTTTCTGCCTTGCTCAAGTTACTTAACATTTAATTTTACATTCGTTCTTCAATTTCTTTTAACAATAGATAATTTTAACTCAAATTCATTTTCAAATCTTTATCTCTATTCTTACATCATACTAGAGCCACGCGCTCTCTTTTATTTTATATATATTTTTTTTTTTAATCTCGCTCTTTAACATTTCTTTCTTCTTTAGTACCACTGTACCATCGTACCATCACTCTTTCATATTTCTTTTACATATCTCAATATCATATCATCAATTTCATACCACGTTCTAAGGCTCTTGCTGTCTCAATACAACCCTCTCACGCACTCTTTGCGTCATGGTCTCTCTTTAGACCCTCTTGACCCTCGCCACGCGACATCAACCATCGTGGTGCGGCCGTAGCGTTCGTGTATGATTCAATTCAACACACCCACCGGTGCCACAGTGCATGGTACATCTTCATCATACTTGCCCTCGAGCAGGTGATCCACTTCAGCTGCGACTAGCCCACTTGGCATAGCCCGCAACTGTTCATGAGCATACTTATACGTTCTCTTACTAGATAAAGATTTTAACACATAACGGTCACCTTCAAGTACTTCAATTATCAAAAATGGTCCTTTGAACTTAGGATCCAGCTTCGTTTGGTGACGTTCTTCACACTTGAGCAAGACATGGTCGCCTACGGCAAATCTCACAATTTTGGCCTTATCTCTATCAAATCTCTGTCTATCATACTCAGCATTACTTATCATGTTTCGTTGGGCTCGAGTTCTAACACCTTCTACATCTACTTTTCTTCTTCCACTAAAGGTATCATACCCAAAGGTCTTGCCTCCTACCAATTAACATCTCCAATGGACTGGCCTTGGTGACTCGATTCGAAGTACAATTTAAAGCCAACTGAACATCTATTACTGCATCTTGCCAAGATCGACTACTTGTCTCTACAGCCGTCAACATTGCTTTCATGGTACTCATAACGCGCTCTACCTGACCGTTCGCGCGACTAGCGCCAGTTGCTATCAAATGAAAATCAATCTTTTGTGTCGAGCAAAACTGTCGGAAGTCATTACGATTTGGAACCCCGAATAAAGATATGGCAGATTTTACTGCCTCTATGCAACTGTCAGTATCAAGACTAAAGGTGTGATGAAGATATACGAATTTAGTGAAAGCATCGACCTGCACTATCACGTATTCGTTGCGATCACTCTTGTCACTCAGTTTTCCGCTAATATCAATATGTATCGTATGCCATGGTATGTCGATCTTCGGTATGGAATGCAATTCTTTTTGTGCTTTGCCTGTGGCAGGTTTCGTCAATTTGCATGTGATGCAATTTTCCACAAACTTTCGCACATACTTTGACATGTTCTCAAACCAATACTGAGTATACACCTTATCTAAAGTCTTTTCCCAGCCGAGATGCATTATAGCTTCGTGTACGTGATTGATGACTGACCACCTGAACGCCCTGGGTATTAAAGGTAGACACCTGGTTTCTTAAATGTGCATTTGGCTATATTAAATGAGAATCCGGCCTCGGTCGGGACATTCAACACATTTTCAAGTCGATCATACGCCTCCTCCCTCGTGCCGGCCACCACTAAAACGATATACACTATGGAATATGAATAGTCCTTAAGCTCGCGTTACCGCTCGTTGAAAGACTGAAGATGCATTTTTCAAACCAAATGGCATGGAAAGAAACTCGTACTGACTCTCAGGTGTTACAAATGCAGTACGTTCTATCGATTCACAATGTATGGGTACCTGATAAAACCCGCTTGCCATGTCTAAACTCGAAAAGAATTTACTGCCACGCAGTCTGTTGATCTGGTCAGATATGAAAGGCAGAGGGTACCTTTCCGCAATCGTATTCGCATTCAGTTCTCTATAATCCACACATAGTCGATCATCACCATTTTTATTCTTTACAAGCAGCATTGGACTCGCAAATGGAAAGCAGCTCGGACGGATGACACCATTCTCTAGAAGCTCTTGTATTTTGCCTCTCACTAACGTTTTCTCTTCTGAGCTAAGCCTATACGGACGCCTCATTACGGTTTTATTCACATCCATCAAACGAATTTCCAGCTCCCCAGTTGTCACTCGACTATTTGGGATGCCCTTTATAAATCTGTGTGCATATGGCTCCAATATTTCGACTAGTCTGACATTGTCTGACTCACACAGTTCTGGATTGTTATTTATGAGCTTTGCAAAATCCACTTTGGCAATGTCGGACAGCGCGTTGACAGTATTGATCTTATATATCTCGAATTTGTTGGCATCTATCGAAACACCAAAACCTGTCTCAAAATTTCACGGCCAATTAACACGTCATGCTTCAAACATTCATCCATTACCACATGAAAAAGGATTTCTAAAGAGTATTCACAAATTTTAACAGTTGATAGGATTTGCAACGTACATGATACTGAATTTTCGCCAATGCCTCTTAAATCTACCTTATTATTTATTCTCTTTCCCGCGAAGTTTTCAGCCAGCTTTTCTTTCAATAATGAACACTCGGCACCCGAGTCGAAGAAAAATGGAACAGGCTCACTATACTGACTGGCTCCACCACGGTACTGACATCAACTCGCCTCTCGTATGTGCCGCTCTTACTCGGTACCCTTTGTACATACAGATGCAATGTGTCCAGGGTTGCCGCATTTAAAACATGTCACCGCTGCTCGTTCTTTGCCCTGTGTCGCGTTGCCATGCGTCTGACTTCCCTTGAACGCGTTCCACTCCACTCCGCCATTTTATGTCCAACTTTGCCACAGAAATGGCAGTGTAGCTTCGACGTTAATTTTTGCTTCTTCCGTTCGGGGGGGGGCGTGATCCACACTATAGTAGTCGTTCCGTTTGCCAAACGCATACGCTCGCAACTGCTGCTCCAATTCACTGCGTGTTCTGATATTGGTAGTGAATAGCAAGCGCTGCAGTCGGTTGTCTATTTTGGATGCGTGGGATAACACAACGGACACCGCTGTTTCATCCAGATTCATTGTTTTCCATTTAGACAGCAGTGACGTCACTAAGCGGCTGCCATATACAGATAAGCACTCGCTCGGCTTTGGGCTCCCGTTGAAGATGTTCAGCAAAATGGCTGCCGGCGTCTCTATTCCCTCGTAACGCTAAACAAACAGCTCTCGAAACTCAGGCCATTTGATTCCCGTGTAGCAGATCTGCGATAGCTACTGTGATGCTCCAACTTGAAGCGAGTCACTGAGTGCCATCACAAGTGCGCTGCCTTCTATCGGATTCTCAGCCATGATTATGTCCACCGTTTTGCACCAGGCCGCAGCATCTGCACACACAGCGTCGGGATTGTACTTTGGCAGGGTTACAAATTTTGCTTTTTCAACAGCCTTTCCTGATGCCTGCATCGATTGAATTAGATCCATAAAACTTCGGTTCTGCGCCTCAAAAAGTGCACGCCAGTGATTGCCAGAGTGGTCTGGTGGCGAGACCGATCCCACTTCTGATATCGGAGTAAGGTTGGCATTCAATGGCACATCGTGTCCTTCGTTTTCCTTATTCATTTTCCTTTTTATTCGTCGCCAAAGCACAGCAAGTCCCAAGTCGTTGTCTTTTGGTTTCCACGCACAGAAATGACTGGACCTAATTTTTTCCGTCCTCTTTACCCGGCGCTTTTCTCGTCTTTTTTTTCTTTTTTTGCTTCCTTCTTTTTACAACAACACTTGGGCCATGCTCATCTGAGAGCCTCTCTCGCTCTCCGACTATGCTCTCAGCAACCTTGGGTCACACTAACAAAATATCGATAGCTAGTATCGTTCGAATATCATTTATTGAACATTGCTTAGTTATTTAGAAACATAATAATAATAATAATATTACTTCTCCATCTCCGACACTTTCTGCCTTGCTCAAGTTACTTAACATTTAATTTTACATTCGTTCTTCAATTTCTTTAACAATAGATAATTTTAACTCAAATTCATTTTCAAATCTTTATCTCTATTCTTACATCATACTAGAGCCATACGCTCTCTTTTTTTTTATATATATATTTTTTTTTAATCTCGCTCTTTAACATTTCTTTCTTCTTTAGTACCACTGTACCATCGTACCATCACTCTTTCATATTTCTTTTACATATCTCAATATCATATCATCAATTTCATACCACGTTCTAAGGCTCTTGCTGTCTCAATACAACCCTCTCACGCACTCTTTGCGTCATGGTCTCTCTTTAGACCCTCTTGACCCTCGCCACGCGACATCAACCGCGCCGCACGCCATGTTCGACTCTCACTAGCCTACACTTGTGCCATCGGTTGACCATCGTGGTGCGGTCGTAGCCTTCGTGTATGATTCAATTCAACACACCCACCGGTGCCACAGTGCATGGTACATCTTCATCATACTTGCCCTCGAGCAGGTGATCCACTTCAGCTGCGACTAGCCCACTTGGCATAGCCCGCAACTGTTCATGAGCATACTTATACGTTCTCTTACTAGATAAAGATTTTAACACATAACGGTCACCTTCAAGTACTTCAATTATCAAAAATGGTCCTTTGAACTTAGGATCCAGCTTCGTTTGGTGACGTTCTTCACACTTGAGGAAGACATGGTCGCCTACGGCAAATCTCACAATTTTGGCCTTATCTCTATCAAATCTCTGTCTATCATACTCAGCATTACTTATCATGTTTCGTTGGGCTCGAGTTCTAACACCTTCTACATCTACTTTTCTTCTTCCACTAAAGGTATCATACCCAAAGGTCTTGCCTCCTACCAATTAACATCTCCAATGGACTGGCCTTGGTGACTCGATTCGAAGTACAATTTAAAGCCAACTGAACATCTATTACTGCATCTTGCCAAGATCGATTACTTGTCTCTACAGCCGTCAACATTGCTTTCATGGTACTCATAACGCGCTCTACCTGACCGTTCGCGCGACTAGCGCCAGTTGCTATCAAATGAAAATCAATCTTTTGTGTCGAGCAAAACTGTCGGAAGTCATTACGATTTGGAACCCCGAATAAAGATATGGCAGATTTTACTGCCTCTATGCAACTGTCAGTATCAAGACTAAAGGTGTGATGAAGATACACGAATTTAGTGAAAGCATCGATCTGCACTATCACGTATTCCTTGCGATCACTCTTGTCACTCAGTTTTCCGCTAATATCAATATGTATCGTATGCCATGGTATGTCGATCTTCGGTATGGAATGCAATTCTATTTGTGCTTTGCCTGTGGCAGGTTTCGTCAATTTGCATGTGATGCAATTTTCCACAAACTTTCGCACATACTTTGACATGTTCTCAAACCAATACTGAGTATACACCTTATCTAAAGTCTTTTCCCAGCCGAGATGCATTATAGCTTCGTGTACGTGATTGATGACTGACCACCTGAACGCCCTGGGTATTAAAGGTAGACACCTGGTTTCTTAAATGTGCATTTGGCTATTTTAAATGAGAATCCGGCCTCGGTCGGGACATTCAACACATTTTCAAGTCGATCATACGCCTCCTCCCTCGTGCCGGCCACCACTAAAACGATATACACTATGGCATATGAATAGTCCTTAAGCTCGCGTTACCGCTCGTTGAAAGACTGAAGATGCATTTTTCAAACCAAATGGCATGGAAAGAAACTCGTACTGACTCTCAGGTGTTACAAATGCAGTACGTTCTATCGATTCACAATGTATGGGTACCTGATAAAACCCGCTTGCCATGTCTAAACTCGAAAAGAATTTACTGCCACGCAGTCTGTTGATCTGGTCAGATATCAAAGGCAGAGGGTACCTTTCCGCAATCGTATTCGCATTCAGTTCTCTATAATCCACACATAGTCGATCATCACCATTTTTATTCTTTACAAGCAGCATTGGACTCGCAAATGGAAAGCAGCTCGGACGGATGACACCATTCTCTAGAAGCTCTTGTATTTTGCCTCTCACTAACGTTTTCTCTTCTGAGCTAAGCCTATACGGACGCCTCATTACGGTTTTATTCACATCCATCAAACGAATTTCCAGCTCCCCAGTTGTCACTCGACTATTTGGGATGCCCTTTATAAATCTGTGTGCATATGGCTCCAATATTTCGACTAGTCTGACATTGTCTGACTCACACAATTCTGGATTGTTATTTATGAGCTTTGCAAAATCCACTTTGGCAATGTCGGACAGCGCGTTGACAGTATTGATCTTATATATCTCGAATTTGTTGGCATCTATCGAAACACCAAAACCTGTCTCAAAATTTCACGGCCAATTAACACGTCATGCTTCAAAAATTCATCCATTACCACATGAAAAAGGATTTCTAAAGAGTATTCACAAATTTTAACAGTTGATAGGATTTGCAACGTACATGATACTGAATTTTCGCCAATGCCTCTTAAATCTACCTTATTATTTATTCTCTTTCCCGCGAAGTTTTCAGCCAGCTTTTCTTTCAATAATGAACACTCGGCACCCGAGTCGAAGAAAAATGGAACAGGCTCACTATACTGACTGGCTCCACCACGGTACTGACATCAACTCGCCTCTCGTATGTGCCGCTCTTACTCGGTACCCTTTGTACATACAGATGCAATGTGTCCAGGGTTGCCGCATTTAAAACATGTCACCGCTGCTCGTTCTTTGCCCTGTGTCGCGTTGCCATGCGTCTGACTTCCCTTGAACGCGTTCCACTCTCCAGTTTTCCTACTGCGGCACTCCGCCATTTTATGTCCAACTTTGCCACAGAAATGGCAGTGTAGCTTCGACGTTAATTTTTGCTTCTTTTTCGGTGGGGGGGGGGGCGTGATCCACACTATAGTAGTCGTTCCGTTTGCCAAACGCATACGCTCGCAACTGCTGCTCCAATTCACTGCGTGTTCTGATATTGGTAGTGAATAGCAAGCGCTGCAGTCGGTTGTCTATTTTGGATGCGTGGGATAACACAACGGACACCGCTGTTTCCTCCAGATTCATTGTTTTCCATTTAGACAGCAGTGACGTCACTAAGCGGCTGCCATATACAGATAAGCACTCGCTCGGCTTTGGGCTCCCGTTGAAGATGTTCAGCAAAATGGCTGCCGGCGTCTCTATTCCCTCGTAACGCTAAACAAACAGCTCTCGAAACTCAGGCCATTTGATTCCCGTGTAGCAGATCTGCGATAGCTACTGTGATGCTCCAACTTGAAGCGAGTCACTGAGTGCCATCACAAGTGCGCTGCCTTCTATCGGATTCTCAGCCATGATTATGTCCACCGTTTTGCACCAGGCCGCAGCATCTGCACACACAGCGTCGGGATTGTACTTTGGCAGGGTTACAAATTTTGCTTTTTCAACAGCCTTTCCTGATGCCTGCATCGATTGAATTAGATCCATAAAACTTCGGTTCTGCGCCTCAAAAAGTGCACGCCAGTGATTGCCAGAGTGGTCTGGTGGCGAGACCGATCCCACTTCTGATATCGGAGTAAGGTTGGCATTCAATGGCACATCGTGTCCTTCGTTTTCCTTATTCATTTTCCTTTTTATTCGTCGCCAAAGCACAGCAAGTCCCAAGTCGTTGTCTTTTGGTTTCCACGCACAGAAATGACTGGACCTAATTTTTTCCGTCCTCTTTACCCGGCGCTTTTCTCGTCTTTTTTTCTTTTTTTGCTTCCTTCTTTTTACAACAACACTTGGGCCATGCTCATCTGAGAGCCTCTCTCGCTCTCCGACTATGCTCTCAGCAACCTTGGGTCACACTAACAAAATATCGATAGCTAGTATCGTTCGAATATCATTTATTGAACATTGCTTAGTTATTTAGAAACATAATAATAATAATAATATTACTTCTCCATCTCCGACACTTTCTGCCTTGCTCAAGTTACTTAACATTTAATTTTACATTCGTTCTTCAATTTCTTTAACAATAGATAATTTTAACTCAAATTCATTTTCAAATCTTTATCTCTATTCTTACATCATACTAGAGCCACACGCTCTCTTTTTTTTATATATATATTTTTTTTTTAATCTCGCTCTTTAACATTTCTTTCTTCTTTAGTACCACTGTACCATCGTACCATCACTCTTTCATATTTCTTTTACATATCTCAATATCATATCATCAATTTCATACCACGTTCTAAGGCTCTTGCTGTCTCAATACAACCCTCTCACGCACTCTTTGCGTCATGGTCTCTCTTTAGACCCTCTTGACCCTCGCCACGCGACATCAACCGCGCCGCACGCCATGTTCGACTCTCACTAGCCTACACTTGTGCCATCGGTTGACCATCGTGGTGCGGTCGTAGCCTTCGTGTATGATTCAATTCAACACACCCACCGGTGCCACAGTGCATGGTACATCTTCATCATACTTGCCCTCGAGCAGGTGATCCACTTCAGCTGCGACTAGCCCACTTGGCATAGCCCGCAACTGTTCATGAGCATACTTATACGTTCTCTTACTAGATAAAGATTTTAACACATAACGGTCACCTTCAAGTACTTCAATTATCAAAAATGGTCCTTTGAACTTAGGATCCAGCTTCGTTTGGTGACGTTCTTCACACTTGAGGAAGACATGGTCGCCTACGGCAAATCTCACAATTTTGGCCTTATCTCTATCAAATCTCTGTCTATCATACTCAGCATTACTTATCATGTTTCGTTGGGCTTGAGTTCTAACACCTTCTACATCTACTTTTCTTCTTCCACTAAAGGTATCATACCCAAAGGTCTTGCCTCCTACCAATTAACATCTCCAATGGACTGGCCTTGGTGACTCGATTCGAAGTACAATTTAAAGCCAACTGAACATCTATTACTGCATCTTGCCAAGATCGATTACTTGTCTCTACAGCCGTCAACATTGCTTTCATGGTACTCATAACGCGCTCTACCTGACCGTTCGCGCGACTAGCGCCAGTTGCTATCAAATGAAAATCAATCTTTTGTGTCGAGCAAAACTGTCGGAAGTCATTACGATTTGGAACCCCGAATAAAGATATGGCAGATTTTACTGCCTCTATGCAACTGTCAGTATCAAGACTAAAGGTGTGATGAAGATACACGAATTTAGTGAAAGCATCGATCTGCACTATCACGTATTCCTTGCGATCACTCTTGTCACTCAGTTTTCCGCTAATATCAATATGTATCGTATGCCATGGTATGTCGATCTTCGGTATGGAATGCAATTCTATTTGTGCTTTGCCTGTGGCAGGTTTCGTCAATTTGCATGTGATGCAATTTTCCACAAACTTTCGCACATACTTTGACATGTTCTCAAACCAATACTGAGTATACACCTTATCTAAAGTCTTTTCCCAGCCGAGATGCATTATAGCTTCGTGTACGTGATTGATGACTGACCACCTGAACGCCCTGGGTATTAAAGGTAGACACCTGGTTTCTTAAATGTGCATTTGGCTATTTTAAATGAGAATCCGGCCTCGGTCGGGACATTCAACACATTTTCAAGTCGATCATACGCCTCCTCCCTCGTGCCGGCCACCACTAAAACGATATACACTATGGCATATGAATAGTCCTTAAGCTCGCGTTACCGCTCGTTGAAAGACTGAAGATGCATTTTTCAAACCAAATGGCATGGAAAGAAACTCGTACTGACTCTCAGGTGTTACAAATGCAGTACGTTCTATCGATTCACAATGTATGGGTACCTGATAAAACCCGCTTGCCATGTCTAAACTCGAAAAGAATTTACTGCCACGCAGTCTGTTGATCTGGTCAGATATCAAAGGCAGAGGGTACCTTTCCGCAATCGTATTCGCATTCAGTTCTCTATAATCCACACATAGTCGATCATCACCATTTTTATTCTTTACAAGCAGCATTGGACTCGCAAATGGAAAGCAGCTCGGACGGATGACACCATTCTCTAGAAGCTCTTGTATTTTGCCTCTCACTAACGTTTTCTCTTCTGAGCTAAGCCTATACGGACGCCTCATTACGGTTTTATTCACATCCATCAAACGAATTTCCAGCTCCCCAGTTGTCACTCGACTATTTGGGATGCCCTTTATAAATCTGTGTGCATATGGCTCCAATATTTCGACTAGTCTGACATTGTCTGACTCACACAATTCTGGATTGTTATTTATGAGCTTTGCAAAATCCACTTTGGCAATGTCGGACAGCGCGTTGACAGTATTGATCTTATATATCTCGAATTTGTTGGCATCTATCGAAACACCAAAACCTGTCTCAAAATTTCACGGCCAATTAACACGTCATGCTTCAAACATTCATCCATTACCACATGAAAAAGGATTTCTAAAGAGTATTCACAAATTTTAACAGTTGATAGGATTTGCAACGTACATGATACTGAATTTTCGCCAATGCCTCTTAAATCTACCTTATTATTTATTCTCTTTCCCGCGAAGTTTTCAGCCAGCTTTTCTTTCAATAATGAACACTCGGCACCCGAGTCGAAGAAAAATGGAACAGGCTCACTATACTGACTGGCTCCACCACGGTACTGACATCAACTCGCCTCTCGTATGTGCCGCTCTTACTCGGTACCCTTTGTACATACAGATGCAATGTGTCCAGGGTTGCCGCATTTAAAACATGTCACCGCTGCTCGTTCTTTGCCCTGTGTCGCGTTGCCATGCGTCTGACTTCCCTTGAACGCGTTCCACTCCACTCCGCCATTTTATGTCCAACTTTGCCACAGAAATGGCAGTGTAGCTTCGACGTTAATTTTTGCTTCTTCCGTTCGGGGGGGGCGTGATCCACACTATAGTAGTCGTTCCGTTTGCCAAACGCATACGCTCGCAACTGCTGCTCCAATTCACTGCGTGTTCTGATATTGGTAGTGAATAGCAAGCGCTGCAGTCGGTTGTCTATTTTGGATGCGTGGGATAACACAACGGACACCGCTGTTTCCTCCAGATTCATTGTTTTCCATTTAGACAGCAGTGACGTCACTAAGCGGCTGCCATATACAGATAAGCACTCGCTCGGCTTTGGGCTCCCGTTGAAGATGTTCAGCAAAATGGCTGCCGGCGTCTCTATTCCCTCGTAACGCTAAACAAACAGCTCTCGAAACTCAGGCCATTTGATTCCCGTGTAGCAGATCTGCGATAGCTACTGTGATGCTCCAACTTGAAGCGAGTCACTGAGTGCCATCACAAGTGCGCTGCCTTCTATCGGATTCTCAGCCATGATTATGTCCACCGTTTTGCACCAGGCCGCAGCATCTGCACACACAGCGTCGGGATTGTACTTTGGCAGGGTTACAAATTTTGCTTTTTCAACAGCCTTTCCTGATGCCTGCATCGATTGAATTAGATCCATAAAACTTCGGTTCTGCGCCTCGAAAAGTGCACGCCAG
This sequence comes from Drosophila borealis, assembly GCA_035045885.1. NCBI lineage: Eukaryota > Metazoa > Arthropoda > Insecta > Diptera > Drosophilidae > Drosophila > Drosophila borealis. The sequence continues at coordinate 89,028 of JAWNOR010000303.1, forward strand.
TGATTGCCAGAGTGGTCTGGTGGCGAGGCCGATCCCACTTCTGATATCGGAGTAAGGTTGGCATTCAATGGCACATCGTGTCCTTCGTTTTCCTTATTCATTTTCCTTTTTATTCGTCGCCAAAGCACAGCAAGTCCCAAGTCGTTGTCTTTTGGTTTCCACGCACAGAAATGACTGGACCTAATTTTTTCCGTCCTCTTTACCCGGCGCTTTTCTCGTCTTTTTTTCCTTTTTTGTCTTCCTTCTTTTTACAACAACACTTGGGCCATGCTCATCTGAGAGCCTCTCTCGCTCTCCGACTATGCTCTCAGCAACCTTGGGTCACACTAACAAAATATCGATAGCTAGTATCGTTCGAATATCATTTATTGAACATTGCTTAGTTATTTAGAAACATAATAATAATAATAATATTACTTCTCCATCTCCGACACGGCCTTCCTGACACTCACACGTCTTCGTGTGTCGTGCCGTACATAATAACAACCAAATACTTAGTAGCTTTCTGCCTTGCTCAAGTTACTTAACATTTAATTTTACATTCGTTCTTCAATTTCTTTTAAGAATAGATAATTTTAATTCATATTCATTTTCAAATCTTTATCTCTATTCTTACATCATACTAGAGCCACACGCTCTCTTTTTTTTATATATTTTTTTTTTTTAATCTTGCTCTTTAACATTTCTTTCTTCTTTAGTACCACTGTACCATCGTACAATCACTCTTTCATATTTCTTTTACATTTCTCAATATCATATCATCAATTTCATACCACGTTCTAAGGCTCTTGCTGTCTCAATGCAACGCTCTCACGCACTCTTTGCGTCATGGTCTCTCTTAAGACCCTCTTGAATGCAATTCTATTTGTGCTTTGCCTGTGGCAGGTTTCGTCAATTTGCATGTGATGCAATTTTCCACAAACTTTCGCACATACTTTGACATGTTCTCAAACCAATACTGAGTATACACCTTATCTAAAGTCTTTTCCCAGCCGAGATGCATTATAGCTTCGTGTACGTGATTGATGACTGACCACCTGAACGCCCTGGGTATTAAAGGTAGACACCTGGTTTCTTAAATGTGCATTTGGCTATTTTAAATGAGAATCCGGCCTCGGTCGGGACATTCAACACATTTTCAAGTCGATCATACGCCTCCTCCCTCGTGCCGGCCACCACTAAAACGATATACACTATGGCATATGAATAGTCCTTAAGCTCGCGTTACCGCTCGTTGAAAGACTGAAGATGCATTTTTCAAACCAAATGGCATGGAAAGAAACTCGTACTGACTCTCAGGTGTTACAAATGCAGTACGTTCTATCGATTCACAATGTATGGGTACCTGATAAAACCCGCTTGCCATGTCTAAACTCGAAAAGAATTTACTGCCACGCAGTCTGTTGATCTGGTCAGATATCAAAGGCAGAGGGTACCTTTCCGCAATCGTATTCGCATTCAGTTCTCTATAATCCACACATAGTCGATCATCACCATTTTTATTCTTTACAAGCAGCATTGGACTCGCAAATGGAAAGCAGCTCGGACGGATGACACCATTCTCTAGAAGCTCTTGTATTTTGCCTCTCACTAACGTTTTCTCTTCTGAGCTAAGCCTATACGGACGCCTCATTACGGTTTTATTCACATCCATCAAACGAATTTCCAGCTCCCCAGTTGTCACTCGACTATTTGGGATGCCCTTTATAAATCTGTGTGCATATGGCTCCAATATTTCGACTAGTCTGACATTGTCTGACTCACACAATTCTGGATTGTTATTTATGAGCTTTGCAAAATCCACATTGGCAATGTCGGACAGCGCGTTGACAGTATTGATCTTATATATCTCGAATTTGTTGGCATCTATCGAAACACCAAAACCTGTCTCAAAATTTCACGGCCAATTAACACGTCATGCTTCAAACATTCATCCATTACCACATAAAAAAGGATTTCTAAAGAGTATTCACAAATTTTAGCAGTTGATAGGATTTGCAACGTACATGATACTGAATTTTCGCCAATGCCTCTTAAATCTACCTTATTATTTATTCTCTTTCCCGCGAAGTTTTCAGCCAGCTTTTCTTTCAATAATGAACACTCGGCACCCGAGTCGAAGAAAAATGGAACAGGCTCACTATACTGACTGGCTCCACCACGGTACAGACATCAACTCGCCTCTCGTATGTGCCGCTCTTACTCGGTACCCTTTGTACATACAGATGCAATGTGTCCAGGGTTGCCGCATTTAAAACATGTCACCGCTGCTCGTTCTTTGCCCTGTGTCGCGTTGCCATGCGTCTGACTTCCCTTGAACGCGTTCCACTCCACTCCGCCATTTTATGTCCAACTTTGCCACAGAAATGGCAGTGTAGCTTCGACGTTAATTTTTGCTTCTTCCGTTCGGGGGGGGCGTGATCCACACTATAGTAGTCGTTCCGTTTGCCAAACGCATACGCTCGCAACTGCTGCTCCAATTCACTGCGTGTTCTGATATTGGTAGTGAATAGCAAGCGCTGCAGTCGGTTGTCTATTTTGGATGCGTGGGATAACACAACGGACACCGCTGTTTCCTCCAGATTCATTGTTTTCCATTTAGACAGCAGTGACGTCACTAAGCGGCTGCCATATACAGATAAGCACTCGCTCGGCTTTGGGCTCCCGTTGAAGATGTTCAGCAAAATGGCTGCCGGCGTCTCTATTCCCTCGTAACGCTAAACAAACAGCTCTCGAAACTCAGGCCATTTGATTCCCGTGTAGCAGATCTGCGATAGCTACTGTGATGCTCCAACTTGAAGCGAGTCACTGAGTGCCATCACAAGTGCGCTGCCTTCTATCGGATTCTCAGCCATGATTATGTCCACCGTTTTGCACCAGGCCGCAGCATCTGCACACACAGCGTCGGGATTGTACTTTGGCAGGGTTACAAATTTTGCTTTTTCAACAGCCTTTCCTGATGCCTGCATCGATTGAATTAGATCCATAAAACTTCGGTTCTGCGCCTCGAAAAGTGCACGCCAGTGATTGCCAGAGTGGTCTGGTGGCGAGGCCGATCCCACTTCTGATATCGGAGTAAGGTTGGCATTCAATGGCACATCGTGTCCTTCGTTTTCCTTATTCATTTTCCTTTTTATTCGTCGCCAAAGCACAGCAAGTCCCAAGTCGTTGTCTTTTGGTTTCCACGCACAGAAATGACTGGACCTAATTTTTTCCGTCCTCTTTACCCGGCGCTTTTCTCGTCTTTTTTTCCTTTTTTGTCTTCCTTCTTTTTACAACAACACTTGGGCCATGCTCATCTGAGAGCCTCTCTCGCTCTCCGACTATGCTCTCAGCAACCTTGGGTCACACTAACAAAATATCGATAGCTAGTATCGTTCGAATATCATTTATTGAACATTGCTTAGTTATTTAGAAACATAATAATAATAATAATATTACTTCTCCATCTCCGACACGGCCTTCCTGACACTCACACGTCTTCGTGTGTCGTGCCGTACATAATAACAACCAAATACTTAGTAGCTTTCTGCCTTGCTCAAGTTACTTAACATTTAATTTTACATTCGTTCTTCAATTTCTTTTAAGAATAGATAATTTTAATTCATATTCATTTTCAAATCTTTATCTCTATTCTTACATCATACTAGAGCCACACGCTCTCTTTTTTTTATATATATTTTTTTTTTTAATCTTGCTCTTTAACATTTCTTTCTTCTTTAGTACCACTGTACCATCGTACAATCACTCTTTCATATTTCTTTTACATTTCTCAATATCATATCATCAATTTCATACCACGTTCTAAGGCTCTTGCTGTCTCAATGCAACGCTCTCACGCACTCTTTGCGTCATGGTCTCTCTTAAGACCCTCTTGAATGCAATTCTATTTGTGCTTTGCCTGTGGCAGGTTTCGTCAATTTGCATGTGATGCAATTTTCCACAAACTTTCGCACATACTTTGACATGTTCTCAAACCAATACTGAGTATACACCTTATCTAAAGTCTTTTCCCAGCCGAGATGCATTATAGCTTCGTGTACGTGATTGATGACTGACCACCTGAACGCCCTGGGTATTAAAGGTAGACACCTGGTTTCTTAAATGTGCATTTGGCTATTTTAAATGAGAATCCGGCCTCGGTCGGGACATTCAACACATTTTCAAGTCGATCATACGCCTCCTCCCTCGTGCCGGCCACCACTAAAACGATATACACTATGGCATATGAATAGTCCTTAAGCTCGCGTTACCGCTCGTTGAAAGACTTAAGATGCATTTTTCAAACCAAATGGCATGGAAAGAAACTCGTACTGACTCTCAGGTGTTACAAATGCAGTACGTTCTATCGATTCACAATGTATGGGTACCTGATAAAACCCGCTTGCCATGTCTAAACTTGAAAAGAATTTACTGCCACGCAGTCTGTTGATCTGGTCAGATATCAAAGGCAGAGGGTACCTTTCCGCAATCGTATTCGCATTCAGTTCTCTATAATCCACACATAGTCGATCATCACCATTTTTATTCTTTACAAGCAGCATTGGACTCGCAAATGGAAAGCAGCTCGGACGGATGACACCATTCTCTAGAAGCTCTTGTATTTTGCCTCTCACTAACGTTTTCTCTTCTGAGCTAAGCCTATACGGACGCCTCATTACGGTTTTATTCACATCCATCAAACGAATTTCCAGCTCCCCAGTTGTCACTCGACTATTTGGGATGCCCTTTATAAATCTGTGTGCATATGGCTCCAATATTTCGACTAGTCTGACATTGTCTGACTCACACAATTCTGGATTGTTATTTATGAGCTTTGCAAAATCCACATTGGCAATGTCGGACAGCGCGTTGACAGTATTGATCTTATATATCTCGAATTTGTTGGCATCTATCGAAACACCAAAACCTGTCTCAAAATTTCACGGCCAATTAACACGTCATGCTTCAAACATTCATCCATTACCACATAAAAAAGGATTTCTAAAGAGTATTCACAAATTTTAGCAGTTGATAGGATTTGCAACGTACATGATACTGAATTTTCGCCAATGCCTCTTAAATCTACCTTATTATTTATTCTCTTTCCCGCGAAGTTTTCAGCCAGCTTTTCTTTCAATAATGAACACTCGGCACCCGAGTCGAAGAAAAATGGAACAGGCTCACTATACTGACTGGCTCCACCACGGTACAGACATCAACTCGCCTCTCGTATGTGCCGCTCTTACTCGGTACCCTTTGTACATACAGATGCAATGTGTCCAGGGTTGCCGCATTTAAAACATGTCACCGCTGCTCGTTCTTTGCCCTGTGTCGCGTTGCCATGCGTCTGACTTCCCTTGAACGCGTTCCACTCCACTCCGCCATTTTATGTCCAACTTTGCCACAGAAATGGCAGTGTAGCTTCGACGTTAATTTTTGCTTCTTCCGTTCGGGGGGGGCGTGATCCACACTATAGTAGTCGTTCCGTTTGCCAAACGCATACGCTCGCAACTGCTGCTCCAATTCACTGCGTGTTCTGATATTGGTAGTGAATAGCAAGCGCTGCAGTCGGTTGTCTATTTTGGATGCGTGGGATAACACAACGGACACCGCTGTTTCCTCCAGATTCATTGTTTTCCATTTAGACAGCAGTGACGTCACTAAGCGGCTGCCATATACAGATAAGCACTCGCTCGGCTTTGGGCTCCCGTTGAAGATGTTCAGCAAAATGGCTGCCGGCGTCTCTATTCCCTCGTAACGCTAAACAAACAGCTCTCGAAACTCAGGCCATTTGATTCCCGTGTAGCAGATCTGCGATAGCTACTGTGATGCTCCAACTTGAAGCGAGTCACTGAGTGCCATCACAAGTGCGCTGCCTTCTATCGGATTCTCAGCCATGATTATGTCCACCGTTTTGCACCAGGCCGCAGCATCTGCACACACAGCGTCGGGATTGTACTTTGGCAGGGTTACAAATTTTGCTTTTTCAACAGCCTTTCCTGATGCCTGCATCGATTGAATTAGATCCATAAAACTTCGGTTCTGCGCCTCGAAAAGTGCACGCCAGTGATTGCCAGAGTGGTCTGGTGGCGAGGCCGATCCCACTTCTGATATCGGAGTAAGGTTGGCATTCAATGGCACATCGTGTCCTTCGTTTTCCTTATTCATTTTCCTTTTTATTCGTCGCCAAAGCACAGCAAGTCCCAAGTCGTTGTCTTTTGGTTTCCACGCACAGAAATGACTGGACCTAATTTTTTCCGTCCTCTTTACCCGGCGCTTTTCTCGTCTTTTTTTTCCTTTTTTGTCTTCCTTCTTTTTACAACAACACTTGGGCCATGCTCATCTGAGAGCCTCTCTCGCTCTCCGACTATGCTCTCAGCAACCTTGGGTCACACTAACAAAATATAGATAGCTAGTATCGTTCGAATATCATTTATTGAACATTGCTTAGTTATTTAGAAACATAATAATAATAATAATATTACTTCTCCATCTCCGACACGGCCTTCCTGACACTCACACGTCTTCGTGTGTCGTGCCGTACATAATAACAACCAAATACTTAGTAGCTTTCTGCCTTGCTCAAGTTACTTAACATTTAATTTTACATTCGTTCTTCAATTTCTTTTAAGAATAGATAATTTTAATTCATATTCATTTTCAAATCTTTATCTCTATTCTTACATCATACTAGAGCCACACGCTCTCTTTTTTTTATATATATTTTTTTTTTTAATCTTGCTCTTTAACATTTCTTTCTTCTTTAGTACCACTGTACCATCGTACAATCACTCTTTCATATTTCTTTTACATTTCTCAATATCATATCATCAATTTCATACCACGTTCTAAGGCTCTTGCTGTCTCAATGCAACGCTCTCACGCACTCTTTGCGTCATGGTCTCTCTTAAGACCCTCTTGAATGCAATTCTATTTGTGCTTTGCCTGTGGCAGGTTTCGTCAATTTGCATGTGATGCAATTTTCCACAAACTTTCGCACATACTTTGACATGTTCTCAAACCAATACTGAGTATACACCTTATCTAAAGTCTTTTCCCAGCCGAGATGCATTATAGCTTCGTGTACGTGATTGATGACTGACCACCTGAACGCCCTGGGTATTAAAGGTAGACACCTGGTTTCTTAAATGTGCATTTGGCTATTTTAAATGAGAATCCGGCCTCGGTCGGGACATTCAACACATTTTCAAGTCGATCATACGCCTCCTCCCTCGTGCCGGCCACCACTAAAACGATATACACTATGGCATATGAATAGTCCTTAAGCTCGCGTTACCGCTCGTTGAAAGACTGAAGATGCATTTTTCAAACCAAATGGCATGGAAAGAAACTCGTACTGACTCTCAGGTGTTACAAATGCAGTACGTTCTATCGATTCACAATGTATGGGTACCTGATAAAACCCGCTTGCCATGTCTAAACTCGAAAAGAATTTACTGCCACGCAGTCTGTTGATCTGGTCAGATATCAAAGGCAGAGGGTACCTTTCCGCAATCGTATTCGCATTCAGTTCTCTATAATCCACACATAGTCGATCATCACCATTTTTATTCTTTACAAGCAGCATTGGACTCGCAAATGGAAAGCAGCTCGGACGGATGACACCATTCTCTAGAAGCTCTTGTATTTTGCCTCTCACTAACGTTTTCTCTTCTGAGCTAAGCCTATACGGACGCCTCATTACGGTTTTATTCACATCCATCAAACGAATTTCCAGCTCCCCAGTTGTCACTCGACTATTTGGGATGCCCTTTATAAATCTGTGTGCATATGGCTCCAATATTTCGACTAGTCTGACATTGTCTGACTCACACAATTCTGGATTGTTATTTATGAGCTTTGCAAAATCCACATTGGCAATGTCGGACAGCGCGTTGACAGTATTGATCTTATATATCTCGAATTTGTTGGCATCTATCGAAACACCAAAACCTGTCTCAAAATTTCACGGCCAATTAACACGTCATGCTTCAAACATTCATCCATTACCACATAAAAAAGGATTTCTAAAGAGTATTCACAAATTTTAACAGTTGATAGGATTTGCAACGTACATGATACTGAATTTTCGCCAATGCCTCTTAAATCTACCTTATTATTTATTCTCTTTCCCGCGAAGTTTTCAGCCAGCTTTTCTTTCAATAATGAACACTCGGCACCCGAGTCGAAGAAAAATGGAACAGGCTCACTATACTGACTGGCTCCACCACGGTACAGACATCAACTCGCCTCTCGTATGTGCCGCTCTTACTCGGTACCCTTTGTACATACAGATGCAATGTGTCCAGGGTTGCCGCATTTAAAACATGTCACCGCTGCTCGTTCTTTGCCCTGTGTCGCGTTGCCATGCGTCTGACTTCCCTTGAACGCGTTCCACTCCACTCCGCCATTTTATGTCCAACTTTGCCACAGAAATGGCAGTGTAGCTTCGACGTTAATTTTTGCTTCTTTTTCGGTGGGGGGGGGGGCGTGATCCACACTATAGTAGTCGTTCCGTTTGCCAAACGCATACGCTCGCAACTGCTGCTCCAATTCACTGCGTGTTCTAATATTGGTAGTGAATAGCAAGCGCTGCAGTCGGTTGTCTATTTTGGATGCGTGGGATAACACAACGGACACCGCTGTTTCCTCCAGATTCATTGTTTTCCATTTAGACAGCAGTGACGTCACTAAGCGGCTGCCATATACAGATAAGCACTCGCTCGGCTTTGGGCTCCCGTTGAAGATGTTCAGCAAAATGGCTGCCGGCGTCTCTATTCCCTCGTAACGCTAAACAAACAGCTCTCGAAACTCAGGCCATTTGATTCCCGTGTAGCAGATCTGCGATAGCTACTGTGATGCTCCAACTTGAAGCGAGTCACTGAGTGCCATCACAAGTGCGCTGCCTTCTATCGGATTCTCAGCCATGATTATGTCCACCGTTTTGCACCAGGCCGCAGCATCTGCACACACAGCGTCGGGATTGTACTTTGGCAGGGTTACAAATTTTGCTTTTTCAACAGCCTTTCCTGATGCCTGCATCGATTGAATTAGATCCATAAAACTTCGGTTCTGCGCCTCGAAAAGTGCACGCCAGTGATTGCCAGAGTGGTCTGGTGGCGAGGCCGATCCCACTTCTGATATCGGAGTAAGGTTGGCATTCAATGGCACATCGTGTCCTTCGTTTTCCTTATTCATTTTCCTTTTTATTCGTCGCCAAAGCACAGCAAGTCCCAAGTCGTTGTCTTTTGGTTTCCACGCACAGAAATGACTGGACCTAATTTTTTCCGTCCTCTTTACCCGGCGCTTTTCTCGTCTTTTTTTTCCTTTTTTGTCTTCCTTCTTTTTACAACAACACTTGGGCCATGCTCATCTGAGAGCCTCTCTCGCTCTCCGACTATGCTCTCAGCAACCTTGGGTCACACTAACAAAATATCGATAGCTAGTATCGTTCGAATATCATTTATTGAACATTGCTTAGTTATTTAGAAACATAATAATAATAATAATATTACTTCTCCATCTCCGACACGGCCTTCCTGACACTCACACGTCTTCGTGTGTCGTGCCGTACATAATAACAACCAAATACTTAGTAGCTTTCTGCCTTGCTCAAGTTACTTAACATTTAATTTTACATTCGTTCTTCAATTTCTTTTAAGAATAGATCATTTTAATTCATATTCATTTTCAAATCTTTATCTCTATTCTTACATCATACTAGAGCCACACGCTCTCTTTTTTTTATATATATTTTTTTTTAATCTTGCTCTTTAACATTTCTTTCTTCTTTAGTACCACTGTACCATCGTACAATCACTCTTTCATATTTCTTTTACATTTCTCAATATCATATCATCAATTTCATACCACGTTCTAAGGCTCTTGCTGTCTCAATGCAACGCTCTCACGCACTCTTTGCGTCATGGTCTCTCTTAAGACCCTCTTGACCCTCGCCACGCGACATCAACCGCGCCGCACGCCATGTTCGACTCTCACTAGCCTACACTTGTGCCATCGGTTGACCATCGTGGTGCGGTCGTAGCCTTCGTGTATGATTCAATTCAACGCACTCACCGGTGCCACAGTGCATGGTACATCTTCATCATCCTTGCCCTCGAGCAGGTGATCCACCTCAGCTGCGACTATCCCACTTGGTATAGCCCGCAACTGTTTATGAGCATACTTATACGTTCTCTTACTAGATAAAGATTTTAACACATAACGGTCACCTTCAAGTACTTCAATTATCAAAAATGGTCCTTTGAACTTAGGATCCAGCTTCGTTTGGTGACGTTCTTCACACTTGAGCAAGACATGGTCGCCTACGGCAAATCTAACAATTTTGGACTTATCTCTATCAAATCTCTGTCTATCATACTCAGCATTACTTATCATGTTTCGTTGGGCTCGAGTTCTAACACCTTCTACATCTACTTTTCTTCTTCTACTAAAGGTATCATGCCCAAAGGTCTTGCCTCCTACCAATTAACATCTCCAATGGACTGGCCTTGGTGACTCGATTCGAAGTACAATTTAAAGCCAACTGAACATCTATTACTGCATCTTGCCAAGATCGATTACTTGTCTCTACAGCCGTCAACATTGCTTTCATGGTACTCATAACGCGCTCTACCTGACCGTTCGCGCGACTAGCGCCAGTTGCTATCAAATGAAAATCAATCTTTTGTGTCGAGCAAAACTGTCGGAAGTCATTACGATTTGGAACCCCGAATAAAGATATGGCAGATTTTACTGCCTCTATGCAACTGTCAGTATCAAGACTAAAGGTGTGATGAAGATACACGAATTTAGTGAAAGCATCGATCTGCACTATCACGTATTCCTTGCGATCACTCTTGTCACTCAGTTTTCCGCTAATATCAATATGTATCGTATGCCATGGTATGTCGATCTTCGGTATGGAATGCAATTCTATTTGTGCTTTGCCTGTGGCAGGTTTCGTCAATTTGCATGTGATGCAATTTTCCACAAACTTTCGCACATACTTTGACATGTTCTCAAACCAATACTGAGTATACACCTTATCTAAAGTCTTTTCCCAGCCGAGATGCATTATAGCTTCGTGTACGTGATTGATGACTGACCACCTGAACGCCCTGGGTAATTTCTTGTACAGCATACCCGCTCGCAGCTCATATGTCTTAGCAATCTCATCCTGCAATACATTATTTTGCATTTTTTAAATTACCTCAGCTAACTCTTGATCTCGCTGCTGTTCTGCTAGGAGCCAATTATTCGTTATTTCCGCCAGTTTCACGCGCAATTCCTTATTCTTTACCACATTTGAATGTCTATCATCCGGTAAGGGGTTGCACGAAAGAAAGTCTACATGTGCCATATGATTCCCTTTTCTATACTCTATGCTAAAATCAAATGATTGTAGATATTCCCACCAGCGATGTACCCTCAATCTTATGTCGATTAGCTTTCAGAGAATTGCAATTAATGTATACCACAAAAGGACGGCCATGCAGGTAATGGCGGAAGTGTTTTACAGCATTAAACACGGCTAACTCATATGAGTGGTATTTTGATTCTGCCGCTGTAGTTCATTTGCTATAATACTCGATAACCCTCGATTTGCCTTATGCATCAATATGGCACCATACCTATCGAACTAGCATCGGTATGCAACTCAACAGGATACTTTGGATCATAGATTATCAGAACGGAGTCAGTCACTAGTGTTGAAATGATTTTCTGTCGTACTTGTTCGTGTTTTGGTTCCCATTCAAACTGGTTGTTCTTAGAGGTCAGTAATACAATGGCATCATTTGCTCGGAGAATCGTGCAACAAATTGCCGAAAGTAAGAAGACAAACCTATGAACTGTCTTAGTTGAGTCACTGACTGTGGTGGTGGCAAAGCTTCAAAAACTTCTATCTTCCGCGGATTCGGCCTTAGTTCGCCATTTTCATTTTTGTACCCCAGATATTCAACACTTGGATTCATAAATGTGCATTTGGCTATATTAAATGAGAATCCGGCCTCAGTCAGGACATTCAACACATTTTCAAGTCGATCATACGTCTCCTCCCTCGTGCCGGCCACCACTAAAACGATATACACTATGGCATATGAATAGACCAGTTCACCTAAAGCTCGCATTATCGCTCGTTGAAAGACAGAAGATGCATTCTTCACACCAAATGGCTCGTACTGACCCTCAGGTTTTACAAATGCAGTACGTTCTATCGATTCACAATGTATGGGTACCTGATAAAACCCGCTTGCCATGTCTAAACTCGAAAAGAATTTACTGCCACGCAGTCTGTTGATCTGGTCAGATATCAAAGGCAGAGGGTACCTTTCCGCAATCGTATTCGCATTCAGTTCTCTATAATCCACACATAGTCGATCATCACCATTTTTCTTCGTTACAAGCAGCATTGGACTCGCAAATGGAGAGCAGCTCGGACGGATGACACCATTCTCTAGAAGCTCTTGTATTTTGCCTCTCACTAACGTTTTCTCTTCTGAGCTAAGCCTATACGGACGCCTCATTACGGTTTTATTCACATCCGTCAAACGAATTTCCAGCTCCCCAGTTGTCACTCGACTATTTGGGATGCCCTTTATAAATCTGTGTGCATATGGCTCCAATATTTCGACTAGTCTGACCTTGTCTGACTCACACAATTCCGGATTGTTATTTACGAGCTTTGCAAAATCCACTTTGGCAATGTCGGACAGCGCGTTGACAGTATTAATCTTATATATCTCGAATTTGTTGGCATCTATCGAAACACCAAAACCTGTCTCAAAATTTCACGGCCAATTAACACGTCATGCTTCAAACATTCATCCATTACCACATGAAAAAGGATTTCTAAAGAGTATTCACAAATTTTAACAGTTGATAGGATTTGCAACGTACATGATACTGAATTTTCGCCAATGCCTCTTAAATCTACCTTATTATTTATTCTCTTTCCCGCGAAGTTTTCAGCCAGCTTTTCTTTCAATAATGAACACTCGGCACCCGAGTCGAAGAAAAATGGAACAGGCTCACCATACTGACTGGCTCCACCACGGTACAGACATCAACTCGCCTCTCGTATGTGCCGCTCTTACTCGGTACCCTTTGTACATACAGATGCAATGTGTCCAGGGTTGCCGCATTTAAAACATGTCACCGCTGCTCGTTCTTTGCCCTGTGTCGCGTTGCCATGCGTCTGACTTCCCTTGAACGCGTTCCACTCCACTCCGCCATTTTATGTCCAACTTTGCCACAGAAATGGCAGTGTAGCTTCGACGTTAATTTTTGCTTCTTCCGTTCGGGGGGCGTGATCCACACTATAGTAGTCGTTCTGTTTGCCAAACGCATACGCTCGCAACTGCTGCTCCAATTCACTGCGTGTTCTGATATTGGTAGTGAATAGCAAGCGCTGCAGTCGGTTGTCTATTTTGGATGCGTGGGATAACACAACGGACACCGCTGTTTCCTCCAGATTCATTGTTTTCCATTTAGACAGCAGTGACGTCACTAAGCGGCTGCCGTATACAGACAAGCACTCGCTCGAGTCACTGAGTGCCATCACAAGTGCGCTGCCTTCTATCGGATTCTCAGCCATGATTATGTCCACCGTTTTGCACCAGGCGGCAGCATCTGCACACACAGCGTCGGGATTGTACTTTGGCAGGGTTACAAATTTTGCTGTTTCAACAGGCTTCCTGATGCCTGCATCGATTGAATAAGATCCATAAAACTTCGGTTCTGCGCCTCGAAAAGCGCCAGTGATTGCCAGAGTGGTCTGGTGGCAAGGCCGATCCCACTTCTGATATCGGAGTAAGGTTGGCATTCAATGGCACATCGTGTCCTTCGTTTTCCTTATTCATTTTCCTTTTTATTCGTCGCCAAAGCACAGCAAGTCCCAAGTCGTTGTCTTTTGGTTTCCACGCACAGAAATGACTGGACCTAATTTTTTCCGTCCTCTTTACCCGGCGCTTTTCTCGTCTTTTTTTCTTTTTTTGCTTCCTTCTTTTTACAACAACACTTGGGCCATGCTCATCTGAGAGCCTCTCTCGCTCTCCGACTATGCTCTCAGCAACCTTGGGTCACACTAACAAAATATCGATAGCTAGTATCGTTCGAATATAATTTATTGAACATTGCTTAGTTATTTAGAAACATAATAATAATAATAATATTACTTCTCCATCTCCGACACTTTCTGCCTTGCTCAAGTTACTTAACATTTAATTTTACATTCGTTCTTCAATTTCTTTAACAATAGATAATTTTAACTCAAATTCATTTTCAAATCTTTATCTCTATTCTTACATCATACTAGAGCCACACGCTCTCTTTTTTTTATATATTTTTTTTTTTTTAATCTTGCTCTTTAACATTTCTTTCTTCTTTAGTACCACTGTACCATCGTACAATCACTCTTTCATATTTCTTTTACATTTCTCAATATCATATCATCAATTTCATACCACGTTCTAAGGCTCTTGCTGTCTCAATGCAACGCTCTCACGCACTCTTTGCGTCATGGTCTCTCTTAAGACCCTCTTGACCCTCGCCACGCGACATCAACCGCGCCGCATGCCATGTTCGACTCTCACTAGCCTACACTTGTGCCATCGGTTGACCATCGTGGTGCGGTCGTAGCCTTCGTGTATGATTCAATTCAACGCACTCACCGGTGCCACAGTGCATGGTACATCTTCATCATCCTTGCCCTCGAGCAGGTGATCCACCTCAGCTGCGACTAGCCCACTTGGTATAGCCCGCAACTGTTCATGAGCATACTTATACGTTCTCTTACTAGATAAAGATTTTAACACATAACGGTCACCTTCAAGTACTTCAATTATCAAAAATGGTCCTTTGAACTTAGGATCCAGCTTCGTTTGGTGACGTTCTTCACACTTGAGCAAGACATGGTCGCCTACGCCAAATCTCACAATTTTGGACTTATGTCTATCAAATCTCTGTCTATCATACTCAGCATTACTTATCATGTTTCGTTGGGCTCGAGTTCTAACACCTTCTACATCTACTTTTCTTCTTCCACTAAAGGTATCATACCCAAAGGTCTTGCCTCCTACCAATTAACATCTCCAATGGACTGGCCTTGGTGACTCGATTCGAAGTACAATTTAAAGCCAACTGAACATCTTTTACTGCCTCTTGCCAAGATCGATTACTTGTCTCTACAGCCGTCAACATTGCTTTCATGGTACTTATAACGCGCTCTACCTGACCGTTCGCGCGACTAGCGCCAGTTGCTATCAAATGAAAATCAATCTTTTGTGTCGAGCAAAACTGTCGGAAGTCATTACGATTTGGAACCCCGAATAAAGATATGGCAGATTTTACTGCCTCTATGCAACTGTCAGTATCAAGACTAAAGGTGTGATGAAGATACACGAATTTAGTGAAAGCATCGATCTGCACTATCACGTATTCCTTGCGATCACTCTTGTCACTCAGTTTTCCGCTAATATCAATATGTATCGTATGCCATGGTATGTCGATCTTCGGTATGGAATGCAATTCTATTTGTGCTTTGCCTGTGGCAGGTTTCGTCAATTTGCATGTGATGCAATTTTCCACAAACTTTCGCACATACTTTGACATGTTCTCAAACCAATACTGAGTATACACCTTATCTAAAGTCTTTTCCCAGCCGAGATGCATTATAGCTTCGTGTACGTGATTGATGACTGACCACCTGAACGCCCTGGGTAATTTCTTGTACAGCATACCCGCTCGCAGCTCATATGTCTTTGCAATCTCATCCTGCAATACATTATTTTGCATTTTTTAAATTACCTCAGCTAACTCTTGATCTCGCTGCTGTTCTGCTAGGAGCCAATTATTCGTTATTTCCGCCAGTTTCACGCGCAATTCCTTATTCTTTACCACATTTGAATGTCTATCATCCGGTAAGGGGTTGCACGAAAGAAAGTCTACATGTGCCATATGATTCCCTTTTCTATACTCTATGCTAAAATCAAATGATTGTAGATATTCCCACCAGCGATGTACCCTCAATCTTATGTCGATTAGCTTTCAGAGAATTGCAATTAATGTATACCACAAAAGGACGGCCATGCAGGTAATGGCGGAAGTGTTTTACAGCATTAAACACGGCTAACTCATATGAGTGGTATTTTGATTCTGCCGCTGTAGTTCATTTGCTATAATACTCGATAACCCTCGATTTGCCTTATGCATCAATATGGCACCATACCTATCGAACTAGCATCGGTATGCAACTCAACAGGATACTTTGGATCATAGATTATCAGAACGGAGTCACTCACTAGTGTTGAAATGATTTTCTGTCGTACTTGTTCGTGTTTTGGTTCCCATTCAAACTGGTTGTTCTTAGAGGTCAGTAATACAATGGCATCATTTGCTCGGAGAATCGTGCAACAAATTGCCGAAAGTAAGAAGACAAACCTATGAACTGTCTTAGTTGAGTCACTGACTGTGGTGGTGGCAAAGCTTCAAAAACTTCTATCTTCCGCGGATTCGGCCTTAGTTCGCCATTTTCATTTTTGTACCCCAGATATTCAACACTTGGATTCATAAATGTGCATTTGGCTATATTAAATGAGAATCCGGCCTCAGTCAGGACATTCAACACATTTTCAAGTCGATCATACGTCTCCTCCCTCGTGCCGGCCACCACTAAAACGATATACACTATGGCATATGAATAGACCAGTTCACCTAAAGCTCGCATTATCGCTCGTTGAAAGACAGAAGATGCATTCTTCACACCAAATGGCTCGTACTGACCCTCAGGTTTTACAAATGCAGTACGTTCTATCGATTCACAATGTATGGGTACCTGATAAAACCCGCTTGCCATGTCTAAACTCGAAAAGAATTTACTGCCACGCAGTCTGTTGATCTGGTCAGATATCAAAGGCAGAGGGTACCTTTCCGCAATCGTATTCGCATTCAGTTCTCTATAATCCACACATAGTCGATCATCACCATTTTTCTTCGTTACAAGCAGCATTGGACTCGCAAATGGAGAGCAGCTCGGACGGATGACACCATTCTCTAGAAGCTCTTGTATTTTGCCTCTCACTAACGTTTTCTCTTCTGAGCTAAGCCTATACGGACGCCTCATTACGGTTTTATTCACATCCGTCAAACGAATTTCCAGCTCCCCAGTTGTCACTCGACTATTTGGGATGCCCTTTATAAATCTGTGTGCATATGGCTCCAATATTTCGACTAGTCTGACCTTGTCTGACTCACACAATTCCGGATTGTTATTTATGAGCTTTGCAAAATCCACTTTGGCAATGTCGGACAGCGCGTTGACAGTATTGATCTTATATATCTCGAATTTGTTGGCATCTATCGAAACACCAAAACCTGTCTCAAAATTTCACGGCCAATTAACACGTCATGCTTCAAACATTCATCCATTACCACATGAAAAAGGATTTCTAAAGAGTATTCACAAATTTTAACAGTTGATAGGATTTGCAACGTACATGATACTGAATTTTCGCCAATGCCTCTTAAATCTACCTTATTATTTATTCTCTTTCCCGCGAAGTTTTCAGCCAGCTTTTCTTTCAATAATGAACACTCGGCACCCGAGTCGAAGAAAAATGGAACAGGCTCACCATACTGACTGGCTCCACCACGGTACAGACATCAACTCGCCTCTCGTATGTGCCGCTCTTACTCGGTACCCTTTGTACATACAGATGCAATGTGTCCAGGGTTGCCGCATTTAAAACATGTCACCGCTGCTCGTTCTTTGCCCTGTGTCGCGTTGCCATGCGTCTGACTTCCCTTGAACGCGTTCCACTCCACTCCGCCATTTTATGTCCAACTTTGCCACAGAAATGGCAGTGTAGCTTCGACGTTAATTTTTGCTTCTTCCGTTCGGGGGGGCGTGATCCACACTATAGTAGTCGTTCTGTTTGCCAAACGCATACGCTCGCAACTGCTGCTCCAATTCACTGCGTGTTCTGATATTGGTAGTGAATAGCAAGCGCTGCAGTCGGTTGTCTATTTTGGATGCGTGGGATAACACAACGGACACCGCTGTATCCTCCAGATTCATTGTTTTCCATTTAGACAGCAGTGACGTCACTAAGCGGCTGCCGTATACAGACAAGCACTCGCTCGAGTCACTGAGTGCCATCACAAGTGCGCTGCCTTCTATCGGATTCTCAGCCATGATTATGTCCACCGTTTTGCACCAGGCGGCAGCATCTGCACACACAGCGTCGGGATTGTACTTTGGCAGGGTTACAAATTTTGCTGTTTCAACAGGCTTCCTGATGCCTGCATCGATTGAATAAGATCCATAAAACTTCGGTTCTGCGCCTCGAAAAGCGCCAGTGATTGCCAGAGTGGTCTGGTGGCGAGGCCGATCCCACTTCTGATATCGGAGTAAGGTGGGCATTCAATGGCACATCGTGTCCTTCGTTTTCCTTATTCATTTTCCTTTTTATTCGTCGCCAAAGCACAGCAAGTGCCAAGTCGTTGTCTTTTGGTTTCCACGCACAGAAATGACTGGACCTAATTTTTTCCGTCCTCTTTACCCGGCGCTTTTCTCGTCTTTTTTTCATTCTTTTTTTGCTTCCTTCTTTTTACAACAACACTTGAGCCATGCTCATCTGAGAGTCTCTCTCGCTCTCCGACTATGCTCTCAGCAACCTTGGGTCACACTAACAAAATATCGATAGCTAGTATCGTTCGAAAATCATTTATTGAACATTGCTTAGTTATTTAGAAACATAATAATAATAATATTACTTTTCCATCTCCGACAAATATATCATTTAGGTCATTTAAGTTTTTAATAAATATATCAGATTCTTCTCATTATGCCTGACTGGACGAAGAAATACATGATAGAGCATTTGAATGTGTGTGCCACAGGCACAAAAGGCACACAATTGAAGAAAAAATCTCTGGCTCCCGACAAACGCCGCGATCTACTTGTGCGCACATCCACACAACACAAACATATGTATGTTTGTAGATCGGGGCTTTGTCGGGGCTTTTGAGAAGCTATGCATGGAGAAGGAGATGCACACAAGTGCGCAAATCAATAAGTGAGAGCGAGGCACACTCTGCACATGCATACACACATATGTATGTTTTTGGGATGTAAGGAATTAAATTCGAACATACATATGTATATTATGAAAAGGCATCAGCCGCAGCGACGTTGTGTGCTGAGCGAGATGCGGCTTCATACTGAACGTTCGGCTTTTGAGGCCGGCGTTCAGCTGCCACTCTCAGCAGTCTTACTTTGTCTGGGCACACTTAAATGGTCGCGGACACCCATGGGGCTCAGTCGTTCACGATTTATCGGTATCCGATTATTCCGCTCTTTGACATGTCTATGCATTGTATAGTTAGTGATTGTGGCCAGCATAAATTGGTTTATTTACTTGATTTATAGCTTAGCGGTGGCAGCGGGGAGGTGCCGATAACTATAAAATGAAAGATACTTCATATATGTATATGTACTATTCTAGAAGCTACATGTCAAGTTTGGTGACTCTAGCTTATATTATTTACCAAAATTGCTAAAAAAAATAAACAGGATTTCGATATCGATTTTTATCGATTACTTCCCTTCTCCTTACTCCTTCTGCCTGTTACATACATTTGCACAAATACATTATGCCCTTTTTACCCATTCTTAATTAGTTCAGGGTATAAAAGCAATTAACATTAAGTTACATTAAATAAAATTAAACAATCTTTTAAACAATTTAAAAAGCATACTTAGTTTTACACTTCTGCGTTCTTTGGCGAGGAGGTTGAAACTATTTAGCAGTTCAATTGATGTCTGTATAAGTGAACGCAGTTTTCGGTGTCCGTTTTGTAGATTATTATGTCTGTTGTTGTGTGGGTTTATTATGTGTAACATTTTAAATGTTTGTCCTATTTTATAGTGTTGTTCTTGTTGTAAAATTGATATCGCATCAACATTTGGTGTGTGGTTGCTTTTCGAACAGTGGGTCATAAGTGCTGTTATTGTATATTATTTTGATGTCTTAATTTGAAGTCCAATTTGTGTTGAGTTATTCTTGTTTTTAGCTTGGATTTTTTTTGTGTCGATGTACACGCTGTTGCAAATATTGTTGTTCTGCCCGCCACATGGTATTTTGTTAATGATTATTATTAAAGAATGTTTGGAACGTATTTGTGGGCTACTTTTATTTCTTGTCTGTTATAGCAGTCTGAGTTTGTGAGCCGTACCGATAATCGTGGTGCATATGTTAGAGATTTGTATATTTTTGTAGATCCCGTTGGCTTTTGTGTTCTGATATGTTGTCTTTTAAATAATGTCTTGTTCTGATATGTTGTCTTTTAAATAATGTTCTAATTATATTCTTCGGGAAGTCATTTATGGTCAAAAGTTTTTTAATTGCGTGATCAATTTCTTTATGGTATATTGCGTCCGATATGTTTGTCATTCTTCTCATACAGCTTAGTGCTGTATTTATATTCATACTTTTTGGATGGTTAGAGTTAAAGTTTAGTATTCGTCCAGAGGCTATGGGTTCCGTATACCACTTAATTTTGAGTAAGTTATCCACTCTGTTTACCAATGTGTCTAAAAATGGTAGTTTCCCGTCTTGTTCGAGTTCCACTGTGAATTCGATGTGTTTGTGAAACGAATTTAATTCTTTTAGATTGTTTTGTACTTCTGTTTTGTCCGTTACAGCAAAAAGGTCATCTACATATTTTGTCAGAAGTTTTGGTTTTGTTGTCAATTTATCAATAATATTGTCCAACATTTCTTCCATTATTATGTCCGCTATTACTGGGGAGAGATTACTGGCGATCCCATTGGCATTCCTTTCGATTGTATGTTTATTTTGTCGTCATATTTAAAATACCTGTTCTCTTTCATACAGAATTTAACTATATCCATAAATAATTGTTTAGGTATAGTTGTGTGTTCCTCCAATATGGTTCATTTTCGTCTTATTGTGTCCAAAAGATACTAATATCTTGTCTTCCCTGATAGTGGCGCTTTTGACTCTGACATTAAAATCTAACGAGTTCCTAATGTGGTATTTAGAGTCCATTTTCCATCCAATATTGTATTTGTGCAAATGTATGTAACAGGCAGAAGGAAGCATCTCCGACCCCATAAAGTATATATATTCTTGATCAGCATCAATAGCCGAGTAGATCTAGCCATGTCCGTCCGTATGTATGAACGCAAGGATCTCAGAACATATAAGAGCTAAAAGAATTAAATTCGTTTCACAAATACATCAAATTCACAGTGGAACTAGAACGAGACGGGAAGTTACCATTTTTAGACGCATTGGTAAGCAGAGTGGGCACTCAATTAAGTGGTATATGGAACCCATAGCCTCTGGACGAATACTAAACTTTAACTCTAACCACCCAAAAAGTATGATTCTAAATACAGCACCAAGCTGTATGAGAAGAATGACAAACATATCGGACGCAATATACCATAAAGAAATTAATCACGCAATTAAAAAACTTTTGACCATAAATGACTTCCCGAAGAATATAATTAGAACATTATTTAAAAGACAACATATCAGAACACAAAAGCCAACAGAATCTACCAAAATATACAAATCTCTATCATATGTAGCACGATTAGACAGGAAATAAAAGTAGCCCATAAGCCCACAAATACGTTACAAAAATTGTTTATTAATACAAAGGCGAAAATACCAATGATGGACAAAAGTAACGTCATTTACAATATACCATGTGGCGGGGACAACAACAATATTTGCAACAGCGTGTACATCGGCACAAAAGAATCCAAGCTAAAAACAAGAATAACTCAACACAAATTGGACTTCAAATCAAGACATCAAAATAACATACAAAAAACAGCACTTATGACACACTGTATGAAGATCAACAATACACCATGTTACGGAACTGCTTGTTTCTCGGCGGGCCGCGCCGGCTTCGCTCATCGGTTCTCTGTGTGAAGTTCCATCCCTGGCCCGCAGTCCGCATAATCGATTTCAACAAAGATACGTCTGTAGCAAATCAGGCCTACCTAGTCAAGACTATTCAAAATGAACCACATAATCGATAACAACAAACAGTCGGAACTTCTAACAAATGAACAACACTTACAGCTGTAACAACAAGAAAAGCTAATCAACAAAGGTGAGACGCTCAATATAAATTCACAAAAAAACACTTTTTATCCACTTTACTCTTCCAGATCGGGTCCCGGTTCCGGACCCAGAGTACCCGCGCTACCTGAGAGGATCACCTGATCTCGTCTCCCTCATTTTGGCCACTAGATGGCCTTTAATCAGCCCGTGTCGGCTGTCATGCCCCCTCTTCCCATCAATTGAAACTTAGCCGGACATTTTTTCCCTCAATATGTGCGTATAATTAGTTGCATTTCCCTCAAATTAAAAAAAATAATATTGCTTATCGTATTTATCTTTGCAGCCCTTTTACAATCTCATGCAAGTAGACATTTCTTTTGCGTATAATTATTTGCATATTCTTATAATTATTGACAATGTGTATTAATTTAAAAAATTTTAATTTTTAAGCCGAACAACAACATTAAATGGAACAGGCGACGAAAACACTGCCAAAGTTATTGACAGTCAACAAAAAAAAAACAAGGGGAAAGATACTAATATCAGGTAATTATTGCACCAATGGGGGAGCAAGTGCCCGCTGAAATAAATAAGTGTATATATATGTGCCACCAAGAAAGAAGTTATATACGTGTCAAAAGCGCTTATTATACCTTGCCTGCCTAAAGAGCTCTCTGGGAGGGGGCATGACATATATGTACATATAAGAGGGTATCGCTCGTGCACAAATTAACAAAAATCTAATTATTTTCCTTTTTTATTTATTTGGCAGACGCAATAATCTTTGGGGCCTTTCCTTGACCGTTCGCACTTTCGGAAATTTTCTTAAGTGAAACTAGACATAATGTACAATCATACAATAGAACTAATTCTAATGATGGCAAAAAAAAATATCTTTTCTCCGTCAGGGGTCAGAAACATGAGTCTACGTTTGACTCTGCTTGTAACTCGGGGCGAAGAAGGACGACATAGAACAGACTCACTTTGATGATGTGTGCGCGATCTCGCCCGTGGCCGCTTCTTGGCCTGTCCTTCTGGATAGCGTCGGTGACACGTGCACCGAGGGTATGGCTGATGTGCGCCGCTGCGTCGAGACCTGGCCTGGAAGTGACTCTGTTGGTCCTCTCTGGTTCGAGAGCTGATCCCTTTGTTGCCGGAACCATTAGTCGTTTATTTTATTAATTGTCTTATTTGATTTGTTCGTCTCGTCTCGCATGTAAGATTTACGTTTTTAGGCATCATCATCGGACCGAATTTCGGCACACGCATACATTTACGAGGCGGGCACCGATGCTGCCCATCTGCACAGCTGCACTTTAGGGTCAATGGCCCAGTTGTAGGCCAAGGGCATGAGCAAGGGCACCCGATCCGCTCTCCTCCTAATCTCTCTATGAGCGAATCAGTTGCCCAATCATGCTCGCTCAATGGCATTACCCTTCTCTGCGCAGTGGATCGCAAGCCGGGCGTTGCCACTTTTCAATTAATTGGGCGCCACTGGGTGCCCGGTTAGCGAGTAGCCCCCCGCTACTCTGCTCATACGACAAAAAGATATTGGCGTGGCCGATAATAAAGAACGCAACCAACTAGGTAAACTATCGATGCTGCCAATTATATCAAATGCAATAATCAAACTTCGATGCGACAACAATTTCACAACAAGAACAACACTATAACAAAGGACATACATTAGAAATGTTACACATAAAAAACACACCAAACAACAGACGACTAAACTAAAAACAGACACCGAAAACTGCGCTCACTTATACAGACATCTAATGAACTGCCAAATACGTATAAAAGAATGTATTAATTGTTTAATTTTATTTAATGTATCCTAATGTTTATTGTTTTTGTTTTTGTGTTAGTCCCCTGAAGACGGTTACCGAAGTGCAGCCGTAATATATTGGTTATATTCAAACAAAATTGCGTTTTCATTTTGTGTTGAATAAAAAAGCCTCGTACCTCGAGCCAGCCAAACAAATAATTATAAAATTGTAAATTGTGGCGACCTTTCCATATTATAATTGTCTGTTTGGCTTGCTCGAGGTCCGGCGTTTTTTTTTTATCCATGACAAAATGAAAATGCAATTTGTTTGAAATTTAACCAATATATTTCGGCTGCACTTCGGCAACCATCTTCAGGGCAATTGTTTTACACGTCTGCGCTCTTTGACGTGGAGGTTGAGACAATTATAAAATTGTAATATATATTAAAAAATTCAAAAAGTATTTATTTAAATTTTTAATGATAAATTATTATACTTAATTTAATTTTAAATATTTAATTTTAATTTAATATAACTTTATTAATTTCAATTAATTTTTTTAACTAATAATTCCATAAAAGATTATATTTGTATTGTTATTAAAATTGTATAGTTTGTAAATGCCTAGGACAAAAAGTTGTCAGTTATTAATAGGTCTCAGAGACAACGAGCAAGATATCAGTTAAATAGGTCTAATTTGGAATATGCTGAACAGGAGAGGATAAACAAGATAAAGTCATAACGAGAGCGTAGAGAAAGTGAAGATTTTAACCAAACTGAGAGAATAAGGAATGGACAACGAAGCCAAGTTCACTGATAAGACCTAGTTTACAGGGTGAATTAACAAAGACAAAATACTGTAGATCACTCGAATCGACGAGCTTATTCTCCAGTTAGGCAACTGGAATAATTGGCTGATACTTCGCGACTATTGAGACGCAGACAAGACCCAGTTTATGGGGCAAACGAACAAAGAGAAAATACTGAAGACAACAGGAGCAATTGGCGAGCTTATGGGGCAAACGAACAAGGACAAGACAATATTCGACGAGCACGCGATCGACAAAGCTTACAATGACGACTTTTAGAAAGAGCTAGGGATGGAAATCAAAGGTCACAGGTTAGAGAAAATGCAATTCGTAGAATAATTGAACAAGCACGTAATACAAGTGCAAGGCGAAGTGCTCGAATTCAAGCATGACGACGCTTTTGACGCAAATAGAAGTTTGTCGCAGCGATTTAACCAGTTAAGATGTAATATGCGCAATACTACCAAGAACAGTGAAAAACGTGCAAATAGTTTTACAGAGAATAGAATTTCTCCAGCTATTAGGAATAACTTAGATTATCTGATAGCTGCATTTCATAAAAAAGTAAGCGCAGATATTTTATTTATATCCTTTATATTCCCTTCTGTCAATATAGTTTTTGCAAAACATGTAGTTGAAGCATTAAATTAGGCATAAAACCTAGGGCTTTTATAACAAATGGCCTAGATTTTCCCGATCTGCCAGATTGTTTGATAGGCTTAACGCCTTTAGACGAAAAGCTTATTTCCCCACGTCTTACTTTTATGAATATCAAGACTTTGGGATATGGCAGACAAAATGCCATTGAAGGAGCAGTGGCCAATGTACCAATTGCTATGGCCAATATTGTAACGTCCCTTCCGAGGGCATTTAATAAGAGCGAGGTAGTTCAGATTCATCTCAAACGTAGGATGGAATATAGCCATGATTTCATGGCTGAAACCATTAGGCCCTCTAAAGTTGCTGATGCAATCAAATTTTTGGTCAACACCGAGCTTTACAGAAAGCTTCAGATTACTGTTAACGAACAGTGGTTGTCGGTCTTTTCGCCTGACGAAGACCCGCAGCAGATGCAAGCTGACGACAGAGACTTGGTATAGCAACTAGCTTCCATGCAAGAGTGAATGAATGAGCAGAATGAAATTGCGAAGATAATAATCCAGAATGACAGGAAACATTATTAGAAAACGTCCCAGTCAAAAATATTGCCATGCAAAGAATAGTTATATCTCCTGGAGAAGGTCAGCGTCCTTTAGATATGATCGAAGATTGTGATTCAGAGGAGCTGGCCTTCCCAACGACTCTTGCTGGCATTAAAATAATGTGTCCAGAAAGTTATACAACCATAGTTAGTTCAGAACATAGAAACTTTGATAGGAGAGGTTGTAGAACAGATAAATTATTTCTCGATTGTACAAAATTGGAAATAATTAATGTAAGGAACAAAACCTCAATTTGCTTGCGTAAGCAAGCCCTTATTAAGAAGCATTTAGAAAATTGTTTTTAAATATACTTCTCCATTCGGTGGTATTTCTGTCATAGTTTTTGGGGATCTACGACAGTTATCACCAGTAGGTGACCGTTGGATTTTCGAATCCAACTTTATTGATCCCTCCACTGCAATTTATGATTCATTGCTGTGGGACCTTCACAAGTATTTTGAGCTCACAGAAACCATACGAAACTTTCTACTTTAAATAATATGGCATCGGAAAACAAGACAGCCGATGATATAAGTCTTGTCCGATCCCAAATTTGTCTCCAATCAAATGTGTCCGATGATGCTATTCATCTAATCAGTACAAATGCGGCGACAAATAGTTATAAGACGATAAAGCCAAACTCAATTCCAATTGATATATTTTTTTCTACCGCTGATGATTTTAACTGCAGCTTGTAAACAGAGAATCTACAAGCCGTTAGTAGCTTAAGGTCGTCCGAAACACAGAGATTATGTATGTCTCTTCACCTTAAAACCACTGCCAAATATATGATAACAGCCAATGTAGATACTGGAGATGGATAAGTTAATGAGGCAACAGGCATTTTAATATAATAGATTGCGATACATTCAGCACTACCAAAACTTTATGGATGATATTTTCAGATGATACCGTAGGAGTAGGAGATTTTGTTCCTTCTAAGCCCCCCAAAATGAAGATAAGGTCCAAAATGAGATAGAGAAATCGCGGTCTGGGAAACTACTTCGAACACATTATGATAACTTAGTTAATAGTTCCGCCCTAGACACTTTCTTTCATAATAATAAACGCATTTCACTGTCATATTGGAGATATTCGATCAGACAGATTAACAACATACTCAAATGAAACTATTGACATTGATTGCGGGGTAATACCTTATGCACTGCGACCTATTGGGGACTCGTCATTTATATAAAAAATGCAAATTAAAACAATATATATAATTGCTTAAGCGGTAGAAAAATACCTGGATCAGTCGATTTGGAGTATGCCATATTTCATTATAAGTCTGCATGTTTTTAAGTTATTTATAAAAGTCCTTCATATCCGCTAGGTTTGTATAAAACAGAATTTGAGGATTTATTTCAGCAACATTCATTTCTAAGGGAGAGTTGCATTACTTAGGAGATTTTAATTTAAGTTTGAGCAAATTTGATAGATGTAGGTGTATTTACAATGAATTTCTCAGGAATGGATATCGGTGTCTACTATATTTACAAATGCCCAATACCAATTGTGACTCACACATTGATTGGGCTTTTTCCATTCTCTCCAGCGCTAGGACACTCGAGACAGTGTATAGTTACCGCAGTGGTATCTCTCTAAGTGTACAGGATAGGGTAAATTAAGTTTTTATATATATGTCCATATAGTTAAAATATGTTTAATTTAAACTTAAGAATTAGCTTATGCACATAAATAAGTAAACATATACCCTATATTTATATTTAAAAGTTACATTGGGTCCTATACTTGGGTTTAGGGTATTTTCTAGTTGGGCACCCCCACCTAGAGCACTCTTACTTATTTTTCTCTACAGTTTTGCCCATACCACAGTGTGCTGAGCTAGCTGGATTATGTGGATGGTTTAACACGTATGGAACTTGCAGGAATCCAAACTTTCTATGAGTCCTTCTTTTGCGATTCTATGCCAGTCGCAAATTCTGTTCTTTTGTGTATGTAATCATGAATCAACTTTAAATCCGGCTACCTAGATTATTTCAATTTTACATAAATAATTAAAGCTAGTTATTAGCCTTAAAATAAGTCGAATTCAAATCTATTATAGTCATATGATTCTGCTACGTCTTCTTCGTGGGTTCTAGAAAATGAATCTGCAACTAATGCTGAATGTCGAATTTCAACCCCTGTAACTTGATAAACCTCCTAGCTAGTCGTCCTGACAAATCCTTCTGCTTCATAAGCCATTTAAGAGAAGCGTGATTTAAGTGAACTCCTGACCCTCTATATAAGTTCAAAACTTTTGAATTCCCCTGCGAGCTGCAAGACAAGTACGCAACCTACCCCGCATCGCAAATCCGGATAAAAGGCTTAGAAAATTGGGTTTTATAAAAAAAGGGGGTGCAGTCAGGTAGGATTTGAGCATTACGAAAGCTTCAGTGGTTTTCTGATTCCGTTCTAAAGACTTTTGTTTTTTTTCACCAATAACTGATAACTGATTATGGCAAACTTTTCTACGAAGCGCCTATACCATCCAACCAGACTCAAGAACCGACGTAACTGCCTGTCCGTTTTTGGGAAAGGAAATTTGCTATATTTTCTCAGAATCCATTTTGAGTTGACCATTTCCGATGACAAAAGTATTTAATCTTTTTAATGCAGAACTTAGATTTGTTATTGTTTATAGTTACGTTTACTTGTCTTAAGCATAATGCAATCTTCTAAATTAAAATAAGGTGGGATTCGCAATCGTCTGATAAAACTAATAAATCGACCAAATGAACGGAGACTTGTGTACGCAAGTATGCTGGAATAGTTTCATACATAAGACGGCAAACACAGCCTAAATAGCATTCTGAGATTCATTGGATCAATCTTTCAACTGGGTCTTCTATTGCAAACTGATAGTCATCAAAAGACTCACTGAAACCTTGTCATCATTTCCTAATTGTTTCCCAAATTTTTGACGAAAGGTTTCCCAAATAATATTTGTTTTTGCGCATTGGAACTTCCAAAACCAGTCGCTGGCTTTACTATTAAAAAGCAAGTATAAATGGTCCTTAAGAAGCTGGTAGTTGTCACAAAAATTTTGTTTAGTTAGGGATCGCACTCATCCATACGCAAGCCTTGCTCAGTACCAACTAATTTATTTCGCCAGTTCCAAATGATTCCTGATACCTTCTCATACTAAAGATTTGGCTGCTTCTTTCTCTACTAATATCAACATTCGCATCACTCAATGTATCTTCCATATGAATCACTGTTTCTGGTTCACCTTCTCTGGCCGTTGATAGGGTGGATTAATATCTAGCCCTTTAGAAGATGAATGGATAATGGACCCCTATTTTAAATTTGAAAATTTGCAATCTGGTTTCGAAAAGTGGGCTCAATAGATTTAGTTAAATACGATGAAATATGCTCCATCAACTGAGTTTACTGAACGTTAATCAGCTTTGCCAATTTTTATATAGTAGAACCAACAAAAAAAACACTAAGATGAGTAACGCCATAACAAAAAGCTATTACGCAGCTTGACTTGTAGAAATTTGACAACGAAAACGACATCAGTATCATTGCGCTCTCACAGCCGAAAGAGCGAAAAGCTAAAAATAGAATGAAGGCCGTGCAAGCAATTATGTTTGTATGTGTGTGAATATACATACATAACAGCATATTTAAATGTGTTATTATTATCAGCTCTGGCTTTAGCTGGCAAAGAAATAAATTTTTTTAGTTTTCTAGCGCTGATCATGCATGACCTATCCCGAACTTGTATTCACATATGAATGCATATTCTGCACTGAGGTTGGCTCCGAAAAAAATCAGTTTTTTAAAGTCGAAGCAAATATTTATATTTCTTTAAATTAAATGATTATTTATTTATTATAATTTTTATTTTATTAAAAAATAAAAGAGTGCCGAAAATACAAATAGGGTAAATTAAATACGTCGGTAGCTAGTTCGACCGGCAGAGAAAAAAAGAGGAAAACAAAAATTGATGAAATGAATCTGTAGAAAAAAGAAATTTGCACTTTTATTTAATTTATTTTTATACCCACAACGCATTGAAAATGGTTATAAAGGGTATAATTTTTTTGTGCTAATGTTTGTAACAGGCAGAAGGGAGCATCTTCGACCCCATAAAGTAAATATATTCTTGATCAGCATCAACAGCCGAGTCGATCTAGCCATATCCGTATGTATGAACGTAAGGATGTCAGAAGCTATAAGAGCTAGAGACTTGAAATTTTAGCTGTAGGTCCTCTTAGTGCCCACGGAGATCGAGTTTGTTTCCGATTTTCGATATCTTGCCCCGTTTCCAAGTAATCAATAAAAATCGATATCGAAGTCCTGTTTTTGAGCAATTTTGGTAAATAATAAGAGCTATAGTCAACAACCTTGACTTGTAGCTTCTAGAATAGTATATATATATCAAGTATCTTTCATTTTAGAGTTATCACCACTTCCCCGCTACTACCTCATAGCTAAAAATCAAGTTAATAATCCAACTTGTATTGCCCTCCAATTTAAGCCGAAATTCAAATGCAATAGACTTAATAGATAATAACAATAGAATAAAAGAGTGCCAAGAAATACAAATAGGGTAAATAAAATGCGTCGGTAGCTAGTTCGACCGGCAGAGAAAAAAATAATTGAAGCAAAACAGAAATTGATAAAGTGAATCTGTGGAAACAAAAAATTTGCACTCTTATTTAATTTATTTTTATACCCGGAACCCATTGAAAATGGGTAAAAAGGGTATAATTTTTTGTGCAAATGTATTTAACAGGCAGAAGGGAGCATCTCCGACCCCATAAAGTAAATATATTCTTGATCAGCATCAACAGCCGAGTCGATCTAGTATGTATGAACGCAAGGATCTCAGAAGCTATAAGAGCTAGAGACTTGAAATTTTAGCTGTATGTCCTCCTAGTGCCCGAGCAGTTTGTCACCAAACTTGACATGTAGCACTAACTATACAATGCATAGACATGTCAAACAGCGGAATAATCGGATACCTATAAATCGTCAACGACTGGGCCCCATGGGTGTCAATGGGTGCGTAAATTTGGGCGACGGGCATGGTCTGTTTTTTTCGGCATGCCTGCGGTGGGCTTGTGGCCACAAATGTGGGAACAGGCAACGAACAGGTGAACCGCACTTGTCGCGCGTTTGCACTTTGATATAGATGCAGATGCATGCTGCACATTCTGATCGTTTATCGCCTGCCATAATACCCTTTAACCCAAAATTTTTACAATGTCGAAAAATACATTAAAATATCACTTGCATTTTTTCCATATCTAAGCGCGGCAAGTGCGGTTCACCTGTTCGGTGCCTGTTCACACATTTGTGCCTTACGCGGCCGCAAGCCCACCGCAGGCATGGCGAAAAAAACAAAGACCGTGCCCGTCGCCCAAATTTACGCACCCATTGATGAAAATATCTCTGTCTCACGACAAACCCTTGATCGGCTCATTCGCACACATTTTTGTGTGTGTGTGTGTCTCTGTGTAGAGCTCGAAATTCAGAAATGCCAAAAACTTCAAATTTTGTCAAATTTGCATCGGGCAGGCAGGCAGGCAACCTACACGCACACAAACGCATAAATGCTTCTATCCATATAGAGAAGTGTGTAAGTGTGTGTGCTTGGCAGGCCCAAAGAGTTATCATGCACTTATGCCAACATTCAGGTACCCTTACCCTTACAACAATCATGGAAAATAGGAGTTTCGCACATGAACAGGCCAAACCCTTTAATAATGTCACCAAAATGCTTACTCGAAAGGGTGTGCTTGTGCACAAGTAGCAAGTCAACAAAATTAAACATTTTCAATTTTTGGTCTTTTCTTAAATTATTCGACAAGCCGACGAAGAATTACCCTTGCAGAAATACGACTTATTTTTTTTTTTATTTGAAGCAAAATTGGTCCCCACATTAAAATATAATATATAAATATATCATTTAGGTCATTTAAGTTTTTAATAAATATAAATATATCAGATTCTTCTCATTATGACTGACTGGACGAAGAAATACATGATAGAGCATTTGAATGTGTGTGACACAGGCACAAAGGGCACACAATTGAAGAAAAATCTCTGGCTCGCGACAAACGCCGCGATCTACTTGTGCGCACATCCACACAACACAAACATATGTATGTATGTTTGTAGATCTCGGGGTTTTTGAGAAGCTATGCAGGGAGAAGGAGATGCACACAAGTGCGCAAAACAATAAGTGAGAGCGAGGCACACTCTGCACACGCATACACACATATGTATGTATTTTGGCTGAAACTAACATACATATATTACGAAATAGCATCAGCCGCAGCGACGTTGTGCGCTGAGCGAGATACGGCTTCATACTGAACGTTCGGTTTTCGAGGCCGGCGTTCGGCTGCCACTCTCAGCAGTCTTACTTTGTCTGGGCACACTAAAATGGGCGCGAGCACCCATGGGGCTCACTCGTTGACGATTTATCGGTATCCGATTAAAACGACATTTGACAAGTCTATGCATTGTATGGTTAGTGCTTACATACATTTATTACATAAAAATATACATATTAATAAGTTTTACCGATAGTATTCGAATCCGAATTCATGATTTAATAATAAACTAATCCAGATTTACCAAATATGTTTCCATCGTTACGTACACTTGGGCCCAATATGACTGCGTTGTTTGTGTGTGCCTAATAGTTGCCTTTATACAAAGGAAGTTAATTGAAAGAATATCTATATAAATATTGATGATCATATAACAATATCACAAGCTTACCATTGGCTAGAATATTTATGGGTCAAACGAAATTCTACAACTGCTGATAAAAACTATTATATATCGACTAATTATTA
This sequence comes from Drosophila borealis, assembly GCA_035045885.1. Lineage (NCBI taxonomy): Eukaryota > Metazoa > Arthropoda > Insecta > Diptera > Drosophilidae > Drosophila > Drosophila borealis. The sequence continues at coordinate 121,723 of JAWNOR010000303.1, forward strand.
ATTTATTTTTTTTATATCTCGTTGGAGTCAATTTACTTGATTTATGCCCGAGCCAATATATGTAGCACCCCTGTCACGTAGGTGTTTCAATCACTTGCACTAATTTATATTATAATTTATAATAGGTGTTTAAATTTTAAGCTTCGTTTTAAGAATTACACTGTTTTACTGGCGCAAGTACGTCTGTTCGCTATCGATCTGAGCTGAACACTGTCGCTTGCGCCCGTCAGTCCTATTTTCACGCCTAGCTGTAACGGTGATAAAGTCTTTCGGCGATCGCTTTTCAGCTAAACTGTATTATGTATGATATATTACAAATGATCTTCTTAATCGCCAGATCATACACCAAAGAAGATTCTTTAAAAGTGTGGGAGTCTAGTGCGAGGATAGCACATCGAAATTCAAACAACTCAAAATTGTCCTCACTCGGCTACTACACGCTCTCGGAAAGATCCATAAAAGATACATCGAAAACGTGGACATCATTGCTTAATGACCATCCCAGCAGCATCGGTGCCATTCAGACGCTAGCCAACTAGACATCCTCCATAACCGCCAGTTCTAGGGATCAACGTCATTGTATAACATTTCTGGCATCTGGAGGATTTTAATCAAAAGAACCCCAACAGCAAGTTCTCAGAAGCCGAGATATGCGATAACCGACACTAGGTGATTTCTGGCACTAAGCATACAATACATAGAGTCGTCAAATCGACAAGAGTGTTCGAATATATAGCGCCGCATCAGCGCTTGTTGGCTTGCATATATGACTTCGTCCATTCAACCAAAATAATAAGAATATATTTTTTGTTTTTAATATTAACTTAAGTAATGAAAACAAAACAATTATTTTTTTTAAAAAGGCCTCTTTACTTTTTGTTGTTTGATGTTGGAGTCCAATGTGATTAATCAAAACACTTGTAAGCTTTATTTTAGCAAGGGTCAAACATAAGCTTGTCGAAGCTATCTGTTTTGTTCGTATAAAATTATTTTGTTACTACCTCTGAAAACTTTATTATTATTATTATTAACTATATTCCTAGTTAAGCTGGTAATCCAGAAATCCAATTCGGCCACACAACATTTTCACATTAGCACAAAACTTACCAAAATTCGTATCATACAAATATAGTTCAACGATTTAACATAACAAATTTTCTCGAAAGCAAAAAGTGCGTACATTCTTTTCAGAAAAAATTGCGATTTCCCACTTGCTTTTTAAAAAGCTAAGCTTGTTAAATCAATTATCACGGACGGTGGAAATTGCCTTGCTGAGCTACCGCAAATAAATAAAACACTCTAAATTTAAATAAGTCTACGAAATGCCGGGATTGTTCTCACGGATGACGGGATGTGCCTTGCTCAAGTACTACAGATTAATACAAAATATTAAATTATCTGTAGTTTAGGTTCAACGTCGGATTGCCTCGGCATTCAATGTTAGGAATAGATGAAGAAATAATAAGAGTTAGGATGTTTCGATATCATTATGATTATTAATCTCACTACTATTGTTTATTTATTTATATTAGGATAAGTCTATTAAAAGCTTACTATTATTTACAGACCCCGCCGCACTGCTTGGATCCCTAGCGCTCCGCTTTAATATTACTTTTCACCGCCTTTTCAAGTCATTCTAATGAGTTTGGCCGCTATTTCCAAAGTGCCGGCTCGCTCGGTGTCAAGCCATGATTTCGCCCTTCGCCGCGGAAGTGAAGTTTTGCTCCTGTGGGCGGGGTTGACCAAAAGATCAGCAACGTTACATTCAAAGTTAACTTCAAATATATAATTTGGCCGTTGCTTTGCTCAAACTTATGATTAATAAAGGAATGCTTACACACTTTAAAGATAATTACGATCTGTAGGTTAACTGCCTTAGAAGCACACGCTCCCTTTCCCCTCTTACACCAACGACGATACCATCACATTCCCGGCGGCATTCCTGGCTATGACTTCTTTGTAATATTAGCTTATTTGTTAACTTATTCATTACTTAACCGACATTACTCTGTCCTAGAAGTGCAACTGACAATCTACAAAGTTTTTTATTCGGATAAGATTAGCTTCGTCTACAGATGTTCCTGTCCCGTTCTTATTACCTCTGCATGCTCCACGTCGACGTCTACCGGGCCTTGTTCCTTCTGGTCGCCGACTGTCCTTTGAAAGAACGGTTTCAGCCGCAAATATTGGTCTCCCTTTTCTTGCATGATGATACGCACGATGTGGACGGATACAAATTTCATTGCCCGATAGGAACCATCGCATTTGCCCTAGTCTTTTGAAGAATATTTTATTTCCCTCAACCTTTCCGCCCTTTCCCTGGGGTCGAGAGCACTAGCTGTAGACCCTGGAGTAAACCGGAGGTTAATGCGGCGAGCAGAAGTGGTTCAATGCATCCCATTGTCACTCAGGAACTTGTATGGCATCCCAAACCTACTTCTGCATATTCACCGCTGTAGTCTTCCATGAAATACTAACAACATCGTGTTGCCGTGTTTCGATCGCAGAAGGGGCTCAACAAAATCAGCGCACAGTCATGCAATAGTCTGCGCCACCTGTCTTGTCAATATACGACCGACTCTTGAATATCTAGCAAACTTCGCAGCTCTTCACATACTTGTTGGCGTCGCAGAATATACTCGGCTAGTAGTACCTCTGGGCTAATTTTAACACCATTTTCTTTACGCATTGGTGTCCGGCCGTGGGAGCATCATGGCATTCCCGCAGCACCCTCTATCATTGACAACTAACTGCGCAATGGTCTTATGGTATATAGACCTCAGGCTCCGTCCGATGGCCGAAATGTCGGTAAAGTTGCTCGTTTTCTTCGACATAGTCGGAGAACTTGGCAGGCTCTTCGGCGATCCTGGTACGTATACTCGCGATTTTTAGGGGGAATTGACCATTATTACTTGCTGACAGGTCTCTGGAAGATGCCTTGATAGTGCATAAGCCACGACAAATAGCTTGCCCTGCCGGAAGTGTTCATCGAACCGGAACCGCTGGATTGAGTTGACCCATTTGAGTGTAATTTGATCCGTCATTACGACGTAGCCGTACCCCTCTAGGTAGTAACGCAGCTTCGCGATCGACCACAGGATCAATAGGCACTCCTTCTCCGTGGCGGAATAGTTGTCCTCACCAATCAGCAACTTCTGACTCACGTAAGCTATCACCCGTTCCTGTCCCTCTATCATCTTCGAGGCCATACTCGCTCTAGTCTCCTCCATTTCACCATCCCAAAAACATTTCCTACCCTTCTTCTGGAGCGCCGGAACATATTTCTTTCGATATATTACTCTCGCCCTGCCCTTATCACCACAATGTGGTCTAGGTAGGCGAACGCGTGCACTCGTTAGAAGGTGGCAAGTCTAGCTGAAAAATAATGACGCATGAAGCAACCGCTAAAGGATTTGATTGATCCAAGCGACGGTGTAAGCATCCAGAATGGAATGCATTAAGTTGCCTTAAGCCGAAGCACATGCGCAATTCTCCAATGTTCAGCTAGACAGTACCTACCTGTATCAGTTCATCCACCTGCTCATCAATCAACCTTTTCATGGCCGGATTTTTCGCATAATACCTCTGCTTCAAAGACTTGTCGTCTTTATGTCGAGTCCAATGGTCCGCAATGTGTGAGATCTCTAGCAGGAACTCCTTGAGTTCCGGAACCAGATCCGCTGGCTCCCCTGACTTCTCCATGGGGGATTCACTCCGCATATTTTCTCCATCGAACACCACTCCGACGTCAGATGGGTCCCTAAGGCTTTCAGAGTGGCTTTAACCGCACCACTCTGACACCGATTCGCGGTCTTCTGCGTTTCCCTTATTTCCTACAGCTTTGGCATATTTCCACATGATGCCTTTGTAATCAGCCATTACTGCAGCCGTAGCCGCCGACTACTCAGGAACCAACTAGCAGCCCTGTCACTGAGTACCTCACTTATCGTCCTTGGCATGCGATCGAAGGTCCTCTAAGAACTCGAGGATATCGGATCGGCCATCGAACTACATTCCCGAACTTTTTCCTAATCATTTGAAATTGAGAAAGCATCAGACTACGGATTTGGAGAGTAGGCAACGCTATCGGTATCAAAGACCTTCCGACCTCGGAGTAATCACTTTTATTATTCGTAGTCAATTCGCTGTTCACCCTCGCTAACTCTTTATTCTTAACAATAGACTTTCTTAATGTTTATTATTATTGGTCTGCTTATTATAACTCACGGATTTATTATTATTTGTTTTATTCTTATTATTTACTTAACAGCATGCTCAAAAAAAAAAATTAATAATTGTCATCGTGTTTGTTGGCTGTACTGACGATTTGCTTTTACCGCACGTAGACAGAATTCGTCCCATTGTCACAATACAGTTCCGACAAGACGGACATTAAGGCTCTTCAGCGCCGACGGCGACTGCGGCGAATATATGTGAACATATGTCGTCTGACGCCCGCCAATGGATTGGTTGACCAGGGCCAGGATTGATCTCACGGACTCTCAAATTAATACAACACTCTAAAGTTAAATACTTCTACGAAATGCCGGGATTGCTATTATTTATTGGGTTAAGACTATTTACAACTCATTATTCTTTTCAGTTATTCTTCCGAGTCCATCGATTAACACTTCTAGTTCGTCCGCTATTTCCCAAGTTCCGACTTGCTTGGAGCACATACATTATTTGGTTCCTTGCCCTTAGCTTTAGTAATTTAAATCCTTGCCGAATTGCCGAAAATTTTAACGAATTCTTTTTTGTAAATACATAAGTTAGAACCCAAATAAAAAATAAATTTAATACTTTTAAACGGCTAATATTGAAGCCTCATTTCATCATTGAGGGATGGGAAAAGTTCGAAACACATTTCAAATGAATTTAAACAAAGTGTCGTACCAAAGATAATATAATCACTAAGATGAGTAAGCCCTTACATTTGAATGCGATGCAAAATTTCTAGCCAGGCCTTTCCCACTGCACACGACATGCCTACCGACGGCTGTTCGTTCCGACGAGCGAATGCCGAAGTCGCGGCTTGAAACTTACGATCGACGCATGGTACTGTTGCTTCATCTATGAAATGTATGCTTTATTTGAATGATACATTATTTAGATACTAATAATAAATTTTACAGGAAAATTTATAAATAAAAAAAGCGCACCTTGTGAAATAACAATGTTCACAAAATAGCACACATACATTGATTTTATTTTTGTTTTTGGACAGTGTATGCTGGAGAGAAGTTCTTGTCTCAGCCAATGGCGTGCAAACACTTATGTATGTATGAATTATGCATGCATAACTACATCGAAATATGTATATATGTTTTGTTATTCACTGCTCTGGCATTGGCTGGAAAAAATTAATAAATTAAGAAATAAAAGAGTGCTTAATAATAATTGTATTCGCCTCTTCGTGGTGTTCCCTGGGTACCGATTTTGCATCGGTAGCTAATCCGAGCGGCGTCTTTGTACTTTATAATTCGAATAAAAAATAATTTAATAAAAAAAAAACACAATTAAAATTTGTATCTTTAAAAACAACAAATTTTCACTCTTCTATTTAATAATTTATTTTTTATTACTTAAAAATAATAATAATTTAGTAAATAATTAAATTTAAAGTAATTATATAAATATTTCCACTGACTTAAAAACACAGAATTCCTACGGAGCCAACCTCAGTACACATCATGCATTCATATGTGAATACAAATTCGGGATAGGTCATGATCAGCGCTAGAAACTAACAAAATTTATTTCTTTGCCAGCGAAAGCCAGAGCAGTGAATAACAACCCATTCATCTATGATATTATGTATTCACACACGTACAAACATAATTGTTTGCACGGCCTTCATAGAGCCGAAGCTGAGAGTATATTCTATTTTTAACTTTTCGCTCTTTCGGCAGTGAGAGCGCAATGATACTGATTTCGTTTACATTCTCAATTTTCAAAAAATCAAACTGAATAGTAGCATTTTGTTATATGGCGTTACACATCTTACTGTTTATATTGTCTTTGGTCATACATTAGGCGTAATTGTCCTTAAGCCCCGCCATAGCGTGAACCTTTATCACGTAAGGTAATTACAGTAAATATTTAATTTTTCTAGCTCCTATCGTTGGCCTGTGCGTTGGTTACCAGTCAGTCAATACACTCATAATGTTTCATATCGGTAGGTGACTTAAACGGCTACAGATCCTTTTAATTCTAGGGATAGTAAGATGATCAGTCCATGCTGCATAGCTTCAGTTCAATTTACATAAAAATCAATCAGAAGTCGAAAAATTTCTCATATGTATATCAGATAATTTAAGCGATAGTCCGTGTAAACGCAAAAATGTAGAAAGCGATTCGTAGAAATGCCGAACTAGTTCAATGAACCACTACTGATATCAGCCTACCGACGAAAATAATGAAATTTTCACGTCATCCACGCTGTCTGACATAGAATATGTGAGTACTGTATTTGAAAGACACAAGTATTAATCTCATTTTCTTCATTGTTATACCTGTACGAATATATTTTCTGTTTGATAGTGTACCTTCAGTTTTCAAAGTAAATTGCTTTGTTTTTTTATTAGCAAACTCAGAACGCCGCGAAATCAGTTTACTTTTTAAATTATACCTACAGCAGCAGTGCATTAATATGTAACTTAATTGTACGTCTTGGATGATAGTAGTTAATTAAATTAGAAGGCTTTCGTATGCAATCTAAACTGGATAGTGGCTAGATACATACATATATATGCAAACATATGTGGTATATGTAAGCACTCACACATGCATACATACATATGTATACATATCCATATGTACATTCATTTTTTAAGTAATTGCAGTTGTTCAATGTAAACGGTTTGACTGCGTAAAAAGATCTTTAGTTTAAATAATGCTTGTGCCTGTATGTACATATTTAGTTCTGTAAAAAATAATTATTACAATTATTATTTTTCTATATTATATAAATTAGTACAACATTCAAAGTGCTTGCCGTCCACCGTCAATTGGCTTTTCCTTGCTTATTACGTCGATTGCCTACGACAATTTTGGTTGAAAATTTCACAAATATTCCCCCAAGACTGAAACTTTCAATTGCAACTACAAGTAGGTCCCAAAAGGGGCCGCAGTATTTTCAGCCAAGGCACCCACTTCTGCTTGGGTATGTTATTGTCAAATGTTAAAATTAAACTAAAGCTATGTACTATGAAAAATTATGTGTTTTAGATGCTATCATTAATTATAATCGAATTTATTTTCCAGTCAGTTTTATAACATTAACCTTGCTGCGTGGACCCATCCAAGCACAACAGAGTCATCTGAAGAACTCACAACTAAATCAATTTCAGAAGAGGAGCATAAAGTAGAGAGTAAAGCGGCGGAGATGACCCTACCAAGTGCCGCTCGCGTTTACACAGACGTGAACGCCCACAAGCCAGATGAATATTGGGACTACGAGAATTATGTTGTCGACTGGGGAAACCAAGACGATTATCAATTGGTGCGCAAGTTGGGGCGTGGCAAGTACTCTGAAGTGTTCGAGGCTATCAACATAACAACAACTGAGAAATGTGTTGTGAAAATATTGAAGCCTGTTAAAAAAAAGAAGATAAAGCGCGAAATTAAGATTTTAGAAAACTTGCGTGGGGGAACCAACATTATCACACTTCTAGCCGTTGTCAAAGATCCAGTGTCCCGCACCCCAGCACTGATTTTTGAGCATGTGAATAATACCGATTTTAAACAACTGTACCAAACATTAACGGACTATGAGATTCGCTATTATTTGTTCGAGCTACTTAAAGCACTCGATTATTGCCACAGTATGGGCATAATGCATCGCGATGTAAAGCCACACAACGTAATGATAGATCATGAAAATCGAAAACTGCGACTTATTGATTGGGGTCTTGCTGAATTTTATCACCCGGGTCAAGAGTACAATGTAAGAGTGGCTTCCCGCTACTTTAAAGGACCCGAACTACTTGTCGATTATCAAATGTACGATTATTCACTGGACATGTGGTCGTTGGGATGCATGCTTGCATCTATGATTTTTCGCAAGGAGCCATTCTTCCATGGTCACGATAATTATGATCAACTTGTGCGAATTGCTAAGGTGCTGGGCACTGAAGAACTATACGCGTATCTGGATAAATACAACATCGATCTGGATCCGCGATTTCACGATATTTTACAACGTCATTCCCGTAAGCGTTGGGAACGATTTGTTCATTCTGATAACCAACATCTGGTTTCGCCAGAAGCATTAGACTTTCTTGATAAACTATTGCGTTATGATCACGTTGACCGTCTTACAGCTCGTGAGGCAATGGCGCATCCATATTTTTTGCCTATTGTTAACGGTCAGGTTAATCCCAACAGCCAGCAATAGACATGGATTTACAATGTAGAGTATATAAACTTGTATCGCAACAGCACGGTAGAAGTTACAAAGACCTCTTAGAGCACTTTGAAAGGAGAAAGCATTAAGTGCTAATGCTGAAAAGATTATTTAAGAACAAATTCAATAAAATGCATCGGCTCACAATTCAGAACCATAACACCTTTTTCATACATAGAACAATAGTAACGTTATAATGAAGGGGAAGATTATTCAAATTATAGTTTTACAAAATATAAACAGAGTGATTCTAAAAGTACTAATTTTCATATACGAATAAAATATTTCTGTTTACAAATTCACACATGCACATGCTAAAAATTAACATCAAGCATCATTATAATTAACAAATATTTATAAAAATATTTAAAAATATAATCCAATAAATCTCCATTTCTTACAAAACCGTTGAAGCTAATGAAATTAGACGTCTAAAAGTCATCATAAAGCTATCTTGCAAAATGCATTTTTTGTTAAACTTTACTTTTGCAATGTAAAGGCATTTTGTAAGGGGAAAAAATATCCGTTCACAACTGTTGTGTACACATAAAAACGAATAACAAGAGTGCTCTAATCGGGAGTGCGCAACTAAGGATTCCCTGAAGTTTCTTCTATCAACACCAAATGCAGCTCGAGCTCGTTTACTTCAGCATTACTAAAAATAAAAGATTTAAAATTCAGTTCACTGTACCAGAGTCGAACTTGCAACTCTTCTCAACCGAACGAATTATTTTCCACCGCCTTATATCACAGTGTTATACCAAGAATTTGGTTCTTGCGAAATAAAATCTATGGTATACAATAGCTATGAATGAAAGATACTTGATATATATATACTATTATAGAAGTTACTTGCCAAATTTGGTGACGCTAGCTCTTAAGACCTTAGAGATTTGCTCAAAAACGGTATTTCGACATTAATTTTTATCAATTCTTTACAAACAGGAAACTTATCGATTATCAGAAACAAACTCTTACTGCGCGGGCACTAGGAGGACCCTCCAAAGTTTCTCTGAGATCCTTGTTGTCATACTACCGGACAGACAGACGGACATGGGTAGATTGACTTGACTATTGATGTTGATCAAGAATACACATACTTTATGGGGTTGAAAAAGCTTCCTTCTACCTGTTACATACATTCGCACAAAAATATCTTTACCCATTTTCAAAGGATATAATAAGTAGGAGGCTCTAGTGAGAAACTCCCGAGTAGGGGTACCCTGAACCAAAGACAATATTAGTGTTTACTAACGCCATACAACAAAATGCTACTGTGCAGCTTGCCTTGTTGAAAATTGAGAACGAAAACAAAATCAGTATCATTGCGCTCTCACAGCCGAAAGAGCGAAAAGCTAAAAATAATATGTACTCTCAGCTTCGGGTCTATGAAGGCCGTGCAAGCAATTATATTTGTATGTGTGTGAATATACATGCATAGCAGAATATTTTAATATGTTGTTATTCTCAGCTCTGGCTTTAGCTGACAAAGAAATAACTTCTTATTTTTCTAGTGCTGATCATGCATGACCTATCCCAAATTTGTATTCACATATATATATATATATATATATATATATATAAATATATATATATATATATATATATATATATATATATATATATATATATATATATATATATATATATATATATATATATATATATTAAATATTAAAAACATTTTTAAGAGTAGGCAATAGGTGCGGGCAATATACTTTCGAATAAGTTAAAACGTATGTAACAAGCAGAAGGAAGCATGTCCGACTCCATATAGTATATATATTCTTGATCAGCATCAAAAGCCGAGTCGATCTAGCCATGTCCGTCTGTCTGTCCGTATGTATGAACGCAAGGATCTCAGAACCTATAATAGCTAAAGACTTGAAATGTTAACTGTATGTCCTCCTAGTGGCCGCGCAGATCGAGTTTCTTTCCGGTATTCGATAACTTGCCCCGTTTCTAAGTAATGCCCCGTTTCTAAGTAATCGATAAAAACCGATATCGAAATTCTATTTTTTGAGAAATTTTGGTAAATAATATGAGCTAGAGTCATCAAACTTGACATGTAGCTCCTTGATTAGTGTATATAAATCAAGTATCTTTCATTTTTAGCTATCGCCACCTCCCCGCTACCACCACAAAGCAATAAATCATGTTAGTAAACCAACTTGTAGTGCCTATCTAATTAAGCCACAATATAGATGCAATTGTTTTTTTGAGAATACACGAATATTTTATAGTACAATAAGATCTACTACTGAAAATGTCATCAAGATCGGTTAAGAAACACGAAAGAAAATGTGTTGTGGCCTGCAAACACGTGCAGCAGCAAGCGCAAGTTCCAAGAATTTCTGTACATGTACACCCACACATTCACGCGCGTCTTCTTTGAATTCTATCAACATCATTGTAATTGCGATTCTATTGTATTCTGTTCTGCTATCTTAATTCGTTTTTTCTCATTAAGACTTAATTATTGGTGTGGCTATTGAGTAAAGGCGGCGGAAAGTAGCGCGGTCAGTTACGAGTTCGAACCCTGCTGAGGAAACTATGTTTTTTTTTTTTTTGGGCTGTTGTGGCTGTTGTGTAGAGGCGGCAGCAAGTATTGCGGTCAGATGCGAGTTCAAACCCTGCCGAGGGCGTAGCGCGTCCTGAATTTGGTGTATATAAGAATAAGAGGATTCAGGGTATCCCCTAGTCGGGAGCTCCTGACTAGAACCTCTTACTTGTTTAATTTGCTTTTTTTCTCATCAAGACTCAACTATTGGTGTGGATGCTGGGTAGATGCGGCGGCAGGTAGTGCGGTCTGTTACGAGTTCGAACCCTACCGTGGAAACTGTTTTTATACCCAGAACCCGTATAAAATGGGTAAAAGCAATATTATGTATTTGTGAAGATGTATGTAACATGCACCACCACAAAGTTATAAATCAAGTTAATAATCCAACTTGTATTGCTTACCAGTTTAAGCCACAAATTATATGCAATTGACTTTTTGAGAATACACAAATATTCTATGGCACAATAATATGTACTGTCGAAAATTTCATTACGATCGGTTAAGCAACACAAAAGTTATGTGCGCAGCAGCAGCTGGCGCAAATTCCATGATTTTCTGTATGCATGTACACACATCCATGCGCGTCTGCTTTGAATTCTATCAACAGCATTGCAAATTCGATTGTATTGTTTTCTGGGCTGCTATTTAAATTGGTTTTTATTCTCACTGAGACTTAATTGTTGGTGTGGCTGTTGAGGCGGCGGCATGTAGTGCAATTTGTAGCGGATTCGAACCCTACCAAGGAAACTTTTTTTTGGTTTGTTTATTATATTGGATCAAAAATAGCATACATTTTTAGTACAACACAGTTGACTTAGGTGATATTTCGCTTAGCCTGGTTGAGTCCTCAGGCTTTATCGTGGACAAACGTCAAAGGCGGCTTTTTTGAATAAGGCTGCATCGTCACGTAGGTAGTCAGGGGACTCTGGGGCGTCTCCTATGTCGTTGTTGGAGGAGGTCCTTGAACGAGCATCTCTTGAGCCTCCTGACTGCACACCTCCCAGCGAGGTATCTAGCTACCCGGTTTCAGTGTCGCTGCAAGCGTTCGTTGTACCGGTTGGCAAATGCTCCGACTTGGCTGTCCATGGTCGCCATTTTGAGGTCTCTGTGCAAGGTAGAATTTCTGACGTACCAGTCAACACCGGTAATTCGGCGCAAGGCCAAGTTTTGGAGTGTCTGAATCCGTCTTCGATTTGTCCGAGATGCAATGCCCCAAACCTGAATACTGTATCTCCAAGTCGGTGCCACCACGACGTTGTAAACTGCCCGTTTGCAGCGAAGTGGCAATGGGCTGTTGGGATTTAGTAGCCAGTTGGCCTTGCGTAAAAAGGCCGTCGATGTGTGTCCGAAAACTAAGCCTCTTATCCAGTACAATTCCATTTATCCAGACTGCTGGAGCCTTGCCACGCCTCAGTGCGTAGTTGACCGCCTGGCACTTCGAGGCATTGAGCTTGATGTTCCACCTGCGTGTCCAGCTCTCAAACAAGTGGATGTATTCCTGGGCCCCGTCAGTGGCTTCGTACTCGCAGTGGGCGGAGTAAAATATTGCCACATCATCGCCAAATGTGGACATCAACTATTTGTCTGGGGTGGCAAACTCGTGTAGATCATCCGGAGTGGGGAAGTCTGCCGTGTACAAATTGTAGAGAAAGGGGCCCAGTACGCTGCCTTGGGGGACACCCGCCTTTATTTTGCGAGCAGGAGAGTTTGCTGCTCTAACTTTGACTTCGAACTTTCGCTCTATTAGATAAGAGCGCAGAAGTAGAAAGAAGGGGGCGGGAAGATTCATCTTGATTTTCTGGCGCAATCCATCAATCCAGACTCGGTCGAAGGCCTGCTTAACGTCTACAAAGACTCCATAGCAGTAGTAAGAGCAGTAGCCTTAAGAATATGGTTTATCACTCAGTGCACCTGTTCAACAGCGCCATGCCCTCCCCTGAACCCAAATTGGTGATCAGGAAGGATGGCCATGTGATCCATAAGCCTTGAAAGTCGGGCGACAATCAGTCTTTCCCAGACCTTCGACAAGGAAGGCAGGAGACTGATCGGCCGATATGACTCAGGGTCATATTCCGGCTTGACCGACTTATGGGTCATATGGATCCTCGCTAACTTCCACTGGGCAGGGAAGTATTACGTCCTAAATATGGCGTTGAAGATCAACGTTATAAAAAGGAGGAAGGACTTTAACGTTGAGCACCTCCTCCACGTGGATGGGCCGATAGGTGGTGACATTTGTTGCGGTTTCTCCAACGCTCGGGTAGTTTCATCGAGCTCTTCTGGGGAGGCCAGATCGAAAGGTGTAAACCGTTCCTCCAGGTGGATGGCGAAGGTATCAGCTTGCTCTTCATCTGTAAGGCAGTATTTACCATTGTGGCGAAGAAGGGGAACGGCTCTCCGGGGTTGGCGCTTCAGGTTTTTATTTGCTCGCCAGAGCGAGTATCCTGAGTTATGGGTATTGTCCATGCTCTCCAACCTTCTAGAGAAGGATGTTTTTTTTTTGTTTTGGCTGGTGTGGCTGTTGAGTAGAGGCGGCATCAAGTAATGCGGTCAGTTGCGAGTTCGAACCCTGCCAAATGAATTTTTTTTATTAATTTATCTTTATTACTACTAAGGCAAACGAGCGCGTAGCGCGAGCTGCATTTGGTGTTGAAATATGGGGGTTCCGGGTATCCCGTAGTCGGGAGCTTCCGAATAGAACCTCTTACTTGTTATTATTAATTGAAAATGTCACGTGGGATGCATTTATCGGAAAAGGACCGAAGTTTGATAGGGGGCTTGCAGAAAAAAGGGCAACATAATTGCGGAAATCGCTAAAAGAGTAAATCGACATAGAAATACGAATTCCAACTTTCTCAAGAATGTCGATAATTACGGTATTAAGCGCTACGGCAGACCGACCATTATAAATAAGCGGTGTAAACGGGAAATTTCCCGACATGCGTTTTAAAAGGGCATGTCTTGTATGGGGATCATACGTCATTTACATTTGAAGATATTTAGAAGTCGAGTCCATCAAGTTTTATTGGAATGTAATTTCTTCGGACTAAATGAATTTAGATGGTCCAGACGGCTGCGTTAGTATTGGCGCGATTTAAGACAACCACGACAGACTCGACGTAAGTGAAACCATGGTGGCGGTTCGCTGATGACATTTGGATATGCTGAAAAGTCTACGATTTGCTTTAACCTTCTATCGAAAAGAAAAATACCATTCCAGGAATGACCAGCGATCTGCCCGGATCTAAACCCAATAGAATACCTATGGAGCATGCTTTCCAATAAAGTCGTAGTAGTCGGCAGTTTGATACCATCAAGCAACTAAAAGATGATATACTGAAGGAGTGGGATCAAATAGACCCTTCAACTATTAAACATCTTATCAACTCAATGCCAACAAGCCTAAAATTAAAGAAAAGAGAAAGAGGATTAATATACTTTAAAAGAAATTGAGAAACTATACTATGCACATATACTTATTTCCTAAGAAATCATATTATATCATTTGATTTTTTTTGTTTTGTATGAACATATAATTTTTAATGGTATCAGGGTATAAAAATATGGGGAGGTTTTTTACAAAACGTGCACGCCAATCAAAACTATGCAACTTAACTAAAAATATTACTCATAACGCCGTTTTTACCCACAATACAAGAAGACATAAGGCTCTTGGCTGTATTTGCTACAATTGTTAAGTTCCAATAGGAACGAACGCCTCAGTTTGTTCGTCTACAATAAAACAAGACTCTGTTTAAGGGTGCTTGACTTTATCCTGGCATAAGCTTTTGCATTCGGCTTCGCACATGGAAGCTTGAATGCTGAGTCAATTTAACCGAAACCTGACAATCGAGTTTCCAAGCTAAGCTCGGTTTTCTATAATTATCGCCGGAGCTGAAATGTTTAGGTTTATTTTGTGAACTTTGACAGTACCTGAACGAAAAATTTTTAAAATTTGAATCTTAATATGTATCTTCTTTGTATGTGTATAACGTTTCATAATACGCTCAAATACATACAGTATGTCAAGTAATTCTTTTGACACAGCATTTAATTCATATTTTCAAATTGATATGGAATTTAAACTAAATTTTTTAAATGTTTTTATTTTTAACATATTTTATATCGATTTAATATCTTCCTTAGAACTAGTTAAGAAAATATCGGCATCCATTACTCCAAAAAATTTTTAAAAATAAATAAAAAGTATCCATTTTTAATTGTGTCAAAAAATTGATTTGACAACCAATCTATTCGATTGTGCAATTCGTTTTTGATGTGATGCCGTTAGAATTGAGTTGTCATATGTATTTTGCCTCTTACTTTGCCTATGATTTCGGTAAGCATTTGCTGATGAAATTTTGAGCAAGTGTGGGAACAAAAAGAAATACCAGGGAAGAGAACATCTTTTGATATTGCCCAGTTGGCTTATAATAACCACCAGATTGACAAAACGGTGATGGAGTTATCCGCGATGTTTTCGTTGTTCAAAAAACGAAAAATAGAAACAAAGGTCTCAAGTACTCCTGGACTAGCAGAAAATATTGAGAAAAGTGAAAAAAATCCCCAAATTTCCATTAGGAAAAGTGCAAGTTAAGGTGGTGTCAATGTTCTGAAAAAATTGAAAATGGGTAAAAAGGGTATAATGTTTTTGTACAAATGTATGTAACAGGCAAAAGGAAGCATCTCCGACCCCATAAAGAAAATATATTCTTGATCAGCGTCAACAGCCGAGTCGATCTAGCCATGTCCGTCTGACTGTCCGTCCGTCTGCCCGTATGTATGAACGCAAGGATCTCAGAACCATTAAGAGCTAGAGACTTGAAATTAGATGTACGTCCTCCTAGTGCCCGCGGAGAGCGTGTTTGTTTCCGATATTCGATATCGTGCCCCGTTTCCAAGTAATCAATAAAAATCGATATCGAAATCCTGTTTTTGGGCAATTTTTGTAAATAATAAGAGCTAGAGTCACCAAACTTGACATGTAGCTTCTAGAATAGTATATATGTATATACCAAGTATCTTTATTTTATAGTTATCGCCGCCTCCCCGCTACTACCTCATGGCTATAAATCAAGTTAATAATCAAATTTATGCTGCCCACAATATAAGCCACAATTAAAATGCAATTGACTTTTTGAGAATACACAGATATTTCATAGTACAATAAGATGTAAAAAAATTCAATAAGATCGGTTAAAAACACAGAAGATATTAAATAAAGCATGTTATTGATGGCCTCGAGTTTGGGGCAGCGAGCGCAAATTCCAAGAATTTCTGTATACATGTACACACACACACATATTCATGCGCGTTTGCTTTGAATTCTATCAACAGCATTGCAATTGCGATTGTTTGTTTTCTGTGCTGATTTATTAATTTGCTCTTTTTGCTCATCAATACTCAATTATTGGTGTAGATGATGGGTAGATGCGGCGGCAAGTAGTACGGTCTGTTACGAGTTCGAACCCTACCGTGGAAACTATTTTTGTTTTTTGGCTGGTTTGGCTGTTGCGTAGAGCCGGCAGCAAGTAATGCGGTCAATGGCGAGTTCGAACCCTGCCAAGGAAATTTTTTTGTACATTTGTCTTTACTACTACTAAAGCATACGAGCGCGTAGCCCGATCTGCATTTTGTGTTGGAATAAGGGGGTTCAGGCAAAGACAATATAAACACAAAGATGAGTAACGTCATACAACAAAATGCTACTATGTAGCTTGGTTTTTTGAAATTTGAGAACGAAAACGACATTAGTATCATTGCGCTCTCACAGCCGAAAGAGCGAAAAGCTAAAAATAGAATGTACTCACAGCTTCGGCTCTATGAAGGCCGTGCAAGCAATTATGTTTGTATGGGTATATATATTCTGGATCAGCATCAAGATTCGAGTCGATCTAGCCATGTCCGTCTGTCTGTCCGTCCGTATGTATGAACGCAAGGATCTCAGAACCTATAAGAGCTAGAGACTTGAAAGTTTAGCTGTAGGTCCTCCTAGGGCCCGCGGAGATCGAGTTTGTTTCCGATATTCGATATCATGCCACGTTTTCAAGTAAGCAATCAAAATCGATATCGCAATCCTGTTTTTTTCTAGCAAATTTGGTAAATAATAAGAGCTAGAGTCACCAAACTTGACATGAAGCTTCTAGATTAGTGTATATATTTAGTATCTTTCATTTTATAGCTATCGCCGCCTCCCCGCTACTACCACAAAGCTATAAATCATGCTAGTAAACCAACTTTTATTGCATATCTAATTAATCGACAATTTAAATGCAGTTGTTATTTTGAGAATACACGAATATTTTATGGTATAATAAGATCTACTACTGAAAATTTCATTAAGATCGGTTAAGAAACACGAAAAAAAATGTGTTGTGGCCTGCAAACACGTGCAGCAGCTAGCGCAAGTTTCAAGAATTTCTGTACATGTACACACATACATTCATGCGCTTCTTCTTTGAATTCGGTCAACATCGTTGCTCTTGCGATTGTATTCTTTTCTGATTTTTTATTTATTTTTTTTATTGAATTGAATCAAAAATAGCATACATTTTTATTACAACACAGTTGGCTGAGGTGATATTTCGCCAAGCCTGGTTGAGTCCTCAGGCTTTATCGTGGACAAACGTCAAAGGCGGCTTTTTTGAATAAGGCTGCATCGTCACGTAGATAGTCAGGGGACTCTGGGGCGTTGTTGGAGGAGGTCCTTGAACGAGCATCTCTTGAGCCTCCTGACTGCACACCTCCCAGCGAGGTCTCTAGCTACCCGGTTGCAGTGTCGCTGCAAGCGTTCGTTGTACCGGTTGGCAAATGCTCCGACTTGGCTGTCCATCGTCGCCATTTTGAGGTCTCTGTGCAAGGTAGAATTTCTGACGTACCAGTCAACACCGGTAATTCGGCGCAAGGCCAAGTTTTGGAGTGTCTGAATCCGTCTTCGATTTGTCCGAGATGCAATGCCCCAAACCTGAATACTGTATCTCCAAGTCGGTGCCACCACGACGTTGTAAACTGCCCGTTTGCAGCGAAGTGGCAATGGGCTGTTGGGATTTAGTAGCCAGTTGGCCTTGCGTAAAAAGGCCGTCGATGTGTGTCCGAAAACTAAGCCTCTTATCTAGTACAATTCCATTTATCCAGACTGCTGGAGCCTTGCCACGCCTCAGTGCGTAGTTGACCGCCTGGCACTTCGAGGCATTGAGCTTGATGTTCCACCTGCGTGTCCAGCTCTCAAACAAGTGGATGTATTCCTGGGCCCCGTCAGTGGCTTCGTACTCGCAGTGGGCGGAGTAAAATATTGCCACATCATCGCCAAATGTGGACATCAACTATTTGTCTGGGGTGGCAAACTCGTGTAGATCATCCGGAGTGGGGAAGTCTGCCGTGTACAAATTGTAGAGAAAGGGGCCCAGTACGCTGCCTTGGGGGACACCCGCCTTTATTTTGCGAGCAGGAGAGTTTGCTGCTCTAACTTTGACTTCGAACTTTCGCTCTATTAGATAAGAGCGCAGAAGTAGAAAGAAGGGGGCGGGAAGACTCATCTTGAAGGCCTGCTTAACGTCTACAAAGACTCCATAGCAGTAGTAAGAGCAGTAACCTTAAGAATATGGTTTATCACTCAGTGCACCTGTTCAACAGCGCCATGCCCTCCCCTGAACCCAAATTGGTGATCAGGAAGGATGGCCATGTGATCCATAAGCCTTGAAAGTCGGGCGACAATCAGTCTTTCCCAGACCTTCGACAAGGAAGGCAGGAGACTGATCGGCCGATATGACTCAGGGTCATATTCCGGCTTGACCGACTTATGGGTCATATGGATCCTCGCTAACTTCCACTGGGCAGGGAAGTATTACGTCCTAAATATGGCGTTGAAGATCAACGTTATAAAAAGGAGGAAGGACTTTAACGTTGAGCACCTCCTCCACGTGGATGGGCCGATAGGTGGTGACATTTGTTGCGGTTTCTCCAACGCTCGGGTAGTTTCATCGAGCTCTTCTGGGGAGGCCAGATCGAAAGGTGTAAACCGTTCCTCCAGGTGGATGGCGAAGGTATCAGCTTGCTCTTCATCTGTAAGGCAGTATTTACCATTGTGGCGAAGAAGGGGAACGGCTCTCCGGGGTTGGCGCTTCAGGTTTTTATTTGCTCGCCAGAGCGAGTATCCTGAGTTATGGGTATTGTCCATGCTCTCCAACCTTCTAGAGAAGGATGTTTTTTTTTTGTTTTGGCTGGTGTGGCTGTTGAGTAGAGGCGGCATCAAGTAATGCGGTCAGTTGCGAGTTCGAACCCTGCCAAATGAATTTTTTTTATTAATTTATCTTTATTACTACTAAGGCAAACGAGCGCGTAGCGCGAGCTGCATTTGGTGTTGGAATATGGGGGTTCCGGGTATCCCGTAGTCGGGAGCTTCCGAATAGAACCTCTTACTTGTTATTATTAATTGAAAATGTCACGTGGGATGCATTTATCGGAAAAGGACCGAAGTTTGATAGGGGGCTTGCAGAAAAAAGGGCAACATAATTGCGGAAATCGCTAAAAGAGTAAATCGACATAGAAATACGAATTCCAACTTTCTCAAGAATGTCGATAATTACGGTATTAAGCGCTACGGCAGACCGACCATTATAAATAAGCGGTGTAAACGGGAAATTTCCCGACATGCGTTTTAAAAGGGCATGTCTTGTATGGGGATCATACGTCATTTACATTTGAAGATATTTAGAAGTCGAGTCCATCAAGTTTTATTGGAATGTAATTTCTTCGGACTAAATGAATTTAGATGGTCCAGACGGCTGCGTTAGTATTGGCGCGATTTAAGACAACCACGACAGACTCGACGTAAGTGAAACCATGGTGGCGGTTCGCTGATGACATTTGGATATGCTGAAAAGTCTACGATTTGCTTTAACCTTCTATCGAAAAGAAAAATACCATTCCAGGAATGGCCAGCGATCTGCCCGGACCTAAACCCAATAGAATACCAATGGAGCATGCTTTCCAATAAAGTCGTAGTAGTCGGCAGTTTGATACCATCAAGCAACTAAAAGATGATATACTGAAGGAGTGGGATCAAATAGACCCTTCAACTATTAAACATCTTATCAACTCAATGCCAACAAGCCTAAAATTAAAGAAAAGAGAAAGAGGATTAATATACTTTAAAAGAAATTGAGAAACTATACTATGCACATATACTTATTTCCTAAGAAATCATATTATATCATTTGATTTTTTTTGTTTTGTATGAACATATAATTTTTAATGGTATCAGGGTATAAAAATATGGGGAGGTTTTTTACAAAACGTGCACGCCAATCAAAACTATGCAACTTAACTAAAAATATTACTCATAACGCCGTTTTAACCCACAATACAAGAAGACATAAGGCTCTTGGCTGTATTTGCTACAATTGTTAAGTTCCAATAGGAACGAACGCCTCAGTTTGTTCGTCTACAATAAAACAAGACTCTGTTTAAGGGTGCTTGACTTTATCCTGGCATAAGCTTTTGCATTCGGCTTCGCACATGGAAGCTTGAATGCTGAGTCAATTTAACCGAAACCTGACAATCGAGTTTTCAAGCTAAGCTCGGTTTTCTATAATTATCGCCGGAGCTGAAATGTTTAGGTTTATTTTGTGAACTTTGACAGTACCTGAACGAAAAATTTTTAAAATTTGAATCTTAATATGTATCTTCTTTGTATGTGTATAACGTTTCATAATACGCTCAAATACATACAGTATGTCAAGTAATTCTTTTGACACAGCATTTAATTCATATTTTCAAATTGATATGGAATTTAAACTAAATTTTTTAAATGTTTTTATTTTTAACATATTTTATATCGATTTAATATCTTCCTTAGAACTAGTTAAGAAAATATCGGCATCCATTACTCCAAAAAATTTTTAAAAATAAATAAAAAGTATCCATTTTTAATTGTGTCAAAAAATTGATTTGACAACCAATCTATTCGATTGTGCAATTCGTTTTTGATGTGATGCCGTTAGAATTGAGTTGTCATATGTATTTTGCCTCTTACTTTGCCTATGATTTCGGTAAGCATTTGCTGATGAAATTTTGAGCAAGTGTGGGAACAAACAGAAATACCAGGGAAGAGAACATCTTTTGATATTGCCCAGTTGGCTTATAATAACCACCAGATTGACAAAACGGTGATGGAGTTATCCGCGATGTTTTCGTTGTTCAAAAAACGAAAAATAGAAACAAAGGTCTCAAGTACTCCTGGACTAGCAGAAAATATTGAGAAAAGTGAAAAAAATCCCCAAATTTCCATTAGGAAAAGTGCAAGTTAAAGTGGTGTCAATGTTCTGAAAAAATTGAAAATGGGTAAAAAGGGTATAATGTTTTTGTACAAATGTATGTAACAGGCAAAAGGAAGCATCTCCGACCCCATAAAGAAAATATATTCTTGATCAGCGTCAACAGCCGAGTCGATCTAGCCATGTCCGTCTGACTGTCCGTCCGTCTGTCCGTATGTATGAACGCAAGGATCTCAGAACCATTAAGAGCTAGAGACTTGAAATTAGAGTAAGTAATGCGGTACGTCCTCCTAGTGCCCGCGGAGAGCGTGTTTGTTTCCGATATTCGATATCGTGCCCCGTTTCCAAGTAATCAATAAAAATCGATATCGAAATCCTGTTTTTGGGCAATTTTTGTAAATAATAAGAGCTAGAGTCACCAAACTTGACATGTAGCTTCTAGAATAGTATATAATCAAATTTATGCTGCCCACAATATAAGCCACAATTAAAATGCAATTGACTTTTTGAGAATACACAGATATTTCATAGTACAATAAGATGTAAAAAAATTCAATAAGATCGGTTAAAAACACAGAAGATATTAAATAAAGCATGTTATTGATGGCCTCGAGTTTGGGGCAGCGAGCGCAAATTCCAAGAATTTCTGTACACATGTACACACACACACATATTCATGCGCGTTTGCTTTGAATTCTATCAACAGCATTGCAATTGCGATTGTTTGTTTTCTGTGCTGATTTTTTAATTTGCTCTTTTTGCTCATCAATACTCAATTATTGGTGTAGATGATGGGTAGATGCGGCGGCAAGTAGTACGGTCTGTTACGAGTTCGAACCCTACCGTGGAAACTATTTTTGTTTTTTGGCTGGTTTGGCTGTTGCGTAGAGCCGGCAGCAAGTAATGCGGTCAATGGCGAGTTCGAAGCCTGCCAAGGAAATTTTTTTGTACATTTGTCTTTATTACTACTAAAGCATACGAGCGCGTAGCCCGATCTGCATTTTGTGTTGGAATAAGGGGGTTCAGGCAAAGACAATATAAACACAAAGATGAGTAACGTTATACAACAAAATGCTACTATGTAGCTTGGTTTTTTGAAATTTGAGAACGAAAACGACATTAGTATCATTGCGCTCTCACAGCCGAAAGAGCGAAAAGCTAAAAATAGAATGTACTCACAGCTTCGGCTCTATGAAGGCCGTGCAAGCAATTATGTTTGTATGGGTATATATATTCTGGATCAGCATCAAGATTCGAGTCGATCTAGCCATGTCCGTCTGTCTGTCCGTCCGTATGTATGAACGCAAGGATCTCAGAACCTATAAGAGCTAGAGACTTGAAAGTTTAGCTGTAGGTCCTCCTAGGGCCCGCGGAGATCGAGTTTGTTTCCGATATTCGATATCATGCCACGTTTTCAAGTAAGCAATCAAAATCGATATCGCAATCCTGTTTTTTTCTAGCAAATTTGGTAAATAATAAGAGCTAGAGTCACCAAACTTGACATGAAGCTTCTAGATTAGTGTATATATTTAGTATCTTTCATTTTATAGCTATCGCCGCCTCCCCGCTACTACCACAAAGCTATAAATCATGCTAGTAAACCAACTTTTATTGCATATCTAATTAATCGACAATTTAAATGCAGTTGTTATTTTGAGAATACACGAATATTTTATGGTATAATAAGATCTACTACTGAAAATTTCATTAAGATCGGTTAAGAAACACGAAAAAAAATGTGTTTTGGCCTGCAAACACGTGCAGCAGCTAGCGCAAGTTTCAAGAATTTCTGTACATGTACACACATACATTCATGCGCTTCTTCTTTGAATTCGGTCAACATCGTTGCACTTGCGATTGTATTCTTTTCTGATTTTTTTTTATTTATTTTTTTTATTGAATTGAATCAAAAATAGCATACATTTTTATTACAACACAGTTGGCTGAGGTGATATTTCGCCAAGCCTGGTTGAGTCCTCAGGCTTTATCGTGGACAAACGTCAAAGGCGGCTTTTTTGAATAAGGCTGCATCGTCACGTAGATAGTCAGGGGACTCTGGGGCGTTGTTGGAGGAGGTCCTTGAACGAGCATCTCTTGAGCCTCCTGACTGCACACCTCCCAGCGAGGTCTCTAGCTACCCGGTTGCAGTGTCGCTGCAAGCGTTCGTTGTACCGGTTGGCAAATGCTCCGACTTGGCTGTCCATGGTCGCCATTTTGAGGTCTCTGTGCAAGGTAGAATTTCTGACGTACCAGTCAACACCGGTAATTCGGCGCAAGGCCAAGTTTTGGAGTGTCTGAATCCGTCTTCGATTTGTCCGAGATGCAATGCCCCAAACCTGAATACTGTATCTCCAAGTCGGTGCCACCACGACGTTGTAAACTGCCCGTTTGCAGCGAAGTGGCAATGGGCTGTTGGGATTTAGTAGCCAGTTGGCCTTGCGTAAAAAGGCCGTCGATGTGTGTCCGAAAACTAAGCCTCTTATCTAGTACAATTCCATTTATCCAGACTGCTGGAGCCTTGCCACGCCTCAGTGCGTAGTTGACCGCCTGGCACTTCGAGGCATTGAGCTTGATGTTCCACCTGCGTGTCCAGCTCTCAAACAAGTGGATGTATTCCTGGGCCCCGTCAGTGGCTTTGAACTCGCAGTGGGCGGAGTAAAATATTGCCACGTCATCGGCAAATGTGGACATCAACTATTTGTCTGGGGTGGCAAACTCGTGTAGATCATCCGGAGTGGGGAAGTCTGCCGTGTACAAATTGTAGAGAAACGGGCCCAGTACGCTGCCTTGGGGGACACCCGCCTTTATTTTGCGAGCAGGAGAGTTTGCTGCTCTAACTTTGACTTCGAACTTTCGCTCTACTAGATAAGAGCGCAGAAGTAGAAAGAAGGGGGCGGGAAGACTCATCTTGATTTTCTGGCGCAATCCATCAATCCAGACTCGGTCGAAGGCCTGCTTAACGTCTACAAAGACTCCATAGCAGTAGTAAGAGCAGTAGCCTTAAGAATATGGTTTATCACTCAGTGCACCTGTTCAACAGCGCCATGCCCTCCCCTGAACCCAAATTGGTGATCAGGAAGGATGGCCATGTGATCCATAAGCCTTGAAAGTCGGGCGACAATCAGTTTTTCCCAGACCTTCGACAAGGAAGGCAGGAGACTGATCGGCCGATATGACTCAGGGTCATATTCCGGCTTGACCGACTTATAGGTCATATGGATCCTCGCTAACTTCCACTGGGCAGGGAAGTATTACGTCCTAAATATGGCGTTGAAGATCAACGTTATAAAAAGGAGGAAGGACTTTAACGTTGAGCACCTCCTCCACGTGGATGGGCCGATAGGTGGTGACATTTGTTGCGGTTTCTCCAACGCTCGGGTAGTTTCATCGAGCTCTTCTGGGGAGGCCAGATCGAAAGGTGTAAACCGTTCCTCCAGGTGGATGGCGAAGGTATCAGCTTGCTCTTCATCTGTAAGGCAGTATTTACCATTGTGGCGAAGAAGGGGAACGGCTCTCCGGGGTTGGCGCTTCAGGTTTTTATTTGCTCGCCAGAGCGAGTATCCTGAGTTATGGGTATTGTCCATGCTCTCCAACCTTCTAGAGAAGGATGTTTTTTTTTTGTTTTGGCTGGTGTGGCTGTTGAGTAGAGGCGGCATCAAGTAATGCGGTCAGTTGCGAGTTCGAACCCTGCCAAATGAATTTTTGTTATTAATTTATCTTTATTACTACTAAGGCAAACGAGCGCGTAGCGCGAGCTGCATTTGGTGTTGGAATATGGGGGTTCCGGGTATCCCGTAGTCGGGAGCTTCCGAATAGAACCTCTTACTTGTTATTATTAATTGAAAATGTCACGTGGGATGCATTTATCGGAAAAGGACCGAAGTTTGATAGGGGGCTTGCAGAAAAAAGGGCAACATAATTGCGGAAATCGCTAAAAGAGTAAATCGACATAGAAATACGAATTCCAACTTTCTCAAGAATGTCGATAATTACGGTATTAAGCGCTACGGCAGACCGACCATTATAAATAAGCGGTGTAAACGGGAAATTTCCCGACATGCGTTTTAAAAGGGCATGTCTTGTATGGGGATCATACGTCATTTACATTTGAAGATATTTAGAAGTCGAGTCCATCAAGTTTTATTGGAATGTAATTTCTTCGGACTAAATGAATTTAGATGGTCCAGACGGCTGCGTTAGTATTGGCGCGATTTAAGACAACCACGACAGACTCGACGTAAGTGAAACCATGGTGGCGGTTCGCTGATGACATTTGGATATGCTGAAAAGTCTACGATTTGCTTTAACCTTCAATCGAAAAGAAAAATACCATTCCAGGAATGGCCAGCGATCTGCCCGGACCTAAACCCAATAGAATACCAATGGAGCATGCTTTCCAATAAAGTCGTAGTAGTCGGCAGTTTGATACCATCAAGCAACTAAAAGATGATATACTGAAGGAGTGGGATCAAATAGACCCTTCAACTATTAAACATCTTATCAACTCAATGCCAACAAGCCTAAAATTAAAGAAAAGAGAAAGAGGATTAATATACTTTAAAAGAAATTGAGAAACTATACTATGCACATATACTTATTTCCTAAGAAATCATATTATATCATTTGATTTTTTTTGTTTTGTATGAACATATAATTTTTAATGGTATCAGGGTATAAAAATATGGGGAGGTTTTTTACAAAACGTGCACGCCAATCAAAACTATGCAACTTAACTAAAAATATTACTCATAACGCCGTTTTAACCCACAATACAAGAAGACATAAGGCTCTTGGCTGTATTTGCTACAATTGTTAAGTTCCAATAGGAACGAACGCCTCAGTTTGTTCGTCTACAATAAAACAAGACTCTGTTTAAGGGTGCTTGACTTTATCCTGGCATAAGCTTTTGCATTCGGCTTCGCACATGGAAGCTTGAATGCTGAGTCAATTTAACCGAAACCTGACAATCGAGTTTTCAAGCTAAGCTCGGTTTTCTATAATTATCGCCGGAGCTGAAATGTTTAGGTTTATTTTGTGAACTTTGACAGTACCTGAACGAAAAATTTTTAAAATTTGAATCTTAATATGTATCTTCTTTGTATGTGTATAACGTTTCATAATACGCTCAAATACATACAGTATGTCAAGTAATTCTTTTGACACAGCATTTAATTCATATTTTCAAATTGATATGGAATTTAAACTAAATTTTTTAAATGTTTTTATTTTTAACATATTTTATATCGATTTAATATCTTCCTTAGAACTAGTTAAGAAAATATCGGCATCCATTACTCCAAAAAATTTTTAAAAATAAATAAAAAGTATCCATTTTTAATTGTGTCAAAAAATTGATTTGACAACCAATCTATTCGATTGTGCAATTCGTTTTTGATGTGATGCCGTTAGAATTGAGTTGTCATATGTATTTTGCCTCTTACTTTGCCTATGATTTCGGTAAGCATTTGCTGATGAAATTTTGAGCAAGTGTGGGAACAAACAGAAATACCAGGGAAGAGAACATCTTTTGATATTGCCCAGTTGGCTTATAATAACCACCAGATTGACAAAACGGTGATGGAGTTATCCGCGATGTTTTCGTTGTTCAAAAAACGAAAAATAGAAACAAAGGTCTCAAGTACTCCTGGACTAGCAGAAAATATTGAGAAAAGTGAAAAAAATCCCCAAATTTCCATTAGGAAAAGTGCAAGTTAAAGTGGTGTCAATGTTCTGAAAAAATTGAAAATGGGTAAAAAGGGTATAATGTTTTTGTACAAATGTATGTAACAGGCAAAAGGAAGCATCTCCGACCCCATAAAGAAAATATATTCTTGATCAGCGTCAACAGCCGAGTCGATCTAGCCATGTCCGTCTGACTGTCCGTCCGTCTGTCCGTATGTATGAACGCAAGGATCTCAGAACCATTAAGAGCTAGAGACTTGAAATTAGATGTACGTCCTCCTAGTGCCCGCGGAGAGCGTGTTTGTTTCCGATATTCGATATCGTGCCCCGTTTCCAAGTAATCAATAAAAATCGATATCGAAATCCTGTTTTTGGGCAATTTTTGTAAATAATAAGAGCTAGAGTCACCAAACTTGACATGTAGCTTCTAGAATAGTATATATGTATATACCAAGTATCTTTATTTTATAGTTATCGCCGCCTCCCCGCTACTACCTCATGGCTATAAATCAAGTTAATAATCAAATTTATGCTGCCCACAATATAAGCCACAATTAAAATGCAATTGACTTTTTGAGAATACACAGATATTTCATAGTACAATAAGATGTAAAAAAATTCAATAAGATCGGTTAAAAACACAGAAGATATTAAATAAAGCATGTTATTGATGGCCTCGAGTTTGGGGCAGCGAGCGCAAATTCCAAGAATTTCTGTACACATGTACACACACACACATATTCATGCGCGTTTGCTTTGAATTCTATCAACAGCATTGCAATTGCGATTGTTTGTTTTCTGTGCTGATTTTTTAATTTGCTCTTTTTGCTCATCAATACTCAATTATTGGTGTAGATGATGGGTAGATGCGGCGGCAAGTAGTACGGTCTGTTACGAGTTCGAACCCTACCGTGGAAACTATTTTTGTTTTTTGGCTGGTTTGGCTGTTGCGTAGAGCCGGCAGCAAGTAATGCGGTCAATGGCGAGTTCGAAGCCTGCCAAGGAAATTTTTTTGTACATTTGTCTTTATTACTACTAAAGCATACGAGCGCGTAGCCCGATCTGCATTTTGTGTTGGAATAAGGGGGTTCAGGCAAAGACAATATAAACACAAAGATGAGTAACGTTATACAACAAAATGCTACTATGTAGCTTGGTTTTTTGAAATTTGAGAAAGAAAACGACATTAGTATCATTGCGCTCTCACAGCCGAAAGAGCGAAAAGCTAAAAATAGAATGTACTCACAGCTTCGGCTCTATGAAGGCCGTGCAAGCAATTATGTTTGTATGGGTATATATATTCTGGATCAGCATCAAGATTCGAGTCGATCTAGCCATGTCCGTCTGTCTGTCCGTCCGTATGTATGAACGCAAGGATCTCAGAACCTATAAGAGCTAGAGACTTGAAAGTTTAGCTGTAGGTCCTCCTAGGGCCCGCGGAGATCGAGTTTGTTTCCGATATTCGATATCATGCCACGTTTTCAAGTAAGCAATCAAAATCGATATCGCAATCCTGTTTTTTTCTAGCAAATTTGGTAAATAATAAGAGCTAGAGTCACCAAACTTGACATGAAGCTTCTAGATTAGTGTATATATTTAGTATCTTTCATTTTATAGCTATCGCCGCCTCCCCGCTACTACCACAAAGCTATAAATCATGCTAGTAAACCAACTTTTATTGCATATCTAATTAATCGACAATTTAAATGCAGTTGTTATTTTGAGAATACACGAATATTTTATGGTATAATAAGATCTACTACTGAAAATTTCATTAAGATCGGTTAAGAAACACGAAAAAAAATGTGTTTTGGCCTGCAAACACGTGCAGCAGCTAGCGCAAGTTTCAAGAATTTCTGTACATGTACACACATACATTCATGCGCTTCTTCTTTGAATTCGGTCAACATCGTTGCACTTGCGATTGTATTCTTTTCTGATTTTTTTTTATTTATTTTTTTTATTGAATTGAATCAAAAATAGCATACATTTTTATTACAACACAGTTGGCTGAGGTGATATTTCGCCAAGCCTGGTTGAGTCCTCAGGCTTTATCGTGGACAAACGTCAAAGGCGGCTTTTTTGAATAAGGCTGCATCGTCACGTAGATAGTCAGGGGACTCTGGGGCGTTGTTGGAGGAGGTCCTTGAACGAGCATCTCTTGAGCCTCCTGACTGCACACCTCCCAGCGAGGTCTCTAGCTACCCGGTTGCAGTGTCGCTGCAAGCGTTCGTTGTACCGGTTGGCAAATGCTCCGACTTGGCTGTCCATGGTCGCCATTTTGAGGTCTCTGTGCAAGGTAGAATTTCTGACGTACCAGTCAACACCGGTAATTCGGCGCAAGGCCAAGTTTTGGAGTGTCTGAATCCGTCTTCGATTTGTCCGAGATGCAATGCCCCAAACCTGAATACTGTATCTCCAAGTCGGTGCCACCACGACGTTGTAAACTGCCCGTTTGCAGCGAAGTGGCAATGGGCTGTTGGGATTTAGTAGCCAGTTGGCCTTGCGTAAAAAGGCCGTCGATGTGTGTCCGAAAACTAAGCCTCTTATCTAGTACAATTCCATTTATCCAGACTGCTGGAGCCTTGCCACGCCTCAGTGCGTAGTTGACCGCCTGGCACTTCGAGGCATTGAGCTTGATGTTCCACCTGCGTGTCCAGCTCTCAAACAAGTGGATGTATTCCTGGGCCCCGTCAGTGGCTTTGAACTCGCAGTGGGCGGAGTAAAATATTGCCACGTCATCGGCAAATGTGGACATCAACTATTTGTCTGGGGTGGCAAACTCGTGTAGATCATCCGGAGTGGGGAAGTCTGCCGTGTACAAATTGTAGAGAAAGGGGCCCAGTACGCTGCCTTGGGGGACACCCGCCTTTATTTTGCGAGCAGGAGAGTTTGCTGCTCTAACTTTGACTTCGAACTTTCGCTCTATTAGATAAGAGCGCAGAAGTAGAAAGAAGGGGGCGGGAAGACTCATCTTGATTTTCTGGCGCAATCCATCAATCCAGACTCGGTCGAAGGCCTGCTTAACGTCTACAAAGACTCCATAGCAGTAGTAAGAGCAGTAGCCTTAAGAATATGGTTTATCACTCAGTGCACCTGTTCAACAGCGCCATGCCCTCCCCTGAACCCAAATTGGTGATCAGGAAGGATGGCCATGTGATCCATAAGCCTTGAAAGTCGGGCGACAATCAGTTTTTCCCAGACCTTCGACAAGGAAGGCAGGAGACTGATCGGCCGATATGACTCAGGGTCATATTCCGGCTTGACCGACTTATAGGTCATATGGATCCTCGCTAACTTCCACTGGGCAGGGAAGTATTACGTCCTAAATATGGCGTTGAAGATCAACGTTATAAAAAGGAGGAAGGACTTTAACGTTGAGCACCTCCTCCACGTGGATGGGCCGATAGGTGGTGACATTTGTTGCGGTTTCTCCAACGCTCGGGTAGTTTCATCGAGCTCTTCTGGGGAGGCCAGATCGAAAGGTGTAAACCGTTCCTCCAGGTGGATGGCGAAGGTATCAGCTTGCTCTTCATCTGTAAGGCAGTATTTACCATTGTGGCGAAGAAGGGGAACGGCTCTCCGGGGTTGGCGCTTCAGGTTTTTATTTGCTCGCCAGAGCGAGTATCCTGAGTTATGGGTATTGTCCATGCTCTCCAACCTTCTAGAGAAGGATGTTTTTTTTTTGTTTTGGCTGGTGTGGCTGTTGAGTAGAGGCGGCATCAAGTAATGCGGTCAGTTGCGAGTTCGAACCCTGCCAAATGAATTTTTTTATTAATTTATCTTTATTACTACTAAGGAAAACGAGCGCGTAGCGCGAGCTGCATTTGGTGTTGGAATATGGGGGTTCCGGGTATCCCGTAGTCGGGAGCTTCCGAATAGAACCTCTTACTTGTTATTATTAATTGAAAATGTCACGTGGGATGCATTTATCGGAAAAGGACCGAAGTTTGATAGGGGGCTTGCAGAAAAAAGGGCAACATAATTGCGGAAATCGCTAAAAGAGTAAATCGACATAGAAATACGAATTCCAACTTTCTCAAGAATGTCGATAATTACGGTATTAAGCGCTACGGCAGACCGACCATTATAAATAAGCGGTGTAAACGGGAAATTTCCCGACATGCGTTTTAAAAGGGCATGTCTTGTATGGGGATCATACGTCATTTACATTTGAAGATATTTAGAAGTCGAGTCCATCAAGTTTTATTGGAATGTAATTTTTTCGGACTAAATGAATTTAGATGGTCCAGACGGCTGCGTTAGTATTGGCGCGATTTAAGACAACCACGACAGACTCGACGTAAGTGAAACCATGGTGGCGGTTCGCTGATGACATTTGGATATGCTGAAAAGTCTACGATTTGCTTTAACCTTCTATCGAAAAGAAAAATACCATTCCAGGAATGGCCAGCGATCTGCCCGGATCTAAACCCAATAGAATACCTATGGAGCATGCTTTCCAATAAAGTCGTAGTAGTCGGCAGTTTGATACCATCAAGCAACTAAAAGATGATATACTGAAGGAGTGGGATCAAATAGACCCTTCAACTATTAAACATCTTATCAACTCACTGCCAACAAGCCTAAAATTAAAGAAAAATGAAAGAGGATTAATATACTTTAAAAGAAATTGAGAAACTATACTATGCACATATACTTATTTCCTAAGAAATCATATTATATCATTTGATTTTTTTTGTTTTGTATGAACATATAATTTTTAATGGTATCAGGGTATAAAAATATGGGGAGGTTTTTTACAAAACGTGCACGCCAATCAAAACTATGCAACTTAACTAAAAATATTACTCATAACGCCGTTTTAACCCACAATACAAGAAGACATAAGGCTCTTGGCTGTATTTGCTACAATTGTTAAGTTCCAATAGGAACGAACGCCTCAGTTTGTTCGTCTACAATAAAACAAGACTCTGTTTAAGGGTGCTTGACTTTATCCTGGCATAAGCTTTTGCATTCGGCTTCGCACATGGAAGCTTGAATGCTGAGTCAATTTAACCGAAACCTGACAATCGAGTTTCCAAGCTAAGCTCGGTTTTCTATAATTATCGCCGGAGCTGAAATGTTTAGGTTTATTTTGTGAACTTTGACAGTACCTGAACGAAAAATTTCTAAAATTTGAATCTTAATATGTATCTTCTTTGTATGTGTATAACGTTTCATAATACGCTCAAATACATACAGTATGTCAAGTAATTCTTTTGACACAGCATTTAATTCATATTTTTAAATTGATATGGAATTTAAACTAAATTTTTTAAATGTTTTTATTTTTAACATATTTTATATCGATTTAATATCTTCCTTAGAACTAGTTAAGAAAATATCGGCATCCATTACTCCAAAAAATTTTTAAAAATAAATAAAAAGTATCCATTTTTAATTGTGTCAAAAAATTGATTTGACAACCAATCTATTCGATTGTGCAATTCGTTTTTGATGTGATGCCGTTAGAATTGAGTTGTCATATGTATTTTGCCTCTTACTTTGCCTATGATTTCGGTAAGCATTTGCTGATGAAATTTTGAGCAAGTGTGGGAACAAACAGAAATACCAGGGAAGAGAACATCTTTTGATATTGCCCAGTTGGCTTATAATAACCACCAGATTGACAAAACGGTGATGGAGTTATCCGCGATGTTTTCGTTGTTCAAAAAACGAAAAATAGAAACAAAGGTCTCAAGTACTCCTAGACTAGCAGAAAATATTGAGAAAAGTGAGAAAAATCCCCAAATTTCCATTAGGAAAAGTGCAAGTTAAAGTGGTGTCAATGTTCTGAAAAATTGAAAATGGGTAAAAAGGGTATAATGTTTTTGTACAAATGTATGTAACAGGCAAAAGGAAGCATCTCCGACCCCATAAAGAAAATATATTCTTGATCAGCGTCAACAGCCGAGTCGATCTAGCCATGTCCGTCTGACTGTCCGTCCGTCTGTCCGTATGTATGAACGCAAGGATCTCAGAACCATTAAGAGCTAGAGACTTGAAATTAGATGTACGTCCTCCTAGTGCCCGCGGAGAGCGTGTTTGTTTCCGATATTCGATATCGTGCCCCGTTTCCAAGTAATCAATAAAAATCGATATCGAAATCCTGTTTTTGGGCAATTTTTGTAAATAATAAGAGCTATAGTCACCAAACTTGACATGTAGCTTCTAGAATAGTATATATGTATATACCAAGTATCTTTATTTTATAGTTATCGCCGCCTCCCCGCTACTACCTCATGGCTATAAATCAAGTTAATAATCAAATTTATGCTGCCCACAATATAAGCCACAATTAAAATGCAATTGACTTTTTGAGAATACACAGATATTTCATAGTACAATAAGATGTAAAAAAATTCAATAAGATCGGTTAAAAACACAGAAGATATTAAATAAAGCATGTTATTGATGGCCTCGAGTTTGGGGCAGCGAGCGCAAATTCCAAGAATTTCTGTATACATGTACACACACACACATATTCATGCGCGTTTGCTTTGAATTCTATCAACAGCATTGCAATTGCGATTGTTTGTTTTCTGTGCTGATTTTTTAATTTGCTCTTTTTGCTCATCAATACTCAATTATTGGTGTAGATGATGGGTAGATGCGGCGGCAAGTAGTACGGTCTGTTACGAGTTCGAACCCTACCGTGGAAACTATTTTTGTTTTTTGGCTGGTTTGGCTGTTGCGTAGAGCCGGCAGCAAGTAATGCGGTCAATGGCGAGTTCGAACCCTGCCAAGGAAATTTTTTTGTACATTTGTCTTTATTACTACTAAAGCAAACGAGCGCGTAGCCCGATCTGCATTTTGTGTTGGAATAAGGGGGTTCAGGCAAAGACAATATAAACACAAAGATGAGTAACGTCATACAACAAAATGCTACTATGTAGCTTGGTTTTTTGAAATTTGAGAACGAAAACGACATTAGTATCATTGCGCTCTCACAGCCGAAAGAGCGAAAAGCTAAAAATAGAATGTACTCACAGCTTCGGCTCTATGAAGGCCGTGCAAGCAATTATGTTTGTATGGGTATATATATTCTGGATCAGCATCAAGATTCGAGTCGATCTAGCCATGTCCGTCTGTCTGTCCGTCCGTATGTATGAACGCAAGGATCTCAGAACCTATAAGAGCTAGAGACTTGAAAGTTTAGCTGTAGGTCCTCCTAGGGCCCGCGGAGATCGAGTTTGTTTCCGATATTCGATATCATGCCACGTTTTCAAGTAAGCAATCAAAATCGATATCGCAATCCTGTTTTTTTCTAGCAAATTTGGTAAATAATAAGAGCTAGAGTCACCAAACTTGACATGAAGCTTCTAGATTAGTGTATATATTTAGTATCTTTCATTTTATAGCTATCGCCGCCTCCCCGCTACTACCACAAAGCTATAAATCATGCTAGTAAACCAACTTTTATTGCATATCTAATTAATCGACAATTTAAATGCAGTTGTTATTTTGAGAATACACGAATATTTTATGGTATAATAAGATCTACTACTGAAAATTTCATTAAGATCGGTTAAGAAACACGAAAGAAAATGTGTTTTGGCCTGCAAACACGTGCAGCAGCTAGCGCAAGTTTCAAGAATTTCTGTACATGTACACACATACATTCATGCGCTTCTTCTTTGAATTCGGTCAACATCGTTGCACTTGCGATTGTATTCTTTTCTGATTTTTTTTTATTTATTTTTTTTATTGAATTGAATCAAAAATAGCATACATTTTTATTACAACACAGTTGGCTGAGGTGATATTTCGCCAAGCCTGGTTGAGTCCTCAGGCTTTATCGTGGACAAACGTCAAAGGCGGCTTTTTTGAATAAGGCTGCATCGTCACGTAGATAGTCAGGGGACTCTGGGGCGTTGTTGGAGGAGGTCCTTGAACGAGCATCTCTTGAGCCTCCTGACTGCACACCTCCCAGCGAGGTCTCTAGCTACCCGGTTGCAGTGTCGCTGCAAGCGTTCGTTGTACCGGTTGGCAAATGCTCCGACTTGGCTGTCCATCGTCGCCATTTTGAGGTCTCTGTGCAAGGTAGAATTTCTGACGTACCAGTCAACACCGGTAATTCGGCGCAAGGCCAAGTTTTGGAGTGTCTGAATCCGTCTTCGATTTGTCCGAGATGCAATGCCCCAAACCTGAATACTGTATCTCCAAGTCGGTGCCACCACGACGTTGTAAACTGCCCGTTTGCAGCGAAGTGGCAATGGGCTGTTGGGATTTAGTAGCCAGTTGGCCTTGCGTAAAAAGGCCGTCGATGTGTGTCCGAAAACTAAGCCTCTTATCTAGTACAATTCCATTTATCCAGACTGCTGGAGCCTTGCCACGCCTCAGTGCGTAGTTGACCGCCTGGCACTTCGAGGCATTGAGCTTGATGTTCCACCTGCGTGTCCAGCTCTCAAACAAGTGGATGTATTCCTGGGCCCCGTCAGTGGCTTTGTACTCGCAGTGGGCGGAGTAAAATATTGCCACGTCATCGGCAAATGTGGACATTAACTATTTGTCTGGGGTGGCAAACTCGTGTAGATCATCCGGAGTGGGGAAGTCTGCCGTGTACAAATTGTAGAGAAAGGGGCCCAGTACGCTGCATTGGGGGACACCCGCCTTTATTTTGCGAGCAGGAGAGTTTGCTGCTCTAACTTTGACTTCGAACTTTCGCTCTATTAGATAAGAGCGCAGAAGTAGAAAAGAAGGGGGCGGGAAGATTCATCTTGATTTTCTGGCGCAATCCATCAATCCAGACTCGGTCGAAGGCCTGCTTAACGTCTACAAAGACTCCATAGCAGTAGTAAGAGCAGTAGCCTTAAGAATATGGTTTATCACTCAGTGCACCTGTTCAACAGCGCCATGCCCTCCCCTGAACCCAAATTGGTGATCAGGAAGGATGGCCATGTGATCCATAAGCCTTGAAAGTCGGGCGACAATCAGTTTTTCCCAGACCTTCGACAAGGAAGGCAGGAGACTGATCGGCCGATATGACTCAGGGTCATATTCCGGCTTGACCGACTTATAGGTCATATGGATCCTCGCTAACTTCCACTGGGCAGGGAAGTATTACGTCCTAAATATGGCGTTGAAGATCAACGTTATAAAAAGGAGGAAGGACTTTAACGTTGAGCACCTCCTCCACGTGGATGGGCCGATAGGTGGTGACATTTGTTGCGGTTTCTCCAACGCTCGGGTAGTTTCATCGAGCTCTTCTGGGGAGGCCAGATCGAAAGGTGTAAACCGTTCCTCCAGGTGGATGGCGAAGGTATCAGCTTGCTCTTCATCTGTAAGGCAGTATTTACCATTGTGGCGAAGAAGGGGAACGGCTCTCCAGGGTTGGCGCTTCAGGTTTTTATTTGCTCGCCAGAGCGAGTATCCTGAGTTATGGGTATTGTCCATGCTCTCCAACCTTCTAGAGAAGGATGTTTTTTTTTGTTTTGGCTGGTGTGGCTGTTGAGTAGAGGCGGCATCAAGTAATGCGGTCAGTTGCGAGTTCGAACCCTGCCAAATGAATTTTTTTATTAATTTATCTTTATTACTACTAAGGCAAACGAGCGCGTAGCGCGAGCTGCATTTGGTGTTGGAATATGGGGGTTCCGGGTATCCCGTAGTCGGGAGCTTCCGAATAGAACCTCTTACTTGTTATTATTAATTGAAAATGTCACGTGGGATGCATTTATCGGAAAAGGACCGAAGTTTGATAGGGGGCTTGCAGAAAAAAGGGCAACATAATTGCGGAAATCGCTAAAAGAGTAAATCGACATAGAAATACGAATTCCAACTTTCTCAAGAATGTCGATAATTACGGTATTAAGCGCTACGGCAGACCGACCATTATAAATAAGCGGTGTAAACGGGAAATTTCCCGACATGCGTTTTAAAAGGGCATGTCTTGTATGGGGATCATACGTCATTTACATTTGAAGATATTTAGAAGTCGAGTCCATCAAGTTTTATTGGAATGTAATTTTTTCGGACTAAATGAATTTAGATGGTCCAGACGGCTGCGTTAGTATTGGCGCGATTTAAGACAACCACGACAGACTCGACGTAAGTGAAACCATGGTGGCGGTTCGCTGATGACATTTGGATATGCTGAAAAGTCTACGATTTGCTTTAACCTTCTATCGAAAAGAAAAATACCATTCCAGGAATGGCCAGCGATCTGCCCGGATCTAAACCCAATAGAATACCTATGGAGCATGCTTTCCAATAAAGTCGTAGTAGTCGGCAGTTTGATACCATCAAGCAACTAAAAGATGATATACTGAAGGAGTGGGATCAAATAGACCCTTCAACTATTAAACATCTTATCAACTCACTGCCAACAAGCCTAAAATTAAAGAAAAATGAAAGAGGATTAATATACTTTAAAAGAAATTGAGAAACTATACTATGCACATATACTTATTTCCTAAGAAATCATATTATATCATTTGATTTTTTTTGTTTTGTATGAACATATAATTTTTAATGGTATCAGGGTATAAAAATATGGGGAGGTTTTTTACAAAACGTGCACGCCAATCAAAACTATGCAACTTAACTAAAAATATTACTCATAACGCCGTTTTAACCCACAATACAAGAAGACATAAGGCTCTTGGCTGTATTTGCTACAATTGTTAAGTTCCAATAGGAACGAACGCCTCAGTTTGTTCGTCTACAATAAAACAAGACTCTGTTTAAGGGTGCTTGACTTTATCCTGGCATAAGCTTTTGCATTCGGCTTCGCACATGGAAGCTTGAATGCTGAGTCAATTTAACCGAAACCTGACAATCGAGTTTTCAAGCTAAGCTCGGTTTTCTATAATTATCGCCGGAGCTGAAATGTTTAGGTTTATTTTGTGAACTTTGACAGTACCTGAACGAAAAATTTCTAAAATTTGAATCTTAATATGTATCTTCTTTGTATGTGTATAACGTTTCATAGTACGCTCAAATACATACAGTATGTCAAGTAATTCTTTTGACACAGCATTAAATTCATATTTTCAAATTGATATGGAATTTAAACTAAATTTTTTAAATGTTTTTATTTTTAACATATTTTATATCGATTTAATATCTTCCTTAGAACTAGTTAAGAAAATATCGGCATCCATTACTCCAAAAAATTTTTAAAAATAAATAAAAAGTATCCATTTTTAATTGTGTCAATAAATTGATTTGACAACCAATCTATTCGATTGTGCAATTCGTTTTTGATGTGATGCCGTTAGAATTGAGTTGTCATATGTATTTTGCCTCTTACTTTGCCTATGATTTCGGTAAGCATTTGCTGATGAAATTTTGAGCAAGTGTGGGAACAAACAGAAATACCAGGGAAGAGAACATCTTTTGATATTGCCCAGTTGGCTTATAATAACCACCAGATTGACAAAACGGTGATGGAGTTATCCGCGATGTTTTCGTTGTTCAAAAAACGAAAAATAGAAACAAAGGTCTCAAGTACTCCCAGACTAGCAGAAAATATTGAGAAAAGTGAAAAAAATCCCCAAATTTCCATTAGGAAAAGTGCAAGTTAAAGTGGTGTCAATGTTCTGAAAAATTGAAAATGGGTAAAAAGGGTATAATGTTTTTGTACAAATGTATGTAACAGGCAAAAGGAAGCATCTCCGACCCCATAAAGAAAATATATTCTTGATCAGCGTCAACAGCCGAGTCGATCTAGCCATGTCCGTCTGACTGTCCGTCCGTCTGTCCGTATGTATGAACGCAAGGATCTCAGAACCATTAAGAGCTAGAGACTTGAAATTAGATGTACGTCCTCCTAGTGCCCGCGGAGAGCGTGTTTGTTTCCGATATTCGATATCGTGCCCGATATCGTGTTTCCAAGTAATCAATAAAAATCGATATCGAAATCCTGTTTTTGGGCAATTTTTGTAAATAATAAGAGCTAGAGTCACCAAACTTGACATGTAGCTTCTAGAATAGTATATATGTATATACCAAGTATCTTTATTTTATAGTTATCGCCGCCTCCCCGCTACTACCTCATGGCTATAAATCAAGTTAATAATCAAATTTATGCTGCCCACAATATAAGCCACAATTAAAATGCAATTGACTTTTTGAGAATACACAGATATTTCATAGTACAATAAGATGTAAAAAAATTCAATAAGATCGGTTAAAAACACAGAAGATATTAAATAAAGCATGTTATTGATGGCCTCGAGTTTGGGGCAGCGAGCGCAAATTCCAAGAATTTCTGTATACATGTACACACACACACATATTCATGCGCGTTTGCTTTGAATTCTATCAATAGCATTGCAATTGCGATTGTTTGTTTTCTGTGCTGATTTTTTAATTTGCTCTTTTTGCTCATCAATACTCAATTATTGGTGTAGATGATGGGTAGATGCGGCGGCAAGTAGTACGGTCTGTTACGAGTTCGAACCCTACCGTGGAAACTATTTTTGTTTTTTTGCTGGTTTGGCTGTTGCGTAGAGCCGGCAGCAAGTAATGCGGTCAATGGCGAGTTCGAACCCTGCCAAGGAAATTTTTTTGTACATTTGTCCTTATTACTACTAAAGCAAACGAGCGCGTAGCCCGATCTGCATTTTGTGTTGGAATAAGGGGGTTCAGGCAAAGACAATATAAACACAAAGATGAGTAACGTCATACAACAAAATGCTACTATGTAGCTTGGTTTTTTGAAATTTGAGAACGAAAACGACATTAGTATCATTGCGCTCTCACAGCCGAAAGAGCGAAAAGCTAAAAATAGAATGTACTCACAGCTTCGGCTCTATGAAGGCCGTGCAAGCAATTATGTTTGTATGGGTATATATATTCTGGATCAGCATCAAGATTCGAGTCGATCTAGCCATGTCCGTCTGTCTGTCCGTCCGTATGTATGAACGCAAGGATCTCAGAACCTATAAGAGCTAGAGACTTGAAAGTTTAGCTGTAGGTCCTCCTAGGGCCCGCGGAGATCGAGTTTGTTTCCGATATTCGATATCATGCCACGTTTTCAAGTAAGCAATCAAAATCGATATCGCAATCCTGTTTTTTCTAGCAAATTTGGTAAATAATAAGAGCTAGAGTCACCAAACTTGACATGAAGCTTCTAGATTAGTGTATATATTTAGTATCTTTCATTTTATAGCTATCGCCGCCTCCCCGCTACTACCACAAAGCTATAAATCATGCTAGTAAACCAACTTTTATTGCATATCTAATTAATCGACAATTTAAATGCAGTTGTTATTTTGAGAATACACGAATATTTTATGGTATAATAAGATCTACTACTGAAAATTTCATTAAGATCGGTTAAGAAACACGAAAGAAAATGTGTTTTGGCCTGCAAACACGTGCAGCAGCTAGCGCAAGTTTCAAGAATTTCTGTACATGTACACACATACATTCATGCGCTTCTTCTTTGAATTCGGTCAACATCGTTGCACTTGCGATTGTATTCTTTTCTGATTTTTTTTTATTTATTTTTTTTATTGAATTGAATCAAAAATAGCATACATTTTTATTACAACACAGTTGGCTGAGGTGATATTTCGCCAAGCCTGGTTGAGTCCTCAGGCTTTATCGTGGACAAACGTCAAAGGCGGCTTTTTTGAATAAGGCTGCATCGTCACGTAGGTAGTCAGGGGACTCTGGGGCGTTGTTGGAGGAGGTCCTTGAACGAGCATCTCTTGAGCCTCCTGACTGCACACCTCCCAGCGAGGTCTCTAGCTACCCGGTTGCAGTGTCGCTGCAAGCGTTCGTTGTACCGGTTGGCAAATGCTCCGACTTGGCTGTCCATCGTCGCCATTTTGAGGTCTCTGTGCAAGGTAGAATTTCTGACGTACCAGTCAACACCGGTAATTCGGCGCAAGGCCAAGTTTTGGAGTGTCTGAATCCGTCTTCGATTTGTCCGAGATGCAATGCCCCAAACCTGAATACTGTATCTCCAAGTCGGTGCCACCACGACGTTGTAAACTGCCCGTTTGCAGCGAAGTGGCAATGGGCTGTTGGGATTTAGTAGCCAGTTGGCCTTGCGTAAAAAGGCCGTCGATGTGTGTCCGAAAACTAAGCCTCTTATCTAGTACAATTCCATTTATCCAGACTGCTGGAGTCTTGCCACGCCTCAGTGCGTAGTTGACCGCCTGGCACTTCGTAGTCGGGAGCTTCCGAATAGAACCTCTTACTTGTTATTATTAATTGAAAATGCCACGTGGGATGCATTTATCGGAAAAGGACCGAAGTTTGTTAGGGGCTTGCAGAAAAAAGGGCAACATAATTGCGGAAATCGCTAAAAGAGTAAATCGACATAGAAATACGAATTCCAACTTTCTCAAGAATGTCGATAATTACGGTATTAAGCGCTACGGCAGACCGACCATTATAAATAAGCGGTGTAAACGGGAAATTTCCCGACATGCGTTTTAAAAGGGCATGTCTTGTATGGAGATCATACGTCATTTACATTTGAAGATATTTAGAAGTCGAGTCCATCAAGTTTTATTGGAATGTAATTTTTTCGGACTAAATGAATTTAGATGGTCCAGACGGCTGCGTTAGTATTGGCGCGATTTAAGACAACCACGGCAGACTCGACGTAAGTGAAACCATGGTGGCGGTTCGCTGATGACATTTGGATATGCTGAAAAGTCTACGATTTGCTTTAACCTTCTATCGAAAAGAAAAATACCATTCCAGGAATGGCCAGCGATCTACCCGGATCTAAACCCAATAGAATACCTATGGAGCATGCTTTCCAATAAAGTCGTAGTAGTCGGCAGTTTGATACCATCAAGCAACTAAAAGATGATATACTGAAGGAGTGGGATCAAATAGACCCTTCAACTATTAAACATCTTATCAACTCAATGCCAACAAGCCTAAAATTAAAGAAAAGAGAAAGAGGATTAATATACTTTAAAAGAAATTGAGAAACTATACTATGCACATATACTTATTTCCTAAGAAATCATATTATATCATTTGATTTTTTTTGTTTTGTATGAACATATAATTTTTAATGGTATCAGGGTATAAAAATATGGGGAGGTTTTTTACAAAACGTGCACGCCAATCAAAACTATGCAACTTAACTAAAAATATTACTCATAACGCCGTTTTAACCCACAATACAAGAAGACATAAGGCTCTTGGCTGTATTTGCTACAATTGTTAAGTTCCAATAGGAACGAACGCCTCAGTTTGTTCGTCTACAATAAAACAAGACTCTGTTTAAGGGTGCTTGACTTTATCCTGGCATAAGCTTTTGCATTCGGCTTCGCACATGGAAGCTTGAATGCTGAGTCAATTTAACCGAAACCTGACAATCGAGTTTTCAAGCTAAGCTCGGTTTTCTATAATTATCGCCGGAGCTGAAATGTTTAGGTTTATTTTGTGAACTTTGACAGTACCTGAACGAAAAATTTCTAAAATTTGAATCTTAATATGTATCTTCTTTGTATGTGTATAACGTTTCATAATACGCTCAAATACATACAGTATGTCAAGTAATTCTTTTGACACAGCATTAAATTCATATTTTCAAATTGATATGGAATTTAAACTAAATTTTTTAAATGTTTTTATTTTTAACATATTTTATATCGATTTAATATCTTCCTTAGAACTAGTTAAGAAAATATCGGCATCCATTACTCCAAAAAATTTTTAAAAATAAATAAAAAGTATCCATTTTTAATTGTGTCAATAAATTGTTTTGACAACCAATCTATTCGATTGTGCAATTCGTTTTTGATGTGATGCCGTTAGAATTGAGTTGTCATATGTATTTTGCCTCTTACTTTGCCTATGATTTCGGTAAGTATTTGCTGATGAAATTTTGAGCAAGTGTGGGAACAAACAGAAATACCAGGGAAGAGAACATCTTTTGATATTGCCCAGTTGGCTTATAATAACCACCAGATTGACAAAACGGTGATGGAGTTATCCGCGATGTTTTCGTTGTTCAAAAAACGAAAAATAGAAACAAAGGTCTCAAGTACTCCTGGACTAGCAGAAAATATTGAGAAAAGTGAAAAAAATCCCCAAATTTCCATTAGGAAAAGTGCAAGTTAAAGTGGTGTCAATGTTCTGAAAAAATTGAAAATGGGTAAAAAGGGTATAATGTTTTTGTACAAATGTATGTAACAGGCAAAAGGAAGCATCTCCGACCCCATAAAGAAAATATATTCTTGATCAGCGTCAACAGCCGAGTCGATCTAGCCATGTCCGTCTGACTGTCCGTCCGTCTGTCCGTATGTATGAACGCAAGGATCTCAGAACCATTAAGAGCTAGAGACTTGAAATTAGCTGTACGTCCTCCTAGTGCCCGCGGAGAGCGTGTTTGTTTCCGATATTCGATATCGTGCCCCGTTTCCAAGTAATCAATAAAAATCGATATCGAAATCCTGTTTTTGAGCAATTTTGGTAAATAATAAGAGTTAGAGTCAACAAACTTGACATGTAGC
Organism: Drosophila borealis; assembly: GCA_035045885.1. Classification (NCBI taxonomy): domain Eukaryota; kingdom Metazoa; phylum Arthropoda; class Insecta; order Diptera; family Drosophilidae; genus Drosophila; species Drosophila borealis. The sequence continues at coordinate 165,085 of JAWNOR010000303.1, forward strand.
TTCTAGAATAGTATATATATATCAAGTATCTTTCATTTTATACCTATCGCCACCTCCCCGCTACCACCACAAAGCTATAAATCAAGTAAATTATCCAACTTGTATTGCCCAACAAATCAAGCAATAATATATACGCAATTGAATTTTCTGAGAAAACACATATATTCTTTATTCTATTCTACAATAAGTTGTACCATCGACAATTTCATTAAAATCGGTTAAGAAACACAAAAGTTATGTGCGCACGTTACATGTACACACACACACACGTTCATTGTTTTCAGTGCTGCTATTTTAATTCGTGTTTTTCTCATTGAAACTCAATTATTTGTGTGGCTCTTGAGTAGAGGCGGCGGCATGTGGTGCAGTTAGTTGCGAGTACGAACCCTGCCAACGGAAAAATTTTTTTTGTATATTAATTTTTCTTTACTACTAACGGAAACGAGCGCGTACCGCGTGCTGCATTTGGTGTTGGAAGAAGAGGGTTCAGGGTATCCCCTATTCGGGAGCTCCTGACTAGAACCTTTTACTTGTAGTTTTTTGGCTAGTGTGGCTGTTGCGTAGAGCCGGCAGCAAGTAATGCGGCCAGTTGCGAGCTCGAGCCCTGCCAAGGGAACTTTATTTTTAATTTATCTTTATTACTACTAAGGCAAACGAGCGCGTAGCGCGGTCTGCATTTGGTGTTGGAATAAGGGGGTTCTGGCACAGAGAATATAAACACTAAGATGAGTAACGCCATACAACAAAATGCTACTATGTAGCTTGATTTTTTACGACGACATTAGTATCATTGCGCAAAAAAATAATAAAGCAAAATAAAAATTGATAAAATGAATCTGTATTGTTATACCCTGAACCCATTGAAAATGCGTAAAAAGGATATACTTATTTTGTGCAAATGTATGTAACAGGCAGAAGGAAGCATCTCCGACCCCATAAAGAAAATATATTCTTGATCAGCGTCAACAGCCGAGTCGATCTAGCCATTTCCGTCTGACTGTCCGTCCGTCTGTCCGTATGTATGAACGCAAGGATCTCAGAACCATTAAGAGCTAGAGACTTGAAATTTTAGCTGTAGGTCCTCCTATTGCCCGTGGAGATCGAGTTTGTTTCCGTTATTCGATATCTTGCCCCGTTTCCAAGTAATCAATAAAAATCGATATCGAAATCCTGTTATTTTTTTTTTACAGTTTTGGTAAATAATAAGAGCTAGAGTCACCAAACTTGACATGTAGCACTAACTATACAATGCATAGACATGTCAAACAGCGGATTAATCGGATACCTATAAATCGTCAACGACTGGGCCCCATGGGTGTCAATGGGTGCGTAAATTTGGGCGACGGGCATGGTCTGTTTTTTTCGGCATGCCTGCGGTGGGCTTGTGGCCACAAATGTGGGAACAGGCAACGAACAGGTGAACCGCACTTGTCGTTCGTTTGCACTTTGATATGGAAAAAATGAAAGTGATATTTTAATGTATTTTTCGACATTGTAAACATTTTGGGTTAAAGGGTGTTATGGCAGGCAATAAACGATCAGAACGTCTAGCATGCGCCTGCATCCATTTGTCCATTTGTTCCCACATTTGTGCCTTACGCGGCCACAAGCCCACCGCAGGCAGTTTATACCAGCTGCCTGGTTTTGGTATACTGCCGGCCGATGCGGCACAGACGCAGACCACCAAGCCGTTTAATGTGAAGCAGACGCTTGGCACACAGTTGTGTGTGTATATGTGTGTGTGAGTGTGTGTGTGTGTGTGTGTGTGTGTGTGAAGAGCTCGAAATTCAAAAATGCCAAAAATTTCAAAATTTGTCAAATTTGCATCGGGCAGGCAACCAACACGCACACAAGCGCATAAGTTCTTCCATCCATAAAGAAATGTGAGTAAGCACACATGCGAACGTTCAGGTACCCTTACCTTTACAACAATCATGGAAAATAGGAGTTTTGCATATGAACAGGCCAAACCCTTTAATAATGTCACCCAACTGCTTAATCGAAAGAGTGTGCGTGTGCACAAGTAGCAAGTCGAAAAAATTGAACATTTTCAATTTTTGGTCTTTTCTTAAATTATTCTTCTCAATATGCCTGACTGGACGAAGAAATACATGATAGAGCATTTGAATGTGTGTGCCACAGGCACAAAAGGCACACAATTGAAGAAAAAATCTCTGGCTCGTGACAAACGCCGCGATCTACTTGTGCGCACATCCACACAACACAAACATATGTATGTTTGTAGATCGGGGCTTTGTCGGGGCTCTTGAGAAGTTATGCAGGGAGAAGGAGATGCACACAAGTGCGCAAATCAATAAGTAAGAGCGAGGCACATTCTGCACATGCATACACACATATGTATGTTTGTGGGATGTAAGGAATGAAATACTAACATACATATGTATATTATAAAAAGGCATCAGCCGCAGCGACGTTGTGTGCTGAGCGAGATGCGGCTTCATACTGAACGTTCGGCTTTCGAGGCCGGCGTTCGGCTGCCACTCTCAGCAGTCTTACTTTGTCTGGGACTAAAATGGTCGCGGACACCCATGGGGCTCAGTCGTTGACGATTTATCGGTTTCCGATTATTCCGCTGTTTGAAATGTCTACGCATTGTATAGTTAGTGCATGTAGCTTCTAGAATAGTATATATACATATATCAAGTATCTTTCATTTTATAGCTATCGTTTGTAAACCAACTTGTATTGCCTATCTTATTAAGCCACAATTTAAATGCAATTGGTTTTTCGAGAATACGCGAATATTTTATAGCACAATAAGATCTACTACTGAATATTTCATCAAGATCGGTTAAGAAACACGAAAGAAAATGTGTTGTGGCCTGCAGCAGCAAGCGCAAGTTCCAAGAATTTCTGTACATGTACACACATACAGTCATGCGCGTCTGCTTTGAATTCTATCAACAGCATTGCAATTGTGCTTGTTTGTTTTCATGGCTGATTTTTTAATTCGTTTTTTCTCATCAAGACTCAATTATTGGTGTAGATGATGGGTAGATGCGGCGGCAAGTAGTACGGTCTGTTACGAGTTCAAACCCTACCGTGGAAGCTATTTTTGTTCTTTGGCTGGTGTGGCTGTTGCGTAGAACCGGCAGCAGGTAGCTGGCAAAGAAATAAACTTTCTTAGTTTCCTAGCGCTGATCATGCATGACCTATCCCAAATTTGTATTCACATATGAATGCATATTCTGCACTGAGGTTGGCTCCGAAGAAAATCAGTTTTTTAAAGTCGAAGCAAATATTTATATTTCTTTAAATTAAATGATTATTTATTTATTATAATTTTTATTTTATTAAAAAATAAAAGAGTGCCGAAAATACAAATAGGGTAAATTAAATACGTCGGTAGCTAGTTCTACCGGCAGAGAAAAAAAGAGGAAAACAAAAATTGATAAAATGAATCTGTAGAAAAAAAAAATTTGCACTTTTATTTAATTTATTTTTATACCCACAACGCATTGAAAATGGTTATAAAGGGTATATTTTTTTTGTGCTAATGTTTGTAACAGCCAGAAGGGAGTATCTTCGACCCCATAAAGAATTTATATTCTTGATCAGCATCAACAGCCGAGTCGATCTAGCCATGTCCGTATGTATGAACGTAAGGATGTCAGAAGCTATAAGAGCTAGAGACTTGAAATTTTAGCTGTAGGTCCTCCTAGTGCCCACGGAGATCGAGTTTGTTTCCTAAATTCGATATCTTGCCCTGTTGCAAGTAATCAATAAAAATCGATATCGAAGTCCTGTTTTTGAGCAATTTTGGTAAATAATAAGAGCTATAGTCAACAACCTTGACATGTAGCTTCTAGAATAGTATATATATATATCAAGTATCTTTCATTTTAGAGTTATCACCACTTCCCCGCTACTACCTCATAGCTAAAAATCAAGTTAATAATCCAACTTGTATTGCCCTCCAATTTAAGCCGCAATTCAAATGCAATAGACTTAATAGATAATAACAATAGAATAAAAGAGTGCCAAGAAATACAAATAGGGTAAATAAAATGCGTCGGTAGCTAGTTCGACCGGCAGAGAAAAAAATAATTGAAGCAAAACAAAAATTGATAAAATTAATCTGTGGAAACAAAAAATTTGCACTCTTATTTAATTTATTTTTATACCCGGAACCCATTGAAAATGGGTAAAAAGGGTATAATTTTTTGTGCAAATGTATTTAACAGGCAGAAGGAAGCATCTCCGACCCCATAAAGTAAATATATTCTTGATCAGCATCAACAGCCGAGTCGATCTAGCCATGTCCGTATGTATGAACGTAAGGATGTCAGAAGCTATAAGAGCTAGAGACTTGAAATTTTAGGTGTAGGTCCTCCTAGTGCCCACGGAGATCGAGTTTGTTTCCGATATTCGATATCTTGCCCTGTTGCAAGTAATCAATAAAAATCGATATCGAAGTCCTGTTTTTGAGCAATTTTGGTAAATAATAAGAGCTATAGTCAACAACCTTGACATGTAGCTTCTAGAATAGTATATATATATATCAAGTATCTTTCATTTTAGAGTTATCACCACTTCCCCGCTACTACCTCATAGCTAAAAATCAAGTTAATAATCCAACTTGTATTGCCCTCCAATTTAAGCCGCAATTCAAATGCAATAGACTAAATATATAATAACAATAGAATAAAAGAGTGCCAAGAAATACAAATAGGGTAAATAAAATGCGTCGGTAGCTAGTTCGACCGGCAGAGAAAAAAATAATTGAAGGAAAACAGAAATTGATAAAATGAATCTGTGGAAACAAAAAATTTGCACTCTTATTTAATTTATTTTTATACCCGGAACCCATTGAAAATGGGTAAAAAGGGTATAATTTTTTGTGCAAATGTATTTAACAGGCAGAAGGAAGCATCTCCGACCCCATAAAGTAAATATATTCTTGATCAGCGTCAACAGCCGAGTCGATCTAGTATGTATGAACGCAAGGATCTCAGAAGCTATAAGAGCTAGAGACTTGAAATTTTAGCTGTATGTCCTCCTAGTGCCCGAGCAGTTTGTTTCTGATATTCGATAACTTGCCCCGTTTCCAAGTAATCGATAAAAATCGATATCGAAATCCTGTTTTTTGAGCAATTTCGGCAAATAATAAGAGCTAGAGTCACCAAACTTGACATGTAGCTTTTAGAATAGTATTTATATATCAAGTTGTTTCAAATCAATTCAATTTCTAATCATTTGAATAGAACACTTGATCTTGTATTTGTTAACGACTACCTTATTTCTAATGTGTCTAGGTCCCCTCCTTTATCTCTTCCTGAGGATGTATATCGTCCTACTTTAGAGGTTGCAATGTTCAACTGTAATCCTCTCATTTCGTGCTCATCAGCCTATAAGCCCCGCCGTTGCTTCCGCAAAGGTAATGATGCATTGCTGAATCAGCTTATTTATGCAACCGATTGGTCTTTCTTATATGACTCGGTTGACATGAATACTGCTATTAAATTTTTTATAACACCCTAAACTCCCTCTTAGATATGTGTATTCCCAAGTCAATTCCTTCGACTACTTCTTCAAACCCACCTTGGCTTACTCCCAGATTACCAAATCTAAAAAATATAAAATCTAAATATTTTAAAAAGTTTAAAAAGTCTGGTTAGTGTACCGACTTGGCTAAATATTCCATAGCCAAGTCGAACTTCTTTCTTTTGAATTCTCAATGCTATGAGAATTATCTTACTCGTTGCAAAAGGCAATTTGCCCTAAATCCGAGACAGTTTTACAATTTTGTGAACTTGAAGCGTAAATCTTCAAGTTTACCATCTTCTTTTTCTCTCGGGATGGATAAAGCTAGCAATGACTCTGATTCTGCTAACCTCTTTGCTAATTTTTTTCAATCAACTTACTCTTCAGTCTGTTCTAATAATAATTCTTACCCTTATACTATTACTTCCTCTAGTTCTATACCTCCCCCTATTATTTCCCATTCCTCTCTCCTTTTAGCTTTAAATTCTTTAAAATCTTCTTTCTCTCCTGGGGCTGACAATATTCCTAGTTGTCTACTCAAGGAGTGTAGTTCTTCCCTTGTTTATCCATTGCTAAAGCTTTTTAATCTATGCCTTGAATCTTCTGTCTTTCCATCTCTTTGGAAAGAATCTTATATCATTCCTCTCCACAAGAAAGGTGGAAAGTCTGATATACAAAATTACAGGGGCATTGCAAAACTGTCCGCTATTCCTAAATTATTTGTAAAAATAATCACTTCGAATTTGCAGCATTTCTGCAAATCAGTTGTTTCCCCTGTTCAACATGGATTCGTAAAGAATCGGTCATCTGCAACCAATCTGCTTGAGTTAATTCCTTGGTAAATGATGCGTTCCTTTCGAAAATGCAAACTGATGTCATTTACACTGACTTCAGTAAGGCGTTTGACTCTGTGCACCATGACATTTTACTTTTTAAACTTGACCGAATAGGTTTCTTTTGCTTTGGATTAGTTCTTATTTAAAAGGTAGGACCCAAAGAGTAATGCTGAGGCTGACTACCTCTAAACAGGTTCACGTTACTTCTGGTGTTCCTCAAGGTAGTCATATTGGACCTTTACTCTTTACTCTTTTTATAAATGATCTCCCCTCTGTTATATACCATGCCCGTGTACTCATGTATGCGGACGACGTGAAACTTATTCTATCATACACTAATCCCCTACATCATTCTCGTCTTCAAGACGATTTGAACGCCATGCAACTTTGATGTTCCGCCAATCAATTGCATCTGAATTGTTCAAAGTGTATGTTTATGACATTTAATCGTACTACACCTTATCTTGTCAGTTATAGAATCGACAATACTCCATTGCAACGTATACTAACAGTTAAGGATCTAGGCGTTCTTTTTGATTCTAAACTCTGTTTCAATCGTCACATAGATACCATCGTTAATGAGGCAAAAGGTGTACTTGGATTCATTAAACGATGGTCTAAAGAGTTAAACGATCCTTTTATAACAAAACTTCTGTACATCTCTCTTGTTCGTCCTATCCGTGAATACTGCTCTTGCATCTGGTCTCCGCAGTATAACAATGGCCAGGATCGTATTGAATCTGTTCAGAAGCAATTTCTGCTTTTTGCCTTACGAGGTTTAAATTGGGACCCTAATCTTCGGTTGCCATCCTATTCCAGCAGGCTGCTTCTTCTTAATCTTCCGTCGTTAACCAACCGTAGGACAATTCTCGGTGTTGTCTTTCTACATAAGTTGGTTATTGGCGATATCGATTCTCCTTTTCTGCTAGGGCGACTTCAATTCTCTGTTTCGGCTAGACCAACCAGAAATTACCGCCCCTTATTCCTATCGACGTGCACAACAGACTACGCTATGCACAATCCTTTTCGCGTGCTATGTAAAAATTACAATAGTTTGCATCACGTTTTCTCTACCGAACTTTCTCTACCCCTAATAAAATCGTTGCTTTCAGGATACCTTCGGGAAGTCACTGACCATTCCCAGCTATGAGCAGGGGCATAGCTTGCTGGACAGGCTGTAAATTTCCCCCCACCTTATTATTTACCAAAATTGCTTAAAACACAGGATTTCGATATTGATTTTTATTGATTACTTGGAAACAGGGCAATATATCGAATATCGAAAACAAACTCGTTCTCCGCGGGCACCACGGGGACCTACAGCTAAAATTTCAAGTCTCTAGCTCTTGTAGTTTCTGATATATTTGAGTTCATACATACGGACAGACGGACGGACGGACAAGTAAACGGACATGACTAAATCGACTCGGCTGTTGATGCTGATCAAGAATATATATACTTTATGGGGTCGGAGATAGTTCCTTCTGCCTGTTATATACATTTGCACAAATACATAATACCCCTTTTACCCATTTTCAATGGGTTCAGGGTATAACAAGTAAGAGGTTGATGTCGGGAGCTCCCGACTAGGGGATACCCTGAACCCTCTTACTCGTATTAATAAAGATAAATTAAAAAAAAAAAGTTCCCTTGATGCTTTCTCTACTCAACAGCCACTACACCACTACTTGCCGCCGCCTCTACTCAAGAGCCACACCAATAATTGGGACGCACTGAAAAGAAAACCAATTAAAATAGCAGCACAGAAAACAATTCAATCGCAATTGCAATGCTGTTGATAGAATTCAAAGCAGACGTGCATGAATGTGTGTATGTATATGCACACAGAAATTCTTGGAATTTGCGCTTGCTGCTGCTAACACGTGCGCACATAACTTTTGTTTCTTAACCGATCTTAATGAAATTTTCTACAGTACATCTTATTATGCCATAGAATATTTATCTATTCTCAAAAAGTCAATTGCTTATAACTTGTGGCTTAAATTGATCGGCATAACAAGTTGGATTATTAACTTGATTTATGGATATGCGGTGGAAGCGGGGAGGGGGCGATAGGTACAAAAAGAAATATACTTATTATTTATTAGTGGTCGACAAAACGAGTGTCTTCCTAATTAGTCAATACATTATATATACAACTATGAAAATTAAATGCTAAAAGCCTAGTTAGATAACACAAATTTCTAATAGCATCACCGACCGATGGAGGTGATTCAGTCAGTCCGGCCAGCTGTGCCCCTTTTCACAGCTAATTTTGTCAATGACGCTATTATAGCCTACATCTAAGAAGAAGTGTATAAGTAGGAAAAAGTGTTCTTACGTAAAATTAAAAATAATCTTAATTTGCTATATTATTAAAGAATATATAAATAGGAAAAAAGAAAGTAAGAAGATTGTTAATAAAGTAAAGAACTGTATGCTAGGTATACAGAGTGTTAAGTAGATAGGATAAAGAGATAGTATTGGGAAAGTAATGGGAAATCACCGACCCTTATTATTTACCAAAATTGCTCAAAACACAGGATTTCGATATCGATTTTTATTGATTACTTGGAAACAGGGCAATATATCGAATATCGAAAACAAACTCGTTCTCCGCGGGCACCACGGGGACCTACAGCTAAAATTTCATGTCTCTAGCTCTTGTAGTTTCTGATATATTTGAGTTCATACATACGGACAGACGGACGGACGGACAAGTAAACGGACATGATGCTGATCAAGAATATATATACTTTATGGGGTCGGAGATAGTTCCTTCTGCCTGTTATATTCATTCAACAAACTTGACATGTAGCTTCTAGAATAGTATATATATATCAAGTATCTTTCATTTTTTTTAGCTATCACCACCTCCCCGCTACTACCTCATAGCTAAAAATCAAGTTAATAATCCAACTTGTATTGCCCTCCAATTTAAGCCGCAATTTAAATGCAATAGACTTTTTGAGAATTCACAGATATTTTATGGGACAATAAGATGTACTGTCGAAAATTTCATTAAGACCGGTTAAGAAACACAAAAGTTATATGCTTTGGTTGCACTCGTGTTAGCAGCAGCTAGCGCAGGTTCCAAGAATTTCTGTATACATGTACACACACACACATTCATGCGCGTCTGCTTTGAATTCTATCAACAGCATTGCAATTGCGATTGTTTGTTTTCTGTGCTGATTTTTTAATTTGCTTTTTTCTCATCAAGACTCAATTATTGGTGTAGATGATGGGTAGATCGGCGGCAAGTAGTACGGTCTGTTACGAGTTCGAAGCCTACCATGGAAACTATTTTTGTTTTTTGGCTGGCTTGGCTGTTGCATAGAGCCGGTAGCAAGTAATGAGCTCAATTGCGAGTTCGAGCCCTGCCAAGGGAACTTTGTTTTTAATTTATCGTTATTACTACTAAAGAAAACGAGCGCGTAGCGCGATCTGCATTTGGTGTTGGAATAAGAGGGTTCAGGCAAAAACAATATAAACACTAAGATGAGTAACGCCATACAACAAAATGCTACTATGTAGCTTGGTTTTTTGAAATTTGAGTACGAAAACGACTTCAGTATCATTGCGCTCTCACAACCGAAAGAGCGAAAAGCTAAAAATAGAATGTACTCACAGCTTCGGCTCTATGAAGGCCATGCAAGCAATTATGTTTGTATGTGTGTGATACATAGCAGCATATTTGAATGTATTGTTATTCTCCGCTCTGACTTAAGCTGGCACAGAAATTAATTTTCTTAGTTTTCTAGCGCTGATCATGCATGACCTATCCCAAATTTGTATTCACATATGAATGCATGTTCTGTACTGAGGTTGGCTCCGTAGAAAATCTGTTTTTTAAAACCGATGCAAATATTTATATAATTTCTTTAAATTTAATGATTATTTATTTATTATTATTTTATTATTATTTTATTAAAAACAAAAGAGTGACAAAAAATATAAATAGGGTAAATTAAATACGTCGGTAGCTAGTTCAACCGGCAGAGAAAAAAATAATTGAAGCAAAACAAAAATTGATAAAATGAATCTGTAGAAACAAAAAATTTGCACTCTTATTTAATTTAGTTGTATGCCCGGAACCCATTGAAAATGGTTAAAAGGGGTATAATTTTTTTGTGCAAATGTATGTAACAGGCAGAAGGAAGCATCTCCGACCCCATAAAGTAAATATATTCTTGATCAGCACCAACAGCCGAATCGATCTAGCCATGTCCGTCTGACTGTCCGTCCGTTTATTTCCGATGTTCGATATCTTGCCCCGTTTCCAAGTAATCAATAAAAATCGATATCGAAATCCTGTTTTTGAGCAATCTTGGTAAATAATAAGAGTTAAATATCAAAAAACTTGAAGCGAACAGACGTGTTTTTTTTTGTGCTCTCCGTTTTGTTTTTGATTTAATAAAACACCAGCGTTTTAATTATTTATATTTTATATACTTCTACTATTCTGTTCGCCTTCTCGGTTTATTTTTTTATTTATCGCGAGTGCATGCTTGTGGTCTGTGCATTTTTGTTATTTAAATATTATTTCTTTTAAACTTGTGTTCTTGTGCATTTTTGTTTGTGCGCTTGCTCTGTGGGTAAGCTTCTTGTTGTTGTTTGTTGTTTATGTTTAACTGCTCATCGCCTCTCTGGTGTGCAAGATTTCGTAGGCAAGCAAGCAATCTATAAATAGACTACTCTCGCACTCTCGCGCTCTCTCAACTTTTCAACTTGCGCTTTGATCTTTTTCTACTTTCTGCCGCTTGTTGGTGCTCCATACGCTATTAATCTGATCTAAATAACTCTCTTTTTACATTTGGCTGTGTTAATACAGTAGAGAGCTATAATAATGGACCATAAAATTGTCAGTTTTATAAAAACTTGCCAAATGCCAATTACGGCAACTCAATGCAGCATACCTTGTTGGCTGTGTGATAATGTCGTGCATTCTAAATGTGCGGGTTACACTGGTCTTGTGGGGGATGCTGTTGCCAAACGAAATGGTTTGCACTATAGTTGCGACTCGTGTAGGGAGATTGATGGTGAAATGCGGGCGTTTATGCGTCAGACCAGGAGTGGCTTTAGGGGCCTGATTGTTGGTTTTCGTAAACTTAACGATCAGCTCACAGCCCTGGACACCCAATTTAATAGCCTTAAACTATTAGATGAGTCTCCGGGGCCTAAAAAGCCCACTCCTTGTGATCTGCCGTTGCCTAATACCCTTCAGCCTCCGACTACTATTCAGCAGCCTACTACACCGATTACACAGCAGCTCATCTCGTTTGTTACTCCGGTAGCTGTGAGGTCTGCTGCGGACACTGATTCTGTCCCGAAATGTGTGACATCGGCACGAGAAAAACCAGTTGAATTATCCGTGTCGTCCGCTGTCGTGGGTGTTCCGAAAGGGCGACAGCAACAATTAAATTTACAACAGCCGCTAGAAGGCTCGTCGTCCGGACTACCGGCTGTTTTAGGTACCAAAGTTAAGTGTTCCCACTGTCCTACCTGTGGCACCTAAGCCTCTAGTCGGTGTTCCACCGAAGAGACTTATTTTTTTTTTTAGGCTTGCCCCACACTTTTCATCAGATGATGTAAAAGCCTTTATACAAGCAAAAATTCAAGTCCTAGGTATACTGGTGGAGAAATTTAAGTTCGCTTATGAAAGGGATAATGCGTCCTTTAAAATAAGTGTTCCGCCAGAAATATTTACTGATATTTGTTGTAAAGAGTTTTGGCCGGAGCACTTAATAGTAAAAGAATATAAGGCCAAAAAGAAAAATCGGACTCCGATTTTATTACCACCTATTTCTAATGGAGCATCAACTTTAGTTGCTGCGTCAAAAAACTAATTCCATCTTTCGAGCTTGCCTACCAGAATGTTAGAGGTCTTAAATCTAAACTCGCTAAACTGTTTTTAGACTCTCTTGCTTTTAATTTTCAAATTATCGCTTTTACTGAGACCTGGCTGAAGCCGGACATCTCAGACTCTTCAATTTTTACCTCCAAATACACCACTTATAGATGCGATCGAGCTTCCCGTATCGGAGGAGGAGTACTTATAGCTGTCGAGTCTGCTCTTTCGTCGGAACGCATTGATCTTCCCATCTCAGAGATTGAGTTGGTGGCTGTACGAGTTGTATTTGGTACTTTTTCTATCTTTATTACATGTTCATATTTATCTTCTCTATCTAATTTGTCTACCTATCAAACCCATCTTAACGCTATTAAATCTATCTCCCCCCTACTTTCTGATAGAGACCTTTTAGTAGTTCTTGGGGACTTTAATCTTCCTGTTGTCGAGTGGTCATCGCCATCAGACTCAAACTTTCTGTTGCCGTCATCGTGAAACGAATTTATTGATGGTCTACATGAAATGTCCTTACGGCAGGTTAATCGTGTGCGCAATTCAAGAAACAGATCTCTTGATCTAATTTTCGTGTTGGATTCGTTCCACAGTGTTGTGCACAGGATCAATCCGCTTACACTTCCTGAAGACCCTTTTCATCCAACTCTGGAAATGGTCATTGATTTACCAGCCCGAGTCCCTATCAAGGAATCGGACTTAGCTGAACGCATGCGTTGTTTCAGAAAGGCTGATTTTCATAAGCTAAATGATCTTACTCTGCAAGTCGACTGGTCCCAACTGTACAATTGTGCAGACATTGATGTTGCCTTGAAACTTTTTTATGACACCTTGTACTCGATTTTTGATGTCTGCGTTCCTCTTGATCACCCTGCGAGGCCTGATAGGCCTCCCTGGTTCTCAAATGAACTGATGAGGTTAAAAAACGTGAAGTCGAGGTGTTATAAAAAGTTTAAGAAATCGGGAAATCACTCTGATTTCTCCCGCTATGCAGTTGCCCAATCAAATTGTTCCACCCAAAATTCCATGTGCTATAAGAATTACCTTTGGCGTTGTCGCCTTCAATTTTCACATAATCCTAATCAATTTTTTAACTTTTTCAATTCTAAACGAAAGACATCTACTTTGCCTTCTTCGGTTAAGTTTGCAGATGAGAGCGCGAACACTGATCCAGGCATAGCCGATCTGTTCGCAAACTTTTTTCAAACTACCTACTCCTCCTCTAGGTATAATAAAAATCAGCCTTATCCTTATCAGTTACAGAGGTCAAACTGCATCTTTAATCCCATTATTACCGAAAGTTCGCTTCTTAGCGACCTTAACACTATCAAGCCGGTTTACTCACCGGGCACTGATGGTGTTCCTGCTTGCGTGCTTTGATACTGCGCTGCAGCATTATGTAAACCTGTTTTAAAACTTTTTGAATTGTCCGTAAGCACTTCATCTTTTCCGACCATCTGGAAGGAATCATACATTATACCTCTCCATAAGAAAGGGAGTAAGTCCGAAGTCGAAAACTATAGAGGTATTTCCAAATTATCCGCTATACCTAAAGCTTTTGAGAGAATTATAACATCTCAACTGCAGCATTTATGTAGTTCTATTATTTCACCTTCCCAGCATGGGTTCGTGAAGCGCAGATCTACAACCACTAACCTTCTTGAGTTTACTTCGTTTGTAATTGATGGGTTTAAGAAAAGAAAGCAGACTGACGTCATCTATACTGATTTCAGTAAGGCTTTCGACTCTGTCAACCATTCCTTGCTGCTTCATAAATTAAGCCTTCTCGGCTTCCCAGTCAATCTTTTGAACTGGATTTCAGAGTATTTGCGTGACAGAACCCAAAAGGTTCTTTTCAGAAATTCATTTTCTAAACGTATTCTGGTGACTTCCGGTGTTCCTCAAGGTAGTCATCTTGGCCCGCTACTCTTTACTCTTTTCATCAATGACCTTCCCTCGATACTGTCTCACTCTCGAGTATTAATGTATGCTGATGATGTAAAATTATGCCTTGCATATAAGGATATGGCATCATGTTATCTCTTACAAGCGGACATTGATGCGTTTCAGGCTTGGTGTCTAGCCAACCTGTTAAACTTAAACTTAAACTAAATGTAAGGTAATGACCTTCTATAGAAGCCCTCCTCAATTGGTTTCTTACATCCTTGATAGCATACCGCTTGAGCGTGTTAATAGTACTTCTAATGAAGTTAATGATCTAGGAGTCATCCTTGATCATAAATTTAAATTCGACTCTCATGTTAATACCGTGGTCAATAAGGCCAGAATAGTTATGGGTTTCATCAAGCGATGGTCGAAGGAGTTTGACGATCCGTACACGACAAAAACACTTTATATATCTTTGGTACGACCTATTCTTGAGTATGCCTCATGTATCTGGTCACCACAATATGCTACCCATCAGGACAGAATTGAATCCGTTCAGAAACAATTCTTGTTGTTTGCCCTTAGTGGTTTAAATTGGGATCCTCGTGTGCGGTTACCGTCATACTCCAGTAGACTTCTGATGATTAACCTTCCTTCTTTAATTAATCGTAGAACCATGCTGGGTGTAATATTTATTCATAAATTAATTACTGGTGAAATCGACTCTTCTGTGTTGACTAGCCAGTTAAATTTCTCTATCCCTACTAGACTAACACGTAATTTTATCGCTTCAATTTTGCTCAACTAATTATGCCTTGCATGAACCGTTCAGGGTCCTCTGTGATGACTATAACAAGCATTACAGAGTATTCTGCTCGGAAGCTTCTCTTCCTCGTATAAAGTCTTCTATTCTAAACTATTTAGCAAGTAGATAGTCCTATTTTTATTTGAAATTGTATTTGTACACATACTCGTAGTTTGTATCGACTTTTTTTTTTTTAATATTTTTTTTTTCATATTTATTTTGCATTTCGTGTCGTACGTTACACGACTGCGCCCCTCGGTCGGTTGGGCGGGAGGTGGCATGCAGTACGTTGCATCGGGATTCGCGTTAAAAAAAAAAAAAAAAAAAAAAAGTCAACAAACTTGACATATAGCTTCTAGAATGGTATATATATATGAAGTATCTTTCATTTTATGGCTATCAACACCTACCCGCTACTACCTCATAGCTAAAAATCAAGTTAATAATCCAACTTGTATTGCTCTCCAATTTAAGCCGCAATTTAAATGCAATAGACTTTTTGAGAATACACAAATATTTTATGGGACAATAAGATGTACTGTCGAAAATTTCATTAAGACCGGTTAAGAAACACGAAAGTTATATGTTTTAGTTGCGCACGTGTTAGCAGAAGCTATCGCAGATTCCAAGAATTTCCGTATACATGTACACACACACACATTCATGGCCGTCTGCTTTGAATTTTATCAACAGCATTGCAATTGCGATTGTTTGTTTTCTGTGCTGATTTTTTAATTTGCTTTTTTTCTCATCAAGACTCAATTATTGGTGTTGATGATGGGTAGATGCGGCGGCAAGTTGTACGGTTGTACGGTTCCCTACCATGGAAACTATTTTTGTTTTTTGGCTGGTTTGGCTGTTGCGTAGAGCCGGCAGCAAGTAATGAGCTCGATTGCGAGATCGAGCCCTGCCAAGGGAACTTTGTTTTAATTTATCTTTATTACTACTAAAGCAAACGAGCGCGTAGCGCGATCTGCATTTGGTGTTGGAATTAGGGGGTTCTGGCAAAAACAATATAAACACTAAGATGAGTAACGCCATACAACAAAATGCTACTATGTAGCTTGGTTTTTTGAAATTTGAGTACGAAAACGACATCAGTATCATTGCGCTCTCACAACCGAAAGAGCGAAAAGCTAAAAATATAATATACTCACAGCTTCGGCTCTATGAAGGCCATGCAAGCAATTATGTTTGTATGTGTGTGATACATAGCAGCATATTTGAATGTGTTGTTATTCTCCGCTCTGACTTTAGCTGGCACTGAAATCAATTTTCTTAGTTTTCTAGCGCTGATCATGCATGACCTATCCCAAATTTGTATTCACATATGAATGCATGTTCTGTACTAAGGTTGGCTCCGTAGAAAATCTGTTTTTTAAAACCGATGCAAATATTTATATAATTTCTTTAAATTTAATGTTTATTTATTTATTATTATTTTTACTTTATTAAAAATAAAAGACTGCCAAAAAATATATATAAATATGGTAAATTAAATACGTCGGTAGCTAGTTCGACCGGCAGAGAAAAAAATAATTGAAGCAAAACAAAAATTGATAAAATGAATCTGTAGAAACAAAAAATTTGCACTCTTATTTAATTTATTTTTATGCCCGGAACCCATTGAAAATGGTTAAAAGGGGTATAATTTTTTTGTGCAAATGTATGTAACAGGCAGAAGGAAGCATCTCCGACCCCATAAAGTAAATATATTCTTGATCAGCATCAACAGCTGAATCGATCTAGCCATGTCCGTCTGACTGTCCGTCCGTATGTATGAACGCAAGGATCTCATAAGCTATAAGAGCTAGAGACTTGAAATTTTAGCTGTAGGCCCTCCTAGTGCCCGCGGAGATCGAGTTTATTTCCGATGTTCGATATCTTGCCCCGTTTCCAAGTAATCAATAAAAATCGATATCGAAATCCTGTTTTTGAGCAATTTTGGTAAATAATAAGAGTTAGAGTCAACAAACTTGACATGTAGCTTCTAGAATAGTATATATATATGAAGTATCTTTCATTTTATGGCTATCACCACCTCCCCGCTACTACCTCATAGCTAAAAATCAAATTAATAATCCAACTTGTATTGCCCTCCAATTTAAGCAATTTCGGAAAATAATATGAGCTAGAGTCACCGAACTTGACATGTAGCTTCTAGAATAGTATATATATATCAAGTATCTTTCATTTTGTACCTATCGCCACCTCCCCGTTACCATCGCATATCCATAAATCAAGTTAATAATCCAACTTGTTTTGCCGATCAACTTAAGCCGCAATTAATAAGCAATTGACTTTTTGAGAATAGATAAATTGTCTATGGCATTAAGATCGGTTAAGAAACACATCATGTGCGCAATTGTTAGCAGCATAGCTGCTGCGCAAATTCCAAGAATTTCTGTATACATGTACAAGTTAGCCACTGACTATTGGTATGTGCTGACCCAGCGTTCTGGGGAAGCCAATGACCAGAGTCATGTGGCGACGGATATGTCGCAACAATGTCACTGGCCGCGACGGTCATCCGACACCGCACACGAGGCGCTAACGCTGCACTTTTGCGAGAGCGGCGGCAGCGGTTCTGCAGCAGCGACGGCAACTCTGCAGGCATTGCTTAGATTGATAAAGATTGTATTTTTTAGTCTAAGTTTGGAAGCAATAAAAGCGCGACGTATCGTCCACTAAGTCTCCGTTAGTTAACTCATTTTCATATGCATTTTTAAATGCAACCGGCGAATCCCAAGGTTGCAGACACAAATGCACTAATTGGCGCCCAACTTAAAAAGCCAATAATAAAAAATAAAAACGCGATAAAACGGTTTCGAAGTTAATCGTGAAATACAACCTAAAAAAAAAAAAAAAAAAACACAAATCAGCAGCTATAGTTGTGACAGCGGCGGTGGAATTCATCCAAATTCGTACAGCAATAGAATCATGTAAGTGATTTGTGAAGTGAGAATATAAAATTCCAAGAGCAATTTCTTTTCGAATACGCACAAATGAATTTTGTTAAAGTAAGAAAAGGAGTGTCTATTTCTGTTTGAGGGAAAAATTTATGAGAATTATTAAAAAAAAAAAAAAGAAATAAATAATAAAAATACCCATTAGCTTAACCTTTTACGTGCTGTTCGGTTTCATACAGAGGTTTAAATTCGAATGAGCGACACTAACTCCGACGTAGACGTGCATGAACACTACGATAGCGACGACAGTATTTTAGCGAGGTTAATAGGGGGATTTGGAACATTGCAGGTATCAGGTTGTGTCACCCCAACTGAACATAACACAGAAACAGACTCAGTTATGGACCCAGAGCAGTTGCGTGCGATAACTGAGGCCGCAGTGCGGAGCGCACTCACAGCACAGGCGCAAGAATTTGCGAATAGGGAAGCTACGCTAAGGCAAGAGCTTCAACAACAAATTGCGCAGGTATCGAATAAGCTAAGAAACACACAACTTTCAGTCCCGGAAGTTAAGGTTTACAGGGAAGTTGAAATCATAGACGGGGTGGAATGTAATGAGCCGCTCGACGTGGTAAAATGTCTTACCGAGTTCCATGGGACTCAAGACACCTACGTGTCCTGGAGGCAGGCCGCGCATGCCGCCTATAAAATAAGGGTAAGGGTAAGGTCCCTGCTACCGTTCATTCGACGGAGAATAGCGGGGGTAGATATGAGATGTTTAATCGACACGGGTGCGGCAAAAAATTACATCAGACCGCACAAACGCCTTAAAGGCGTCGTCCCGGTCGAGTCCCCTTTCGTTGTCCACTCCATTCATGGGTCCAACAACATCGCCGAAAAATTCAAGTTATCCATGCTTGGGTACGACACATATTTTTTCCTACTAGATTCTTTATCCACTTTTGATGGAATCATAGGGCTGGACCTGCTAAAGCAGGTGGGAGCGGTTTTATGCCGAAAAAAAAGGTATGTTAATATTTGGTGCGACTTCGGAAGCGTTGCAGTACCACAAATGTGTGAGCGTTAATCACACGAAGAATAAAGAAGTCGAGGCACCACCTGCGGTGAAGGCAGATTTCCTGCGAGTACTTCATCGAAACAACAAGGCTTTTGCGGACTCTAACGAGGCGCTGCCTTATAACACGGCTGTTGTGGCCACGATCCGTACGACCGACGAAAATGTGGTCTACTCAAAGCTGTACCCCTATCCTAGGGGTGTAGAGGATTATGTCGTTTCAGAAATCAACGAACTACTAAAAAACGGCATAATTAGAAAGTCGAAATCGCCATACAACAATCCACAGTGGGTGGTCGATAAGAAAGGCACAGACGAGGTAGGCTATAGAAATAAACGTCTCGTAATAGACTTTAGGAAGCTCAACCTCAAGACGGTTGCCGACAAATATCCAATGCCAAGCATCACAATGATACTGGCTAATCCAAGTACTTCACGACGCTCGACCTAAAGTCAGGTTATCACCAGATTACGCTGGCGGAGCAAGATCGTGAGAAGACGGCCTTTTCGATCGATGGCGGGAAGTACGAATTCTGTCGACCTCCCTTCGGTTTGAAGAATGCAGCAAGCATTTTTCAGAGAACCATAGATGACGTCCTGCGGGAGCAGATTGGAAAGTCTTGCTACGTTTATGTAGATCACGTCATCGTCTTTTCGGAAAACGAGTCGGACCATGTCAGACATTTCGACTGGGTATTAGGGAGCCTTTTAAATGCGAACATGCGCGTGGCGCACGAGAAGTCACAGTTTTTTAAAGAAAGCGTCGAGGACCTCGGCTTCATAGTGACGAAAGACGGTGCAAAGTCAGATCCAGAAAAGGTAAAGGCCATTCGGGAATATGCTGAGCCGACCACGGTGCTTGAAGTAAGATCCTTTTTGGGGCTGGCAAGCTATTACCGCTGCTTTATCAAAGATTTTGCAGCAATAGCGAAACCAATCTCCGACATCCTAAAAGGGGAAAACGGATCCATTAGCAAGTACAGGTCTAGAAAGGAAATTCAACGATGCTCAACGCAACGCGTTCTAGAAGCTTAGGAACATATTAGCGTCGGAAGACGTTATACTGATGTACCCGGACTACAAAAAAACCATTTGACTTGACCACAGACGCTTCAGCCTATGGCATAGGTGCTGTCCTGTCGCAAAATGGTCGCCCCATTACTATGATATCCCGGTCCTTAAAAGATAGGGAAGCAAACTTCGCTACCAACGAGCGGGAGTTGCTTGCCATCGTCTGGGCATTGGGTAAGTTACGGCACTTCCTTTACGGGGTTCGGGACATAAACATCTTCACTGATCACCAGCCTCTCACGTTCTCGGTATCCGAGAGCAATCCCAATGCAAAAATAAAGCGCTGGAAAGCGCGCATTGATGAAACAGGGGCTAAGCTTTTGTATAAGCCTGGTAAAGAAAATCAGGTAGCGGACGCGCTGTCGCGCCAGAACGTGAACGCCCTGCAGGGTAGCCGCGATGAACCAGAATCTGACGCGGCCACGATTCACAGTGAATTGTCCCTGTCTTACGCAATCGATTCAACGGAGAAGCCCCTTAACTGCTTCCGGAACCAGGTTGTATTAGAGGAATCTCGCTTTCCTCTAAAAAGAAATTTCATACTTTTCGGCGAGAAAACCCGCCATTTGATAAACTTTACCGATACGGTCGCCCTCATCAAAACGATAAAGGCCATCATTAACCCAAACGTGGTTAATGCGTTTCACTGTACTCTCCCAATCTTGGCCAGTTTCCAGCACGAGTTGGTAAGAGTCTTTCCGACTACGAAGTTTTGGTATTGCAAAAACTTCGTGGCCGACGTGTTCGATGTCAATGATAGAAGAGAAATCATCACAATCGAGCCCATAGGGCGGCTCAGGAGAATGTAAAACAGGTCATGACGGAGTACTATTTCCCTAAAATGACCAAATTAGCTAATGAAGTGGTCCTTAACTGTAGAATTTGCACGAAAGCAAAATACGACAGACACCCAAAGAAGCAGGAACTCGGCCAAACGCCACTTCCCTCACAGACTGGAGAAATGTTGCACATTGACATTTTCTCCACGGACAAAAATTTTTTCCTCACTTGTGTTGACAAGTTCTCGAAGTTTGCGGTAGTCCAGCCTATCGCGTCTCGAACGATAGAAGACACGAGACCACCTCTGCTGGTCTTAATGAATATTTTCCCTTCGGCTAAGCAAGTGTATTGCGACAATGAGCTCGCATTCAAGTCAGAGACTATCAGGTCACTGCTATTGAATAACTACGGCGTAAGCGTGGTAAATGCGCCTCCCCTTCACAGCACGTCCAACGGACAGGTAGAGCGCTTTCACGGCACTCTTCTGGAGATAGCTAGGTGCTTAAAGCTCCAAAGGGGTATAGTTGACACAGTCGACCTTATCCTGCAGGCCACTACCGAGTATAACAATTCCATTCACTCAGTGGTTGAGAAGAAGCCTAAGGACATCCTGCTTGACTCACTGCCGGAATCCACCCGCGAGGTTAGAGGCAGGATAGAAAGGGCCCAAATCCAGCAGAACGCTAGGGTTAATAAAATGCGTCGGAACAGAGTCTTCGAGGTAGGAGAAAAGGTCCTGGTAAAGACGAACCGCAGACTAGGCAACAAGCTATCGCCTTTGTGCATCGAAAAAAAGGTTGAAGCGGACTTGGGGACAACGGTCCTCATTGGGGGGAGGGTGGTCCACAAGGACAACCTCCGTTGAATTTAAAGCACAGTTTTTTTCATTACCATTCCGATAACAGTAGTTTCAACATTTTAGGATTACGTTCACCATACTTTCAATCATGTCCATGACAACGGCACGGGTGACGGACTACTCGCACGCGGACTACATACTGATTATGGACGGGGACATTCTACTTTGGGACAGTTACGGATACTTACGTCACACCACCAATATCACGGACTATAGGACAATGACCGAGGAGACCATGAAGCTGACGGGAATGTTTCCACAATCCCATATGAGGAAATTGCTGGAAATTGACACTGGACATGTACTGGACATGTTGTCCGCTCTCGATGTGCACCATCGCAAGGTAAGAAGCCTTGACTTCTTGGGAACAGCCCTTAAGGTTGTAGCGGGCACCCCGGACGCAAACGACTTCAGGAAAACAGAACTGACTCAGATGCAACTGGTCACTGCAAGCAATAGACAAATTTCTACAAATTCTAGGATGCAGGAAAAGATTAATCAACTGACCGACACCGTTAACAGAATTATTAAGTCCTCAAAAGAAAAGCAGGCCGACACTGGCCACCTCTTTGAAACCTTAAGCACACGCAATAGAATGATGATAACAGAAATAGGGAACCTTATGCTTACTTTAACCCTAGAAAAAATAAACGTAATAAACCCAACAATAATAGATCATTCTGATCTTATGAATATTCTCACTGACCAAATCACAGGGACCCCTATCACTGACATTTTGGAAGTATCTAATATTAAGGTAGAACGTAAGGACAATGTAATAATTTTCCCAGTCGCTCACAACGGTTCTGTGCTCCAACTCCACGACAATCTTGTGGCCGATTGCGACGGACAGATGTTGGCCGTAGCCAATTGTTCACAAACTGCGACTGCCACATTCTGCAAGCGTTCCAAGAGCATCAGTTGCGCACAAGGCCTCCATGCAGGAGGTACAGCCCATTGCCAAACGCAGCCGAGTCATCTTACCCCCGTCACCATAGTGGACGACGGCATCATCATCATTAACGATCGTAGCGCAATACTCACCTACGACGATTGCAGTGCGACGAAGATAGATGGGACAAACCTCGTCACCTTCTCGTCTCATGCCACCGTAAATGGCACGCGATACTTCAATCGCAAGAGCGTGCAAAATCGGTTTCCGGTGGTAGCGGCATCACCGTTGCTTAACATCAGCGGCCATGACTCGATACTCAGCCTTCCCTACATTCACCGCCTGAGTGAAAACAACCTTAACTACATCAAAGAGGCCAGAGACAGTATTGCAGTCGGAAATACATTGGCGATTTCCTTCGGCATAATGCTGTTGGCCTGTGCTGTGGGGGCTGGAGTCTACTGGCTCCATAGGCTGACAATCAAGCGTCGAAACTCGCGGAAGATCTCGAAGATATTGGAAAACTTAAGCGCGACCGAGGACGGTCGATCCTCGAGAGGGGGAGTAGTTAACCACTGACTATTGGTATGTGCTGACCCAGCGTTCTGGGGAAGCCAATGACCAGAGTCATGTGGCGACGGATATGTCGCAACTATGTCACTGGCCGCGACGGTCATCCGACACCGCACACGAGGCGCTAACGCTGCACTTTTGCGAGAGCGGCGGCAGCGGTTCTGCAGCAGCGACGGCGGCTCTGGGGCAGAGACGGCAACTCTGCAGGCATTGCTTAGATTGATAAAGATTGTATTTTTTAGTCTAAATTTGGAAGCAATAAAAGCGCGACGTATCGTCCACTAAGTCTCCGTAAGTTAACTCATTTTCATATGCATTTTTAAATGCAACCGGCGAATTCCAAGGTTGCAGACACAAATGCACTAATTTACACACACATACACGTTCATTGTTTTCAGTGCTGCTATTTTAATTCGTTTTCTTCTCAGTGCGTCCCAATTATAGGTGTTGCTCTTGAGTAGAGGCGGCGGCAAGTGGTGCAGTATGTAGCGAGTTCGGACCCTATGGAAAACATTTATTTTTTTTTTTGATCTGGTGTGGCTGTTGAGTAGAGAAAGCATCAAGGGAACTTTTTTTTTTAATTTAAGTAAGAGGGTTCAGGGTATCCCCTAGTCGGGAGCTCCCGACATCAACCTCTTACTTGTTATACCCTGAACCCATTGCAAATGGGTAAAAGGGGTATTATGTATTTGTGCAAATGTATATAACAGGCAGAAGGAACTATCTCCGACCCCATAAAGTATATATATTCTTGATCAGCATCAACAGCCGAGTCGATTTAGTCATGTCCGTTTGTTTGTCCGTCCGTCCGTCTGTCCGTATGTATGAACGCAAGGATCTCAGAACCTATAAGAGCTAGAGACTTGAAATTTTAGCTGTAGGTCCCCGTGGTGCCCGCATATAACGAGTTTGTTTTCGATTTTCGATATATTGCCCTGTTTCCAAGTAATCAATAAAAATCGATATCGAAATCCTGTGTTTTGAGCAATTTTGGTAAATAATAAGAGCTAGAGTCAACAAACATGACATGTAGCTTCTAGAATAGTATATATATATATCAAGTATCTTTCATTTTTTACCTCATAGCTAAAAATCAAGTTAATAATCCAACTTGTATTGCCCCCCAATTAAAGCCGCAATTTAAATGCAAAAGACTTTTTGAGAATACACAGATATTTTATGGGACAATAAGATGTACTGTCGAAAATTTCATTAAGACCGGTTACGAAACACAAAAGTTATATGTTTTGGTTGCACACGTGTTAGCAGCAGCTAGCGCAGATTCCAAGAATTTCTGTATACATGTACACACACACACATTCATGCGCGTCTGCTTTGAATTCTATCAACAGCATTGCAATTGCGATTGTTTGTTTTCTGTGCTGATTTTTTAATTTGCTTTTATTCTCATCAAGACTCAATTATTGGTGTAGATGATGGGTAGATGCGGCGGCAAGTTGTACGGTCTGTTACGAGTTCGAACCCTACCATGGAAACTATTTTTGTTTTTTGGCTGGTTTGGCTGTTGCGTAGAGCCGGCAGCAAGTAATGCAATGCGGTCAATTGCGAGTTCGAGCCCTGCCAAGGGAACTTTGTTTTAATTTATCTTTATTACTACTAAAGAAAACGAGCGCGTAGCGCGATCTGCATTTGGTGTTGGAATAAGGGGGTTCAGGCAAAAACAATATAAACACTAAGATGAGTAACGCCATACAACAAAATGCTACTATGTAGCTTGGTTTTTTGAAATTTGAGTACGAAAACGACATCAGTATCAGTGCGCTCTCACAACCGAAAGAGCGAAAAGCTAAAAATAGAATGACTTCACAGCTTCGGCTCTATGAAGGCTATGCAAGCAATTATGTTTGTATGTGTGTGATACATAGCAGCATATTTGAGTGTGTTGTTATTCTCCGCTCTGACTTTAGCTGGCACAGAAATCAATTTTCTTAGTTTTCTAGCGCTGATCATGCATGACCTATCCCAAATTTGTATTCACATATGAATGCATGTTCTGTACTGAGGTTGGCTCCGTAGAAAATCTGTTTTTTAAAACCGATGCAAATATTTATAAAATTTCTTTAAATTTAATGTTTAAATATTTATTATTATTTTTACTTTATTAAAAACTAGCGGGTATAACCCGGCCTTGCCCGTGGCACGTATGTTATAAAATCAATGTTCTCAAACAAATTTGAAATGATTTTGAAAATGATCGGACGGTAAACAAACAACTTTCATACAGCCGTTTTCCGCCAATTTACCACTGTTACGAGTGGAATTTCCCAAATCGCTGAAACACGTATTTATTACATTCTTATGTAGAGCTTTGAAAATAAGTTTAAAGCATATCGGACACAATTTAAAATTTCGTACAAAAAATCTTTGAGCCGCATTCCACCCGAAAAAGTTTGGATTCTGCAAAAAGTGTGAAACACGTCTCAAATGATTTTTCTTATAGATCTTTGGAAACGAATTTGAGCGCGAAACGTCACCCACCAAATTTTTAACCTCCATTTCCACCAAGGAGGAACGGATTTTTCGAAAAGTGTGAAACACCCCTTAAATGAATTTGAACAAAGATCTTTGAAAATAAGTGTGGGGCCGATAGGATGGTAAACAAAAAACTTTCATACAACCTTTTTCCGCCAATTTACCACTGTTGCGGGTGGAATTTTCCAAATCGCTGAATTACGTATTTATTAAGTTCTTATGTTGAGCTTTGAAAATAAGTTTGAAGGAAATCGGACACAACTTAAAACTTCGCCGAAAAAATCTTTAAATCGCATTCCCCCCAAAGAAGTTTGAATTCTGCGAAAAATGTGAAACACGTATCAAATGATTTTTCTTATAGATTTCTGGAAATGAATTTGAGCGCGAAACGTCACCCACCAAATCTTTAACCTCCATTTCCACCAAGGAGGAACGGATTTTCCTAACAGTGTGAGACACCCCTCAAATGAATTTGAACAAAGATCTTTGAAAATAAGTGTGGGGCCGATAGGATGGTAAACAAAAAACTTTCATACAACCGTTTTCCGCCAATTTACCACTGTTGCGGGTGGAATTTTCCAAATCGCTGAAATACGTATTTATTAAGTACTTATGTTGAGCTTTGAAAATAAGTTTGAAGGAAATCGGACACAACTTAAAACTTCGCCCAAAAAATCTTTAAATCGCATTCCCCCAAAGAAGTTTGAATTCTGCGAAAAGTGTGAAACACGTATCTAATGATTTTCCCTATAGATCTCTGGAAATGAATTTGAGCGCGAAACGTCACCCACCAAATCTTTAACCTCCATTTCCACCAAGGAGGAACGGATTTTCCTAACAGTGTGAGACACCCCTCAAATGAATTTGAACAAAGATCTTTGAAAATAAGTTTGAGACTGATCGGATGGTAAACAAAAAAGTTACATACAAAAGCTCTATATATATAGAGATAAAAGAGTGCCAAAAAATATAAATATGGTAAATTAAATACGTCGGTAGCTAGTTCGACCGGCAGAGAAGAAAATAATTGAAGCAAAACAAAAATTGATAAAATGAATCTGTAGAAACAAAAAATTTGCACTCTTATATAATTTATTTTTATGCCCGGAACCCATTGAAAATGGTTAAAAGGGGTATAATTTTTTTGTGCAAATGTATGTAACAGGCAGAAGGAAGCATCTCCGACCCCATAAAGTAAATATATTCTTGATCAGCATCAACAGCCGAATCGATCTAGCCATGTCCGTCTGACTGTCCGTCCGTATGTATGAACGCAAGGATCTCATAAGCTATAAGAGCTAGAGACTTCAAATTTTAGCTGTATGTCCTCCTAGTGCCCGCGGAGATCGAGTTTATTTCCGATGTTCGATATCTTGCCCCGTTTCCAAGTAATCAATAAAAATCGATATCGAAATCCTGTTTTTGAGCAATTTTGGTAAATAATAAGAGTCAGAGTCAACAATCTTGACATGTAGCTTCTAGGATAGTATATATATATGAAGTATCTTTTATTTTATGGCTATCACCACCTCCCCGCTACTACCTCATACCTAAAAATCAAGTTAATAATCCAGCTTGTATTGCCCTCCAATTTAAGCCGCAATTTAAATGCAATAGACTTTTTGAGAATATACAGATATTTTATGGGACAATAAGATGTACTGTCGAAAATTTCATTAAGACCGGTTAAGAAACACAAAAGTTATATGTTTTGGTTGCGCACGTGTTAGCAGAAGCTATCGCAGATTCCAAGAATTTCCGTATACATGTACACACACACACATTCATGGCCGTCTGCTTTGAATTTTATCAACAGCATTGCAATTGCGATTGTTTGTTTTCTGTGCTAATTTTTTAATTTGCTTTTTTTCTCATCAAGACTCAATTATTGGTGTTGATGATGGGTAGATGCGGCGGCAAGTTGTACGGTCTGTTACGAGTTCGAACCCTACCATGGAAACTATTTTTGTTTTTTGGCTGGTTTGGCTGTTGCGTAGAGCCGGCAGCAAGTAATGAGCTCAATTGCGAGTTCGAGCCCTGCCAAGGGAACTTTGTTTTAATTTATCTTTATTACTACTAAAGCAAACGAGCGCGTAGCGCGATCTGCATTTGGTGTTGGAATAAGGGGGTTCAGGCAAAAACAATATAAACACTAAGATGAGTAACGCCATACAACAAAATGCTACTATGTAGCTTGGTTTTTTGAAATTTGAGTACGAAAACGACATCAGTATCAGTGCGCTCTCACAACCGAAAGAGCGAAAAGCTAAAAATAGAATGTACTCACAGCTTCGGCTCTATGAAGGCCATGCAAGCAATTATGTTTGTATGTGTGTGATACATAGCAGCATATTTGAATGTGTTGTTATTCTCCGCTCTGACTTTAGCTGGCACAGAAATTAATTTTCTTAGTTTTCTAGCGCTGATCATGCATGACCTATCCCAAATTTGTATTCACATATGAATGCATGTTCTGTACTGAGGTTGGCTCCGTAGAAAATCTGTTTTTTAAAACCGATGCAAATATTTATATAATTTCTTTAAATTTAATGTTAAAATATTTATTATTATTTTTACTTTATTATAAATAAAAGAGTGCCAAAAAATATAAATATGGTAAATTAAAGACCGGCAGAGAAAAAAATAATTGAAGCAAAACAAAAATTGATAAAATGAATCTGTAGAAACAAAAAATTTGCACTCTTATTTAATTTATTTTTATGCCCGGAACCCATTGAAAATGGTTAAAAGGGGTATAATTTTTTTGTGCAAATGTATGTAACAGGCAGAAGGAAGCATCTCCGACCCCATAAAGTAAATATATTCTTGATCAGCATCAACAGCCGAATCGATCTAGCCATGTCCGTCTGACTGTCCGTCCGTATGTATGAACGCAAGGATCTCATAAGCTATAAGAGCTAGAGACTTGAAATTTTAGCTGTAGGTCCTCCTAGTGCCCGCGGAGATCGAGTTTATTTCGATATCTTGCCCCGTTTTCAAGTAATCAATAAAAATCGATATCGAAATCCTGTTTTTGAGCAATTTTGGTAAATAATAAGAGTTCGAGTCAACAAACTTGACATGTAGCTTCTAGAATAGTATATATATATGAAGTATCTTTCATTTTATGGCTATCACCACCTCCCCGCTACTACCTCATAGCTAAAAATCAAGTTAATAATCCAACTTGTATTGCCCTCCAATTTAAGCAATTTCGGAAAATAATATGAGCTAGAGTCACCGAACTTGACACGTAGCTTCTAGAATAGTATATATATATCAAGTATCTTTCATTTTGTACCTATCGCCACCTCCCCGTTACCATCGCATATCCATAAATCAAGTTAATAATCCAACTTGTTTTGCCGATCAACTTAAGCCGCAATTAATAAGCAATTGACTTTTTGAGAATAGATACATTGTCTATGGCATAATAAGATGGACTGTCGAAAATTTCATTAAGATCGGTTAAGAAACACAAAAGTTATGTGCGCAATTGTTAGCAGCATAGCTGCTGCGCAAATTCCAAGAATTTCTGTATACATGTACTTACAAATACAGCAGCAATAGCAATAGCGAAACCAATCTCCGACATCCTAAAAGGGGAAAACGGATCCATTAGCAAGTACAGGTCTAGAAAGGTCCCTATACAATTCAACGATGCTCAACGCAACGCGTTCCAGAAACTTAGAAACATATTAGCGTCGGAAGACGTTATACTGATGTACCCGGACTACAAAAAACCATTTGACTTGACCACAGACGCTTCAGCCTATGGCATAGGTGCTGTCCTGTCGCAAAATGGTCGCCCCATTACTATGATATCCCGGTCCTTAAAAGATAGGGAAGCAAACTTCGCTACCAACGAGCGGGAGTTGCTTGCCATCGTCTGGGCATTGGGTAAGTTACGGCACTTCCTTTACGGGGTTAGGGACATAAACATCTTCACTGATCACCAGCCTCTCACGTTCTCGGTATCCGAGAGCAATCCCAATGCAAAAATAAAGCGCTGGAAAGCGCGCATTGATGAAACAGGGGCTAAGCTTTTGTATAAGCCTGGTAAAGAAAATCAGGTAGCGGACGCGCTGTCGCGCCAGAACGTGAACGCCCTGAAGGGTAGCCGCGATGAACCAGAATCTGTCGCGGCCACGATTCACAGTGAATTGTCCCTGTCTTACACAATCGATTCAACGGAGAAGCCCCTTAACTGCTTCCGGAACCAGGTTGTATTAGAGGAATCTCGCTTTCCTCTAAAAAGAAATTTCATACTTTTCGGCGAGAAAATCCGCCATTTGATAAACTTTACCGATACGGTCGCCCTCATCAAAACGATAAAGGCCATCATTAACCCAAACGTGGTTAATGCGTTTCACTGTACTCTCCCAATCTTGGCCAGTTTCCAGCACGAGTTGGTAAGAGTCTTTCCGACTACGAAGTTTTGGTATTGCAAAAACTTCGTGGCCGACGTGTTCGACGTCAATGATAGAAGAGAAATCATCACTAGGGAACACAATCGAGCCCATAGGGCGGCTCAGGAGAATGTAAAACAGGTCATGACGGAGTACTATTTCCCTAAAATGACCAAATTAGCTAATGAAGTGGTCCTTAACTGTAGAATTTGCACGAAAGCAAAAAACGACAGACACCCAAAGAAGCAGGAACTCGGCCAAACGCCACTTCCCTCACAGACTGGAGAAATGTTGCACATTGACATTTTCTCCACGGACAAAAAATTTTTCCTCACTTGTGTTGACAAGTTCTCGAAGTTTGCGGTAGTCCAGCCTATCGCGTCTCGAACGATAGAAGACACGAGACCACCTCTGCTGGTCTTAATGAATATTTTCCCTTCGGCTAAGCAAGTGTATTGCGACAATGAGCTCGCATTCAAGTCAGAGACTATCAGGTCTCTGCTATTGAATAACTACGGCGTAAGCGTGGTAAATGCGCCTCCCCTTCACAGCACGTCCAACGGACAGGTAGAGCGCTTTCACGGCACTCTTCTGGAGATAGCTAGGTGCTTAAAGCTCCAAAGGGGTATAGTTGACACAGTCGACCTTATCCTGCAGGCCACTACCGAGTATAACAATTCCATTCACTCAGTGGTTGAGAAGAAGCCTAAGGACATCCTGCTTGACTCACTGCCGGAATCCACCCGCGAGGTTAGAGGCAGGATAGAAAGGGCCCAAATCCAGCAGAACGCTAGGGTTAATAAAATGCGTCGGAACAGAGTCTTCGAGGTAGGAGAAAAGGTCCTGGTAAAGACGAACCGCAGACTAGGCAACAAGCTATCGCCTTTGTGCATCGAAAAAAAGGTTGAAGCGGACTTGGGGACAACGGTCCTCATTGGGGGGAGGGTGGTCCACAAGGACAACCTCCGTTGAATTTAAAGCACAGTTTTTTTCATTACCATTCCGATAACAGTAGTTTCAACATTTTAGGATTACGTTCACCATACTTTCAATCATGTCTATGACAACGGCACGGGTGACGGACTACTCGCACGCGGACTACATACTGATTATGGACGGGGACATTCTACTTTGGGACAGTTACGGATACTTACGTCACACCACCAATATCACGGACTATAGGACAATGACCGAGGAGACCATGAAGCTGACGGGAATGTTTCCACAATCCCATATGAGGAAATTGCTGGAAATTGACACTGGACATGTACTGGACATGTTGTCCGCTCTCGATGTGCACCATCGCAAGGTAAGAAGCCTTGACTTCTTGGGAACAGCCCTTAAGGTTGTAGCGGGCACCCCGGACGCAAACGACTTCAGGAAAACAGAACTGACTCAGATGCAACTGGTCACTGCAAGCAATAGACAAATTTCTACAAATTCTAGGATGCAGGAAAAGATTAATCAACTGACCGACACCGTTAACAGAATTATTAAGTCCTCAAAAGAAAAGCAGGCCGACACTGGCCACCTCTTTGAAACCTTAAGCACACGCAATAGAATGATGATAACAGAAATAGGGAACCTTATGCTTACTTTAACCCTAGAAAAAATAAACGTAATAAACCCAACAATAATAGATCATTCTGATCTTATGAATATTCTCACTGACCAAATCACAGGGACCCCTATCACTGACATTTTGGAAGTATCTAATATTAAGGTAGAACGTAAGGACAATGTAATAAGTTTGAAAATCGAGTTCCCTATAATAAGTAAGCAATGCAGAAAGATAACAATTTTCCCAGTCGCTCACAACGGTTCTGTGCTCCAACTCCACGACAATCTTGTGGCCGATTGCGACGGACAGATGTTGGCCGTAGCCAATTGTTCACAAACTGCGACTGCCACATTCTGCAAGCGTTCCAAGAGCATCAGTTGCGCACAAGGCCTCCATGCAGGAGGTACAGCCCATTGCCAAACGCAGCCGAGTCATCTTACCCCCGTCACCATAGTGGACGACGGCATCATCATCATTAACGATCGTAGCGCAATACTCACCTACGACGATTGCAGTGCGACGAAGATAGATGGGACAAACCTCGTCACCTTCTCGTCTCATGCCACCGTAAATGGCACGCGATACTTCAATCGCAAGAGCGTGCAAAATCGGTTTCCGGTGGTAGCGGCATCACCGTTGCTTAACATCAGCGGCCATGACTCGATACTCAGCCTTCCCTACATTCACCGCCTGAGTGAAAACAACCTTAACTACATCAAAGAGGCCAGAGACAGTATTGCAGTCGGAAATACATTGGCGATTTCCTTCGGCATAATGCTGTTGGCCTGTGCTGTGGGGGCTGGAGTCTACTGGCTCCATAGGCTGACAATCAAGCGTCGAAACTCGCGGAAGATCTCGAAGATATTGGAAAACTTAAGCGCGACCGAGGACGGTCGATCCTCGAGAGGGGGAGTAGTTAACCACTGACTATTGGTATGTGCTGACCCAGCGTTCTGGGGAAGCCAATGACCAGAGTCATGTGGCGACGGATATGTCGCAACTATGTCACTGGCCGCGACGGTCATCCGACACCGCACACGAGGCGCTAACGCTGCACTTTTGCGAGAGCGGCGGCAGCGGTTCTGCAGCAGCGACGGCGGCTCTGGGGCAGAGACGGCAACTCTGCAGGCATTGCTTAGATTGATAAAGATTGTATTTTTTAGTCTAAATTTGGAAGCAATAAAAGCGCGACGTATCGTCCACTAAGTCTCCGTAAGTTAACTCATTTTCATATGCATTTTTAAATGCAACCGGCGAATTCCAAGGTTGCAGACACAAATGCACTAATTTACACACACATACACGTTCATTGTTTTCAGTGCTGCTATTTTAATTCGTTTTCTTCTCAGTGCGTCCCAATTATAGGTGTTGCTCTTGAGTAGAGGCGGCGGCAAGTGGTGCAGTATGTAGCGAGTTCGGACCCTATGGAAAACATTTATTTTTTTTTTGATCTGGTGTGGCTGTTGAGTAGAGAAAGCATCAAGGGAACTTTTTTTTTTAATTTAAGTAAGAGGGTTCAGGGTATCCCCTAGTCGGGAGCTCCCGACATCAACCTCTTACTTGTTATACCCTGAACCCATTGCAAATGGGGTATTATGTATTTGTGCAAATGTATATAACAGGCAGAAGGAACTATCTCCGACCCCATAAAGTATATATATTCTTGATCAGCATCAACAGCCGAGTCGATTTAGTCATGTCCGTTTGTTTGTCCGTCCGTCCGTCTGTCCGTATGTATGAACGCAAGGATCTCAGAACCTATAAGAGCTAGAGACTTGAAATTTTAGCTGTAGGTCCCCGTGGTGCCCGCGTATAACGAGTTTGTTTTCGATATTCGATATATTGCCCTGTTTCCAAGTAATCAATAAAAATCGATATCGAAATCCTGTGTTTTGAGCAATTTTGGTAAATAATAAGAGCTAGAGTCAACAAACATGACATGTAGCTTCTAGAATAGTATATATATATATCAAGTATCTTTCATTTTTTACCTCATAGCTAAAAATCAAGGTAATAATCCAACTTGTATTGCCCTCCAATTAAAGCCGCAATTTAAATGCAAAAGACTTTTTGAGAATACACAGATATTTTATGGGACAATAAGATGTACTGTCGAAAATTTCATTAAGACCGGTTACGAAACACAAAAGTTATATGTTTTGGTTGCACACGTGTTAGCAGCAGCTAGCGCAGATTCCAAGAATTTCCGTATACATGTACACACACACACATTCATGGCCGTCTGCTTTGAATTTTATCAACAGCATTGCAATTGCGATTGTTTGTTTTCTGTGCTAATTTTTTAATTTGCTTTTTTTCTCATCAAGACTCAATTATTGGTGTTGATGATGGGTAGATGCGGCGGCAAGTTGTACGGTCTGTTACGAGTTCGAACCCTACCATGGAAATTATTTTTGTTTTTTGGCTGGTTTGGCTGTTGCGTAGAGCCGGCAGCAAGTAATGAGCTCAATTGCGAGTTCGAGCCCTGCCAAGGGAACTTTGTTTTAATTTATCTTTATTACTACTAAAGCAAACGAGCGCGTAGCGCGATCTGCATTTGGTGTTGGAATAAGGGGGTTCAGGCAAAAACAATATAAACACTAAGATGAGTAACGCCATACAACAAAATGCTACTATGTAGCTTGGTTTTTTGAAATTTGAGTACGAAAACGACATCAGTATCAGTGCGCTCTCACAACCGAAAGAGCGAAAAGCTAAAAATAGAATGTACTCACAGCTTCGGCTCTATGAAGGCCATGCAAGCAATTATGTTTGTATGTGTGTGATACATAGCAGCATATTTGAATGTGTTGTTATTCTCCGCTCTGACTTTAGCTGGCACAGAAATTAATTTTCTTAGTTTTCTAGCGCTGATCATGCATGACCTATCCCAAATTTGTATTCACATATGAATGCATTTTCTGTACTGAGGTTGGCTCCGTAGAAAATCTGTTTTTTAAAACCGATGCAAATATTTATATAATTTCTTTAAATTTAATGTTAAAATATTTATTATTATTTTTACTTTATTAGAAATAAAAGAGTGCCAAAAAATATAAATATGGTAAATTAAAGACCGGCAGAGAAAAAAATAATTGAAGCAAAACAAAAATTGATAAAATGAATCTGTAGAAACAAAAAATTTGCACTCTTATTTAATTTATTTTTATGCCCGGAACCCATTGAAAATGGTTAAAAGGGGTATAATTTTTTTGTGCAAATGTATGTAACAGGCATCTCCGACCCCATAAAGTTAATATATTCTTGATCAGCATCAACAGCCGAATCGATCTAGCCATGTCCGTCTGACTGTCCGTCCGTATGTATGAACGCAAGGATCTCATAAGCTATAAGAGCTAGAGACTTGAAATTTTAGCTGTAGGTCCTCCTAGTGCCCGCGGAGATCGAGTTTATTTCGATATCTTGCCCCGTTTTCAAGTAATCAATAAAAATCGATATCGAAATCCTGTTTTTGAGCAATTTTGGTAAATAATAAGAGTTAGAGTCAACAAACTTGACATGTAGCTTCTAGAATAGTATATATATATGAAGTATCTTTCATTTTATGGCTATCACCACCTCCCCGCTACTACCTCATAGCTAAAAATCAAGTTAATAATCCAACTTGTATTGCCCTCCAATTTAAGCAATTTCGGAAAATAATATGAGCTAGAGTCACCGAACTTGACACGTAGCTTCTAGAATAGTATATATATATCAAGTATCTTTCATTTTGTACCTATCGCCACCTCCCCGTTACCATCGCATATCCATAAATCAAGTTAATAATCCAACTTGTTTTGCCGATCAACTTAAGCCGCAATTAATAAGCAATTGACTTTTTGAGAATAGATACATTGTCTATGGCATAATAAGATTGACTGTCGAAAATTTCATTAAGATCGGTTAAGAAACACAAAAGTTATGTGCGCAATTGTTAGCAGCATAGCTGCTGCGCAAATTCCAAGAATTTCTGTATACATGTACTTACAAATACAGCAGCAATAGCAATAGCGAAACCAATCTCCGACATCCTAAAAGGGGAAAACGGATCCATTAGCAAGTACAGGTCTAGAAAGGTCCCTATACAATTCAACGATGCTCAACGCAACGCGTTCCAGAAGCTTAGAAACATATTAGCGTCGGAAGACCTTATACTGATGTACCCGGACTACAAAAAACCATTTGACTTGACCACAGACGCTTCAGCCTATGGCATAGGTGCTGTCCTGTCGCAAAATGGTCGCCCCATTACTATGATATCCCGGTCCTTAAAAGATAGGGAAGCAAACTTCGCTACCAACGAGCGGGAGTTGCTTGCCATCGTCTGGGCATTGGGTAAGTTACGGCACTTCCTTTACGGGGTTAGGGACATAAACATCTTCACTGATCACCAGCCTCTCACGTTCTCGGTATCCGAGAGCAATCCCAATGCAAAAATAAAGCGCTGGAAAGCGCGCATTGATGAAACAGGGGCTAAGCTTTTGTATAAGCCTGGTAAAGAAAATCAGGTAGCGGACGCGCTGTCGCGCCAGAACGTGAACGCCCTGAAGGGTAGCCGCGATGAACCAGAATCTGACGCGGCCACGATTCACAGTGAATTGTCCCTGTCTTACACAATCGATTCAACGGAGAAGCCCCTTAACTGCTTCCGGAACCAGGTTGTATTAGAGGAATCTCGCTTTCCTCTAAAAAGAAATTTCATACTTTTCGGCGAAAAAACCCGCCATTTGATAAACTTTACCGATACGGTCGCCCTCATCAAAACGATAAAGGCCATCATTAACCCAAACGTGGTTAATGCGTTTCACTGTACTCTCCCAATCTTGGCCAGTTTCCAGCACGAGTTGGTAAGAGTCTTTCCGACTACGAAGTTTTGGTATTGCAAAAACTTCGTGGCCGACGTGTTCGACGTCAATGATAGAAGAGAAATCATCACAATCGAGCCCATAGGGCGGCTCAGGAGAATGTAAAACAGGTCATGACGGAGTACTATTTCCCTAAAATGACCAAATTAGCTAATGAAGTGGTCCTTAACTGTAGAATTTGCACGAAAGCAAAATACGACAGACACCCAACGAAGCAGGAACTCGGCCAAACGCCACTTCATTGCCACACATTGACATTTTCTCCACGGACAAAAAATTTTTCCTCACTTGTGTTGACAAGTTCTCGAAGTTTGCGGTAGTCCAGCCTATCGCGTCTCGAACGATAGAAGACACGAGACCACCTCTGCTGGTCTTAATGAATATTTTCCCTTCGGCTAAGCAAGTGTATTGCGACAATGAGCTCGCATTCAAGTCAGAGACTATCAGGTCTCTGCTATTGAATAACTACGGCGTAAGCGTGGTAAATGCGCCTCCCCTTCACAGCACGTCCAACGGACAGGTAGAGCGCTTTCACGGCACTCTTCTGGAGATAGCTAGGTGCTTAAAGCTCCAAAGGGGTATAGTTGACACAGTCGACCTTATCCTGCAGGCCACTACCGAGTATAACAATTCCATTCACTCAGTGGTTGAGAAGAAGCCTAAGGACATCCTGCTTGACTCACTGCCGGAATCCACCCGCGAGGTTAGAGGCAGGATAGAAAGGGCCCAAATCCAGCAGAACGCTAGGGTTAATAAAATGCGTCGGAACAGAGTCTTCGAGGTAGGAGAAAAGGTCCTGGTAAAGACGAACCGCAGACTAGGCAACAAGCTATCGCCTTTGTGCATCGAAAAAAAGGTTGAAGCGGACTTGGGGACAACGGTCCTCATTGGGGGGAGGGTGGTCCACAAGGACAACCTCCGTTGAATTTAAAGCACAGTTTTTTTCATTACCATTCCGATAACAGTAGTTTCAACATTTTAGGATTACGTTCACCATACTTTCAATCATGTCCATGACAACGGCACGGGTGACGGACTACTCGCACGCGGACTACATACTGATTATGGACGGGGACATTCTACTTTGGGACAGTTACGGATACTTACGTCACACCACCAATATCACGGACTATAGGACAATGACCGAGGAGACCATGAAGCTGACGGGAATGTTTCCACAATCCCATATGAGGAAATTGCTGGAAATTGACACTGGACATGTACTGGACATGTTGTCCGCTCTCGATGTGCACCATCGCAAGGTAAGAAGCCTTGACTTCTTGGGAACAGCCCTTAAGGTTGTAGCGGGCACCCCGGACGCAAACGACTTCAGGAAAACAGAACTGACTCAGATGCAACTGGTCACTGCAAGCAATAGACAAATTTCTACAAATTCTAGGATGCAGGAAAAGATTAATCAACTGACCGACACCGTTAACAGAATTATTAAGTCCTCAAAAGAAAAGCAGGCCGACACTGGCCACCTCTTTGAAACCTTAAGCACACGCAATAGAATGATGATAACAGAAATAGGGAACCTTATGCTTACTTTAACCCTAGAAAAAATAAACGTAATAAACCCAACAATAATAGATCATTCTGATCTTATGAATATTCTCACTGACCAAATCACAGGGACCCCTATCACTGACATTTTGGAAGTATCTAATATTAAGGTAGAACGTAAGGACAATGTAATAAGTTTGAAAATCGAGTTCCCTATAATAAGTAAGCAATGCAGAAAGATAACAATTTTCCCAGTCGCTCACAACGGTTCTGTGCTCCAACTCCACGACAATCTTGTGGCCGATTGCGACGGACAGATGTTGGCCGTAGCCAATTGTTCACAAACTGCGACTGCCACATTCTGCAAGCGTTCCAAGAGCATCAGTTGCGCACAAGGCCTCCATGCAGGAGGTACAGCCCATTGCCAAACGCAGCCGAGTCATCTTACCCCCGTCACCATAGTGGACGACGGCATCATCATCATTAACGATCGTAGCGCAATACTCACCTACGACGATTGCAGTGCGACGAAGATAGATGGGACAAACCTCGTCACCTTCTCGTCTCATGCCACCGTAAATGGCACGCGATACTTCAATCGCAAGAGCGTGCAAAATCGGTTTCCGGTGGTAGCGGCATCACCGTTGCTTAACATCAGCGGCCATGACTCGATACTCAGCCTTCCCTACATTCACCGCCTGAGTGAAAACAACCTTAACTACATCAAAGAGGCCAGAGACAGTATTGCAGTCGGAAATACATTGGCGATTTCCTTCGGCATAATGCTGTTGGCCTGTGCTGTGGGGGCTGGAGTCTACTGGCTCCATAGGCTGACAATCAAGCGTCGAAACTCGCGGAAGATCTCGAAGATATTGGAAAACTTAAGCGCGACCGAGGACGGTCGATCCTCGAGAGGGGGAGTAGTTAACCACTGACTATTGGTATGTGCTGACCCAGCGTTCTGGGGAAGCCAATGACCAGAGTCATGTGGCGACGGATATGTCGCAACTATGTCACTGGCCGCGACGGTCATCCGACACCGCACACGAGGCGCTAACGCTGCACTTTTGCGAGAGCGGCGGCAGCGGTTCTGCAGCAGCGACGGCGGCTCTGGGGCAGAGACGGCAACTCTGCAGGCATTGCTTAGATTGATAAAGATTGTATTTTTTAGTCTAAATTTGGAAGCAATAAAAGCGCGACGTATCGTCCACTAAGTCTCCGTTAGTTAACTCATTTTCATATGCATTTTTAAATGCAAGCGGCGAATCCCAAGGTTGCAGACACAAATGCACTAATATACACACACATACACGTTCATTGTTTTCAGTGCTGCTATTTTAATTCGTTTTCTTCTCAGTGCGTCCCAATTATAGGTGTTGCTCTTGAGTAGAGGCGGCGGCAAGTGGTGCAGTATGTAGCGAGTTCGGACCCTATGGACATTTTTTTTTTTTTGATCTGGTGTGGCTGTTGAGTAGAGAAAGCATCAAGGGAACTTTTTTTTTTTAATTTAAGTAAGAGGGTTCAGGGTATCCCCTAGTCGGGAGCTCCCGACATCAACCTCTTACTTGTTATACCCTGAACCCATTGCAAATGGGTAAAAGGGGTATTATGTATTTGTGCAAATGTATATAACAGGCAGAAGGAACTATCTCCGACCCCATAAAATATATATATTCTTGATCAGCATCAACAGCCGAGTCGATTTAGTCATGTCCGTTTGTTTGTCCGTCCGTCCGTCTGTCCGTATGTATGAACGCAAGGATCTCAGAACCTATAAGAGCTAGAGACTTGAAATTTTAGCTGTAGGTCCCCGTGGTGCCCGCGGAGATCGAGTTTGTTTTCGATATTCGATATATTGCCCTGTTTCCAAGTAATCAATAAAAATCGATATCGAAATCTTGTGTTTTGAGCAATTTTGGTAAATAATAAGAGCTAGAGTCAACAAACTTGACATGTAGCTTCTAGAATAGTATATATATATCACAAGTATCTTTCATTTTTTAGCTATCACCACCTCCCCGCTACTACCTCATAGCTAAAAATAAAGTTAATAATCCAGCTTGTATTGCCCTCCAATTAAAGCCGCAATTTAAATGCAAAAGACTTTTTGAGAATACACAGATATTTTATGGGACAATAAGATGTACTGTCGAAAATTTCATTAAGACCGGTTACGAAACACAAAAGTTATATGTTTTGGTTGTACACGTACAATTGCGATTGTTTGTTTTGTGTGCTAATTTTTTAATTTGCTTTTATTCTCATCAAGACTCAATTATTGGTGTAGATGATGGGTAGATGCGGCGGCAAGTTGTACGGT
The DNA here is from genome assembly GCA_035045885.1 of Drosophila borealis. Lineage (NCBI taxonomy): Eukaryota > Metazoa > Arthropoda > Insecta > Diptera > Drosophilidae > Drosophila > Drosophila borealis. The sequence goes on from JAWNOR010000303.1 coordinate 205,297, forward strand.
CTGTTACGAGTTCGAACCCTACCATGGAAACTATTTTTGTTTTTTGGCTGGTTTGGCTGTTGCGTAGAGCCGGCAGCAAGTAATGAGCTCAATTGCGAGTTCGAGCCCTGCCAAGGGAACTTTGTTTTTAATTTATCTTTATTACTACTAAAGCAAACGAGCGCGTAACGCGATCTGCATTTGGTGTTAGAATAAGGGGGTTCAGGCAAAAACAATATAAACACTAAGATGAGTAACGCCATACAACAAAATGCTACTATGTAGCTTGGTTTTTTGAAATTTGAGTACGAAAACGACATCAGTATCAGTGCGCTCCCACAACCGAAAGGGCGAAAAGCTAAAAATAGAATGTACTCACAGCTTCGGCTCTATGAAGGCCATGCAAGCAATTAAGTTTGTATGTGTGTGATACATAGCAGCATATTTGAATGTGTTGTTATTCTCCGCTCTGAATTTAGCTGGCACAGAAATTAATTTTCTTAGTTTTCTAGCGCTGATCATGCATGACCTATCCCTAATTTGTATTCACATATGAATGCATGTTCTGTACTGAGGTTGGCTCCGTAGAAAATCTGTTTTTTAAAACCGATGTAAATATTTATATAATTTCTTTAAATTTAATGTTTAAATATTTATTATTATTTTTACTTTATTAAAAACTAGCGGGTATAACCCGGCCTTGCCCGTGGCACGTATGTTATAAAATCAATGTTCTCAAACAAATTTGAAATGATTTTGAAAATGATCGGACGGTAAACAAACAACTTTCATACATCCGTTTTCCGCCAATTTACCACTGTTACGAGTGGAATTTCCCAAATCGCTGAAACACGTATTTATTACATTCTTATGTAGAGCTTTGAAAATAAGTTTAAAGCATATCGGACACAATTTAAAATTTCGTACAAAAAATCTTTGAGCCGCATTCCACCCGAAAAAGTTTGGATTCTGCAAAAAGTGTGAAACACGTCTCAAATGATTTTTCTTATAGATCTTTGGGAACGAATTTGAGCGCGAAACGTCACCCACCAAATTTTTAACCTCCATTTCCACCAAGGAGGAACGGATTCTTCGAAAAGTGTGAGACACCCCTTAAATGAATTTGAACAAAGATCTTTGAAAATAAGTGTGGGGCCGATCGGATGGTAAACAAAAAACTTTCATACAACCTTTTTCCGCCAATTTACCACTGTTACGGGTGGAATTTTCCAAATCGCTGAATTACGTATTTATTAAGTTCTTATGTTGAGCTTTGAAAATAAGTTTGAAGAAAATCGGACACAACTTAAAACTTCGCCGAAAAAATCTTTAAATCGCATTCCCCCCAAAGAAGTTTGAAATCTGCGAAAAGTGCGAAACACGTATCAAATGATTTTTCTTATAGATTTCTGGAAATGAATTTGAGCGCGAAACGTCACCCACCAAATCTTTGACCTCCATTTCCACCAAGGAGGAACGGATTTTCCTAACAGTGTGAGACACCCCTCAAATGAATTTGAACAAAGATCTTTGAAAATAAGTTTGAGGCTGATCGGATGGTAAACAAAAAAGTTACATACAAACGTTTTTCGTCATTTTTCCACACTTGCGGGTGGAATTTCCCGAAACCCCGTCTTAACGTGCACCTACATCACATAAGGTAGCTACAGTGAAAATTTCAGCGTCCTAGCTCTTACGGTTTGGGCTGTGCGTTGATCACCAATCAGTCAGTCAGTCAGTCAGTCAGTCAGTCAGGACAAACAGTTATATATATAGAGATAAAAGAGTGCCAAAAAATATAAATATGGTAAATTAAATACGTCGGTAGCTAGTTCGACCGGCAGAGAAAAAAATAATTGAAGCAAAACAAAAATTGATAAAATGAATCTGTAGAAACAAAAAATTTGCACTCTTATTTAATTTATTTTTATGCCCGGAACCCATTGAAAATGGTTAAAAGGGGTATAATTTTTTTGTGCAAATGTATGTAACAGGCAGAAGGAAGCATCTCCGACCCCATAAAGTAAATATATTCTTGATCAGCATCAACAGCCGAATCGATCTAGCAATGTCCGTCTGACTGTCCGTCCGTATGTAAGAACGCAAGGATCTCATAAGCTATAAGAGCTAGAGACTTGAAATTTTAGCTGTATGTCCTCCTAGTGCCCGCGGAGATCGAGTTTATTTCCGATGTTCGATATCTTGCCCGTTTCCAAGTAATCAATAAAAATCGATATCGAAATCCTGTTTTTGAGCAATTTTGGTAAATAATAAGAGTTAGAGTCAACAAACTTGACATGTAGCTTCTAGGATAGTATATATATATGAAGTATCTTTCATTTTATGGCTATCACCACCTCCCCGCTACTACCTAATAGCTAAAAATCAAGTTAATAATCCAACTTGTATTGCCTTCCAATTTAAGCCGCAATTTAAATGCAATAGACTTTTTGAGAATATACAGATATTTTATGGGACAATAAGATGTACTGTCGAAAATTTCATTAAGACCGGTTAAGAAACACAAAAGTTATATGTTTTGGTTGCGCACGTGTTAGCAGAAGCTATCGCAGATTCCAAGAATTTCCGTATACATGTACACACACACACATTCATGGCCGTCTGCTTTGAATTTTATCAACAGCATTGCAATTGCGATTGTTTGTTTTCTGTGCTAATTTTTTAATTTGCTTTTTTTCTCATGAAGAGACGCTCTGACTTTAGCTGACACAGAAATTAATTTTCTTAGTTTTCTAGCGCTGATCATGCATGACCTATCCCAAATTTGTATTCACATATGAATGCATGTTCTGTACTGAGGCTTCGTAGCTCCGTGGCTCCGTAGAAAATCTGTTTTTTAAAACCGATGCAAATATTTATATAATTTCTTTAAATTTAATGTTTATTTATTTATTATTATTTTTACTTTATTAGAAATAAAAGAGTGCCAAAAAATATAAATATGGTAAATTAAATACGTCGGTAGCTAGTTCGACCGGCAGAGAAAAAAATAATTGAAGCAAAACAAAAATTGATAAAATGAATCTGTAGAAACAAAAAATTTGCACTCTTATTTAATTTATTTTTATGCCCGGTACCCATTGAAAATGGTTAAAAGGGGTATTATGTATTTGTGCAAATGTATGTAACAGGCAGAAGGAAGCATCTCCGACCCCATAAAGTAGATATATTCTTGATCAGCATCAACAGCCGAGTCGATTTAGTCATGTCCGTTTGTTTGTCCGTCCGTATGTATGAACGCAAGGATCTCATAAGCTATAAGAGCTAGAGACTTGAAATTTTAGCTGTAGGTCCTCCTAGTGCCCGCGGAGATCGAGTTTATTTCCGATGTTCGATATCTTGCCCCGTTTCCAAGTAATCAATAAAAATCGATATCGAAATCCTGTTTTTGAGCAATTTTGGTAAATAATAAGAGTTAGAGTCAACAAACTTGACATGTAGCTTCTAGGATAGTATATATATATGAAGTATCTTTCATTTTATGGCTATCACCACCTCCCCGCTACTACCTCATAGCTAAAAATCAAGTTAATAATCCAACTTGTATTGCCCTCCAATTTAAGCAATTTCGGAAAATAATATGAGCTAGAGTCACCGAACTTGACATGTAGCTTCTAGAATAGTATATATATATCAAGTATCTTTCATTTTGTACCTATCGCCACCTCCCCGTTACCATCGCATATCCATTAATCAAGTTAATAATCAAACTTGTTTTCCCGATCAACTTAAGCCGCAATTAATAAGCAATTGACTTTTTGAGAATAGATAAATTGTCTATGGCATAATAAGATGGACTGTCGAAAATTTCATTAAGATCGGTTAAGAAACACAAAAGTTATGTGCGCAATTGTTAGCAGCATAGCTGCTGCGCAAATTCCAAGAATTTCTGTATACATGTACACACACTTACACGTTCATTGTTTTCAGTGCTGCTATTTTAATTCGGTTTCTTCTCAGTGCGTCCCAATTATAGGTGTGGTTCTTGAGTAGAGGTGGCGGCAAGTGGTGCAGTATGTAGCGAGTTCGGACCCTATGGAAAACATTTTTTTTTTTTTTTGATCTGGTGTGGCTGTTGAGTAGAGAAAGCATCAAGGGAACTTTTTTTTTTAAATTTAAGTAAGAGGGTTCAGGGTATCCCCTAGTCGGGAGCTCCCGACATCAACCTCTTACTTGTTATACCCTGAACCCATTGAAAATGGGTAAAAGGGGTATTATGTATTTGTGCAAATGTATATAACAGGCAGAAGGAACTATCTCCGACCCCATAAAGTATATATATTCTTGATCAGCATCAACAGCCGAGTCGGTTTAGTCATGTCCGATTGTTTGTCCGTCCGTCCGTCTGTCCGTATGTATGAACGCAAGGATCTCAGAACCTATAAGAGCTAGAGACTTGAAATTTTAGCTGTATGTCCTCCTAGTGCCCGCGGAGATCGAGTTTGTTTTCGATATTCGATATATTGCCCTGTTTCCAAGTAATCAAAAAAAATCGATATCGAAATCCTGTGTTTTGAGCAATTTTGGTAAATAATAAGAGTTAGAGTCAACAATCTTGACATGTAGCTTCTAGGATAGTATATATATATGAAGTATCTTTTATTTTTTAGCTATCACCACCTCCCCGCTACTACCTCATAGCTAAAAATCAAGCTAATAATCCAACTTGTATTGCCCTCCAATTAAAGCCGCAATTTAAATGCAAAAGACTTTTTGAGAATACACAGATATTTTATGTGACAATAAGATGTACTGTCGAAAATTTCATTAAGACCGGTTACGAAACACAAAAGTTATATGTTTTGGTTGCACACGTGTTAGCAGCAGCTAGCGCAGATTCCAAGAATTTCTGAATACATGTACACACACACACATATTCATGCGCGTCTGCTTTGAATTCTATCAACAGCATTGCAATTGCGATTGTTTGTTTTCTGTGCTAATTTTTTAATTTGCTTTTTTTCTCATGAAGACTCAATTATTGGTGTAGATGATGGGTAGATGCGGCGGCAAGTTGTACGGTCTGTTACGAGTTCGAACCCTACCATGGGAACTATTTTTGTTTTTTGGCTGGTTTGGCTGTTGCATAGAGCCGGCAGCAAGTAATGAGCTCAATTGCGAGTTCGAGCCCTGCCAAGGGAACTTTGTTTTAATTTATCTTTATTACTACTATAGCAAACGAGCGCGTAGCGCGATCTGCATTTGGTGTTGGAATAAGGGGGTTCAGGAAAAAACAATATAAACACTAAGATGAGTAACGCCATACAACAAAATGCTACTATGTAGCTTGGTTTTTTGAAATTTGAAAACGACATCAGTATCAGTGCGCTCTCACAACCGAAAGAGCGAAAAGCTAAAAATAGAATGTACTCACAGCTTCGGCTCTATGAAGGCCATGCAAGCAATTATGTTTGTATGTGTGTGATACATAGCAGCATATTTGAATGTGTTGTTATTCTCCGCTCTGACTTTAGCTGGCACAGAAATTAATTTTCTTAGTTTTCTAGCGCTGATCATGCATGACCTATCCCAAATTTGTATTCACATATGAATGCATGTTCTGTACTGAGGCTCCGTAGCTCCGTGGCTCCGTAGAAAATCTGTTTTTTAAAACCGATGCAAATATTTATATAATTTCTTTAAATTTAATGTTTATTTATTTATTATTATTTTTACTTTATTAGAAATAAAAGAGTGCCAAAAAATATAAATATGGTAAATTAAATACGTCGGTAGCTAGTTCGACCGGCAGAGAAAAAAATAATTGAAGCAAAACAAAAATTGATAAAATGAATCTGTAGAAACAAAAAATTTGCACTCTTATATAATTTATTTTTATGCCCGGAACCCATTGAAAATGGTTAAAAGGGGTATAATTTTTTTGTGCAAATGTATGTAACAGGCAGAAGGAAGCATCTCCGACCCCATAAAGTAAATATATTCTTGATCAGCATCAACAGCCGAATCGATCTAGCCATGTCCGTCTGACAGTCCGTCCGTATGTAAGAACGCAAGGATCTCATAAGCTATAAGAGCTAGAGACTTGAAATTTTAGCTGTAGGTCATCCTAGTGCCCGCGGAGATCGAGTTTATTTCCGATGTTCGATATCTTGCCCCGTTTCCAAGTAATCAATAAAAATCGATATCGAAATCCTGTTTTTGAGCAATTTTGGTAAATAATAAGAGTCAGAGTCAACAAACTTGACATGTAGCTTCTAGGATAGTATATATATATGAAGTATCTTTCATTTTATGGCTATCACCACCTCCCCGCTACTACCTCATAGCTAAAAATCAAGTTAATAATCCAACTTGTATTGCCCTCCAATTTAAGCAATTTCGGAAAATAATATGAGCTAGAGTCGCCGAACTTGACAAGTAGCTTCTAGAATAGTATATATATATCAAGTATCTTTCATTTTGTACCTATCGCCACCTCCCCGTTACCATCGCATATCCATAAATCAAGTTAATAATCCAACTTGTTTTCCCGATCAACTTAAGCCGCAATTAATAAGCAATTGACTTTTTGAGAATAGATAAATTGTCTATGGCATAATAAGATGGACTGTCGAAAATATTATTAAGATCGGTTAGAAACACAAAAGTTATGTGCGCAATTGTTAGAAGCATTGCTGCTGCGCAAATTCCAAGAATTTCTGTATACATGTACACACACTTACACGTTCATTGTTTTCAGTGCTGCTATTTTAATTCGTTTTCTTCTCAGTGCGTCCCAATTATAGGTGTGGTTCTTGAGTAAAGGTGGCGGCAAGTGGTGCAGTATGTAGCGAGTTCGGACCCTATGGAAATCATTTTTTTTTTTTTGATCTGGTGTGGCTGTTGAGTAGAAAAAGCATCAAGGGAACTTTTTTTTTTAAATTTAAGTAAGAGGGTTCAGTGTATCCCCTAGTCGGGAGCTCCCGACATCAACCTCTTACTTGTTATACCCTGAACCCATTGAAAATGGGTAAAAGGGGTATTATGTATTTGTGCAAATGTATATAACAGGCAGAAGGAACTATCTCCGACCCCATAAAGTATATATATTCTTGATCAGCATCAACAGCCGAGTCGATTTAGTCATGTCCGTTTGTTTGTCCGTCCGTCCGTCTGTCCGTATGTATGAACGCAAGGATTTCAGAACCTATAAGAGCTAGAGACTTAAAATTTTAGGTGTAGGTCCCCGTGGTGCCCGCGTAGAACGAGTTTGTTTTCGATATTCGATATATTGCCCTGTTTCCAAGTAATCAATAAAAATCGATATCGAAATCCTGTGTTTTGAGCAATTTTGGTAAATAATAAGAGCTAGAGTCAACAAACTTGACATGTAGCTTCTAGAATAGTATATATATATCACAAGTATCTTTCATTTTTTAGCTATCACCACCTCCCCGCTACTACCTCATAGCTAAAAATCAAGTTAATAATCCAGCTTGTATTGCCCTCCAATTTAAGCCGCAATTTAAATGCAATAGACTTCTTGAGAATATACAGATATTTTATGGGACAATAAGATGTACTGTCGAAAATTTTATTAAGACCGGTTACGAAACACAAAAGGTATATGTTTTGGTTGCACACGTGTTAGCAGCAGCTAGCGCAGATTCCAAGAATTTCTGTATACATGTACACACATATTCATGCGCGTCTGCTTTGAATTCTATCAACAGCATTGCAATTGCGATTGTTTGTTTTTCGTGCTGATTTGTTAATATGCTTTTTTTCTCATCAAGACTCAATTATTGGTGTAGATGATGGGTAGATGCGGCGGCAAGTAGTACGGTCTGTTACGAGCTCGAACCCTACTGTGGAAACTATTTTTGTTTTTTGGCTGGTTTGGCTATTGCGTAGAGCCGGCAGCAAGTAATGAGCTCAATTGCGAGTTCGAGCCCTGCCAAGGGAACTTTGTTTTAATTTATCTTTATTACTACTGAAGCAAACGAGCGCGTAGCGCGATCTGCATTTGGTGTTGGAATAAGGGGGTTCAGGCAAAAACAATATAAACACTAAGATGAGTAACGCCATACAACAAAATGCTACTATGTAGCTTGGTTTATTGAAATTTGAGTACGAAAACGACATCAGTATCAGTGCGCTCTCACAACCGAAAGAGCGAAAAGCTAAAAATAGAATGTACTCACAGCTTCGGCTCTATGAAGGCCATGCAAGCAATTATGTTTGTATGTGTGTACATAGCACCATATTTGAGTGTGTTGTTATTCTCCGCTCTGACTTTAGCTGGCACAGAAATCAATTTTCTTAGTTTTCTAGCGCTGATCATGCATGACCTATCCCAAATTTGTATTCACATATGAATGCATGTTCTGTACTGAGGTTGGCTCCGTAGAAAATCTGTTTTTTAAAACCGATGCAAATATTTATAAAATTTCTTTAAATTTAATGTTTAAATATTTATTATTATTTTTACTTTATTAAAAATAAAAGAGTGACAAAAAATATAAATAGGTTAAATTAAATACGTCGGTAGCTAGTTCGACCGGCAGAGAAAAAAATAATTGAAGCAAAACAAAAATTGATAAAATGAATCTGTAGAAACAACAAATTTGCACTCTTATTTAATTTATTTGTATGCCCGGAACCCATTGAAAATGGTTAAAAGGGGTATAATTTTTTTGTGCAAATGTATGTAACAGGCTGAAGGAAGCATCTCCGACCCCATAAAGTAAATATATTCTTGATCAGCACCAACAGCCGAATCGATCTAGCCATGTCCGATATTCGATAACTTGCCCCGTTTCCAAGTAATCAATAAAAATCGATATCGAAATCTTGCTATTTGAGCAATTTCGGAAAATAATATGAGCTAGAGTCAACGAACTTGACATGTAGCTTCTAGAATAGTATATATATATCAAGTATCTTTCATTTTGTACCTATCGCCACCTCCCCGCTACCATCGCATATCCATAAATCAAGTTAATAATCCAACTTGTTTTGCCGATCAACTTAAGCCGCAATTAATAAGAATTTGACTTTTTGAGAATAGATAAATTGTCTATGGCATAATAAGATGTACTGTCGAAAAGTTCATTAAGATCGGTTAAGAAACAAAAGTTATGTGCGCACGTGTTAGCAGCATAGCTGCTGCGCAAATTCTAAGAATTTCTGTGTGCATGTGCACACACAAATTCATGCACGTCTGCTTTGTATTTTATCAACAGTATTCCAATTGCGATTGAATTGTTTTTTCTTGGAGGACATTTTTTTTTATCTGGCGTGGCTGTTGATTAGAGAAAGCATCAAGGGAACTTTTTTTTTTTAATTTATCTTTATTAATACGAGTAAGAGGGTTCAGGGTATCCCCTAGTCGGGAGTTCCCGACAGCAACCTCTTACTTGTTATACCCTGAACCCATTGAAAATGGGTAAAAGGGGTATTATGTATTTGTGCAATTGTATATAACAGGCAGAAGGAACTATCTCCGACCCCATAAAGTATATATATTCTTGACCAGTATCAACAGCCGAGTCGATTTAGTCATGTCCGTTTGTTTGTCCGTCCGTCCGTCTGTCCGTATGTTTGAACGCAAGGATGTCAGAACCTATAAGAGCTAGAGACTTGAAATTTTAGCTGTAGGTCCCCGTGGTGCCCGCGTAGAACGAGTTTGTTTTCGATATTCGATATATTGCCCTGTTTCCAAGTAATCAATAAAAATCGATATCGAAATCCTGTGTTTTGAGCAATTTCGGAAAATAATATGAGCTAGAGTCACCGAACTTGATATGTAGCTTCTAGAATAGTATATATATATCAAGTATCTTTCATTTTGTACCTATCGCCACCTCCCCGCTACCATCGCATATCCATAAATCAAGTTAATAATCCAACTTGTTTTGCCGATCAACTTAAGCCGCAATTAATAAGCAATTGACTTTTTTAGAATAGATAAACTGTCTATGGCATAATAAGATGTACTGTCGAAAATTTCATTAAGATCGGTTAAGAAACAAAAGTTATGTGCGCACGTGTTAGCAGCATAGCTGCTGCGCGAATTCTAAGAATTTCTGTGTGCATGTACACACACAAATTCATGCACGTCTGCTTTGAATTCTATCAACAGTATTGCAATTGCGATTGAATTGTTTTCTGTGCTGCTATTTTAATTCGTTTTCTTCTCAGTGCGTCTCAATTATAGGTGTGGCATCTGAGTGGAGGCGGCGGCAAGTGGTGCAGTATGTAGCGAGTTCAAACCCTATGGGGGACATTTTTTTTTTGATCTGGCGTGGCTGTTGAGTAGAGAAAGCATCAAGGGATCTTTTTTTTTTTTAATTTATCTCTATGAATACGAGTAAGAGGGTTCAGGGTATCCCCTAGTCGGGAGCTCCCGACAGCAACCTCTTACTTGTTATACCCTGAACCCATTAAAAATGGGTATTATGTATTTGTGCAAATGTATATAACAGGCAGAAGGAACTATCTCCGACCCCATAAAGTATATATATTCTTGACCAGCATCAACAGCCGAGTCGATTTAGTCATGTCCGTTTGTTTGTCCGTCCGTCCGTCTGTCCGTATGTATGAACGCACGGATCTCAGAACCTATAAGAGCTAGAGACTTGAAATTTTAGCTGTAGGTCCCCGTGGTGCCCGCGGAGAACGAGTTTGTTTTCGATATTCGATATATTGCCCTGTTTCCAAGTAATCAATAAAAATCGATATCGAAATCCTGTGTTTTGAGCAATTTTGGTAAATAATAAGAGCTAGAGTCAACAAACTTGACATGTAGCTTCTAGAATAGTATATATATATCAAGTATCTTTCGTTTTTTAGCTATCACCACCTCCCCGCTACTACCTCATAGCTAAAAGTCAAGTTAATAATCCAACTTGTGTTGCCCTCCAATTTAAGCCGCAATTTAAATGCAATAGACTTTTTGAGAATACACAGATATTTTATGGGACAATAAGACGTACTGTCGAAAATTTCATTAAGACCGGTTAAGAAACACAAAAGTTATATGTTTTGGTTGCACACGTGTTAGCAGCAGCTATCGCAGATTCCAAGAATTTCTGTATACATGTACACACACACATTCATGCGCGTCTGCTTTGAATTCTATCAACAGCATTGCAATTGCGATTGTTTGTTTTCTTTGCTGAGTTTTTAATTTGCTTTTTTTCTCTCTTCCCTACCGTGGAAACTATTTTTGTTTTTTGGCTGGTTTGGCTGTTGCGTAGAGCCGGCAGCAAGTAATGCGGTCAATTGCGAGTTCGAGCCCTGCCAAGGGAACTGTCTGGTTACGCAGCCAAAACAACTGGAGCGACCTCGCAACTGATAAGAGCAGCATCTAAATTTTATCTTATAATACTCGCTCTGCAAAGCAATTGCCTAAATTTCGCTCTTAAGAATGCATTTACATAGAGCTGCCGCTCTTCGCTGTAACGATCGTTTTATTGCCCTAGCTTTACTTATGCGAAGGCCTCGATGCTGCGCATCGAGTTAGTTAAGTTCGTTCGCTTCATGCATTTGGTACGCATCGGCCACTTGCATTACTCAAAATTATAATTAATAATTGTCGCTTCGCTAAAATTGGCACGTACTAATTCGGGTTCGCTTGCCTATATATATAAACTATTGTTCTTAAATAATAAGCACAGACCAATTCGGGTCTGCCTGCTTCTCGCAACTTTAAGAAATATAAAAACAGTTTGAACACAAAAAATAATTAGTTAATTATTTCTATTTGATCTTTTTATTTTTGTTGTTGTAAGATTATTTGCTTTACATTAAAGCAATAATCTTAAAAGACACCACCTGGCATTTCGTTTTGTGCACTTTATATACATATGTACATACTTATCGCCGTCGCTTTGCCTACTCTTTCGGTCGCTTAAAGTCTTTGCTTATTCGTACGGTACTTATGTAAAAGCTATTGCCGTTGCTTCGTTACATAGCTTGACATTTTTTTGAACGGTTTGCATGTACTAGCGATCACCGTTGTTAGTAACTCAGCTAGTTTCGCACGCGCTTTCTATCACGCTTCTAATGGCAAGCGAAAATAATGCCTCTAGTGCAGTGCCCTCTGCAAACAGGGTGACCTTTCTGAAGCGCAAAGCCATTTCAATTTATGACAGTTTGCAAACACTTCGAAATGCTATAACTAATTCGCCACTTAGTGCAATTGATGAGTGCGGTCTTAGTGTTAGGCTGAAGCAAATCGAGCGGCTTCTGACCTCATTTGATATTACTCACACTAGCCTCGAAGAACTAGACTTTGATGAAGTCGGTAACCAATTGCGTGAGGACTTCGACGAGTTAGCAGTTTCTATGGAAATTTCGGTTCGGAGTGAAATTGCGAAACGTGTCTCAACATTGCCCTGCTCAACATTTCGCGACCAATCTGTGCTGCCCTCGCAGACAGTTAGAGCTAAGGCACCGCCGACACTACCCTCAATAAAGTTGCCTACGTTCAGTGGTGGTTACACAGAATGGGCCGACTTTTATTCTATGTTCACAACCGTCATAGAAAATCATCCAGATTTAGCAGATATCGAAAAGCTGCAGCATCTTCGATCGTGCCTGAAGGATACAGCGCTGTACGCGATTCGATCATTGGAAATAACAAACGATAATTATGCCATAGCACTTAATTTGTTGGAGAAAAGGTTTAATAACAGACGTTTGGTTTTTCAGGCACACATACTAGAGATATTGGGGCTCAAGAGGGTGGCAGGTGGATCGGCCGTGTCGTTAAGGGAGTTATCCGACCAATTCAACGCACATATTCGCGCGTTAAAGAGCATGGGCAGCACCGAACAGATCGCTGGATGCATCATTGTGCAGATTATTCTACAAAAGCTGGACCCAATATCACAAGCCAAATGGGAAGAAAGGCTAGAGGATTCGTCGTTCGTCAACTTAATACCATCGTGGGAGCATATGGCTACGTTTCTGGAGCAGAGATGCCGAACAATGGAAACAGTAAATTTTGCTATGGCAAGCTATGCCCCTAGCCATCAGGTGGGAAAAACTAGAGCAATTAACAGTAGATCGTCATTTATCGCCACTAACCACGACGCCCATGTCTGCGTATTTTGTGACAGCCCTGGTCATAATATATATAATTGTTCTCGATTTGGAAATTTGACCCCTGCATTACGGCTTAGGGAGGCAAAACGAGTTGCATTGTGCTTGAATTGCCTAAAGAAAGGTCATAAATTGCGATCATGCAGCTCTGGATGCTGTCGGACCTGCGGGGCGAAACATCATTCGCTGCTGCATTTAAATAATTCGGTATTTCCGTCTGGTCAGCTGACTGAGCCTGCAAATTCATCGCAGATAGCCCATGCCTCTTTCGCTAAGTCATCGCCATCTACCTCCACATCTCTTGTTGCCCAGTATTTCAGTAGTGATGTTGTCGTCTTGGCTACGGCTATGATCTTTGTTAAAACTCGCTCCGGCACTTTGATACCTTGTCGTGCCCTTTTGGATTCTGGTTCTCAGCTTCACCTTATAACGTCGCGCCTTGCTCAACAGCTTCAGCTAAAGAAGCACAAGTCCTCAGCCATTGTCTCTGGTCTAGGAGATTCTCGTTTTGAAACAGAAGGAAACACGGTCACTATCACAATACAGTCTCAAGTCTCTGAATACTCAACATGCCTTACAGCTCTGGTAGCGCCTAACATAACTGATAGTCAACCGAGTTTTGCTATCAACACGACGAATTGGAACATTCCCGATAACATAAAACTTGCAGATCCGTCTTTCTTTAAACCTCAACGCGTGGACTTGCTACTTGGAGCTAGCCTGTTTTACGACCTTCTCAGCGTCGGCCAGATAAGGCTTCTCCCAGGACTACCGTGTCTTCAAAAAACACGGCTTGGTTGGGTAGTTTCTGGAGGCGGACCGCGCTTGAGTGGTTCTATGTTAATGGCAAAGCATACTGCGGGCAAACTTGAGTCAAGTTCTGAAGAACGTGCTGATGAATTGGTTCGAAGATTTTGGGAGATAGAATCCTGCTTGGAAAGTACACCTACCTCTTCAAAGGAAGAAAACATCTGTGAAGAACACTTCGTAAAGACTCATATCAGACTGCCTAGTGGCCAATATTCAGTTCGTTTACCCTTCAAGCAAAGTTTGGAATGTCTGGGGACGTCATACCAACAAGCCTTTCGTCGGTTCCTGACCCTGGAACGCAAACTACAAAATCGTCCAGATCTGAAGATTCAATATTCAAACTTCCTAAAGGAATATTTGGATCTTGGTCATATGTCGCCTGTTGCTCCAGAGTCTATAGGACTTTGTCAATACTTTCTTCCTCATCACTGTGTCTTTAAAGAAGACAGTTCAACGACAAAATTGCGAGTCGTTTTCGACGGCTCAACAGCTACCTCGTCAGGTTATTCATTAAATGAACTATTGATGGCTGGACCTGTTATTCAAAGCTCGCTGTTTCATATCCTTCTTCGCTTTCGTAATTTCCCGATCGCCCTAACAGGGGATATTGGAAAAATGTATCGCTGCGTACGCGTTTCCGCACCGGATGATTTTCTCCAATGCATTCTGTGGCGAGACTCGCCAGAACATGATATAAAGATTTTTAAGCTGGATACAGTTACATACGGAACAAAGCCAGCTTCATTCCTCTCCATCCGTGCTATGCATCAGCTGTCTATGGATGAGGAAACTAATTTTCCAATTGGATCTCGGATTTTGCGGCGTGACTTCTACGTTGATGACCTCATTTCAGGGGGTGATTCAATTCAGGAAGCAAAGGAAATTCTTAATCAGACGGCTGGAATCTTGGCAAGTGGGGGCTTCAAGTTGCGAAAGTGGTGCTCAAACAATGCTGCTGTACTGAAAGGGATACCCGTAGAGGACAGAGAATCTTCTCTAAAGTTTGATGATGGTAGCGACATCACCAAAACTCTTGGACTCGCTTGGGACTCAGCGTCGGATCGGTTGTTGTTTTCTTTTTCGTCCATTCAGCAGAGATCTAAACCATCCAAAAGATCAATACTATCGACCATAGCTCGCTTGTATGACCCACTTGGACTCATAGGGCCGGTAATTGCCAAGGCTAAAATCTTTATGCAGCAGATCTGGAAGGAGAAGCTTGAGTGGGACGAGAGCTTGCCATCATCACTAGCAACAGCTTGGCATGATCTTTGCTGCAGTTTTGAGAAGGCACAGTTTCTTTAATTTCCTCGTCTCGTGTCAATACCTGCAGCAGAGTTAGAAGTTCACGGTTTCTGCGACGCCAGCATCGAAGCATATGGGGCCTGTGCCTACGTCCTTTCTCGACAAACATCAGCCAGTTGTCAGTTGTTGTGCTCCAAATCGCGTGTAGCTCCTCTGAAAACAATCACCGTTCCAAAGCTAGAGCTCTGTGGCGCCGTCTTATTATCTAATCTCATGCGTGAGATATCTAAAATGAATCTGTTCGATGGAAAATTCTACTGTTGGTCGGATTCTTCTGTATGCCTTTCCTGGATAAGGACCGAGCCCTGCAAGCTCAATGTGTTTGTGGCTAATCGCGTCACAGCAATTCAAGAGCTAACTAATGGCATGGAATGGCGTTACGTGCCTACTTCACTCAACCCGGCAGATATACTCTCGAGAGGATCTACGCCCAGTGAATTAGATCAATCGTCACTGTGGTTCAACGACCCAGAATTTCTAGTTAAAAACAAATTGGACTGGCCTGCTTCTTGCTTGTCAGAAAGGACTGAACTCGAACTTAAAAAAAGGGTCCTTATTGCGCCATCTCCCTTCGTTGATATAACTGCCACTTGTAAATACGTCAACTCATTTGATACAATGCAGCGTATATTCGGATATATTTATAAATTCATACACAGAAGCAGGCATCCTGGACTAACAGTGTCTGATATACAACATGGGACCCAACTCTTACTAAGGCTCGTCCAGAGAGCACACCTGTGGGAAGAGATCAAATCATTGCAATCGAGAAGAGTTGTTAAACCGTCCAGTTGTATCGCATCACTTAACCCCTTTTTGGATGATTTCGGTATTCTTAGAGTTGATGGGCGCTTGAAAAACTCTTTGCTGGATTTCGACGCTCGCCATCCAATAATTCTCCCGCGTCACCATCCCATCACAGACTCAGTCATCACACGGTTTCACAATCGGGACTTACACGCTGGTCCACGGGCACTTCTTGCTCATATTCGGTTGCAGTATTGGCCGATTGGTGGAAGGAAGACCGTATCCAAGGTGGTTGGAAAATGTGTGAGATGCTTTCGTGCCAAGCCTCGATTGATAGAGCATATAATGGCTGATCTGCCCAAAGAACGTTTGACTGCTTGTCGAGCCTTTGAAGTCTCTGGCGTTGACTATTGTGGACCATTTTTCTATAAGCCAGACGTACGAAATAAAGCTCCAGTCAAATGTTACATGGCTGTCTTCGTCTGCTTCGCGACTAAAGCGGTTCACCTGGAACTGGTCAAGGATCTGTCGATAGCTTCATTCTTGAATGCGCTTAAGAGGTTTATATCGACTCGAGGCAGGCCATCTCAGATATGGTCGGATAACGCTACCAACTTTGTCGGCGCCAAAAACGAGCTTCTGGATCTCAAGCGTCTATTCATAAGTCGCAATCATATTGAGTCAGTGCATAAATTTTGCATGGCTGATTCCATTGATTGGAAATTTATACCTCCTCGTTCACCGCATTTTGGCGGCCTTTGGGAAGCAGCAGTGAAGACAGCGAAACATCATTTTTATCGTGCTGTTGGATCTTGTGTTCTCAACTTCAAAGAGTTTCGCACCCTAGTCTGCCACATAGCATCGATAATTAATTCCAGGCCATTGTTTCCTCTTTCAGAAGATCCAGCAGATCTAGATGTGCTCACTCCAGCTCATTTCTTGATTGGTGGACCCAGCTCATCGTTCGTTGAACCTGATGTGACGCACCTTCAATTCAATCGTCTGGATGGCTGGCAACGCGTAACATACCTCCAACAACTGTTTTGGTCTCGCTGGCGTGAAGAATACTTAACACTGCTTCAGCAGCGCTCCAAATGGCGTACTCCGAAACCAGGCCTATGCGTCAACGACATAGTCCTGGTAAAGGATGAAAATCTGCCGCCTCTAAGGTGGCCACTGGCGAGAATCACGGAGTTAATCGTGGGAAAGGATGGAGTCGCTCGAGTAGCCATTTTGCGCACCGCAACAGGAGAAACGAGAAGAGCTGCAAACAAGCTATGCCTACTGCCCATCAGGGAATCTGTTGAAAGCCCATGCCTTCCAACGGGGGAGAATGTCTGGTTACGCAGCCAAAACAACTGGAGCGACCTCGCAACTGATAAGAGCAGCATCTTAATTTTATCTTATAATACTCGCTCTGCAAAGCAATTGCCTAAATTTCGCTCTTAAGAATGCATTTACATAGAGCTGCCGCTCTTCGCTGTAACGATCGTTTTATTGCCCTAGCTATACTTATGCGAAGGCCTCGATGCTGCGCATCGAGTTAGTTAAGTTCGTTCGCTTCATGCATTTGGTACGCATCGGCCACTTGCATTACTCAAAATTATAATTAATAATTGTCGTTTCGCTAAAATTGGCACGTACTAATTCGGGTTCGCTTGCCTATATATATAAACTATTGTTCTTAAATAATAAGCACAGACCAATTCGGGTCTGCCTGCTTCTCGCAACTTTAAGAAATATAAAAACAGTTTGAACACAAAAAATAATTAGTTAATTATTTCTATTTGTGAAAGCTATTGAAAAAGCTCAATAGCGCAACAGGAACTTTGTTTTTAATTTATCTTTATTATGTTGGAATAAGGGGGTTCAGGCAAAGACAATATAAACACTAAGATGAGTAACGCCATACAACAAAATGCTACTATGTAGCTTGGTTTTTTGAAATTTGAGTACGAAAACGACATCAGTATCATTGCGCTCTCACAACCGAAAGAGCGAAAAGCTAAAAATAGAATGTACTCACAGCTTCGGCTCTATGAAGGCCATGCAAGCAATTATGTTTGTATGTGTGTGATACATAGCAGCATATTTGAATGTGTTGTTATTCTCCGCTCTGACTTTAGCTGGCACAGAAATTATTTTTCTTAGTTTTCTAGCGCTGATCATGCATGACCTATCCCAAATTTGTATTCACATATGAATGCATGTTCTGTACTGAGGTTGGCTCCGTAGAAAATCTGTTTTTTAAAACCGATGTAAATATTTATATAAATTCTTTAAATTTAATGTTTATTTATTTATTATTATTTTTACATTATTAAAAATAAAAGAGTGACAAAAAATATAAATAGGGTAAATTAAATACGTAGGTAGCTAGTTCGACCGGCAGAGAAAACAATAATTGAAGCAAAACAAAAATTGATAAAATGAATCTGTAGAAACAACAAATTTGCACTCTTATTTAATTTTTTTTTTTACCCGGAACCCATTGAAAATGGTTTAAAAGGGGTATTATGTATTTGTGCAAATGTATGTAACAGGCAGAAGGAAGCATCTCCGACCCCATAAAGTATATATATTCTTGATCAGCATCAACAGCTGAGTCGATCTAGCCATTTCCGTCTGACTGTCCGTCCGTGTGTATGAACGCAAGGATCTCATAAGCTATAAGAGCTAGAGACATAGAGAAATTTTAGCTGTAGGTCCTCCTAGTGCCCGATATCTTGCCCCGTTTCCAAGTAATCAATAAAAATCGATATCGAAATCCTGTTTTTGAGCAATTTTGGTAAATAATAAGAGTTAGAGTCAACAAATTTGACATGTAGCTTCTAGAATAGTATATATATATGAAGTATCTTTCATTTTATGGCTATCACCACCTCCCCGCTACTACATCATAGCTAAAAATCAAGTTAATAATCCAACTTGTATTGCCCTCCAATTAAAGCCGCAATATAAATGCAATAGACTTTTTGAGAATACACAAATATTTTATGGGACAATAAGATGTACTGTCGAAAATTTCATTAAGACCGGTTAAGAAACACAAAAGTTATATGTTTTGGTTGCGCACGTGTTAGCAGAAGCTATCGCAGATTCCAAGAATTTCCGTATACATGTACACACACACACATTCATGGCCGTCTGCTTTGAATTCTATCAACATCATTATACCCTGAACCCATTAAAAATGGGTGAACAGGGTATAATGTATTTGTGCAAATGTAGGTGTGTGAATCGTGGGCGCGTCAGATTCTGGTTCATCGCGGCTACCCTGCAGGGCGTTCACGTTCTGGCGCGACAGCGCGTCCGCTACATGATTTTCTTTACCAGGCTTATAGAAAAGCTTGGCCCCTGTTTTATCAATGCGCGCTTTCCAGCGCTTTATTTTTGCATTGGGATTGCTCTCGGATACCGAGAACGTGAGAGGCTGGTGATCAGTGAAGATATTTATGTCCCGAACCCCGTAAAGGAAGTGCCGTAACTTACCCAATGCCCAGACGACGGCAAGCAACTCCCGCTCGTTGGTAGCGAAGTTTGCTTCCTTATCTTTTAAGGACCGGGATATTATAGTAATGGGGCGACCATTTTGCGACAAGACAGCACCTATGCCATAGGCTGAAGCGTATGTGGTCAAGTCAAATGGTTTTTTATAGTCCGGGTACATCAGTATAACGTCTTCCGACGGTAATATGTTCCTAAGCTTCTGGAACGCATTGCGTTGACCATCGTTGAGTTGTATAGGGACCTTTCAAGACCTGTACTTGCTAATGGATCCGTTTTCCCCTTTTAGGATGTCGGAGATTGGTGTCGCAATTGCTGCAAAATCTTTGATAAAGCAGCGGTAATAGCTTGCCAGCCCCAAAAAGGATCTTACTTCAAACACGGTATTCGGCTCAGCATATTCCCGAATGGCCTTTACCTTTTCTGGATCTGACTTTGCACCGTCTTTAGTCTCTATAAAGCCGAGGTCCTCGACGCTTTCTTTAAAAAACTGTGACTTCTCGTGCGCCACGCGCATGTTCGCATTTAAAAGGCTCCCTAATACTTAGTCGTCATGTCTGACATGGTCCGACTCGTTTTCCGAAAAGACGATGACGTGATCTACATAAACGTAGCAAGATTTTCCAATCTGCTCCCGCAGGACGTCATCTATGGTTCTCTGAAAAATGCTCACCGCATTCTTCAAACCGAAGGGAAGTCGACAAAATTCGTACTTCCCGCCCTTGATCGAAAAGGCCGTCTTCTCACGATCTTGCTCCGCCAGCGTAATCTGGTGATAACCTGACTTTAGGTCGAGCGTCGTGAAGTACTTGGATTAGCCAGTATCAATGTGATACTTAGCATTGGATATTTGTCGCTAACCGTCTTGAAGTTTAGCTTCCTAAAGTCTATTACGAGACGTTTATTTCTATAGCCGTCCTCGTCTGTGCCTTTATTATCGATTTTATTGTTGTATTGTATTGTTGTATGGTGATTTCGACTTTCTAATTATGCCGTTTTTTAGTAGTTCGTTGACTTTTGAAACGACAAAATCCTCTACACCCCTAGGATAGGGGTATAGCTTTGAGTAGACCATATTTTCGTCGGTCGTACGGATCGTGGCCACAACAGCCGTGTTATATGGCAGCGGCTGGTTAGAGTCCGCAAAAGCCTTGTTGTTTCGATGAAGTACTCGCAGGAAATCTGCCGCAGGTGGTGCCTCGACTTCTTTATTCTTCGTGTGATTAACGCTCACACATTTGTGGTACTGCAACGCTTCCGAAGTCGCACCAAATATTAACATACCTTTTATTCGGCATAAAACCGCTCCCACCTGCTTTAGAGGGTCCAGCCCTATGATTCCATCAAAAGTGGATAAAGAATCTAGTAGGAAAAAATATGTGTCGTACCCAAGCATGGATAACTTGCATTTTTCGGCGATGTTGTTGGACCCATGAATGGAGTGGACAACGAAAGGGGACTCGACCGGGACGACGCCTTTAAGGCGTTTGTGCGGTGTGATGTAATTTTTTGCCGCACCCGTGTCGATTAAAAATCTCATATCTACCCCCGCTATTCTCCGTCGAATGAACGGTAGCAGGGACCTTCCCCTAAAAAATTAGCGCTATCGCTCAGGGCTATCAGGGCTATGTTCGTCTTGTTGTTTATCTGACGCCTCTTGTGCCGCGTCGGTGCACCCTGCGCTCTCGGTCTCGCTTGCCTGGACGTGGTCTAGGCGGAGCGTTTATTTCCCTGACCTTGGCTGGCGTTAAACTTTGCCGAGCCCTGGGAATTCGAAAAGTTTGTGGGTTGCCTAAACCTGGAAGAAGAAGGGTCGACTTCCATGGGAACTGGGGCATTATCGGCCCCAGCTCTATTCTGGGCTTTGTACACACACACATTCATGCGCGTCTGCTTTGAATTCTATCAACAGCATTGCAATTGCGATTGTTTGTTTTCTTTGCTGAGTTTTTAATTTGCTTTTTTTCTCTCTTCCCTACCGTGGAAACTATTTTTGTTTTTTGGCTGGTTTGGCTGTTGCGTAGAGCCGGCAGCAAGTAATGCGGTCAATTGCGAGTTCGAGCCCTGCCAAGGGAACTTTGTTTTTAATTTATCTTTATTACTACTAAAGCAAACGAGCGCGTAGCGCGATCTGCATTTGGTGTTGGAATAAGGGGGTTCAGGCAAAGACAATATAAACACTAAGATGAGTAACGCCATACAACAAAATGCTACTATGTAGCTTGGTTTTTTGAAATTTGAGTACGAAAACGACATCAGTATCATTGCGCTCTCACAACCGAAAGAGCGAAAAGCTAAAAATAGAATGTACTCACAGCTTCGGCTCTATGAAGGCCATGCAAGCAATTATGTTTGTATGTGTGTGATACATAGCAGCATATTTGAATGTGTTGTTATTCTCCGCTCTGACTTTAGTTGGCACAGAAATTATTTTTCTTAGTTTTCTAGCGCTGATCATGCATGACCTATCCCAAATTTGTATTCACATATGAATGCATGTTCTGTACTGAGGTTGGCTCCGTAGAAAATCTGTTTTTTAAAACCGATGTAAATATTTATATAAATTCTTTAAATTTAATGTTTATTTATTTATTATTATTTTTATTTTATTAAAAATAAAAGAGTGCCAAAAAATATAAATAGGGTAAATTAAATACGTCGGTAGCTAGTTCGACTGGCAGAGAAAACAATAATTGAAGCAAACCAAAAATTGATAAAATGAATCTGTAGAAACAATAAATTTGCACTCTTATTTAATTTATTTTTATACCCGGAACCCATTGAAAATGGTATAAAAGGGGTATTATGTATTTGTGCAAATGTATGTAACAGGCAGAAGGAAGCATCTCCGACCCCATAAAGTATATATATTCTTGATCAGCATCAACAGCTGAGTCGATCTAGCCATTTACGTCTGACTGTCCGTCCGTATGTATGAACGCAAGGATCTCATAAGCTATAAGAGCTAGAGACATAGAGAAATTTTAGCTGTAAGTCCTCCTAGTGCCCAATATCTTGCCCCGTTTCCAAGTAATCAATAAAAATCGATATCGAAATCCTGTTTTTGAGCAATTTTGGTAAATAATAAGAGTTAGAGTCAACAAATTTGACATGTAGCTTCTAGAATAGTATATATATATGAAGTATCTTTCATTTTATGGCTATCACCACCTCCCCGCTACTACCTCATAGCTAAAAATCAAGTTAATAATCCAACTTGTATTGCCCTCCAATTAAAGCCGCAATTTAAATGCAATAGACTTTTTGAGAATACACAAATATTTTATGGGACAATAAGATGTACTGTCGAAAATTTCATTAAGACCGGTTAAGAAACACAAAAGTTATATGTTTTGGTTGCGCACGTGTTAGCAGAAGCTATCGCAGATTCCAAGAATTTCCGTATACATGTACACACACACACATTCATGGCCGTCTGCTTTGAATTCTATCAACATCATTATACCCTGAACCCATTAAAAATGGGTGAACAGGGTATAATGTATTTGTGCAAATGTAGGTGTGTGAATCGTGGGCGCGTCAGATTCTGGTTCATCGCGGCTACCCTGCAGGGCGTTCACGTTCTGGCGCGACAGCGCGTCCGCTACATGATTTTCTTTACCAGGCTTATAGAAAAGCTTGGCCCCTGTTTTATCAATGCGCGCTTTCCAGCGCTTTATTTTTGCATTGGGATTGCTCTCGGATACCGAGAACGTGAGAGGCTGGTGATCAGTGAAGATATTTATGTCCCGAACCCCGTAAAGGAAGTGCCGTAACTTACCCAATGCCCAGACGATGGCAAGCAACTCCCGCTCGTTGGTAGCGAAGTTTGCTTCCCTATCTTTTAAGGACCGGGATATTATAGTAATGGGGCGACCATTTTGCGACAAGACAGCACCTATGCCATAGGCTGAAGCGTATGTGGTCAAGTCAAATGGTTTTTTATAGTCCGGGTACATCAGTATAACGTCTTCCGACGGTAATATGTTCCTAAGCTTCTGGAACGCATTGCGTTGAGCACCGTTGAGTTGTATAGGGACCTTTTAAGACCTGTACTTGCTAATGGATCCGTTTTCCCCTTTTAGGATGTCGGAGATTGGTTTCGCAATTGCTGCAAAATCTTTGATAAAGCAGCGGTAATAGCTTGCCAGCCCCAAAAAGGATCTTACTTCAAACACGGTATTCGGCTCAGCATATTCCCGAATGGCCTTTACCTTTTCTGGATCTGACTTTGCACCGTATTTAGTCTCTATAAAGCCGAGGTCCTCGACGCTTTCTTTAAAAAACTGGGACTTCTCGTGCGCCACGCGCATGTTCGCATTTAAAAGGCTCCCTAATACTTAGTCGTCATGTCTGACATGGTCCGACTCGTTTTCCGAAAAGACGATGACGTGATCTACATAAACGTAGCAAGATTTTCCAATCTGCTCCCGCAGGACGTCATCTATGGTTCTCTGAAAAATGCTCGCCGCATTCTTCAAACCGAAGGGAAGTCGACAAAATTCGTACTTCCCGCCATTGATCGAAAAGACCGTCTTCTGACGATCTTGCTCCGCCAGCGTAATCTGGTGATAACCTGACTTTAGGTCGAGCGTCGTGAAGTACTTGGATTAGCCAGTATCATTGTGATACTTGGCATTGGATATTTGTCGCCAACCGTCTTGAAGTTGAGCTTCCTAAAGTCTATTACGAGACGTTTATTTCTATAGCCGTCCTCGTCTGTGCCTTTCTTATCGATTTTATTGTTGTATTGTATTGTTGTATGGGGATTTCGACTTTCTAATTATGCCGTTTTTTAGTAGTTCGTTGACTTTTGAAACGACAAAATCCTCTACAACCCTAGGATAGGGGTATAGCTTTGAGTAGACCATATTTTCGTCGGTCGTACGGATCGTGGCCACAACAGCCGTGTTATATGGCAGCGGCTGGTTAGAGTCCGCAAAAGCCTTGTTGTTTCGATGAAGTACTCGCAGGAAATCTGCCTTAACCGCAGGTGGTGCCTCGACTTCTTTATTCTTCGTGTGATTAACGCTCACACATTTGTGGTACTGCAACGCTTCCGAAGTCGCACCAAATATTAACATACCTTTTTTTTCGGCATAAAACCGCTCCCACCTGCTTTAGAGGGTCCAGCCCTATGATTCCATCAAAAGTGGATAAAGAATCTAGTAGGAAAAAATATGTGTCGTACCCAAGCATGGATAACTTGCATTTTTCGGCGATGTTGTTGGACCCATGAATGGAGTGGACAACGAAAGGGGACTCGACCGGGACGACGCCTTTAAGGCGTTTGTGCGGTGTGATGTAATTTTTTGCCGCACCCGTGTCGATTAAAAATCTCATATCTACCCCCGCTATTCTCCGTCGAATGAACGGTAGCAGGGACCTTCCCCTAAAAAATTAGCGCTATCGCTCAGGGCTATCAGGGCTATGTTCGTCTTGTTGTTCGTCTGACGCCTCTTGTGCCGCGTCGGTGCACCCTGCGCTCTCGGTCTCGCTTGCCTGGACGTGGTCTAGGCGGAGCGTTTATTTCCCTGACCTTGGCTGGCGTTAAACTTTGCCGAGCCCTGGGAATTCGAAAAGTTTGTGGGTTGCCCAAACCTGGAAGAAGAAGGGTCGACTTCCATGGGAACTGGGGCATTATCGGCCCCAGCTCTATTCTGGGCTTTGTCTGTGGATTGGCCGTTCTGCTTCTTGAAATAGGGATTCTTGCCCTGGCCACCCTGAGAGAATTGCTTTTTTTCTTGCTGTTGTTGTTGCTGGCGCCCTTGTGGGCGCTGCTCTGGACGAGATCGCTCTTCTTGCCCCCTAGCAAAACTTGTCGCGAAGGCATATCTCTCGTGATTAGCCTCGACCTCCTGGGCTAGCGCTAGTGCCGTCGGTAGATCCGAAGGGTGAGCCGAAAACAACACATCGGTTAGACTGCGTTTTAATCCAGAGATAAATACGCGAAGTGCGTCACCCCTGAATTTTTCACACATGCCCGCTGCCAGATTGCTGTCATATGACATATGGGCTTTATTTGTGAAAAACGTGAGCTTCTTTAAAACCTCATCGTAGTACTGTAGAATGGACATGCCGCTCTGCCTAAGCGTACCCATTTCCTGTTCAATAACATGGATAGGCCGCTTATCACTATAAGTAAAGTACATCCTCGCCATGATGGCCTCAAAGTTTAACGGCGTGTTAAACGAGGCGAGAACCGCGTCTGCCGGGCCTCTCACTTTACTCCTAATAATTACGGTGGCTTGGTAAAGACGTGAACTTCCATCGTATTTTTTGAAAATTTTATAGGCGGCATGCGCGGCCTGCCTAAAGGACACGTAAGTGTCCTTATCTCTGGATTAAAACGCAGTCTAACCGATGTGTTGTTTTCGGCTCACCCTTCGGATCTACCGACGGCACTAGCGCTAGCCCAGGAGGTCGAGGCTAATCACGAGAGATATGCCTTCGCGACAAGTTTTGCTAGGGGGCAAGAAGAGCGATCTCGTCCAGAGCAGCGCCCACAAGGGCGCCAGCAACAACAACAGCAAGAAAAAAAGCAATTCTCTCAGGGTGGCCAGGGCAAGAATCCCTATTTCAAGAAGCAGAACGGCCAATCCACAGACAAAGCCCAGAATAGAGCTGGGGCCGATAATGCCCCAGTTCCCATGGAAGTCGACCCTTCTTCTTCCAGGTTTGGGCAACCCACAAACTTTTCGAATTCCCAGGGCTCGGCAAAGTTTAACGCCAGCCAAGGTCAGGGAAATAAACGCTCCGCCTAGACCACGTCCAGGCAAGCGAGACCGAGAGCGCAGGGTGCACCGACGCGGCACAAGAGGCGTCAGACGAACAACAAGACGAACATAGCCCTGATAGCCCTGAGCGATAGCGCTAATTTTTTAGGGAAGGTCCCTGCTACCGTTCATTCGACGGAGAATAGCGGGGGTAGATATGAGATTTTTAATCAACACGGGTGCGGCAAAAAATTACATCACACCGCACAAACGCCTTAAAGGCGTCGTCCCGGTCGAGTCCCCTTTCGTTGTCCAATCCATTCATGGGTCCAACAACATCGCCGAAAAATGCAAGTTATCCATGCTTGGGTACGACACATATTTTTTCCTACTAGATTCTTTATCCACTTTTGATGGAATCATAGGGCTGGACCCTCTAAAGCAGGTGGGAGCGGTTTTATGCCGAAAAAAAGGTATGTTAATATTTGGTGCGACTTCGGAAGCGTTGCAGTACCATAAATGTGTGAGCGTTAATCACACGAAGAATAAAGAAGTCGAGGCACCACCTGCGGTTAAGGCAGATTTCCTGCGAGTACTTCATCGAAACAACAAGGCTTTTGCGGACTCTAACCAGCCGCTGCCATATAACACGGCTGTTGTGGCCACGATCCGTACGACCGACGAAAATATGGTCTACTCAAAGCTATACCCCTATCCTAGGGGTGTAGAGGATTTTGTCGTTTCAAAAGTCAACGAACTACTAAAAAACGGCATAATTAGAAAGTCGAAATCCCCATACAACAATACAATACAACAATAAAATCGATAAGAAAGGCACAGACGAGGACGGCTATAGAAATAAACGTCTCGTAATAGACTTTAGGAAGCTCAACTTCAAGACGGTTGGCGACAATATCCAATGCCAAGTATCACAATGATACTGGCTAATCCAAGTACTTCACGACGCTCGACCTAAAGTCAGGTTATCACCAGATTACGCTGGCGGAGCAAGATCGTCAGAAGACGGTCTTTTCGATCAATGGCGGGAAGTACGAATTTTGTCGACTTCCCTTCGGTTTGAAGAATGCGGCGAGCATTTTTCAGAGAACGAGGCGAGAACCGCGTCTGCCGGGCCTCTCACTTTACTCCTAATAATTACGGTGGCTTGGTAAAGACGTGAACTTCCATCGTATTTTTTGAAAATTTTATAGGCGGCATGCGCAGCCTGCCTCAAGGACACGTAAGTGTCCGCACTGCGGACTCAATTTTCGCACGCAACTGCTCTGGGTCCATAACTGAGTCTATTTCTGTATTATGTTCAGTTGGGGTGACACAACCTGATACCTGCAATGTTCCAAATCCCCCTGTTAACCTCGCTAAAATACTGTCGTCGTTATCGTAGTGTTCATGCACGTCTACGTCGGAGTCACAGTCGCTCATTCGAATTTAAACCTCTATATGAAACCGAACAACACATAAAAGGTTAAGCTAATGGGATTTTTTATTTTCCTTTTTTTTTTTTTTAATAATTCTCATACATTTTTTTCTCAATCAGAAATAGACCATCCTTTTCTTACTTTTACAAAATTAATTTGTGCGTATTTGAAAACAAATTTTTCTTAAAATTTTGTATTCTCATTTAACAAGTCACTTACATGATTCTATTGTTGTACGTATTTGACGAGCTCCACCGCCGCTGTCACAACTAGATTTGGTACTGTTGTTGTTGTAATTTTTTTAGGAATTCCACTGCTGCCGTCACAACCAGAGCTGCCGATTTGGTTTTGTTTTTTTTTTTATTTTTTAGATTGTTTTTCACGATTAACGTTTATATTGATTGTCGAAACCGTTTTATCGCGTTTTATTTTTTATTTTTGGGTTTTTTATGTTGGGCGCCAATTAGTGCATCTGTGTCTGCAACCTTGGATTTCGCCAGTTGCATTTAAAAATGCATATAAAAATGAGTTAACTAACGGAGACTTAGTGGACGGTACGTCGCGCTTTTATTGTTTCCAAACTTAGACTAAAAAGTACAGTCTTTATCAATCTAAGCAATGCCTGCAGAGACGCCGTCGCTGCCCCAGAGTCGCCGTCACTGCCGCTCTCGCAAAAGTGCAGCGTTAGTGCCTCGTCTGCGGTATCGGATGACCGCCGCGGCCGGCAACATAGTTGCGACATATTCGTCGCCACATGACTCTGGTCATTGGCTTCCCTAGAACGCTGGGTCAGCACATACCAATAGTCAGTGGTTAACTTATATATTCTTGATCAGCATCAACAGCCGAATCGATCTAGCCATGTCCGTCTGTCTGTTCGTCCGTATGTATGAACGCAAGGATCTCAGAACCTATAAGAGCTAGAGACTTGAATCTTTTAGCTGTAGGTCCTCCTAGTGCCCGCGGAGATTGAGTTTGCTTCCGATAAAAATCGATATCGAAATCCTGTTTTTGAGCAATTTTGGTAAATAATAAGAGCTAGAGTCACCAAACTTGACATGTAGCTTCTAGAATAGTATATATATCAATAGGCTTTTTGAGAATACACAAATATTTTATGGGACAATAAGATGTACTGTCGAAAATTTCATTAAGACCGGTTACGAAACACAAAAGTTATATGTTTTGGTTGCGCACGTGTTAGCAGCAGCTAGCGCATATTTCAAGAATTTCTGTATACATGTACACACACACACATTCATGCACGTCTGCTTTGCATTCCATCAACAGCATTGCAATTGCGATTGTTTGTTTTCTGTGCTGATGATGATGGGTAGATGCGGCGGCAAGTTGTACGGTCTGTTACGAGTTCGAACCCTACCATGGAAACTATTTATGTTTTTTGGCTGGATTGGCTGTTGCGTAGAGCCGGCAGCAAGTAATGCGGTCAACTACGAGTTCGAGCCCTGCCAAGGGAACTTTGTTTTTAATTTATCTTTATTACTATTAAAGCAAACGAGCGCGTAGCGCGATCAGCATTTGGTGTTGGAATAAGGGGGTTCAGGCAAAAACAATATAAACACTAAGATGAGTAACGCCATACAACAAAATGCTACTATGTAGCTTGGTTTTTTTAAATTTGAGTACGAAAACGACATCAGTATCATTGCGCTCTCACAGCCGAAAGAGCGAAAAGCTAAATATAGTATGAACTCTCAGCTTCGGTTCTATGAAGGCCGTGCAAGCAATTATGTTTGTATGTGTGTGAATATACAAACATAGCAGCATATTTGAATGTGTTGTTATTCTCATCTGTGGCCTTAGCTGGCAAAGAAATAAATTTTCTTAGCTTTCTAGCGCTGGTCATGCATGACCAATCCCAAATTTGTATTCACATATGAATGCATGTTCTGCTTTTTAAAACCGGTGCAAATATTTATAAAATTTCTTTAAATTTAATGTTTAAATATTTATTATTATTTTTACTTTATTAAAAATAGAAGAGTGACAAAAAATATAAATAGGGTAAATTAAATACGTCGGTAGCTAGTTCGACCGGCAGGGAAAAAAATAATTGAAGCAAAACAAAAATTGATAAAATGAATCTGTAGAAACAAAAAATTAGCACTCTTATTTTGTTTTTTTTATACCCTGAACCCATTGAAAATGGGTAAGAAGGATATACTTTTTTTGTGAAAATGTATTTAACAGGCTGAACGAAGCATCTCCGACCCCATATATATTCTTGATCAGCATCAACAGCCGAGTCGATCTGTCTGCCGTCCGTCCGTGCGTCCGTACGTATGTATGAACGCAAGAATCTCAGAACCTATAAGAGCTAAAGACTTGAAATTTTAGCTGTAGGTCCTCCTAGTCCCCGCGCAGATCGAGTTTGTTTCCGATATTCGATAACTTGCCCCGTTTTCAAGTAATCAATATAAATCGATATCGAAATCCTGTTTTTTGAGCAATTTCGGAAAATAATATGAGCTAGAGTCACCGAACTTGACATGTAGCTTCTAGAATAGTATATATATATCAAGTATCTTTCATTTTATACTTATCGCCACATCCCCGCTACCACCGCAAAGCTATAAATCAAGTAAATTATCCAACTTGTATTGCCCATCAATTAAAGCCACAATATATATGCAATTGAATTTTTGAGAATACACAAATATTCTGTATTATATTCTACAATCAGATGTACTGTTGAAAATTTCATTAAAATCGGTTAAGAAACACAAAAGTTATGTGCGCACGTCTTAGCAGCATAGCTGCTGCGCACATTCAAAAAATTTCTGTATACATGTGCACACACACATTCATGCGCGTCTGCTTTGAATTCTATCAACAGCATTGCAATTGCGATTGTTTGTTTTCTGTGCTGATTTTTTAATTTGTTTTTTTTTTCTCATCAAGTTCGAAAACTACCGTGGAAACTATTTTTGTTTTTTGGCTGGTTTGGCTGTTGCGTAGAGCCGGCAGCAAGAAATGCAATGCGGTCAATTGCGAGTTCGAGCCCTGCCAAGGGAACTTTGTTTTAATTTATCTTTATTACTACTAAAGCAAACGAGCGCGTAGCGCGATCTGCATTTGGTGTTGGAATAAGGGGGTTCAGGCAAAAATAATATAAACACTAAGATGAGTAACGCCATACAACAAAATGCTACTATGTAGCTTGGTTTTTTGAAATTTGAGTACGAAAACGACATCAGTATCATTGCGCTCTCACAACCGAAAGAGCGAAAAGCTAAAAATAGAATGTACTCACAGCTTCGGCTCTATGAAGGCCATGCAAGCAATTATGTTTGTATGTGTGTGATACATAGCAGCATATTTGAATGTGTTGTTATTCTCCGCTCTGACTTTAGCTGGCACAGAAATTATTTTTCTTAGTTTTCTAGCGCTGATCATGCATGACCTATCCCAAATTTGTATTCACATACGAATGCATGTTCTGTACTGAGGTTGGCTCCGTAGAAAATCTGTTTTTTAAAACCGATGCAAATATTTATATAATTTCTTTAAATTTAATGTTTATTTATTTATTATTATTTTTGTTTATTAAAAATAAAAGAGTGCCGAAAAATATAAATAGGGTAAATTAAATACGTCGGTAGCTAGTTCGACCGGCAGCGAAAAAAATAATTGAAGCAAAACAAAAATTGATAAAATGAATCTGTAGAAACAAAAAATTTGCACTCTTATTTAATTTATTTTTATGCCCGGTACCCATTGAAAATGGTTAAAAGGGGTATTATGTATTTGTGCAAATGTATGTAACAGGCAGAAGGAAGCATCTCCGACCCCATAAAGTAGATATATTCTTGATCAGCATCAACAGCCGAGTCGATTTAGTCATGTCCGTTTGTTTGTCCGTCCGTATGTATGAACGCAAGGATCTCATAAGCTATAAGAGCTAGAGACTTGAAATTTTAGCTGTAGGTCCTCCTAGTGCCCGCGGAGATCAAGTTTATTTCCGATGTTCGATATCTTGCCCCGTTTCCAAGTAATCAATAAAAATCGATATCGAAATCCTGTTTTTGAGCAATTTTGGTAAATAATAAGAGTTAGAGTCAACAAACTTGACATGTAGCTTCTAGAATAGTATATATATATGAAGTATCTTTCATTTTATGGCTATCACCACCTCCCCGCTACTACCTCATAGCTAAAAATAAAGTTAATAATCCAACTTGTATTGCCCTCCAATTTAAGCCGCAATTTAAATGTAATAGACTTTTTGAGATGTACTGTCGAAAATCTCATTAAGACCGGTTACGAAACACAAAAGTTATATGTTTTGGTTGCGCACGTGTTAGCAGAAGCTATCGCAGATTCCAAGAATTTCCGTATACATGTACACACACACACATTCATGGCCGTCTGCTTTGAATTTTATCAACATCATTATACCCTGAACCCATTAAAAATGGGTAAACAGGGTATAATGTATTTGTGCAAATGTATGTAACAGGCAAAAGGAAGCATCTCCGACCAGATAAAGTATATATATTCTTTATCAGCATTAATAGCCGAGTCGATCTAGCCATGCCCGTCTGTCTGTCCGTCCGTCCGTCCGTCCGTAGGTATGAACACAAATATATCAGAACCTATAAGAGCTAGAGACTTGAAATTTTAGCTGTAGGTCCTCCTAATGCCCGAGCAGTTTGTTTCCGATATTCGATAACTTGCCCCGTTTTCAAGTAATCAATATAAATCGATATCGAAATCCTGTTTTTTGAGCAATTTCGGAAAATAATATGAGCTAGAGTCACCGAACTTGACATGTAGCTTCTAGAATAGTATATATATATCAAGTATCTTTCATTTTATACTTATCGCCACATCCCCACTACCACCGCAAAGCTATAAATCAAGTAAATTATCCAACTTGTATTGCCCATCAATTAAAGCCACAATATATATGCAATTGCATTTTTGAGAATACACAAATATTCTGTATTCTATTCTACAATCAGATGTACTGTTGAAAATTTCATTAAAATCGGTTAAGAAACACAAAAGTTATGTGCGCACGTCTTAGCAGCATAGCTGCTGCGCACATTCAAAAAATTTCTGTATACATGTGCACACACACATTCATGCGCGTCTGCTTTGAATTCTATCAACAGCATTGCAATTGCGATTGTTTGTTTTCTGTGCGGATTTTTTAATTTGTTTTTTTTTTTCTCATCAAGTTCGAAACCTACCGTGGAAACTATTTTTGTTTTTTGGCTGGTTTGGCTGTTGCGTAGAGCCGGCAGCAAGTAATGCGGTCAATTGCGAGTTCGAGCCCTGCCAAGGGAACTTTGTTTTAATTTATCTTTATTACTACTAAAGCAAACGAGCGCGTAGCGCGATCTGCATTTGGTGTTGGAATAAGGGGGTTCAGGAAAAAACAATATAAACACTAAGATGAGTAACGCCATACAACAAAATGCTACTATGTAGCTTGGTTTTTTGAAATTTGAGTACGAAAACGACATCAGTATCATTGCGCTCTCACAACCGAAAGAAGCGAAAAGCTAAAAATAGAATGTACTCACAGCTTCGGCTCTATGAAGGCCATGCAAGCAATTATGTTTGTATGTGTGTGATACATAGCAGCATATTTGAATGTGTTGTTATTCTCCGCTCTGACTTTAGCTGGCACAGAAATTATTTTTCTTACTTTTCTAGCGCTGATCATGCATGACCTATCCCAAATTTGTATTCACATATGAATGCATGTTCTGTACTGAGGTTGGCTCCGTAGAAAATCTGTTTTTTAAAACCGATGCAAATATTTATATAATTTCTTTAAATTTAATGTTTATTTATTTATTATTATTTTTACTTTATTAAAAATAAAAGAGTGCCGAAAAATATAAATAGGGTAAATTAAATACGTCGGTAGCTAGTTCGACCGGCAGCGAAAAAAATAATTGAAGCAAAACAAAAATTGATAAAATGAATCTGTAGAAACAAAAAATTTGGACTCTTATTTAATTTATTTTTATGCCCGGTACCCATTGAAAATGGTTAAAAGGGGTATTATGTATTTGTGCAAATGTATGTAACAGGCAGAAGGAAGCATCTCCGACCCCATAAAGTATATATATTCTTGATCAGCATCAACAGCCGAGTCGATTTAGTCATGTCCGTTTGTTTGTCCGTCCGTATGTATGAACGCAAGGATCTCATAAGCTATAAGAGCTAGAGACTTGAAATTTTAGCTGTAGGTCCTCCTAGTGCCCGCGGAGATCGAGTTTATTTCCGATGTTCGATATCTTGCCCCGTTTCCAAGTAATCAATAAAAATCGATATCGAAATCCTGTTTTTGAGCAATTTTGGTAAATAATAAGAGTTAGAGTCAACGAACTTGACATGTAGCTACTAGAATAGTATATATATATGAAGTATTTTTCATTTTATGGCTATCACCACCTCCCCGCTACTACCTCATAGCTAAAAATAAAGTTAATAATCCAACTTGTATTGCCCTCCAATTTAAGCCGCAATTTAAATGTAATAGACTTTTTGAGAATACACAAATATTTTATGGGACAATAAGATGTACTGTCGAAAATCTCATTAAGACCGGTTACGAAACACAAAAGTTATATGTTTTGGTTGCGCACGTGTTAGCAGAAGCTATCGCAGATTCCAAGAATTTCCGTATACATGTACACACACACACATTCATGGCCGTCTGCTTTGAATTTTATCAACATCATTATACCCTGAACCCATTAAAAATGGGTAAACAGGGTATAATGTATTTGTGCAAATGTATGTAACAGGCAAAAGGAAGCATCTCCGACCAGATAAAGTATATATATTCTTTATCAGCATTAATAGCCGTCGATCTAGCCATGCCCGTCTGTCTGTCCGTCCGTCCGTCCGTATGTATGAACACAAATATATCAGAACCTATAAGAGCTAGAGACTTGAAATTTTAGCTGTAGGTCCTCCTAATGCCCGAGCAGTTTGTTTCCGATATTCGATAACTTGCCCCGTTTCCAAGTAATCAATAAAAATCGATATCGAAATCCTGTTATTTGAGCAATTTCGGAAAATAATATGAGCTAGAGTCACCGAACTTGACATGTAGCTTCTAGAATAGTATATATATATCAAGTATCTTTCATTTTGTACCTATCGCCACCTCCCCGCTACCATCGCATATCCATAAATCAAGTTAATAATCCAACTTGTTTTGCCGATCAACTTAAGCCGCAATTAATAAGCAATTGACTTTTTGAGAATAGATAAATTGTCTATGGCATAATAAGATGGACTGTCGAAAATTTCACTAAGATTGGTTAAGAAACACAAAAGTTATGTGCGCACGTGTTAGCAGCATAGCTGCTGCGCAAATTCTAAGAATTTCTGTATACATGTACACACACACATACGTTCATTGTTTTCAGTGCTGCTATTTTAATTCGTTTTCTTCTCAGTGCGTCCCAATTATAGGTGTGGCTCTTGAGTAGAGGCGGCGGCAAGTGGTGCAGTATGTAGCAAGTTCGGGCCCTATGGAGGACATTTTTTTTTTTTTATCTGGTGTGGCTGTTGAGTAGAGAAAGCATCAAGGGAACTTTTTTTTGAAATTTATCTTTATTAATACGAGTAAGAGGGTTCAGGGTATCCCCTAGTCGGGAGCTCCCGACAGCAACCTCTTACTTGTTATACCCTGAACCCATTGAAAATGGGTAAAAGGGGTATTATGTATTTGTGCAAATGTATATAACAGCCAGAAGGAACTATCTCCGACCCCATAAAGTATATATATTCTTGACCAGCATCAACAGCCCAGTCGATGTAGTCATGTCCGTTTGTTTGTCCGTCCGTCCGTCTGTCCGTATGTATGAACGCACGGATCTCAGAACCAATAAGAGCTAGAGACTTGAAATTTTAGCTGTAGGTCCCTTGGTGCCCGCGGAGGACGAGTTTGTTTTCGATATTCGATATATTGCCCTGTTTCCAAGTAATCAATAAAAATCGATATCGAAATCCTGTGTTTTGAGCAATTTTGGTAAATAATAAGAGCTAGAGTCAACAAACTTGACATGTAGCTTCTAGAATAGTATATATATATCAAGTATCTTTCATTTATTAGCTATCACCACCTCCCCGCTACTACCTCATAGCTAAAAATCAAGTTAATAATCCAACTTGTATTGCCCTCCAATTTAAGCCGCAATTTAAATGCAATAGACTTTTTGAGAATACACAGATATTTTATGAGACAATAAGATGTACTGTTGAAAATTTCATTAAGACCGGTTACGAAACACAAAAGTTATATGTTTTGGTTGTACACGTGTTAGCAGCAGCTAGCGCAGATTCCAAGAATTTCTTTATACATGTACACACACACACATTCATGCGCGTCTGCTTTGAATTCTATCAACAGCATTGCAATTGCGATTGTTTGTTTTCTGTGCTGATTTTTTAATTTGCTTTTATTCTCATCAAGACTCAATTATTGGTGTAGATGATGGGTAGATGCGGCGGCAAGTAGTGCGGTCTGTTACGAGTTCGAACCCTACCGTGGAAACTATTTTTGTTGTTTGGCTGGTTTGGCTGTTGCGTAGAGCCGGCAGCAAGTAATGCGGTCAATTGCGAGTTCGAGCCCTGCCAAGGGAATTTTGTTTTTAATTTATCTTTATTACTACTAAAGCAAACGAGCGCGTAGCGCGATCTGCATTTGGTGTTGGAATAAGGGGGTTCAGGCAAAGACAATATAAGCACTAAGATGAGTAACGCCATACAACAAAATGGTACTATGTAGCTTGGTTTTTTGAAACTTGAGTACGAAAACGACATCAGTATCATTGCGCTCTTACAACCGAAAGAGCGAAATGCTAAAAATAGAATGTACTCACAGCTTCGGCTCTATGAAGGCCATGCAAGCAATTATGTTTGTATGTGTGTGATACATAGCAGCATATTTGAATGCGTTGTTATTCTCCGCTCTGACTTTTCCGATATTCGATAACTTGCCCCGTTTCCAAGTTATTTGAGCAATTTCGGAAAATAATATGAGCTAGAGTCACCGAACTTGACATGTAGCTTCTAGAATAGTATATATATTTCAAGTATCTTTCATTTTGTACCTATCGCCACCTCCCCGCTACCACCGCATATCCATAAATCAAGTTAATAATCCAACTTGTTTTGCCGAACAACTTAAGCCGCAATTAATAAGCAATTGACTTTTTGAGAATAGATAAATTGTCTATGGCATAATAAGATGGACTGTCGAAAATTTCACTAAGATTGGTTAAGAAACACAAAAGTTATGTGCGCACGTGTTAGCAGCATAGTTGCTGCGCAAATTCCAAGAATTTCTGTATACATGTACACACACACACACGTTCATTGTTTTCAGTGCTGCTATTTTAATTGGTTTTCTTCTCAGTGCGTCCCAATTATAGGTGTGGCTCTTGAGTAGAGGCGGCGGCAAGTGGTGCAGTATGTAGCGAGTTCGAACCCTATGGAAAACATTTTTTTTTTTATCTGGTGTGGCTGTTGAGTAGAGAAAGCATCAAGGGAACTTTTTTTTTAAATTTATCTTTATTAATACGAGTAAGAGGGTTCAGAATATCCCCTAGTCGGGAGCTCCCGACATCAAAGAGAGAGTTCTCAGTTGAGAGTGATTGACGTGTTTTACTTGTGCTCCAAGATTTTTATATATTTTTGCGCTTAAATCCTGCTTTTTACTTCTAAATTTTGCATTTTTTGTGCTTTATTTAAAAAGCTTTTATAACTTGTGCAAAGTGTTATCTGTTGTGCAGCGTAAGTCTGTTAATTATTGCATTTATTAAACACGGCGTGTTCGCTGCTGCAAATTTCTTCTTGTGCATCGCGCTCTCGCAAATTTTTTTCTGTTGCTCTTCGCTCCAAACAATTTGTTTGTGTACGAATAGTTATTTTTTGAGCGTTTACTTGCTCTATTCTTGTGCACTGTGTTTCGTTTTGCTCTGCGCTCTCGCAACTTTAGCTTATTCTTTTAACGCTGGTAGTAATTATGTCGTGCTGTAAGAAACCTTGCACGTTCAAGCAGGCTGATGATTCTGCATTGCCGCAATTTGTTAATTGCTGGCTGTGTGAGAATATAATGCATGCTAAATGTGCAGGTCTCACTGGGCGTGATTGCGACAAGATCGCTGCAATTGCCAAGAAGGGCTGCGGCGGCTTGCGTTGGTCGTGCCCAGAATGCATCGACAAGCAAATTGATTTCTCCAGAATGTATAAGTCTGTGAGAAATTAATTCTTTAAACTAAATAACGTGGCTAAGCAGCTCTCGAGTAGTTTTGATTCGAGTTGTGAGTTGCATAGCAAATATAAATTCGAGTCTCCAACCAATCGCCGGTTGGAGCCTCAATTTTTGCAGTTGCCCTCTCCGTCTCTCCAGACACCTTTGCCTCTGTTGTCCCTACCGAGCAACTTGGATACATCTCCAATGTTGTCATTATCGCCTTCTCCGAGCGACTGCCCAAATATTACCCCAGTTTTATCCCCTGTAATAGTCCCATTAGACCCCGTACCTGAACCTGTCCTAGTTAGCCAAACTGCCTCAGCCTCCTCAGCTCCTGGCCGCAAAGGTAGACCTGCGCGCAATCTTGCCCAGATTGTTAAAAACAATCATGGTGCCTCCTTGGCTCCACCAAATCCTGTTCTCCCTCCAGTCCCTTCAGCTCCTACGTTAACTGTTGTTGCCCCTCGTAGGCAAGTTTTTGTGTCTCGACTTTCGTCTGACACCACCTCTGAGTCATTGGCAGCCTATATTGCTAGCAAATCTTCTGCTAGTGTGTCAATTACCAAATTTAATTTCTCAACTCCTCGTGAAATATCATCTTTCAAAATAAATGTTTCACATGATATGTTCCCAATCATTTGTGATCCCAAATTTTGGCCTCCACATATGATTGTCCACGAGTTCAAGCCAAAAAAGCGTAACCAGCCTGTCACCCTTCCAGTCCCTTCATTACAGGGTACCATTTCTGCCCCAAAAAACTAACTTCTTCTTCTGACCAAGTCTTTATTCATTATCAGAATGTCAGAGGTCTTATTTCAAAACTTAAAAATCTTTTCATGGCCAGCACTTCCTTCGATTCGGATATAATCGCATTTTCAGAAACATGGTTAAACTCAACCATATCTGATTTTGAGGTTTTTTCGAATAATTTTATTTTACATAGAAATGATCGGCCGAGTCGGGGTGGTGGGGTATTAATTGCCGTTAAAGCCACTCTCCAGTCAGAACTTTTCTGTTTTAGTACGCCTACTGACGCTGAGATTGTCTCAGTCAAGGTGTCTTTTCCTAAACGGAATATTTATATTTCATGCTCTTATGTTCCTCCTTCTTCTGATACTCAAGTTTATATGAAACATATTTCTTGTATTAAAGAAGTTTCTTCACACGTGCGTGATAATGACCTATTTATTGTGTTGGGTGATTTTAATTTGCCGAACATCTCTTGGTCACTTTTCACTACCGAAAATTATCTAGTGCCCTCAGCACAGCATGACTTTATAGATTGCATGCTTGACCTTTCGTTGTTTAAAATCAATTCAATTTCTAATCATTTGAATAGAACACTTGATCTTGTATTTGTTAACGACTACCTTATTTCTAATGTGTCTAGGTCTCCTCCTTTATCTCTTCCTGAGGATGTATATCATCCTACTTTAGAGGTTGCAATGTTCAATTGTAATCCTCTCATTTCGTGCTCATCAGCCAATAAGCCCCACCGTTGCTTTCGCAAAGGAAATTATTCATTGCTGAATCAG
This sequence comes from Drosophila borealis, assembly GCA_035045885.1. NCBI lineage: Eukaryota > Metazoa > Arthropoda > Insecta > Diptera > Drosophilidae > Drosophila > Drosophila borealis. The sequence continues at coordinate 244,655 of JAWNOR010000303.1, forward strand.
CTTATTTATGCAACCGATTACTGCTATTAACTTTTTTTATAACACCCTAAACTCCCTCTTAGATATGTGTATTCCCAAGTCAATTCCTTCGACTACCTCTTCAAACCCACCTTGGTTTAGTCCCAGATTAACGAATCTAAAAAATATAAAATCCAAATATTTTAAAAAGTTTAAAAAGTCTGGTTCGTGTACTGACTTGGCTAAATATTCCATAGCCAAGTCGAACTTCTTTCTTCTGAATTCTCAATGCTATGAGAATTATCTAACTAGTTGCAAAAGGCAATTTGCCCTAAATCCAAGACAGTTTTACAATTTTGTAAACTCGAAGCGTAAATCTTCAAGTTTTCCATTTTCTTTTTCCCTCAGGATGGATAAAGCTAGCAATGACTCTGATTCTGCTAACCTATTTGCTAATTTTTTTCAATCAACTTACTCTTCAGTCTGTCCTTATAATAATTCTTACCCTTATACTATTACTTACTGTAGTTCTATACCTCCCCCTATTATTTCCCATTCCTCTCTCCTTTTAGCTTTAAATTCTTTAAAATCTTCTTCTTTCTCTCCTGGGCCTGACAATATCCCTAGTTGTCTACTCAAGGAGTGTAGTTCTTCAGTTGTTTATCCATTTGTAACGAACACGACTGCTACGCTGGGCGAATTTCGCCTATCACTCGTGTGGTGCATTGGGAGCGTACTCCGTCAACGGGTTCCGACCATGCTCAGGGGAAGTGGCGTGGGTTCGTTTGCCCCCTAATACACTCGATGCGTTAGATGTAATTAGAAAAAAAAGGTAGACAGAGTTAAGGTATAAGGGGGGGTACCACGATATATAACGAGCGCCTACGATCTGCAAGAAGAAAATATCCTATAGAGCCGAGGAACTAAGATGTTGGCGCTCCTCGGTCTTCACCCACCCTACCTGTAGCTGCATCGGCAATTGTCATTGCAACTACCCTTGATATGCGATGTTATTAACTTAAGGTGCCCAAAGAAAGTTAAAATTTCATTTTATCATATAATTGTATTCAAAGAGAATTTAAATTCATTGTCGTGCTTCAATATACATAACGTTAAAAGAATAACGGTGTGATATACAACTAAACATAATCTGGGCAAAAGCATACATGAGCGGGATTGCACTGCAAAACAAACGTTACTTTAAATTAATGTTGGTCTGAATGATCCAACCAAAAATCATCTGCAATTACGAAGGCTGACTAGGGGTACACCCGCTGACTATAACCGCGATTCAAATAATATGTATAATTTACATAGGGTATACCTTTGATAATATTTGATTGGCTTATAACCTTTTTATTTGTTCACACAGTACTCACTCTTTGGTAAAATCCAACGATGTCAGCAGGCCTGTTGACGACGATGATGTGCTGTGGAATCTTAGTTGAATTATGTGAACGTAGAAATATATTGTTTTCGAAGAATAGTCAGCGACATATACGCGCTAGATCAGGATCGAAAGACAATATCAGTGATATAAAAAGGAAAGAGATGCAATTTGGATGTTATCTATACTTATGCCCTTCGATTATACCTACGGCCAATATGCCGTTTAACAAATATAGTTAATGCTGTAAATCCGGGTGATTGTGCGCACCGGTTCGCTGTCCACCAGATCTGCGCTAACGAAGGTTCGAGAATATATGGGTCAAGCACGAGGTCACGTTGGTCTGTCTGAGCAAACGAGGCGAGGTTTGATGCTTATTTGTAGACAATCAGATGAAACCGCTGCTACCAGTCTACGGCAGCTTGTCGCTTATTGGTTGCTTTGGCTTTGGCTCCGGCAAGGAGTAATTTGTCTCCTTTTTGTTTTCTTTTTGGCACGCATCAACGCAGCGCCGTAATTAGGCCTGCACCTTCCTGCGGCTTCAGGACACGCACACCTCGACTCTAAGTCTGATCCCTTAGTGGATATTGGTTATGTCCGAATACTGAAAAATGTTCTTTAGTCTAGTGCACTCTTATAGTCGAGCGCCCGAGAGCGCATGAAGTCTATAATTACTCTTTTTTTCCAGGGACATCGACTACGAGCTTGGATGTTGATGCATGTGGTTTATTTAGCCCACGTGTAAAACTGAACTTTTATAATTGGTACTTCAATTTAATGCGACTGCACTCGTTGGCGATAAGAAATGGAAAGAAAGACGCCACGCCGACATTGAAAGCAGGAAGGAAGCACACCTCCAAGACCCGATATTTTCATTCGCAACGGCGTCATTGTTAACATAGGTCATGGTCACTCTGGTTATGTTATTAACCTAAGCTGATCTCTGTATTTGCAAAGCTGTTATGGTGCAATGCTGCCCAGCGGAATTAATTGCGATCAGCTGTTCATGCCAATGGCATTGATTATTTGAATTTGCGAAAATAAAATTTATCACCCCACCACAACGCAGGTTTAATCGAAAGGATTGACTAATACTGAGATAAAAGCTGAAAAAGGGGTGATTACTTACATTCCCAAATGTCTTTAGCATGGTAATGACCAAGTTCTTTTCCCCGGAGATCTTCTAACAGATATATACAATTGCCAATCTTTCGTTTGATACGTGCTTTACTTCCAACTGGTGCAAGTTTTGCGTTGAAGTGCTTAGCCGAATTGCTTAAAACGAAGTTTCGTTTTATTACAAGTTGACCGACTTCAAAAGAACACGGGCGCGTGCGTAAATTATATGTCCGCGAGTTATTTTGATATGCTTTGTCCATGTATTTTATGATTTTAGAACGTATTACGGGAAATTCGTCGACTCGATCGAGTTTTATTTGCCCTTCATTTAGCATATTCAGGCTTTTGAGAAGCTTGTAATCATTGCCATGCCTAATCATATTTTGCCCAAACACAACGAAATATGGAGAAAATCCAATAGACTGATGTATTGTGTTTCGTAACGAACTGTTTATACTACTAATGTATACATCCCATTGGCTTTGGTCTGACCGAATATATGCTCGTAACGCAGCATTAATCGAACGATTAACCCTTTCAACCGCGTTTGCTTGTGGCGAGTATACACCGGTACACATATGCTGTATGCCGTACTTCGACAAAAGTGAGGAGAATTCCAGGCTTTTCAATTGAGTGCCGTTGTCACTCACTATGATCTCGGGTACTCCAAAACAGTCAAAAATATCTTCTGTCAGTATATCTACCACTACTTTTGCATTGAGCCTTTTTATGGGTTTAAGGAATGTAAACTTTGAGTAGTGATCAAGAATGACGAACAAACCAATGTTTCGTTTTTTTGATGGTGGGTACGGACCAATGAAGTCGACGTATAGCCTTTGGAAAGGCCTTTCGCTGACTACTTGATTTCCCATGGGTGGCTTGAGGCATCGATTAGGAACTTTTGAAGTTTGGCAGAGCTCGCAATGACGTATGTACTCGCGTACCTCGACCACCATATTCGGCCAGTAAAAATGTCTTCGAATACATTCTAAACATTTGGCCATTCCACAATGAGCGGATGTTGGTTGATCATGTGCTGCTTTTATAACATTCAAACGTAGTTCCGACGGCACAAATAATTTCCAACCCCTCATATCCTCGTCTAAGCTACTAGCTGAGAATTCATTTCGATAATATATATAACCATCCACAACTCGGAAATCTGGCAATTTAGAACGAATAATATTGTCTTTTAACCGACAGTATTCGCTGGACTGAAAAGCTTCCGAAGTCAGGTCGATTTCAGGGTATACTTCAAGGTCTACCGCAGCTACTTCGTCTGCTGGCTCAAAGGCACGGGAAAGCGTGTCTGCGACCACGTTCTCACTACCCTTGCGGTGCTCGATAGCAAAACTATATCCTTGCAATTTGAATGACCATCTAGCTAGTCTGCCACTTAGATCTTTTTGGTTCATTAACCAACGTAAACTTGCATGATCAGTTACGACTTTAAAATCGTGTCCTTCGATGTACATGCGAAATTTTTGTACAGCCAATACAACAGCAAGACATTCGAGTTCCGTAACGGAATAATTGCGCTGCGCTTTATTTAGTTTTTTTGACATGTACGCGATGGGTCGCTCGATTCCTGACTCATCACATTGGGCTAATACCCCGCCTACACCATGCATGGAAGCGTCGCATTGGACTATAAACGGCTTTTCATAGTTTGCGTTTATCAAAAACGGTGCTGAGGATAATTTCCTTTTGATTTCTTCAAATGAAAGTTGAGCATTATCATTCCAACGAAATGACGTGCCCTTTAGCAATTCTGTAAGGTGGAAGATAATCGACGAGTACTGAGGGATAAACCGTTGATACCAACCGGTCATTCCTAGGAATCGTCTCAGCTGTCTTTTTGTTGATGGTACTGGAAAATCCGCAACTGCTTGAACCTTGGCCGGATTAGGTTGCAGGGTGCCTTCACCTACGATATAACCAAGATATTCGACTTTTGTTAGACAAAAATTACTTTTACGGATATTAATTGTCAATCCTGCCTTACGCAATCGCGCGGCAATTTCAGCCAAATGAACTAAATGTTCATCAAAACTTTGCGATAATACAAGTAAATCGTCCAGGTAAACCATAACATGGCCTTTCATGTCGTAGGGAATAACTTGGTCCATCAGTCGGCTCATTGTCTGCGGCGCATTACACAATCCGAAAGGCATTCGAATAAACTGATATAACGGCCTGTTCGGAATAGTGAATGCTGTTTTTGCCCGCGATGATTCATCCAAGCATATTTGCCAAAAGGCATCTTTTAAATCGATTTTCGACACACAATATACAGGGGGAAGTCTACTTATCAAACCATCTAAATTTGGTATCGGATATGCATCCTTACTGGTCACTTCATTTACCCTGCGGCAGTCTAAGCAAAATCGGACTTTTCCCGGCTTGACAATCAGTATAGCAGGAGATGACCATGCGGAATTTGGAGCTTCTTCAATGACGCCAAGTTCGATCATCCGATCCACTTCTTCGCACAACAATTTTTCCCTTGCTGGTGATAACGGATAAAACCTCTGTTTTATGGGCTTTGAATCCCCAGTATCGATGGTATGCTCTACCAGAGTAGTTTTTCCTAGGCCATCACTTTCAAACGAAGGGAAAGAGGCGATTACTGATTGTAAGCGTTTCTTTTGGGCTAGTGTTAACGACAACTGATTCGAATCACTTTTTTCGAACTCCACTGAATTCAGGGTACTCGAATGATGTATCGAAATGCCAAATGTTCTCCAGAAATCTATTCCACAGAGAACATTTTCCTTGATAGACGGGACAATTAAAAATTCGAACTCATTTGCAATGGAGTTATACACGATAGGAATCGAAATTGAACCTATAACATGCTGCTTTTGTCCATCTGCGGTTCTTACGTCGCCTTTCATTTTGTAAAAGTTTATTTTAGTATCGAAAATTCTTTTCGCTAAGCTCCCTCCAATTACGCTTTTCGTAGCCCCGCTATCTAACAAGGCTAGATATTGCTGACTGAATATTTCCAAGGTCGTGAACGGCCGTACATCATTTGATTTATGACCAACTGCTGAAATACGGTACTTATTAAGTGTGCGTCGCTGAGTCCATAGATCTCTTAGTCTCTCTGACGAACGAGGCCTAAAATTGACTTTGGGTTCTGAAACGAAAATAGCTTCTCTACGGTCCAAGTATTCGTGTAAACGGACGTGGTAGGGCTTAAGTTTGGTCTGGTAGGATTTTGATGAGTTTGGTGTGAAGGTAGAATCAGGTTTAATAGTGTCTTTATTTATGTCTGGATCCGAGGCTATTGATGACGGACATTCGCGTTTAATAGACGACGAAAGTCCTCCGGAGAGTTTTCCGAAACCGGAGTACACTTTGGACAAGTAGGCTTGTAAATGTTAACGGCACCACAGCCGTAACAAAATACACGACGAGCTTTTAAACATTCTTGATATCTATGTCCCTTTTCCTCGCAGTTCCAGCATATCAAATTTCCCGGTGAATGTATAGCATTTATGTCCCCAGTTTCCAACGGATTCTGTGTCAAGTCCGTCATTGTCGTGTCGTCATGGACTACCTCGTTGACTACCCGTTGTGGTTTAGTTGGTCGAGAAATTGCCTTGGAAAGGTAATTCGAATAGAATGATTCATGCTTGTGACATTCTTTACGCAATGTCGCAAGATTTGGAGTATTTACATGAAGTAGTTCGTGTCTTAATCCTGGTGTTAGGTTTCGCTTGACATTGGTTACTAACTCAACGTCTGACTTTGGTTCCCGTAACGCATCTGTCAATGCAAGAATCGCATCTAAAAATTCATCAAAACTTTCTGATCCCCGTTGTTTGCGTCTTCTAACCATGTCTTTTATGTCTTCGTCTGATCTGTGGTCTTTATATCTTTCTTGCAAGCATGTGCACAGATTAAACCAGCCTGTGCGGTCAGCCGTTCGGTGGTATCTCCAAAAAAATGTCAAAGCTGGTCCGGTAAACAACAAATTAGCAAAGTGATATAATAATCTAAAATTACCATCTAAACATTGTGAAGTCAAGCAATTTATGCGATATATAAAATCATCGACTGGGATATCATTAGCCAAGCCTGAAAATCTGACTTGCCAATTGGATATGACACTCGATATTTTGTCGGGCCTATGGACTGCGTGTTGACGTCTCTCATCAGACTGGACACTAGTGTTCGGTAATCTCGAAGCATTATTTGATCGCGGTAAATCACGTGGAAAATCATTTTCCCATTCTAATTGGGGTCCCTCACGTGGCTCTTGATACAGGTTTAAATTTCTAACTGCGGCATTTAATTCTTCAGACAAATAGGACGCCATTTCAGCTTTATGGGCTTCCAGTGTCTTAGTAATAAGCAACTGCACCTGCTGTTCCGACATGCCAAGCGATTCCCTAGAAGGTTGGGTGTTAGAATTTCGCGATCCCGCTTGATCCCTTGAAGTGGTCGGTCCAGTAGGACGACCTCTGGCGGCCTTAGGAGTATTGCGAGCGTTACTTCGGGATCGAGGAACTGCCCCCGTGTTAGTAGGTCTTTGTGAAGCTAATGCATTTAAGTCACTGCTAACTTCGAATAATTCTCGGCTACAAGCTCGTTTACAAGTGGGACATGATTCGTGGCTCCTTAACCATTGATTTAGGCAAATCCGATGAAATTTGTGAGTACAAGGAGTTTCTACAATATCTGCATCCCCAAGCGATGATTCGTTGCAAAGGGTACACACTGCAGGTGTCTCGTTGAGAGCTAAATTTTCCTGGCTGCGTACGACAGCCATCATCAATAAATCGATTATTATTGGTCGAGGAGTCAAATACAAATTTCTCCAAAAAGGATTTAAATTTTAAGATATATACGGTAATAGGTTGCGAAAGGCAATAATGAGCGATAATTACGATATTGGGAACAGTTTTGCGGTAGAAACGAAAGGCTAAAAACGATTCGGTATTAATATAACAATATTATAACATGACATATGATAACATGGGACTTACCCTTAGGTAAATACATCGCAATTTCTAAATCTCTATTTTGATATTTCTCCTTACGAAAAGCAAACCAACTATTTTACTTAATCATTTTGAGTTATCTGATCTAAGTTGAAGAGGGACGAGTCGAAATAATCCAACCCGAACAATTCTCAATTCCACTAGAACAGATTGGAAGTTATTTTGCCTTACCAACTTCCTATCACCTGGTAGAGAACCGACTCGACATCAGATCAAAAGGTCCTAAGTGAATTAAAAGTGGCGATAGCATAATAAGATTTATAGTGGAACAATATAACGGATCCACTAAATATTTCGCACGACGATTTAATTCGTGGTCTGGCTCCAACAAAAACGTCAGAATACCAGCAATTCCTAGCGAAACTAAATGTCTGCACAGAAAACAAAATATTTTTTTTTTTTTTTTGAATGGTATATTGTGGTAAGGATAGGAAGGAGGAAGGAGGATGGAAGATATCTAGGTTTAAAATAGGATTGTCCACATTTGGTCGTGACAAATCATGTTACGATCAATGCTATCGGCTCTCTCCTAAGTTACTTGTGGGCCAATTTCGGGTCTCGAGAGGAGAAGGCCCCACGTTGGGCGCCATTTTTCTTATTATGTAACGAACACGACTGCTACGCTGGGCGAATTTCGCCTATCACTCGTGTGGTGCATTGGGAGCGTACTCCGTCTACGGGTTCCGACCGTGCTCAGGGGAAGTGGCGTGGGTTCGTTTGCCCCCTAATACACTCGATGCGTTAGATATAATTAGAAAAAAAAAGGTAGACAGAGTTAAGGTATAAGGGGGGTACCACGATATATAACGAGCGCCTACGATCTGCAAGAAGAAAATATCCTATAGAGCCGAGGAACTAAGATGTTGGCGCTCCTCGGTCTTCACCCACCCTACCTGTAGCTGCATCGGCAATTGTCATTGCAACTACCCTTGATATGCGATGTTATTAACTTAAGGTGCCCAAAGAAAGTTAAAATTTCATTTTATCATATAATTGTATTCAAAGAGAATTTAAATTCATTGTCGTGCTTCAATATACATAACGTTAAAAGAATAACGGTGTGATATACAACTAAACATAATCTGGGCAAAAGCATACATGAGCGGGATTGCACTGCAAAACAAACGTTACTTTAAATTAATGTTGGTCTGAATGATCCAACCAAAAATCATCTGCAATTACGAAGGCTGACTAGGGGTACACCCGCTGACTATAACCGCGATTCAAATAATATGTATAATTTACATAGGGTATACCTTTGATAATATTTGATTGGCTTATAACCTTTTTATTTGTTCACACAGTACTCACTCTTTGGTAAAATCCAACGATGTCAGCAGGCCTGTTGACGACGATGATGTGCTGTGGAATCTTAGTTGAATTATGTGAACGTAGAAATATATTGTTTTCGAAGAATAGTCAGCGACATATACGCGCTAGATCAGGATCGAAAGACAATATCAGTGATATAAAAAGGAAAGAGATGCAATTTGGATGTTATCTATACTTATGCCCTTCGATTATACCTACGGCCAATATGCCGTTTAACAAATATAGTTAATGCTGTAAATCCGGGTGATTGTGCGCACCGGTTCGCTGTCCACCAGATCTGCGCTAACGAAGGTTCGAGAATATATGGGTCAAGCACGAGGTCACGTTGGTCTGTCTGAGCAAACGAGGCGAGGTTTGATGCTTATTTGTAGACAATCAGATGAAACCGCTGCTACCAGTCTACGGCAGCTTGTCGCTTATTGGTTGCTTTGGCTTTGGCTCCGGCAAGGAGTAATTTGTCTCCTTTTTGTTTTCTTTTTGGCACGCATCAACGCAGCGCCGTAATTAGGCCTGCACCTTCCTGCGGCTTCAGGACACGCACACCTCGACTCTAAGTCTGATCCCTTAGTGGATATTGGTTATGTCCGAATACTGAAAAATGTTCTTTAGTCTAGTGCACTCTTATAGTCGAGCGCCCGAGAGCGCATGAAGTCTATAATTACTCTTTTTTTCCAGGGACATCGACTACGAGCTTGGATGTTGATGCATGTGGTTTATTTAGCCCACGTGTAAAACTGAACTTTTATAATTGGTACTTCAATTTAATGCGACTGCACTCGTTGGCGATAAGAAATGGAAAGAAAGACGCCACGCCGACATTGAAAGCAGGAAGGAAGCACACCTCCAAGACCCGATATTTTCATTCGCAACGGCGTCATTGTTAACATAGGTCATGGTCACTCTGGTTATGTTATTAACCTAAGCTGATCTCTGTATTTGCAAAGCTGTTATGGTGCAATGCTGCCCAGCGGAATTAATTGCGATCAGCTGTTCATGCCAATGGCATTGATTATTTGAATTTGCGAAAATAAAATTTATCACCCCACCACACATTGCTAAAGCTTTTTAATCCATCCCTTGAATCTTCTGTCTTTCCATCTCTTTGGAAAGAATCTTATATCATTCCTCTCCACAAGAAAGGTGGAAAGTCTGATATACTAAATTACAGGGGCATTGCAAAACTGTCCGCGATTCCTAAATTATTTGAAAAAATAATCACTTCGAATTTGCAGCATTTCTGTAAATCAGTTGTTTCCCCTGTTCAACATGGATTCGTAAAGAATCGGTCAACAACGACCAATCTGCTAGAATTTACTTCCTTGGTAAATGATGCTTTCCGTTCGAAAATGCAAACTGATGTCATATACACTGACTTCAGTAAGGCGTTTGACTCCGTGCACCATGACATTTTACTTTTTAAACTTGACCGAATAGGGTTTCCTCCGTCTCTTTTGCTTTGGATTAGTTCTTATTTAAAAGGTAGGACCCAAAGAGTAATGCTGAGGCTGACTACCTCTAAACAGGTTCACGTTACTTCTGGTGTTCCTCAAGGTAGTCATCTTGGACCTTTACTCTTTTTATAAATGATCTTCCCTCTGTTATTTCCCATGCCCGAGTACTCATGTATGCGGACGACATGAAACTTATTCTATCATACACCAATCCCCTACATTGTTCTCGTCTTCAAGACGATTTGAACGCTATGCAACTTTGGTGCTCGGCCAATCAATTGTATCTGAATTGTTCAAAGTGTATGTTTATGACATTTAATCGTACTACACCTTATCTTGTCAGTTATACCATCGACAATACCCCATTGCAACGTATACTAACAGTTAAGGATCTAGGCGTTCTTTTTGATTCTAAACTCTGTTTCAATCTTCACATAGATACCATCGTTAATGAGGCAAAAGGTGTACTTGGTTTCATTAAACGATGGTCTAATGAGTTAAACGATCCTTTTATAACGAAACTTCTGTACATCTCTCTTGTTCGCCCTATCCTTGAATACTGCTCTTGCATCTGGTCTCCGCAGTATAACAATGGCCAGGATCGTATTGAATCTGTTCAGAAGCAATTTCTGCTTTTTGCCTTACGAGGTTTAAATTGGGACCCTAATTTTCGGTTGCCATCCTATTCCAGCAGGCTGCTTCTTCTTAATCTTCCGTCGTTAACCAACCGTAGGACAATTCTCGGTGCTGTCTTTCTACATAAGTTGGTTATTGGCGATATCGATTCTTCTTTTCTGTTAGGGCGTCTTCAATTCTCTGTTCCGGCTAGACCAACCAGAAATTACCGCCCCTTATTCCTATCGACGTGCACAACAGACTACGATATGCACAATTCTTTTCGCGTGCTATGTAAAAATTACAATAGTTTGCATCACGTTTTCTCTACCGAACTTTCTCTACCCCTAATAAAATCGTTGCTTTCAGGATACCTTCGGGAAGTCACTGACCATTCCCAGCTATGAGCAGGGGCATGGCTAGCCGGACTGGCTGAAAATTTTCCCCCACCGGGTCGGTGATTTCCCATTACTACTATCCAATACTACCAATACTATCCCTTTATTCTATCTAATTAACACTCTGCATATCTAGCATACAGTTCTATACTTTATTAACAATCTTCCTCCTTTCTTTTCTCCTATTTATGGTATACTCTTAAATAATATAGCAAATTAACATTATTTTTAATTTTACGTAAGAACACTTTTTCCTACTTACACCCTTCTTTTTAGATGTAGGCTCTAATAGCGTCACTGACAAAATTAGCTGTGAAAAGGGGCACAGCTGGCCGGACTGGCAAATAAAACACCTCCATCGGTCGATGATGCTATTTGAAATTTGTGTTCTCTATCTAGGCTTTTAGCATTTAATTTTTCTAATTGTATTTATAATGTGCTGAATAATTGGAAGACACTCGTTCTGTCGACCACATATAAATAAATAAATAAATAAATCAACCTCTTACTTGTTATACCCTGAACCCATTGAAAGTGGGTAAAAGGGGTATTATGTATTTATGCGAATGTATATAACAGGCAGAAGGAACTATCTCCGACCCCATAAAGTATATATGTATATTCTTGATCAGCATCAACAGCCGAGTCGATTTAGTCATGTCCGTTTGTTTGTCCGTCTGTCCGTATGTATGAACGCACGGATCTCAGAACCTATAAGAGCTAGCAACTTGAAATTTTAGCTGTAGGTCCTCCTAGTGCCCGCGGAGATCGAGTTTATTTCCGATGTTCGATATCTTACCCCGTTTCCAAGTAATAATAATAATAATAATAATAATAATAATAATAAAAATCGATATCGAAATCCTGTGTTTTGAGCAATTTCGGAAAATAATATGAGCTAGAGTCACCGAACTTGACATGTAGCTTATAGAATAGTATATATATATCAAGTATCTTTCATTTTGTACCTATCGCCACCTCCCCGCTACCATCGCATATCCATAAATCAAGTTAATAATCCAACTTGTTTTGCCGATCAACTTAAGCCGCAATTAATAAGCAATTGACTTTTTGAGAATAGATAAATTGTCTATGGCATAATAAGATGGACTGTCGAAAATTTCACTAAGATTGGTTAAGAAACACAAAAGTTATGTGCGCACGTGTTAGCAGCATAGCTGCTGCGCAAATTCCAAGAATTTCTGTATACATGTACACACACACATACGTTCATTGTTTTCAGTGCTGCTATTTTAATTCGTTTTCTTCTCAGTGCGTCCCAATTATAGGTGTGGCTCTTGAGTAGAGGCGGCGGCAAGTGGTGCAGTATGTAGCAAGTTCGGACCCTATGGAAAACATTTTTTTTTTTGATCTGGTGTGGCTGTTGAGTAGAGAAAGCATCAAGGGATTTTTTTTTTTTTAATTTATCTTTATTAATACGAGTAAGAGGGTTCAGGATATCCCCTCGTCGGGAGCTCCCGACATCAACCTCTTACTTGTTATACCCTGAACCCATTGAAAATGGGTATTATGTATTTGTGCAAATGTATATAACAGGCAGAAGGAACTATCTCCGACCCCATAAAGTATATATGTATATTCTCGATCAGCATCAACAGCCGAGTCGATTTAATCATGTCCGTTTGTTTGTCCGTCCGTCCGTCTGTCCGTATGTATGAACGCACGGATCTCAGAACCATTAAGAGCTAGAGACTTGAAATTTTAGCTGTAGGTCCCCGTGGTGCCCGCGGAGAACGAGTTTGTTTTCGATATTCGATATATTGCCCTGTTTCCAAGTAATCAATAAAAATCGATATCGAAATCCTGTGTTTTAAGCAATTTTGGTAAATAATAAGAGCTAGAGTCAACAAACTTGACATGTAGCTTCTAGAATAGTATATATATATCAAGTATCTTTCATTTTGTACCTATCGCAACCTCCCCACTACCATCGCATATCCATAAATCAAGTTAATAATCCAACGTGTTTTGCCGATCAACTTAAGCCGCAATTAATAAGCAATTGACTTTTTGAGAATAGATAAATTGTCTATGGCATAATAAGATGTACTGTCGAAAATTTCATTAAGATCGGTTAAGAAACAAAAGTTATGTGCGCACGTGTTAGCAGCATAGCTGCTGCGCAAATTCTAAGAATTTCTGTGTGCATGTACACACACAAATTCATGCACGTCTGCTTTGAATTCTATCAACAGTATTGCAATTGCGATTGAATTGTTTTCTGTGCTGCTATTTTAATTCGTTTTCTTCTCAGTGCGTCCCAATTATAGGTGTGGCTCTTGAGTGGGGGCGGGGGCAAGTGGTGCAGTATGTAGCGAGTTCGAACCCTATGGAGGACTTTTTTTTTTTGTATCTGGTGTGGCTGTTGAGTAGAGAAAGAATCAAGGGAACTTTTTTTGAAATTTATCTTTATTAATACGAGTAAGAGGGTTCAGGGTATCCCCTAGTCGGGAGCTCCCGACAGCAACCTCTTACTTGTTATACCCTGAACCCATTGAAAATGGGTAAAAGGGGTATTATGTATTTGTGCAAATGTATATAACAGCCAGAAGGAACTATCTCCGACCCCATAAAGTATATATATTCTTGACCAGCATCAACAGCCGAGTCGATTTAGTCATGTCCGTTTGTTTGTCCGTCCGTCCCTCTGTCCGTATGTTTGAACGCACGGATCTCAGAACCTATAAGAGCTAGAGACTTGAAATTTTAGCTGTAGGTCCCCGTGGTGCCCGCGGAGAACGAGTTTGTTTTCGATATTCGATATATTGCCCTGTTTCCAAGTAATCAATAAAAATCGATATCGAAATCTTGTGTTTTGAGCAATTTTGGTAAATAATAAGAGCTATAGTCAACAAACTTGACATGTAGCTTCTAGAATAGTATATATATATCAAGTATCTTTCATTTTATACTTATCGCCACATCCCCGCTACCATCGCATATCCATAAATCAAGTTAATAATCCAACTTGTTTTGCCGATCAACTTAAGCCGCAATTAATAAGCAATTGACTTTTTTGAGAATAGATAAATTGTCTATGGCATAATAAGATGGACTGTCGAAAATTTCACTAAGATTGGTTAAGAAACACAAAAGTTATGTGCGCACGTGTTAGCAGCATAGCTGCTGCGCAAATTCCAAGAATTTCTGTATACATGTACACACACACACACGTTCATTGTTTTCAGTGCTGCTACTTTAATTGGTTTTTTTCTCAGTGCGTCCCAATTATAGGTGTGGCTCTTGAGTAGAGGCGGCGGCAAGTGGTGCAGTATGTAGCGAGTTCTAACCCTATGGAAAACATTTTTTTTTTTGATCTGGTGTGGCTGTTGAGTAGAGAAAGCATCAAGGGAACTTTTTTTTTTAATTTATCTTTATTAATACGAGTAAGAGGGTTCAGGATATCCCCTAGTCGGGAGCTCCCGACATCAAAGAGAGAGTTCTCAGTTGAGAGTGATTGGCGTGTTTTACTTGTGCTCCAAGATTTTTATATATTTTTGCGCTTAAATCCTGCTTTTTACTTCTAAATTTTGCATTTTTTGTGCTTTATTTAAAAAGCTTTTATAACTTGTGCAAAGTGTTATCTGTTGTGCAGCGTAAGTCTGTTAATTATTGCATTTATTAAACACGGCGTCAGTTCCGTATTGTTGTTATTGCCTGTTTTGATTCTTTTGCTTTGGTGCTCCCCTGTGCAAACACTTGTTTGTGCGTGTGTTCGCTGCTGCAAATTTCTTCTTGTGCATCGCGCTCTCGCAAATTTTTGCTGTTGCTCTTCGCTCCAAACAATTTGTTTGTGTACGAATAGTTATTTTTTGAGCGTTTACTTGCTCTATTCTTGTGCACTGTGTTTCGTTTTGCTCTGCGCTCTCGCAACTTTAGCTTATTCTTTTAACGCTGGTAGTAATTATGTCGTGCTGTAAGAAACCTTGCACGTTCAAGCAGGCTGATGATTCTGCATTGCCGCAATTTGTTAATTGCTGGCTGTGTGAGAATATAATGCATGCTAAATGTGCAGGTCTCACTGGGCGTGATTGCGACAAGATCGCTGCAATTGCCAAGAAGGGCTGCGGCGGCTTGCGTTGGTCGTGCCCAGAATGCATCGACAAGCAAATTGATTTCTCCAGAATGTATAAGTCTGTGAGAAATCAATTCTTAAAACTAAATAACGTGGCTAAGCAGCTCTCGAGTAGTTTTGATTCGAGTTGTGAGTTGCTTAGCAATTATAAATTCGAGTCTCCAACCAATCGCCGGTTGGAGCCTCAACTTTTTCAGGTGCCCTCTCCGTCTCTCCAGACACCTTTGCCTCTGTTGTCCCTACCGAGCAACTTGGATACATCTCCAATGTTGTCATTATCGCCTTCTCCGAGCGACTGCTCAAATATTACCCCAGTTTTATCCCCTGTAATAGTCCCATTAGACCCCGTACCTGAACCTGTCCTAGTTAGCCAAACTGCCTCAGCCTCCTCAGCTCCTGGCCGCAAAGGTAGACCTGCGCGCAATCTTGCCCAGATTGTTAAAAACAATCATGGTGCCTCCTTGTCTCCACTAAATCCTGTTCTCCCTCCAGTCCCTTCAGCTCCTACGTTAACTGTTGTTGCCCCTCGTAGGCATGTTTTTGTGTCTCGACTTTCGTCTGACACCACCTCTGAGTCATTGGCAGCCTATATTGCTAGCAAATCTTCTGCTAGTGTGTCAATTACCAAATTTAATTTCTCAACTCCTCGTGAAATATCATCTTTCAAAATAAATGTTTCACATGATATGTTCCCAATCATTTGTGATCCCAAATTTTGGCCTCCACATATGATTGTCCACGAGTTCAAGCCAAAAAAGCTTAACCAGCCTGTCACCCTTCCAGTCCCTTCAATACAGAGTACCATTTCTGCCCCAAAAAACTAACTTCTTCTTCTGACCAAGTCTTTATTCATTATCAGAATGTCAGAGGTCTTATTTCAAAACTTAAAAATCTTTTCATGGCCAGCACTTCCTTCGATTTGGATATAATCGCATTTTCAGAAACATGGTTAAACTCAACCATATCTGATTTTGAGGTTTTTTCGAATAATTTTATTTTACATAGAAATGATCGGCCGAGTCGGGGTGGTGGGGTATTATTTGCCGTTAAAGCCACTCTCCAGTCAGAACTTTTCTGTTTTAGTACGCCTACTGACGCTGAGATTGTCTCAGTCAAGGTGTCTTTTCCTACACGGAATATTTATATTTCATGCTCTTATGTTCCTCCTTCTTCTGATACTCAAGTTTATATGAAACATATTTCTTGTATTAAAGAAGTTTCTTCACACGTGCGTGATAATGACCTATTTATTGTGTTGGGTGATTTTAATTTGCCGAACATCTCTTGGTCACTTTTCACTACCGAAAATTATCTAGTGCCCTCAGCACAGCATGACTTTATAGATTGCATGCTTGACCTTTCGTTGTTTAAAATCAATTCAATTTCTAATCATTTGAATAGAACACTTGATCTTGTATTTGTTAACGACTACCTTATTTCTAATGTGTCTAGGTCTCCTCCTTTATCTCTTCCTGAGGATGTATATCATCCTACTTTAGAGGTTGCAATGTTCAATTGTAATCCTCTCATTTCGTGCTCATCAGCCAATAAGCCCCGCCGTTTCTTTCGCAAAGGAAATTATTCATTGCTGAATCAGCTTATTTATGCAACCGATTGGACTTTCTTATATGACTCGGTTGACATGAATACTGCTATTAACTTTTTTTATAACACCCTAAACTCCCTCTTAGATATGTGTATTCCCAAGTCAATTCCTTCGACTACCTCTTCAAACCCACCTTGGTTTAGTCCCAGATTAACGAATCTAAAAAATATAAAATCCAAATATTTTAAAAAGTTTAAAAAGTCTGGTTCGTGTACTGACTTGGCTAAATATTCCATAGCCAAGTCGAACTTCTTTTCTTCTGAATTCTCAATGCTATGAGAATTATCTAACTCGTTGCAAAAGGCAATTTGCCCTAAATCCATGACAGTTTTACAATTTTGTAAACTCGAAGCGTAAATCTTCAAGTTTGCCATTTTCTTTTTCCCTCAGGATGGATAAAGCTAGCAATGACTCTGATTCTGCTAACCTATTTGCTAATTTTTTTCAATCAACTTACTCTTCAGTCTGTCCTAATAATAATTCTTACCCTTATACTATTACTTCCTCTAGTTCTATACCTCCCCCTATTATTTCCCATTCCTCTCTCCTTTTAGCTTTAAATTCTTTAAAATCTTCTTCTTTCTCTCCTGGGCCTGACAATATCCCTAGTTGTCTACTCAAGGAGTGTAGTTCTTCCCTTGTTTATCCATTGCTAAAGCTTTTTAATCCATCCCTTGAATCTTCTGTCTTTCCATCTCTTTGGAAAGAATCATATCATTCCTCTCCACAAGAAAGGTGGAAAGTCTGATATACTAAATTACAGGGGCATTGCAAAACTGTCCGCGATTCCTAAATTATTTGAAAAAATAATCACTTCGAATTTGCAGCATTTCTGTAAATCAGTTGTTTCCCCTGTTCAACATGGATTCGTAAAGAATCGGTCAACAACGACCAATCTGCTAGAATTTACTTCCTTGGTAAATGATGCTTTCCGTTCGAAAATGCAAACTGATGTCATATACACTGACTTCAGTAAGGCGTTTGACTCCGTGCACCATGACATTTTACTTTTTAAACTTGACCGAATAGGGTTTCCTCCGTCTCTTTTGCTTTGGATTAGTTCTTATTTAAAAGGTAGGACCCAAAGAGTAATGCTGAGGCTGACTACCTCTAAACAGGTTCACGTTACTTCTGGTGCTCCTCAAGGTAGTCATCTTGGACCTTTACTCTTTTTATAAATGATCTTCCCTCTGTTATTTCCCATGCCCGAGTACTCATGTATGCGGACGACATGAAACTTATTCTATCATACACCAATCCCCTACATTATTCTCGTCTTCAAGACGATTTGAACGCTATGCAACTTTGGTGCTCGGCCAATCAATTGTATCTGAATTGTTCAAAGTGTATGTTTATGACATTTAATCGTACTACACCTTATCTTGTCAGTTATACCATCGACAATACCCCATTGCAACATATACTAACAGTTAAGGATCTAGGCGTTCTTTTTGATTCTAAACTCTGTTTCAATCTTCACATAGATACCATCGTTAATGAGGCAAAAGGTGTACTTGGTTTCATTAAACGATGGTCTAAAGAGTTTAACGATCCTTTTATAACGAAACTTCTGTACATCTCTCTTGTTCGCCCTATCCTTGAATACTGCTCTTGCATCTGGTCTCCGCAGTATAACAATAGCCAGGATCGTATTGAATCTGTTTAGAAGCAATTTCTGCTTTTAAATTGGGACCCTAATTTTCGGTTGCCATCCTATTCCAGCAGGCTGCTTCTTCTTAATCTTCCGTCGTTAACCAACCGTAGGACAATTCTCGGTGTTGTCTTTCTACATAAGTTGGTTATTGGCGATATCAATTCTTCTTTTCTGTTAGGGCGTCTTCAATTCTCTGTTCCGGCTAGACCAACCAGAAATTACCGCCCCTTATTCCTATCGACGTGCACAACAGACTACGCTATGCACAATTCTTTTCGCGTGCTATGTGAAAATTACAATAGTTTGCATCACGTTTTCTCTACCGAACTTTCTCTACCCCTAATAAAATCGTTGCTTTCAGGATACCTTCGGGAAGTCACTGACCATTCCCAGCTATGAGCAGGGGCATGGCTAGCCGGACTGGCTGAAAATTTTCCCCCACCGGGTCGGTGATTTCCCATTACTACTATCCAATACTACCAATACTATCCCTTTATTCTATCTAATTAACACTCTGCATATCTAGCATACAGTTCTATACTTTATTAACAATCTTCCTCCTTTCTTTTCTCCTATTTATGGTATACTCTTAAATAATATAGCAAATTAACATTATTTTTAATTTTACGTAAGAACACTTTTTCCTACTTACACCCTTCTTTTTAGATGTAGGCTCTAATAGCGTCACTGACAAAATTAGCTGTGAAAAGGGGCACAGCTGGCCGGACTGGCAAATAAAACACCTCCATCGGTCGATGATGCTATTTGAAATTTGTGTTCTCTATCTAGGCTTTTAGCATTTAATTTTTCTAATTGTATTTATAATGTGCTGAATAATTGGAAGACACTCGTTCTGTCGACCACATATAAATAAATAAATAAATAAATCAACCTCTTACTTGTTATACCCTGAACCCATTGAAAGTGGGTAAAAGGGGTATTATGTATTTGTGCGAATGTATATAACAGGCAGAAGGAACTATATCCGACCCCATAAAGTATATATGTATATTCTTGATCAGCATCAACAGCCGAGTCGATTTAGTCATGTCCGTTTTTTTGTCCGTCTGTCCGTATGTATGAACGCACGGATCTCAGAACCTATAAGAGCTAGCAACTTGAAATTTTAGCTGTAGGTCCTCCTAGTGCCCGCGGAGATCGAGTTTATTTCCGATGTTCGATATCTTACCCCGTTTCCAAGTAATCAATAAAAATCGATATCGAAATCCTGTTTTTGAGCAATTTCGGAAAATTATATGAGCTAGAGTCACAGAACTTGACATGTAGCTTCTAGAATAGTATATATATATCAAGTATCTTTCATTTTGTACCTATCGCCACCTCCCCGCTACCATCGCATATCCATAAATCAAGTTAATAATCCAACTTGTTTTGCCGATCAACTTAAGCCGCAATTAATAATCAATTGACTTTTTGAGAATAGATAAATTGTCACTAAGATTGGTTAAGAAACACAAAAGTTATGTGCGCACGTGTTAGCAGCATAGCTGCTGCGCAAATTCCAAGAATTTCTGTATACATGTACACACACACACACGTTCATTGTTTTCAGTGCTGCTATTTTAATTGGTTTTTTTCTCAGTGCGTCCCAATTATAGGTGTGGCTCTTGAGTAGAGGCGGGGGCAAGTGGTGCAGTATGTAGCGAGTTCGAACCCTATGGAGGACATTTTTTTTTTTTATCTGGTGTGGCTGTTGAGTAGAGAAAGAATCAAGGGAACTTTTTTTTTAAATTTATCTTTATTAATACGAGTAAGAGGGTTCAGGGTATCCCCTAGTCGGGAGCTCCCGACAGCAACCTCTTACTTGTTATACCCTGAACCCATTGAAAATGGGTAAAAGGGGTATTATGTATTTGTGCAAATGTATATAACAGGCAGAAGGAACTATCTCCGACCCCATAAAGTATATATATTCTTGACCAGCATCAACAGCCGAGTCGATTTAGTCATGTCCGTTTGTTTGTCCGTCCGTCCGTCTGTCCGTATGTATGAACGCACGGATCTCAGCACCTATAAGAGCTAGAGACTTGAAATTTTAGCTGTAGGTCCCCGTGGTGCCCGCGGAGAACGAGTTAGTTTTCGATATTCGATATATTGCCCTGTTTCCAAGTAATCAATAAAAATCGATATCGAAATCTTGTGTTTTGAGCAATTTTGGTAAATAATAAGAGCTATAGTCAACAAACTTGACATGTAGCTTCTAGAATAGTATATATATGTCAAGTATCTTTCGTTTTATAGCTATCACCACCTCCCCCCTACTACCACATAGCTGAAAATCAAGTTAATAATCCAACTTGTTTTGCCCTCCAATTTAAGCCACAATTTAAATGCAATAGACTTTTTGAGAATACACAGATATTTTATGGGACAATAAGATGTACTGTCGAAAATTTCATTAAGACCGGTTACGAAACACAAAAGTTATAAGTTTTGGTTGCACACGTGTTAGCAACAGCTATCGCAGATTCCAAGAATTTCTGTATACATGTACACACACACACATTCATGCGCGTCTGCTTTGAATTCTATCAACATCATTATACCCTGAACCCATTAAAAATGGGTAAACAGGGTATAATGTATTTGTGCAAATGTATGTGTGTGAATCGTGGGCGCGTCAGATTCTGGTTCATCGCGGCTACCCTGCAGGGCGTTCACGTTCTGGCGCGACAGCGCGTCCGCTACATGATTTTATTTACCATGCTTATAGAAAAGCTTGGCCCCTGTTTCATCAATGCGCGCTTTCCAGCGCTTTATTTTTGCATTGGGATTGCTCTCGGATACCGAGAACGTGAGAGGCTGGTGATCAGTGAAGATATTTATGTCCCGAACCCCGTAAAGGAAGTGCCGTAACTTACCCAATGCCCAGACGATGGCAAGCAACTCCCGCTCGTTGGTAGCGAAGTTTGCTTCCCTATCTTTTAAGGACCGGGATATTATAGTAATGGGGCGACCATTTTGCGACAAGACAGCACCTATGCCATAGGCTGAAGCGTATGTGGTCAAGTCAAATGGTTTTTTATAGTCCGGGTACATCAGTATAACGTCTTCCGACGGTAATATGTTCCTAAGCTTCTGGAACGCATTGCGTTGACCATCGTTGAGTTGTATAGGGACCTTTCAAGACCTGTACTTGCTAATGGATCCGTTTTCCCCTTTTAGGATGTCGGAGATTGGTGTCGCAATTGCTGCAAAATCTTTGATAAAGCAGCGGTAATAGCTTGCCAGCCCCAAAAAGGATCTTACTTCAAACACGGTATTCGGCTCAGCATATTCCCGAATGGCCTTTACCTTTTCTGGATCTGACTTTGCACCGTCTTTAGTCTCTATAAAGCCGAGGTCCTCGACGCTTTCTTTAAAAAACTGTGACTTCTCGTGCGCCACGCGCATGTTCGCATTTAAAAGGCTCCCTAATACTTAGTCGTCATGTCTGACATGGTCCGACTCGTTTTCCGAAAAGACGATGACGTGATCTACATAAACGTAGCAAGATTTTCCAATCTGCTCCCGCAGGACGTCATCTATGGTTCTCTGAAAAATGCTCACCGCATTCTTCAAACCGAAGGGAAGTCGACAAAATTCGTACTTCCCGCCATTGATCGAAAAGGCCGTCTTCTCACGATCTTGCTCCGCCAGCGTAATCTGGTGATAACCTGACTTTAGGTCGAGCGTCGTGAAGTACTTGGATTAGCCAGTATCAATGTGATACTTGGCATTGGATATTTGTCGCTAACCGTCTTGAAGTTGAGCTTCCTAAAGTCTATTACGAGACGTTTATTTCTATAGCCGTCCTCGTCTGTGCCTTTATTATCGATTTTATTGTTGTATTGTATTGTTGTATGGGGATTTCGACTTTCTAATTATGCCGTTTTTTAGTAGTTCGTTGACTTTTGAAACGACAAAATCCTCTACACCCCTAGGATAGGGCTATAGCTTTGAGTAGACCATATTTTCGTCGGTCGTACGGATCGTGGCCACAACAGCCGTGTTATATGGCAGCGGCTGGTTAGAGTCCGCAAAAGCCTTGTTGTTTCGATGAAGTACTCGCAGGAAATCTGCCTTAACCGCAGGTGGTGCCTCGACTTCTTTATTCTTCGTGTGATTAACGCTCACACATTTGTGGTACTGCAACGCTTCCGAAGTCGCACCAAATATTAACATACCTTTTTTTCGGCATAAAACCGCTCCCACCTGCTTTAGCAGGTCCAGCCCTATGATTCCATCAAAAGTGGATAAAGAATCTAGTAGGAAAAAATATGTGTCGTACCCAAGCATGGATAACTTGCATTTTTCGGCGATGTTGTTGGACCCATGAATGGAGCGGACAACGAAAGGGGACTCGACCGGGACGACGCCTTTAAGGCGTTTGTGCGGTCTGATGTAATTTTTTGCCGCACCCGTGTCGATTAAAAATCTCATATCTACCCCCGCTATTCTCCGTCGAATGAACGGTAGCAGGGACCTTCCCCTAAAAAATTAGCGCTATCGCTCAGGGCTATCAGGGCTATGTTCGTCTTGTTGTTCGTCTGACGCCTCTTGTGCCGCGTCGGTGCACCCTGCGCTCTCGGTCTTGCTTGCCTGGACGTGGTCTAGGCGGAGCGTTTATTTCCCTGACCTTGGCTGGCGTTAAACTTTGCCGAGCCCTGGGAATTCGAAAAGTTTGTGGGTTGCCTAAACCTGGAAGAAGAAGGGTCGACTTCCATGGGAACTGGGGCATTATCGGCCCCAGCTCTATTCTGGGTTTTGTCTGTGGATTGGCCGTTCTGCTTCTTGAAATAGGGATTCTTGCCCTGGCCACCCTGAGAGAATTGCTTTTTTTCTTGCTGTTGTTGTTGTTGGCGCCCTTGTGGGCGCTGCTCTGGACGAGATCGCTCTTCTTGCCCCCTAGCAAAACTTGTCGCGAAGGCATATCTCTCGTGATTAGCCTCGACCTCCTGGGCTAGCGCTAGTGCCGTCGGTAGATCCGAAGGGTGAGCCGAAAACAACACATCGGTTAGACTGCGTTTTAATCCAGAGATAAATACGCGAAGTGCGTCACCCCTGAATTTTTCACACATTCCCGCTGCCAGATTGCTGTCATATGACATATGGGCTTTATTTGTGAGTAACGTGAGTTTCTTTTCAACCTCATCGTAGTACTGTAGAATGGACATGCCGCTCTGCCTAAGCGTACCCATTTCCTGTTCGATTACATGGATAGGCCGCTTATCACTATAAGTGAAGTCCATCCTCGCTATGATGGCCTCAAAGTTTAACGGCGTGTTAAACGAAGCGAGAACCGCGTCTGCCGGGCCTCTAACTTTACTCCTAATGATTACGGTGGCTTGGTAGTGGCGTGAACTACCGTCGTATTTTTTGAAAATTTTATAGGCGGCATGCGCGTGTCCTGCCTCCAGGACACGTAGGTGTCTTGAGTCCCGTGGAACTCGGTAAGACATTTTACCACGTCGAGCGGCTCATTACATTCCACCCCGTCTATGATTTCAACTTCCCTGTAAACCTTTACTTCCGGGACTGAAATTTGTGTGTTTTTAGCTTAATCGATACCTGCGCAATTTGTTGTTGAAGCTCCTGCCTTAGCATAGCTTCCCTATTCGCGAATTCTTGCGCCTGTGCTGTGAGTGCGCTCCGCACTGCGGTCTCAATTTTCGCACGCAACTGCTCTGGGTCCATAACTGAGTCTGTTTCTGTATTATGTTCAGCTGGGGTGACACAACCTGATACCTGCAATGTTCCAAATCCCCCTGTTAACCTCGCTAAAATACTGTCGTCGTTATCGTAGTGTTCATGCACGTCTACGTCGGAGTCACAGTCGCTCATTCGAATTTAAACCTCTATATGAAACCGAACAACACATAAAAGGTTAAGCTAATGGGATTTTTTATTTTTCTTTTTTTTTTTTTTTTAAATAATTCTCATACATTTTTTTCTCAATCAGAAATAGACCATCCTTTTCTTACTTTTACAAAATTAATTTGTGCGTATTTGAAAAAAAAATGTTCTTAAAATTTTGTATTCTCACTTAACAAGTCACTTACATGATTCTATTGTTGTACGTATTTGACGAGTTCCACCGCCGCTGTCACAACTAGAGATGGTACTGTTTTTGCTGTACTATTTTTTTAGGAATTCCACTGCTGCCGTCACAACCAGAGCTGCCGATTTGGTTTTTTTTTTCTTTTAGATTGTTTTTCACGATTAAAGTTTATATTGATTGTCGAAACCGTTTTATCGCGTTTTATTTTTTATTATTGGGTTGTTTAGGTTGGGCGCCAATTAGTGCATCTGTGTCTGCAACCTTGGGTTTCGCTAGTTGCATTTAAAAATGCATATAAAAATGAGTTAACTAACGGAGACTTAGTGGACGGTACGTCGCGCTTTTATTGTTTCCAAACTTAGACTAAAAAGTACAATCTTTATCAATCTAAGCAATGCCTGCAGAGACGCCGTCGCTGCCCCAGAGTCGCCGTCACTGCCGCAGAGCCGCCGCCGCCGCCGCTCTCGCAAAAGTACAGCGTTAGTGCCTCGTGTGCGGTATCGGATGACCGCCGCGGCCGGCAACATAGTTGCGACATATCCGTCGCCACATGACTCTGGTCATTGGCTTCCCTAGAACGCTGGGTCAGCACATACCAATAGTCAGTGGTTAACTTATATATTCTTGATCAGCATCAACAGCCGAATCGATCTAGCCATGTCCGTCTGTCTGTTCGTCCGTATGTATAAACGCAAGGATCTCAGAACCTATAAGAGCTAGAGACTTGAAACTTTTAGCTGTAGGTCCTCCTAGTGCCCGCGGAGATTGAGTTTGCTTCCGATATTAAATATCTTGCCCCGTTTCCAAGTAATCAATAAAAATCGATATGGAAATCCTGTTTTTGAGCAATTTTGGTAAATAATAAGAGCTAGAGCCACCAAACTTGACATGTAGCTTCTAGAATAGTATATATATATCAAGTATATTTCATTTTATGGCCGCAATTTAACTGCAATAGGCTTTTTGAGAATACACAAATATTTTATGGGACAATAAGATGTACTGTCGAAAATTTCATTAAGACCGGTTACGAAACACAAAAGTTATATGTTTTGGTTGCGCACGTGTTAGCAGCAGCTAGCGCATATTTCAAGAATTTCTGTATACATGTACACACACACACATTCATGCGCGTCTGCTTTGAATTCCATCAACAGCATTGCAATTGCGATTGTTTGTTTTCTGTGCTGATTTTTTAATTGGATTTTTTTCTCATCAAGACATAATTATTGGTGTAGATGATGGGTAGATGCGGCGGCAAGTTGTACGGTATGTTACGAGTTCGAACCCTACCATGGAAACTATTTATGTTTTTTGGCTGGTTTGGCTGTTGCGTAGAGCCGGTAGCAAGTAATGAGCTCAATTGCGAGTTCGAGCCCTGCCAAGGGAACTTTGTTTTTAATTTATCTTTATTACTACTAAAGCAAACGAGCGCGTAGCGCGATCTGCATTTGGTGTTGGAATAAGGGGGTTCAGGCAAAAACAATATAAACACTACGATGAGTAACGCCATACAACAAAATGCTAATATGTAGCTTGGTTTTTTTAAATTTGAGTACGAAAACGACATCAGTATCATTGCGCTCTCACAGCCGAAAGAGCGAAAAGCTAAATATAGAATGAACTCTCAGCTTCGGTTCTATGAAGGCCGTGCAAGCAATTATGTTTGTATGTGTGTGAATATACAAACATAGCAGCATATTTGCATGTGTTGTTATTCTCATCTGTGGCCTTAGCTGGCGAAGAAATAAATTTTCTTAGCTTTCTAGCGCTGGTCATGCATGACCAATCCCAAATTTGTATTCACATATGAATGCATGTTCGGTTTTTTAAAAACGATGCAAATATTTTTATAATTTCTTTAAATTAAATGATTATTTACTTATTATTATTTTTATTTTATTAAAAAATAAAAGAGTGCCAAAAAAAATAAATAGGGTAAATTAAATACGTCGGTAGCTAGTTCGACCGGCAGAGAAAAAAATAATTGAAGCAAAACAAAAATTGATAAAATGAATCTGTAGAAACAAAAAATTTGCACTCTTATTTTATTTTTTTTATGCCCTGAACCCATTGAAAATGGGTAAGAAGGATATACTTTTTTTGTGAAAATGTATGTAACAGGCAGAAGGAAGCATCTCCGACCCCATATATACTCTTAATCAGCATCAACAGCCGAGTCGATCTGTCTGCCGTCCGTCCGTGCGTCCGTCCGTATGTATGAACGCAAGAATCTCAGAACCTATAATAGCTAAAGACTTGAAATTTTAGCTGTAGGTCCTCCTAGTGCCCGCGCAGATCGGGATCCGATATTCGATAACTTGCCCCGTTTTCAAGTAATCAATATAAATCGATATCGAAATCCTGTTTTTTGAGCAGTTTCGGAAAATAATATAAGCTAGAGTCACCGAACTTGACATGTAGCTTCTCGAATAGTATATATATATCAAGTATCTTTCATTTTATATTTATCGCCACCTCCCTGCTACCACCGCAAAGCTATAAATCAAGTAAATTATCCAACTTGTATTGCCCATCAATTAAAGCCACAATATATATGCAATTAAATTTTTGAGAATACACAAATATTCTGTATTCTATTCTACAATAAGATGTACTGTTGAAAATTTCATTAAAATCGGTTAAGAAACACAAAAGTTATGTGCGCACGTGTTAGCAGCATAGCTGCTGCGCACATTCAAAGAATTTCTGTATACATGTACACACACACATTCATGCGCGTCTGCTTTGAATTCTATCAACAGCATTGCAATTGCGATTGTATTGTTTTCAGTGCTGCTATTTAAATATTTTTTTTTCATTAAAACTCAATTATTGGTGTGGCTCTTGAGTAGAGGCGGCGGCAAGTGGTGCAGTTAGTTGCGAGTACGAACCCTGCCAACGGAACAATTTTTTTTGAATTTTAATTTTTCTCTACTACTACTAAAGAAAACGAGCGCGTCCCGCGAGCTGCATTTGGTATTGGAAGAAGAGGGTTCAGGGTATCCCCTAGTCGGCAGCTCCCGACTAGAACCTCTTACTTGTTGTTTTTTGGCTAGTGTGGCTGTTGAGTAGAGCCGTTGCAGTTGCGAGTTCAAACCCTGCATAGGGAATTAATTTATTTTTTTTAAATAATTTATCTTTATTACTACTAAAGCAAACCAGCGCGTAGCGTGAGCTGCATTTAGTGTTGGAGTAAGTGGATTCAGGGTATCCCCTAGCTCTCGACTAGAAACTATTACTTGTTGTTTTTTGGCTGGTGTGGCTGTTCCGTAGAGCCAGCAGCAAGTAATGCGGTCAGTTGCGAGTTCGAGCCCTGCCAAGGGAACTTTGTCTATAATTTATCTTTATAACTACTAAAGCAAACGAGCGCGAAACGCGAACTGCATTTGATGTTGTAAGAAGAGGGTTCAGGGTATCCCTTAGTCGGGAGCTCCCGAATAAAACCTCATACTTGTTTCTTATTATTATTATGAAGGCCGTGCAAACAATTATGTTTATATGTGTGAGAATATACAAACATAGCAGCATATTTGAATGTGTTGTTATTCTCAGCTCTGGCTTTAGCTGGCAAAGAAATACATTTTCTTAGTTTTATAGTGCTGATTATGCATGAGCTATCCCAAATTTGTATTCACATATGGATGCATGTTCTGTACTGAGGTTGGCTCCGTGGAAAATCTGTTTTTTAAAGTCGACCTGTACGACTTCCTAGTTCCCGCGCAGATCGAGTTTGTTTCCGATATTCGATAACTTGCTCCGCTTATAAGTAATCGATAAAAATAGATAACGAAATCCTGTGTTTTGATCAATTTTGGTAAATAATATGAGCTAGAGTCACCAAACTTGACATGTAGTTTCTACAATAGTATATATATCAAGTAACTTACATTTTATACCTATCGCCACCTCCCCGCTACCATCGCAAAGCTATAAATCATCCAACTTAAAAATCCAATTTGTATTGCTTACCAGTTTAAGCCACAAATTATATGCAATTGACTTTTTGAGAATACACAAATATTCTATGGCATAATAAGATGTACTGTCGAAAATTTCATTAAGATCGGTTAAGAAACAGAAAAGTTATGTGCGCACGTGTTAGCAGCAGCTGGTGCCCATTTCAAACATTTTCTGTATACATGTACACACACACATTTACACGCGCGTCTGCTATGAATTTTATCAGTTGTTTTCTGGGTTGCTATTTAAATCGGGTTTTTTCTCACTAATACTCAATTGTTGGTGTGGCTGTGATTAGAGCCGGCGGCATGTAGAGAAAACTATTTTTTTTTTTGTTTTGGCTGGTGTGGCTATTGAGTAGAGGTGGCATCAAGTAATGCGGTCAGTTCAGCAAGTTCGACTCCTGTCAAGGGAATTTTTCTTTTTTTTTATATATTTATCTTTATTACTCCTAAAGTAAACGAGTGCGTAGCGCGATCTGCATTTGGTGTTGGAAGAAGAGGGTTCAGGGTATCCCCAAGTCGGTAGCTCCAGACTAGAACCTCTTACTCGTGAGTACTCTCATAGTTACTTAACAATTCATTGTTTACTCTTAAAAAAAATGAAAGAAAACTTTCTTAAAAGAATCCTCTTGGGAAAAGATGCTAACGTTATAAAGTCGGAGGGCGATTGGCCTTAATATGTTTTTAGAGAAAAACAAAAACACCAGCGTCAGACACCTATCCACATCACCTTAGGTGCACAGCGGTTGTCGGTGTTGAAACTATATACAAACAAATTTATTTTCTGGTTGATTTTTGTTTCTCAACTGTTGTTGTTTTTTTAAATCAAATAAACTATTTACATTTTCTTGAGTCTTTTTTTCAATTAAGCCCTTTGCTTAACGATAAAAAAATTCTAACAACATTTCATTATGTGTCATCCAACAACTGTACTTCTTAAATGAATGTGTTCACACATGAACAGGTGACACCGAATCTAAATTTGACCCTCGGTAAAATTAAATCTCACACCATCGTGTACGACTGCTGCCAGCAGCATAAAAATAGATAGCGCACTTGTGGTCGCTTAAGATTGTAAGAGCGACCTACGCCAAGAAATGTCATATTAGAAACATAAGTAGCAAGGGTAAAAAATACCCTAATTAAACACAATAGTTTATGACCGCTGCTGCCGCATGCATTGACAGCAGGCCTAAATTAATACACTCTGTTAGTATATAAGACAAAGGATTCGTAAGAATAAAATCAGTATCTTACAAGTACTCAACTTGGACATATCCGTTCAGAATGTGTCGTGCCAGTTACATTATTCATAAGAAGCAGAGTCGATGCTGCCCAAGGATTATAATTTTCCCGTGATTATTGGGATATCTATATATAAAACTGTTTGTCCTGACTGACTGACTGATTGGTGATCAACGCCCAGCCCAAGCCATAAGAGCTAGGAAGCTGAAATTTTCACTGTAGTTACCTTATGTGATGAAGGTGCACGTTAAGACAGGGTTTCGGGAAATTCATGTGTGGAAAAAACGCGAAAAACTCACCAAATAAATATCAAGTATGTTTCATTTAATAGCTATCGTTAGTAAACCAACTTGTATTGCCTATATAATTAAGCCACAATTTAAATGCAATTGTTATTTTGAGAATACACGAATATTTTATACTTTGTACAATAAGATTTACTAATGAAAATTTCATCAAGATCGGTTAAGAAACACGAAAGAAAATGGGTTTTGGCCTGCAAACACGTACAGCAGCAAGCGCAAATTCCAAGAATTTCTGTATACATGTACACAGACACATTCATACGCGTCTGCTTTGAATTCTATCAACCGCATTCCAATTGCGACTGTATTGTCTTCTGTGCTGCTATTTTAATTGGTTTTTTATACCCTGAACCCATTAAAAGTGGGTAAAAAGGGTATAATTTATTTGTGCAATTGCATGTAACAAGCAGAAGGAAGCATCTCCGATCCCATAAAGTATATATATTCTTGATCAGCATCAACAGCCGAGTCGATTTACTCATGTCCGTTTGTTTGTCCGTCCGTATGTATGAACGCAAGGATCTCATAAGCTATAAGAGCTAGAGACTTGAAATTTTAGCTGTAGGTCCTCCCAGTGCCCGCGGAGATCGAGTTTATTTCCGATTTTCGATATCTTGCCCCGTTTCCAAGTAATCAATAAAAATCGATATCGAAATCCTGTTTTTGAGCAATTTTGGTAAATAATAAGAGTTAGAGTCAACAAACTTGACATGTAGCTTCTAGAATAGTATATATATATGAAGTATCTTTCATTTTATGGCTATCACCACCTCCCCGCTACTACCTCATAGCTAAAAATAAAGTTAATAATCCAACTTGTATTGCCCTCCAATTTAAGCCGCAATTTAAATGCAATAGACCTTTTGAGAATACACAAATATTTTATGGGACAATAAGATGTACTGTCGAAAATCTCATTAAGACCGGTTACGAAACACAAAAGTTATATGTTTTGGTTGCGCACGTGTTAGCAGAAGCTATCGCAGATTCCAAGAATTTCCGTATACATGTACACACACACACATTCATGGCCGTCTGCTTTGAATTTTATCAACATCATTATACCCTGAACCCATTAAAAATGGGTAAACAGGGTATAATGTATTTGTGCAAATGTATGTAACAGGCAAAAGGAAGCATCTCCGACCAGATAAAGTATATAATGTCTTGATCAGTATCGTTAGCCGAGTCGATCTAGCCATGTCTGTCTGTCTGTTTGTTTGCCGAGTTTGTTTCCGATATACGATTGTTGCGGGACGAATTAAGTTATCAATTGTTTAGTATTAAGTATATGCTGAAAGTATGTATTTTTGCCCTGTGATGTACGGGCACATTGTATTTGGCTTGTTGCCGCCATCACTTAAATGTTAAGCTCATTATTGTCGTGAGTTAGAAGGGCGTAGGAGGGAAGACTGCGGTAAGATTCTGGAGAATATATATTTAAGTTCTAACCTATATAATCCGTTCAGAATAAAACACTTGCACTAGCACGTTTTGCATTACGCTGTCTCTATTAACATCGGAGTAACATGGCCACCTTGCAGTGTTCAAATTGCAACTCCACTTTCGTTTGGCACGCGACATGATCCTTATATTCGCAGTTCTTATTGTAAGAAACTGCAAGGGCGACTTGCACTGGAGACAAGACGTGGTGTAACTTTGGAGTTACAGTGCGTGTAGATAGACACAGCACAGGCAGGGCCTCCACACCAGTTATAGAGTTACCATTGGTACATAAGATGACACAACGGTCACCCAGGAAAAGCCCACGCCTGAATGATGGCCAGGAGATAACTACCACGGCGAGTGAGGTGCAGCCGAAGCGGACAAGTAGAATGGTGAGCACTGTATCACAAATACAAGTTCCCGCTGTGAGCGCGCCACAAAGCCCTAGCACCGTGGATGTGGGCAAAAGTGTACAACCTGCCGGCACTGTGGCCACAGGAGTGAGTGCACGAGCCAGCAAATTGACAGGAGCGCCAAGTCCAAGCACGCAACTCTCAGGTACACAAGTCATGGATTTGATAAAGAGAGTCGCTGCGCTAAAGCACGAGTTGCAAAGGTCAAAAACTGGTCAAGCACATGTGAGTACAGTTACTGATCCCGTTAAATTGAGTGATGCTGGCGTGGGTGGTACAGCTAACCTGCCGCCATATTTGAGTGGAGAGCCATCGTCCAGTGGAAGTTCGAGTGAAACTGCAATTATGAGTCGGGTCCCAAATACAAGTGTTAGTTTGAGTGAAACTACAATTTTGAGTGGAACTGCCATTTTGAGCAGATCGCCATCTTTGAGTGAGGCATTGCCTACGTCATTGAGTGGAAATTTGGGACCACAGTTGCAAACGGTAGAAAGAGCTACAGTTATGGATCACTGTTCTACAACATCAAGCCGCTCGACGCCATATTGTTCTGCAGGCATTGCGCAGTCAACGCTCAGCTACACGCCGGCACAAGAGACCCAACCGGCGATCATTTTGGAGCCAACGCAGGCAATTGGGAACTTCGCATGGGCGACACCCAGAAACGATGTATGCCTGCTACGCAAATTACCAGATCTTCCCGAGTTTCGAAGCCAACCTGAGGATTGGCCTATATTCTCCCGTGCGTTTACGGAAACAACTTTGGCGTACAACTGTACGAATCTGGAGAATAACCAGCGATTGTTGAAGGTAATCAAAGGCGAAGCACGTGATACTGTGAAGTCGTTGCTCATACATCCCAGGAATGTGAACAACGTGATGGAACAATTACGTTTCAGATATGGCCGCCCAGAACAACTAATACGCAGCCAGCTAATTAGTATTCGAAAGCGAAAATCGTGCCATTTGCTACACGAGTGAGTAACCTTGCCGCCTTTGGAGTGGAGTGGGCCAGACATGCAGCTACGATTAGGCCTTTCCCGACTGTCGTACATTTTAGTGCGTGGTTAACGGACTACACCAATTTGGTATGCACGATTGTGAACGTCGATAGTAAGGAGCAGAAGCGTAGAGTGCTGCATGCCAGCATTGATCAGAATAATGAAGGGCGACACCGAGGTCGCACCAAACAGTGTCCAATCTGTATTGGACAACACGCAGTCAGGGACTGCAACGAGTTTAACTTAGCCTCTCCGCTAAAAAGATGGACGTTTGTAGAAAGGCACCGGCTTTGTTTCTCGTGCCTACTCCTTTTACATGATCATGATGCTATGAGCCACAATGCACCGCAGCCAGCAGGTGATAGAATGATGAATACTGGACGGATGCCGCAGCCAGCGGATCCGCACACAAGGGCACCGCAGCCAGTGGATGCTCAATTGTCGCAACAAAGGAATTTAAGTTGTGTCGATTCGGATGGAGAACGCCTACTATTCCACATATTGCCAGTGACATTGCACGGGGCCAATAAGCGGATCGATACGTATGCGCTCCTCGACGAGGGCTCCTCCGTAACTATGATAGACGACGAGCTACTGCGCGACCTAGATGTCAAAGGGGAACGCAGGCAACTAAATATACAGTGGTTTGGTGGAAGAGCAACCAGAGAGCCGACCACAGTGGTAAGCATGGAAATTAGTGGAGCGGATAAACGCAAACGTTATGTGCTGCGAAATGTGTACGCCATGTCCAACCTGAGCTTACCAATGCAAAGTCTGCATCGACGTGATGTACAAATGTTGGACAACGGTGCACGACTTCCAATGAAACCGTATCGCGGGGCGGTACCAAAACTTCTGATTGGACTTGACCACGCGCATCTTTGACTGCCAATGCAAAAATGGAGGTTTGCACCACAGGGACCATATGCCGCAGCCACCGAACTTGGATGGGTGGTTTTTGGGCCGGTAAGAGGTCAACCGACGGCAACGACAACAAAGTCATGCCTCCTAGCAGTGTCGCAGGAGGATGCAATCCAAAAGATGATATCGAGAACTTCGGTGTGAGGCTTACGTCACCAGTCGCAGCCAGCGACGATGCACGAGCACAGAAGATACTCGAAGACACCACGGTGAAAATAGGGGAACGTTACCAGACAGGTTTATTATGGAACCGTGATAATGTTGAGTTGCCACAAAGCTACGATATGGCATACAAAAGATTGGTCAGCATTGAGAGAAAAATGAAGCGTATCGTTTAAACGAGCCTATATGAAAATTATGGACGATTATGTTCATAAAGGATTCGCTCGACAGTTGAAGCATCATGAGGTCGCTTTAGCCAACAGCGACAAACTTTTGTTTCTGCCGCACTTTGGAGTTGAAAATCCAAATAAGCCCGGTAAGACAAGACTGGTGTTCGACGCGGCAGCAAAGGTCGGTGACATTTCATTGAATTCGGCATTATCCAAGGGGCCGCAGCACTACAAGTCGCTGCCGGCTGTTCTCTTCCATTTCCGGGAAGGTGCGGTTGGCGTTTGTGGAGACATCAGAGAGATGTTCCATCAAGTGTTGATTCGACCGCAGGATAGGTGTGCCCAGCGATTCTTGTGGCGAAACGGCGATGATCGCCGGGAGCCTGATGTTTATGAGATGAGGGTAATGACGTTTGGAGCAGCATGCTCGCCAAGCACCGCGCACTATGTGAAGACCTTGAATGCCCTGCAGTATCAGGATTCAGATCCTCGCGCGGTTAAAGCTATTTTTGAATGTCATTATGTGGACGACTATGTGGATAGTTTTGATAGTGAAGGCGACGCCATCGCCATATCAACAAGAATAAGAGAAATACATGCAAATGCTGGATTTGAATTGTGCCAGTTTACTTCCAGTTCGCCAACCGTAGCTGACGCCCTGGGCCAACATGGGGCTGCGAGAAGCATCGGATTGGGCGAAGCTGAAGAAAAGATTCTGGGCATGTGTTGGCAGCCAGCCACGGACGATTTTAAATTCAACATGAAGTACCACAAAGTACCCCGATGTGTGCTAAATTTGGAGCGAGTACCTACGAAGAGGGAATTCTTGAGCTTGATCATGTTAACATTTGATCCTTTGGGATTTCTAAGCTGTCTCATGATAACTGGAAAGTTACTTATGCGTGAGATCTGGCGACGAAATGTGCAATGGGATGAACCCTTACCAGATGAGATCGCCCGCGCCTTTAGTAAATGGCTTCAGGATATGAACAACGTGGAAGGATTTCGAAGCTCGCGCCATTACTTTAGACCAATACACGTGCGGGCAATACAACTGCACGTTTTTGTCGACGCTAGCCAGTCAGCATTCGCAGCTGTGGCTTACTTAAGGGTCACCTACGACAACAACGACGTGCGATTATGCTTCGTATGTGCCAAGACGAAGTGTGCCCTAATGAAAACGATGTCAATTCCACGACTGGAATTGCAAGCAGCTGTGTTAGGAACGAGGCTGATGGACACTGTCAAAAGGGAGCACAGGCCTCACCCACCGTCGATATAAGCAGTTCGTCGGAAATCGAGTGGGACAAATTTTGGGGTCAACAAAGGTTTCCCAATGGAGATGGGTACCTACTGCTGAAAATGCAGCAGACGACGCAACGAGGCCGCACTGCCACGTAAACCTCAGCCAAAGGTCACGATGGTTAGACGAGCCAACATTTTAACGGCAGCCGGAAAACAGCTGGCCGCAGCCCGAACCGGCCACCGAACACTCATCCTGCGATGATGAAGAAGAGATGCCGAGTGAATTTGCCTTAGTTGCAGCAAATAACTTTTTCATTTCATTTCAGAGATTCTCTAGCTACAGTCGGCTGGTGAGGACGACGGCTTGGGTTCTAAGGTTCACGCGCTGGTGCCGTGGACAGAGGACTGAGCTTGAGAGATTCGGCCTCACCGCTACGGAATGTGAGGACGCTGAGAACTTGCTGATACGGCGAGAGTAATGCGAAACATTCCCTGACGAGGTTCGAGCTTCGTACAATGAAGAATCAGTCGGTCATCGAAGCGACATAAGAGGGCTGGCGCCCTACTTGGATGACAATGGAGTCTTGCGTGCGTATGGCAGGATCGATGCCGCACTGTGTATACCGCATAGTGCGAGAAGGCCAATAATCTTGTCACACCGGCACGCACTGACGGAACTGATTGTGTATCACTACCATGTGAAAATGAAGCATCAAAACGTGGATGCAACGATGGGCGACATCAGGACCAGATTTTGGATAACAAAGCTGCGTCGAGTGTTGCGTACAATAATATCTGGATGTAGCGTGTGCAAGCTACATAGAGCGCAGCCAGCGCCACCTATTATGGGTCCTTTGCCAGAGGACAGACTGGAGGCCAATGGATGGCCATTTAAGTTTACGGGTCTGGATTACTTTGGACCACTTCTTGTGACGATCGGACGTCGAAAAGAAAAGAGATGGGTTGCCTTGTTTACGTGTCTGACAACAAGGGCCATACATTTGGAGTTGGCACATGACCTGTCAACTGATTCCTGCATAATCGTGATCAGGAACTTTCTTTGCCGTCGCGGGCCTGTACTGAGGTTGCGCAGTGACAACGGAAAGAACTTTGTTGGGGCCAACAGAGAAGCCAAAAGGCTCATAGATGTATTCGAGCCGGAGAAGATTCAGGGTGAGCTATCTTCTAGAGGCATTGGATGGGTTTTTAACTGCCCAGCGAACCCAGCTGAAGGAGGAGCCTGGGAAAGGATGGTGCAGTGTGTCAAGAGAGTGCTTCGCCACACAGTAAAGGAGGTGGCACCGAAGCAACACGTGTTGGAGAGTTTCCTGATTGAGGCCGAGAATGTTGTGAATTCGCGCCCGCTTACTCACTTGCCAGTATCTGTGGATCAGGAAGCCCCCCTAACGCCGAACGATCTACTCAAGGGAGTAGCCAATCTGCTTGACACACCCACTATTCATGAGCAGCCGGACGAGAGATGCGCCACAAGGAAGCAGTGGCGCACAGCGCGGCTATTACGAGACCGTTTTTGGAAGCGGTGGGTCTTGGAGTACCTGCCTACACTTGTGCCACGCGTGAAATGGTGTGCTCGCGTTGAGCCGATACACCATGGTGATGTGGTGTTTATATGCGACCCAGCCGTGCCACGCAGGGAGTGGCAAAGGGGCATAGTGGAGGAGCTCTACCCTGGACCAGATGGAGTACCTCGACGCGCCAGCGTACGCTTGTCGGACGGCAATCGAGTGCGACTAATGACTCGTCCCGTGGCTTAACTAGCCATATTGGATGTGATTGAATTGATTGGGTCTTCACGGAGGCGGGGATGTTGCGGGACGAATTAAGTTATCGATTGTTTAGTATTAAGTATATTCTGAAAGTATGTATTTTTGCCCTGTGAATGTACGGGCATATTGTATTTGGTTAGTTAGTTAGTTTGGAGTTAGAAGGGCGTAGGAGGGAAGACTGCGGTAAGATTTTGAGGGAATATATATTTAAGTTCTAACCTATATAATCCGTTCAGAATAAAACACTTGCACTAGCACGTTTTGCATTACGCTGTCTCTATTAACATAAGAGTAACATGGCCAGGGGCGAGGCGTAAACCTTGCAGTGTTCAAATTGCAACTCCCCCTTCGTTTGGCACGCGACAACGATAACTTCATCCGTTTATAAGTAATCGATACAAATAAATATCTAATTCCTGTTTTTGAGCAATTTTAGTAAATAATATAAGCTAGAGTCATCAAACTTGTCATGTAGCTTCTAGAACAGTATATATATATATCAAGTATCTTTCATTTGATACCTATCGCCACCTCCCCGCTACCACCGCAAAGCTATAAATCATCCAACTTAATAATCCAACTTGTATTGCCTACCAGTTTAAGCCACAAATTATATACAATTGACTTTTTGAGAATACACAAATATTCTATGGAATAACAGGATGTACTGTTGAAAATTTCATTAATATTGGTTAAGAAACACAAAAGTTATGTGCGCACGTGTTGGCAGCAGCTGGTGCCCATTTCAAACCTTTTCTGAATACATGTACACACACACATTCATGCGCGTCTGCATTCTATTTGATCAATTGTTTTCTTTTTTTTTTTTTTGTTTATATATTTTGTTTATTAAGAAATCTGGTATCCTGTTAATCTATGTTAGCAACTTTTATCAGAGTGACATAATTACTTAGCTTAGCGACGATTGTGGATTTAAAATTAGTTTAACAGGTTACACATATATATATGTATATTTGCACAGAAACACATTTGGGTGTAATTAACGAAGTTTGTGACCTATATATAACGATCGATTAGGTTAGTTGGGTAGGTCCTCTTCAGTCGCCTTCTTTTTCGCCTCCTTAGTAGGTTCCTTGCCAGGATGTTTGGATGGTTGTGGAGCTAGTTTAGTAGCTTGCTGCTTGCCTGTTGACTACGTCGCCCACCATTGGAACCTTGAGGTCCTTGGCGATGTTGCGTGTGCGAATATACCATTCGGCTCCAGCTATTTTGCGCAGGGTGTTGGCCTGAATGATGCGAATTTTTTCAGGTGTGTTTTTGCAGCTATACCGTAAACTTGAAGCCCGTAACGCCACACTGGGGCAAGGATTACCTTGTAGACCTTGTTTCGGAGCGAGAGTTTGTTGTTGGAGTTGAGGAGCCAGCTCATTCGCCTTATCTTAGATTTGATGTTGCTCGTTACTACAGAGACGTGTTTACTAAATGTAAGTCGTCTGTCGAGAGTGACACCTAGGTACTTGTGTTGACGATATTGCTCTAGAAGTTCACCATGAAGAAAAAGTCCGGGGCATGAGTCCTTGGGTAGAGTATGGGTAACCGTGGTGCATTTTCCAGGGTTCACTGCGATGTTTCATCTACAAGCCCAGTTTTCAAATCGCTTGAGGTATTCCTGCAAGAGGTCAGTTGCCACGTACACACATTTGTTCTTTGCAAGGATTGCCGTGTCGTCAGCAAACGTGGCCACCAGAAGGTACTGCCGATCATTCCGTGTGCTTGCATTTGCTGTGTCATGTGTAAAGAGGCTATATAACGTGGGACCCAAAACTCTGCCTTGTGGAACGCCCGCTATCATGCGTTTGGTTTGAGATGCTCAATTGTTGGTGTGGCTGCGATTAGAGCCAGCGGCATGCAAACTATTTTTTTTTTGTTTTGGCTGGTGTGGCTATTGAATAGAGGTGGCATCAAGTAATGCGGTCAGTTGCGAGTTCGACTCCTGTCAAGGAAATTTTTATTTTTTTTGATATATTTATCTTTATTACTCCTAAAGTAAACGAGTGCGTAGCGCGATCTGCATTTGGTGTTGGAATAAGAGGGTTCAGGGTATCCCCAAGTCGGTAGCTACAGACTAGAACCTCTTACTCGTTTGTACTCTCATAGTTACTTAAAAAATCATTGTTTACTCTTAAAAAAAATGAAAGAAAACCTTCTTAAAAGAAACCTCTTGGGAAGAGATGTTTACGTAATAAAGTCGGAGGGCGATTGGCCTTAATATGTTTTTACAGAAAAATATAAACACCAGCGTCAATCACCTATTCACACCACCTTAGGTGCACAGCGGTTGTCGGTGTTGAAACTATATCCAAACAAATTTATTTTCTGATTGATTTTTTGTTTCTCAACTGTTGTTGTTTTTTTAAATCAAATAAACTATTTACATTTTCTTGATTCTTTGTTTTTCATTTAAGCCCTTTGCTTAACGATAAAAAAATTCTAACAACATTTCATTATGGGTCATCCAACAACTGTACTAATTAACTGAATGTGTCGTGCCAGTTACATACTTCATAAAAAGCAGAGTCGATGCTGCCCAAGGATAATAATTTTTCCCGTGATTATTGGGATATCTATATATAAAACTGTTTGTCCTGACTGACTGACTGATTGATTGGTGATCAACGCCCAGCCCAAGCCATAAGAGCTAGGAAGCTGAAATTTTCACTGTAGTTACCTTATGTGATGAAGGTGTACGTTAAGACAGGGTTTCGGGAAATTCCACCCGCATGTGTGGAAAAAACGCGAAAAACGTTTGTATGAAACTTTTTTGTTCAGCATCTAATCGGCCTCAAACTCAGTTAAAAGATCTATGTGTTTTTTTTGTTTATAATTTATCTTTATTACTATTAAAGCAAACGAGCGCGTAGCGCGATCTGCAGTTGGTGTTGGAATAAGGGGGTTCAGGCAAAGACAATATAAACACTAAGATGAGTAACGCCATACAACAAAATGCTACTATGTAGTTTGGTTTTTTGAAACTTGAGTACGAAAACGACATCAGTTTCATTGCGCTCTCACAGCCGAAAGAGCGAAAAGCTAAAAATATAATGTTCTCTCAGCTTCGGGTCTATGAAGGCCGTGCAAGCTATTATGTTTGTATGTGTGTGAATATACATACATAGCAACATATTTGAATGTGTTGTTTTTCTCAGCTCTGGCTTTAGCTGGCAAAGAAATACATTTTCTACAGTCCCCTTGAACTTCTGCGGAGATCGGTCGTGTTTTTATGCATTCCCGTGTGTGTATGTTCAGTGCATCAAGGGCAAAAATCGAACAAAAAGTGACAGTGGCACTAACTAAACCCGCCCCTGGGCTTAACAAACAAATCGCTCCTGTAGAGCGCGACAAATCAAAAGTGCTGCCCCTGGCAGCCAAAGTGCCGAATTTTTACATTTAAAACACAAAATTCTTGTTAATTATACAAAAGTGCAACCGCGTGCGAGCGTAAGAGAGCAAGCTTTAGCTAAGCTCGTTTGCGCTCAGCTGATCGCCGTAGTGTCTGCGTGTGTGTGAGTGAGCAGAGCTTTCGTGAGAGAGCTTTTGCCAAGTCTCACTAACACTAGCATAGCACTAGCCAATAGGAGCGCAGCCAGTGCTGGCAAGTCAGTCACTGCCCGTAACAGTGCTGACACAACTCAGTCACCGTTTTCACTGCTGTTCAGTCACTTTTTACTAAAATACTGGTGATTTTTGTAACAAAGTGCAGGTTCCCATTACTACCATATTAAAAATAATTAATAATTAATACAAATGGCAAACAATTTAAACCACCTTTGTCCTACGTCTCCAATCTACAACCCACCGGACAATGATCATTCGCCATACGCTACGCTGTGCGGGGGCACTAAGCAGCCCACCACGTCATGCATCACCGCGACTGTCTGTTCCTTAGGAAAAACTACGGTAACGTCGTCCCTTGCACGTGGCATCAGCTCCCTGGACCCCTTTACCCCGTCTCTCCCAAGCCCGGACCTCCACGCTCTCTTGAGCAATTACCCGCCCAAGACTGCAGCAAGACCCAAGTACTAAAACGAACCGTTCAAGCCCAAAAAAGGCGTCGCTAAAAAAAGAGAAGGGGGTGTTCCCTCACCCAGCATATCTCGCAAGAAGGCGAGCACCAACAAAGCCAAAAAAGGCAGCCAAAACCGGTTTTCGGGCCTCTGTGACGAAGACGAAAGCCACATAGACATAGAGGTAGAGCATACTGCCAATAACAACGTCGCTAACGGTGTAGATGAAGATGATAGAGCATCCACCTCGCGTGCAGCACGCGCAAGGGCCTACAGACAACAAATGCGAGCCAGAAGCTCGTCACCCCCCTGCAACCCACTCAGACGGCGCCCCTTAACGAGCGCCCTTCCACTAAGGTGCCCAGAATAACTGTGCCAGGCATCGTCAACTTCACCACATTCTGCTAGGAATTGGACAGCATCGTAGGCGAGAACACCTACACCGTGAAAGCGCTCGACTCTGACGACTGCATCATCCAATGCCGCAACTCTGACGATAACAGAGAGGTGGCAAGGCACCTTCGCGAGAGCGGTTGCGTGTTTCACCACCACCAACTTACAGGGGACCGTCCATACCGCATAGTCCTAAAAAACATACACGATGAGATCCCATCTGAAGATATTTCAGCGCAACTGGCAGATAAGGAGGAAGGCGGACAACAACAGTCTCATTAAATCCATAACTGTGTTATGCAGACATAAAGTCTCGTGGGAGAAGCCTCGCAAGACGTCGGGCCCAGTTCAATGTAACAGATGCCAAAAATACGGGCACACCAAGTCCTATTGCTCGAGACACTATGTGTGCAAGGAGTGTGGCGACAACCATCCAACAAGCGAATGCACACTTGGTAAAGATGAGGATCGGTGCTGCTACCACTGTGGCGAACCACACGCAGCAAACTTCAGGGGCTGCAAGAAGTACCTGAAATATTCTTTCCAGCAAAAAAATCAGCACAAGGCAATTGGCAGAGATGCAAGCCGCTCCAAGGATCGTCGCCCCGAAACACCCCCTCCTGCCCGTAGCTTCGCTCCCGGCTAGAAATCGTTTGCTAGCGTCCTACGCGGTAGCCAGCCCGCCGAGCACAGAGCTCGCTCATCGTCTCGCAGAAGGAACACAGGCATCATTCCCAGTCGATCCCATCCAGTTGCTGCCAACAGTTCCAACTCAGCCCTTGAGCTCAGGTAGGAGCAACTGTTCGCCAGGTTTGACAAAATGACATCTCTAGTAGAAACCCTACTCTAAGCGCTAAATACTATGCTTATTAATAGCGCAAAAAATAACAGTGTCCAAAATGAACTCCATTAGGGTAGCACTGTGGAACGCCAACGGAGTCCTTTCTAAAGCGAATGAGATTTCAGCCTTCATCGAGCTTCATCACATCGATGTGTTTCTGCCCACAGAGACTCATTTCTGCTCCCGTATCACTTTCAGGGTACCAGGCTACACTCTCCACACCGACAACCACCCAGACAACAGCCAACATGGAGGAGCAGCAATACCGATCAAGTCGTCCTTGTCCCACCATCCACTTGAGTCGTCCTGCCACTGGCATATGCAAGCCGTTATTATCCGACTCAGATCCGGCCGAGGCGTCTTCAACCTTGCTGCTGTATACTGCCATATGAGCCTTCATCGAGTTTCATCACATCGATGTGTTTCTGC
This sequence comes from Drosophila borealis, assembly GCA_035045885.1. NCBI lineage: Eukaryota > Metazoa > Arthropoda > Insecta > Diptera > Drosophilidae > Drosophila > Drosophila borealis. Next base: position 287,692 of record JAWNOR010000303.1, read on the forward strand.
TCACGGAGACTCATTTCTGCTCCCGTATCACTTTCAGGGTGCCAGGCTACACTCTCCACACCGCCAACCACCCAGACAACAGCCAACATGGAGGAGCATCCACTTGAGTCGTCCTGCCACTGGCATATGCAAGCCGCTATTATCCGACTCGGATCCGGCAGAGGCGACTTCAACCTTGCTCCTGTATACTGCCCCCCGGGCATAAGAGTGACGGAGGCACTCTTCGAAACCCTTTTCGACCAGCTCGGCCCAAAATTCCTAGCTGGGGGAGACTGGAACGCCAAACATCGCTGGTGGGAAAACTACCGGATATGCCCCCGAGGGAGAACGCTCTTCTCTACCATTGAGACCAAAGGCATCGAGGTTATAGCCACCGGAGAGGCAACGTGCTACCCATATAGAGTTACTGCAACACCAAGTGCACTCGACTTTGGGCTCTACAAGCGATTCAGACAGGAGCAGCTTAGAATAAAAATTCTCCTGGACCTAACCTCGGATCACCTCCCACTACTGATCGAGCTAGAAAAGACTCCCAAGCCGTTCGTTGGCACCCGCGAAATGCTCCCACCGCGCTCTAACTTGGACGTCTACCGGACCGACCTCGAGGACACCTTAGCACTCAACGTCACCATAAGTACGGCAAGTGAACTAGAAAGCTATGTTGACCACCTCACAGCAAAAATTACGGAAGCTGCCAGACGTGCAGCCCCGCAAACTCTGCCTTGCACTCACACCCTCAGAAGCTCCCTACTTAACCCAGAAGCCAGGAGTCTCCTTGCCGACAAACGACGTCTAAGGAGGCTGCACATCTGCAACGGAGACCCCTCTGCCAAGGCGGAAATGGTCAGCACGTCCAATCGGCTCCGTCGACTGCTGGCTAGAACCCGAAGACAAAACTTTGACAGCCTCCTAGAAGCAGCTGGGGACGACGGCAATAGCACCTTCTCAGTGTGGAAACTCACCAGACACATTAAAAGGCAATCAATTTATACCTCCCCGATCATGGATTGCTCTGCCCTCTGGCTGCGATCGGACGAGGAGATGGCTAATGCGTTTGCTGACCACCTGGAAGCGATTTTTACGCCCTTCCACCTCGCAGATGTTGCACAGCGCCGTAAAGTGGCTGAAACATTTGATGCGCCACTGCAGATGGCTCTCCCAATAAGGAGCATATCCCCCGCGGAAATCGAAGTACAGCTAAAAGCGCTCGAGCTGAAGAAGAGCCCTGGACGCAACGAAATTAACAACAGAGCAGCCAAGGCACTCCCACGCAAAGGCATCATAGCGCTCGCGTTAATTTTCAATTCAATGCTCAGGCTTGGTCACTTCCCGAAGCAGTGGAAATGTGCAAATATAATTATGATCAGCTGGAATCTTACCACCCTATAAGCCTGCTGCCAACGCTTTCCAAAGTCTTTGAGCGACTTCTACTAAGCCGACTTCTAGAGATCGACGAGTTCACGCGCCTGGTCCCGGACCATCAGTTTGGCTTCAGAAAGTCTCACGGCTGCCCCGAGCAGGTCCACCGGGTAGTAAACCATGTACTGAAGGCATTTGAACAGACGCAATACTGCGTTGGAGTGCTTCTCGACGTCAAACAGGCGTTCGACAAGGTCTGGCACAATGGCCTTCTCTCCAAGGTCAAAGCCTAACTCCCTGCGCCATACTTTAACATTCTGAGCTTCTTCTTGGCAGAACGCACCTTTAACGTGGCAGTTAAAGACCAAAGGTCGGCTATCAAAGGCATTAGAGCAGGAGTCTCACAAGGCAGCGTGTACACGGTGGAACTCCACATACAAGGACAAAACAGTGCAGCCTTCAGCCTCGTGAGACTGCTGGTGGCAACGTACGCGGACGATACCGCCTTCCTAGCTTTGCACGACCACCTGCTCATATGGGGATCTCACATCACAGCAACAAAAGCAAAATGCATAAGAAGGCTCCAAAAACTCGACTGGCTCTTGAAACCGCAAAGCAAGCACCACATTTCCACAAAGGTGCTGCTTATTAAAACGATGGGCGCATCTGGACATACGCCATCCAAGTCTGGGGCACGGCGTCAGCACACCAGCTGCATCGTTTAAGAGTTGTCCAAGCCAAGGCAGCACGCAAGGTTACTGGCCTGCCATGGTACGTGACAACCGACGCCATCGAACGTGACCTCCGCCTTACAAAGGTCGGAGACCAACTGAATTTTTTCAGCAGCCGATACGCCGACAAGCTGCTGCAGCACCTGAACGCGGCCGCCAAGGCCCTGGCTGATTCCATCAGCGAGAGGCACCTCCAAAGGCTACACCCCAACGACCTACCCACGAGGCGTATTACTTAAGCATGTAAATAACATCATTGTAAATAACATCACTGTCAATATTACAAAAGTTACATTATAGTAACTATAAACCAGTATTAATTATTCGCTTGGTAGAGATCAGAAGGCACTGATCGATTCCAGCGCAAAATAAACGGATGAAATTAAAAAAAAAAAAAATATGAATTTTTCGCTTTGTCCAAACAATTTCTTCACATACTGTATGTACATACTCTAACGCTTGGACATGGTGGGGTGATCGGCAAATTAGTGTCGTTACTCATTTATTTACATGTACATACAAAGAGTATATCTTCATCTTCAGAATGTTCCATAAATTGCGCAGTTTAATCTGGTCTTTGTTCTTGATATCTCTGCACCCATAAACTTGGTTAATGTTTTTATTTTTATACCCTTAACCCATTAAAAATGGGTAATGTTATAATGTGCTTGTGCAAATGTATGTAACAAGCAGAAGGAAGCATCTCTGACCCCCTTAAGTGTTTATGTATATTCTTGTTCAGCACCAATAGCCGAGTCCGTCGGTCCGTATGTATGAACGCAAGGATCTCAGAACCTGTAAGAGCTAGAGACTTGAAATTTTAGCTGTAGGACCTCCTAGTGCCCACGCAGATCGGGATCCGATATTCGGTATCTTGCTCTGTTTATAAGTAATCGATAAAAATCGATATCGAAATCATGTTTTTGAGCAATTTTAGTAAATAATATTAGCTAGAGTCACCAAACTTGACATGTAGCTTCTAGAATAGTATATATATGAAGTATCTTTCATTTTATACCTATCGCCACCTCCCCGCTACCACCGCAAAGCTATAAATCATCCAACTTAATAATCCAACTTGTATTGCTTACCAGTTTAAGCCACAAATTATATACAATTGACTTTTTGAGAATACACAAATATTCTATGGCATAATAAGATGTACTGTCGAAAAATTCATTAAGATTGGTTAAGAAACACAAAAGTTATGTGGGCAAAAGTTATGTATGTGCACTTGTTAGCAGCAGCTGGCGCAAATTCCAAGATTTTCTGTATACACACACATTCATGGACGTCTGCTTTGAATTTTATCAATTGTTTTCTGGGTTGCTATTTAAATCGGCTTTTTTCTCACTAATACTCAATTGTTGGTGTGGCTGTGATTAGAGCCGGCGGCATGTAGAGAAAACTATTTTTTTTTGTTTTGGCTGGTGAGGCTTTTGAGTACAGGCGGCATCAAGTAATGCGGTCAGTTGCGAGTTCGACTCCTGTCAAGGGAATATTTTTTTTTTTTTATATATTTATCTTTATTACTACTTAAGCAAACGAGCGCGTAGCGCGATCTGCATTTGGTGTTGGAATAAGAGGGTTCAGGGTATCCCCTAGTCGGTAGCTCCAGACTAGAACCTCTTACTCGTTTGTACTCTAATAGTTACTTAAAAAATCATTGTTTACTCTTAAAAAAACTGAAAGAAACCCTTTCTTAAAGAATCCTCTTGGGAAGAGATGGTTACGTAATAAAGTCGGAGGGCGATTGGCCTTAATATGTTTTTACAGAAAAATATAAACACCAGCGTCAAACACCTATCCACACCACCTTAGGTGCACAGCGGTTGTCGGTGTTGAAACTAAATTGGGGAAGCTTTACAGCTATATACAAACAAATTTATTTTCTGGTTGATTTTTGTTTCTCAACTGTTGTTGTTTTTTTAAATCAAATAAACTATTTACATTTTCTTGAGTCTTTTTTTCAATTAAGCCCTTTGCTTAACGATAAAAAAAATTCTAACAACATTTCATTATGTGTCATCCAACAACTGTACTTCTTAAATGAATGTGTTCACACATGAACACGTGACACCGAATCTAAATTTGACCCTCGGTAAAATTAAATCTCACACCATCGTGTACGACTGCAGCCAGCAGCATAAAAATAGATAGCGCACTTGTGGTCGCTTAAGATTGTAAGAGTGACCTACGCCAAGAAATGTCATATTAGAAACATAAGTAGCAAGGGTAAAAAATACCCTAATTAAACACAATAGTTTATGACCGCTGCTGCCGCATGCATTGACAGCAGGCCTAAATTAAGACACTCTGTTAGTATATAAGACATAGGATTCATAAGAATAAAATCAGTATCTTACAAGTACTCAACTTGGACATATCCGTTCATTTGGTCCTTCGAGCAGTGCCGGCATTTCGGCACGCTTGTTTATAAAGACCTTCGAGTAGTGCCAGACCTTCGGTGCAGCCAAGAGCAGCACGCCAAATCATAAAAATTCGAGCGGTGCAGCCAAGAGCAGCGCGCCGAACCAAAAAACTATCGGGCGGTGCAAACAAGAGCAGCGCGCCGAACAGAAGACCAGACAGCAAAGGAGAGCGATATCCAATGCTAGAAGGTGATCAGGCCCATCCAGAGGCCAAACGCTTCAAGAAGTACTCCTCCCACGACCCACACCAGCGGCGCTTCAGGACGGGACACCTAAAAGACAAAAAAGAACATGTAGAAAATACTTAGGAAAATAAAGTAATAGCTATTGAAGAAAATGGAAAAATCCAGTGGGATAAAAATATCCCGCCGGCAGGACCTCACTTCGGAGGTATTTGGAAGGCCGGAGTCAAATCAGTAAAATATCACCTAACAAGAGTAATAGACAACTTAGATAGATGGAAACTGATTAATAGAATAAAGAAAGAGTTTTGGTCAAAAGATTATTTGTATGCACTACAGCAAAAAAGTAAGTGGAATAAAGAAACATTGAGACCACAGTGGGAACCTTTGAAATACGAATTCAAAATTAAGGTAAATTGTAAGGGCTCATAAAACATAATCAAAAGACAAGTATTATCCACGCTTGCAAAGATTTTAATCCATTAGGTTGGCTAGCCCCGGTTACAGTTGTAGGAAAATTATTCATGCAATAATGCATAATGTTACTTAGGCAAGAACAGACAAACCAATTTATCACAGAAATAAATTGCTTACGTCAGAAAAAAGAAATTGAAACGAAGAGTAAAATACTAGGACTAAGCCCATATTTAGATCAAAATGGTATATAAAGAGTCGGGGGTAGACTTCAAAATACAAATGCAAATTTCGATATCAAACATCCAATAATTTTGGACAAAGGTCACTGTCGCGTGCCAAACGAAGGGGGAGTTGCAATTTGAACACTGCAAGGCTTACGCTTGGCCCCTGGCCATGTTACTCCGATGTTAATAGAGACAGCGTAATGCAAAACGTGCTAGTGCAAGTGTTTTATTCTGAACGGATTATATAGGTTAGAACTTAAATAGATATTCCCTCAGAATCTTACCGCAGTCTTCCCTCCTACGGCCTTCTAACTCACGACAATAATGAGCTTAACATTTAAGTGATGGCGGCAACAAGCCAAATACAATGTGCCCGTACATTCACAGGGCAAAAATACATACTTTCAGAATATACTTAATACTAAACAATCGATAACTTAATTCGTCCCGCAACATCCCCGCCCCCGTGAAGACCCTGCTTCACTCACATCCAATATGGCTAGTTTAGCGACGGGACGAGTCATTAGTCGCACTCGATTGTCGTCCGACACGCGTACGCTAGCGCGTCGAGGTACTCCATCTGGTCCAGGGTAGAGCTCCTCCACTATGCCCTTTCGCCACTCCCTGCGTGGCACGGCTGGGTCGCATATAAACACCACATCACCATGGTGTATCGGCTCAACGCGAGCACACCATTTCACGCGTGGCACAAGCGTAGGCAGGTACTCCAAGACCCACCGCTTCCAAAAACGGTCTCGTAATAGCCGCGCTATGCGCCACTGCTTCCTTGTGGCGCATCTCTCGTCCGGCTGCTCATGAATAGTTGGTGTGTCAGGCAGATTGGCTACTCCCTTGAGTAGATCGTTCGGCGTTAGGGGGGCTTCCTGATCCACAGATACTGGCAAGTGAGTAAGCGGGCGCGAATTTACAACATTCTCGGCCTCAATCAGGAAACTCTCCAACACGTGTTGCTTCGGTGCCACCTCCTTTACTGTGTGGCGAAGCACTCTCTTGACACACTGCACCATCCTTTCCCAGGCTCCTCCTTCAGCTGGGTTCGCTGGGCAGTTAAAAACCCATCCAATGCCTCTAGAAGATAGCTCACCCTGAATCTTCTCCGGCTCGAATACATCTATGAGCCTTTTGGCTTCTCTGTTGGCCCCAACAAAGTTCTTTCCGTTGTCACTGCGCAACCTCAGTACAGGCCCGCGACGGCAAAGAAAGTTCCTGATCACGATTATGCAGGAATCAGTTGACAGGTCATGTGCCAACTCCAAATGTATGGCCCTTGTTGTCAGACACGTAAACAAGGCAACCCATCTCTTTTCTTTTCGACGTCCGATCGTCACAAGAAGTGGTCCAAAGTAATCCAGACCCGTAAACTTAAATGGCCATCCATTGGCCTCCAGTCTGTCCTCTGGCAAAGGACCCATAATAGGTGGCGCTGGCTGCGCTCTATGTAGCTTGCACACGCTACATCCAGATATTATTGTACGCAACACTCGACGCAGCTTTGTTATCCAAAATCTGGTCCTGATGTCGCCCATCGTTGCATCCACGTTTTGATGCTTCATTTTCACATGGTAGTGATACACAATCAGTTCCGTCAGTGCGTGCCGGTGTGACAAGATTATTGGCCTTCTCGCACTATGCGGTATACACAGTGCGGCATCGATCCTGCCATACGCACGCAAGACTCCATTGTCATCCAAGTAGGGCGCCAGCCCTCTTATGTCGCTTCGATGACCGACTGATCTTCATTGTACGAGGCTCGAACCTCGTCAGGGAATGCTTCGCATTGCGCTCGCCGTATCAGCAAGTTCTCAGCGTCCTCACATTCCGCAGCGGTGAGGCCGAATCTCTCAAGCTCAGTCCTCTGTCCACGACACCAGCGCGTGAACCTTAGAACCCAAGCCGTCGTCCTCACTAGCCGACTGTAGCTAGAGAATCTCTGAAATGAAACGAAAAAGTTATTTGCTGCAACTAAGGCAAATTCACTCGGCATCTCTTCTTCATCATCGCAGGAAGAGTGTTCGGTGCCCGATTCGGGCTGTGGCCAGCTGCTTTCCGGCTGCCGCAAAAATGTTGGCCCGTCTAACCATCGTGACCGTTGGCTGAGGTCTACGTGGCAGTGCGGCCTCGTTGCGTCGTCTGCTGCATTTTCAGCAGTAGGTACCCATCTCCATTGGGAAACCTTTGTTGACTCCAAAATTTCTCCCACTCGATTTCCGACGAACTGCTTATATCGACGGTGGGTGCTGCCTATCCAACGTAGCACTGTTTTGGAGTCAGTCCATAGTATAGAATCGCTGATCGCTATACTGTGCTCCCTTTTGACAGTGTCCATCAGCCTCGTTCCTAACACAGCTGCTTGTAATTCCAATCGTGGAATTGACATCGTTTTCATTGGGGCACACTTCGTCTTGGCACATACGAAGCATACTCGCACGTCGTTGTTGTCGTAGGTGACCCTTAAGTAAGCCACAGCTGCGAATGCTGACTGGCTAGCGTCGACAAAAACGTGCAGTTGTATTGCCCGCACGTGTATCGGTCCAAAGTAATGGCGCGAGCTTCGAAATCCTTCCACGTTGTTCATATCCTGAAGCCATTTACTAAAGGCACGGGCGATCTCATCTGGTAAGGGTTCATCCCATTGCACATTTCGTCGCCAGATCTCACGCATAAGTAACTTTCCAGTTATCATGAGACAGCTAAGAAATCCCAAAGGATCAAATGTTGACATGATCAAGCTCAAGAATTCCCTCTTCGTAGGTACTCGCTCCAAATTTAGCACACATCGGGGTACTTTGTGGTACTTCATGTTGAATTTAAAATCGTCCGTGGCTGGCTGCCAACACATGCCCAGAATCTTTTCTTCAGCTTCGCCCCAGCCGATGCTCCTAGCAGCCCCATGTTGGCCCAGGGCGTCAGCTACGGTTGGCGAACTGGAAGTAAACTGGCACAATTCAAATCCAGCATTTGCATGTATTTCTCTTATTCTTGTTGATATGGCGATGGCGTCGCCTTCACTATCAAAACTATCCACATAGTCGTCCACATAATGACATTCAAGAATAGCTTTAACCGCGCGAGGATCTGAATCCTTATACTGCAGGGCATTCAAGGTCTTCACATAGTGCGCGGTGCTTGGCGAGCATGCTGCTCCAAACGTCATTACCCTCATCTCATAAACATCAGGCTCCCGGCGATCATCGCCGTTTCGCCACAAGAATCGCTGGGCGCATCTATCCTGCGGTCGAATCAACACTTGATGGAACATCTCTCTGATGTCTCCACAAACGCCAACCGCACCTTCCCGGAAATGGAAGAGAACAGCCGGCAGCGACTTGTAATGCTGCGGCCCCTTGGATAATGCCGAATTCAATGAAATTTCACCGACCTTTGCTGCCGCGTCGAACACCAGTCTTATCTTACCGGGCTTATTTGGATTTTCAACTCCAAAGTGCGGCAGATACCAAAGTTTGTCGCTGTTGGCTAAAGCGACCTCATGATGCTTCAACTGTCGAGCATATCCTTTATGAACATAATCGTCCATAATTTTCATATAGGCTCGTTTAAACTGATCGTTACGCTTCATCTTTCTCTCGATGTTGACCAATCTTTTGTATGCCATATCGTAGCTTCGTGGCAACTCAACATTATCACGGTTCCATAATAAACCTGTCTGGTAACGTTCCCCTATTTTCACCGTGGTGTCTTCGAGTATCTTCTGTGCTCGTGCATCGTCGCTGGCTGCGACTGGTGACGTGAGCTTCACACCGAAGTTCTCGATATCAAAGTAGTCGTTTACCATCTTTTGGATTGCATCCTCCTGCGAAACTGCTAGGAGGCATGACTTTGTTGACGTTGCCGTCGGTTGACCTCTTACCGGCCCAAAAACCACCCATCCGAGTTCGGTGGCTGCGGCATATGGTCCCTGTGGTGCAAACCTTTTTGTTTGCATTGGCAGTCCAAGATGCACATGGTCAAGTCCAATCAAAAGTTTTGGTACCGCCCCGCGATACGGTTTCATTGGAAGTCGTGCACCGTTGTCCAACATTTGTACATCACGTCGATGCAGACTTTGCATTGGTAAGCTCAGGTTGGACACGGCGTACACATTTCGCAGCGCATAACGTTTGCGTTTGTCCGCTCCACTAATTTCCATGCTTACCACTGTGGTCGGCTCTCTGGTTGCTCTTCCACCAAACCACTGTATATTTAGTTGCCTGCGTTCCCCTTTGACATCTAGGTCGCGCAGTAGCTCGTCGTCTATCATAGTTACGGACGAGCCCTCGTCGAGGAGCGCATACGTATCGATCCGCTTATTGGCCCCGTGCAATGTCACTGGCAATATGCGGAATAGTAGGCGTTCTCCATCCGAATCGACACAACTTAAATTCCTTTGTTGCGTCAATTGAGCATCCGCTGGCTGCGGTGCCCTTGTGTGCGGATCCGCTGGCTGCGGCATCCGTCCAGTATTCATCATTCTATCACCCGCTGGCTGCGGTGCATTGTGGCTCATAGCATCATCATCATATAAAAGGCGATGATGCCTCTTCCGGCATCCATTGACTTGACATTCGTTTGCCCTTTTGCAGACTCTTGCCATGTGGCCATCTCGTAGGCACGAGAAACAAAGCCGGTGCCTTTTTACAAACGTCCACCTTTTTAGCGGAGAGGCTAAGTTAAACTCGTTGCAGTCCCTGACTGCGTGTTGTCCATTACAGATTGGACACCGTTTGGTGCGACCTCGGTGTCGCCCTTCATTATTCTGGTCAATGCTGGTATGCAGCACTCTACGCTTCTGCTCCTTACTATCGACGTCTACAATCGTACATACCAAATTGGCGTAGTCCGTTAACCACGCGCTAAAATGTACGACAGTCGGGAAAGGCCTAATCGTAGCTGCATGTCTGGCCCACTCCACCCTCTTGCTTGGTGGTAGCTTAGCGACCAAATCCTCCATCAGTGTAGGATTCGCTAAGTGCTGTTCTCCGTTAGCTGATTGTAGAAAGGCGGCAAGGTTACTCACTCGAGTAGCAAATGGCACGATTTTCGCTATGCTATGCTCTTGAATTGGCTGCACCTCTCGAATACTAATTAGCTGGCTGCGTATTAGTTGTTCTGGGCGGCCATATCTGAAACGTAATTGTTCCATCACGTTGTTCACATTCCTGGGATGTATGAGCAACGACTTCACAGTATCACGTGCTTCGCCTTTGAGTGCCTTCAACAATCGCTGGTTATTCTCCAGATTCGTACAGTTGTACGCCAAAGTTGTTTCCGTAAACGCACAGAAGAATATAGGCCAATCCTCAGGTTGGCCTCCAAACTCGGGTAGATCTGGTAATTTGCGTAGCAGGCATACATCGTTTCTGGGTGTCGCCCATGCGAAGTTCCCAGTTGCCTGCGTTGGCTCCAAAATGATCATCGGTTGGGTCTCTTGTGCCGGCGTGTAGCTGAGCGTTGACTGCGCGATGCCTGCAGAACAATATGGCGTCGAGCGGCTTGATGTTGTAGAACAGTGATCCATAACTGTAGCTCGTTCTACCGTTTGCAACTGTGGTCCCAAATTTCCACTCAATGACGTAGGCAATGCCTCACTCAAAGATGGCGATCTGCTCAAAATGGCAGTTCCACTCAAAATTGCAGTTTCACTCAAACTAACACTTGAATTTGGGACTCCACTCATAATTGCAGTTTTACTCAAACTTCCACTCAACGACGGCTCTCCACTCAAAAATGGCGGCAGGTTAGCTGTACCACCTACGCCAGTATCACTCAATTTAACGGGATCAGTAACTGTACTCACATGTGCTTGACCAGTTTTTGACCTTTGCAACTCGTGCTCTAACGCAGCGACTCTCTTTATCAAATCCATGACTTGTGTACCTGAGAGTTGCGTACTTGGACTTGGCGCTCCTGTCAATATGCTGGCTCGTGCACTCACTCCTGCGGCCACAGTGCCGGCAGGTTGTACACTTGTGCCCACATCCACGGTCCTGGGGCTTTGTGGCGCGGTCACAGCGGGAACTTGTATTTGTGATACAGTGCTCACCATTCTACTTGTCCGCTTCGGCTGCACCTCACTCGCCGTGGTAGTTATCTCCTGGCCCTCATTCAGGCGTGGGCTTTTCCTGGGTGACCGTTGTGTCATCTTGTTCAGCTCGGAGATGACTTCTACTATATTTTACGCTGGCTGCGTACCAATGGTAACTCTATAACTGGGGTGGAGGCCCTGCCTGTGCTGTGTCTATCTACACGCACTGTAACTCCAAAGTTACACCACGTCTTGTCTCCAGTGCAAGTCGCCCTTGCAGTTTCTTACAATAGAAATGCGAATAAAAGGATCATGTCGCGTGCCAAACGAAGGTGGAGTTGCAATTTGAACACTGCAAGGTTTACGCTTGGCCCCTGGCCATGTTACTCCGATGTTAATAGAGACAGCGTAATGCAAAACGTGCTAGTGCAAGTGTTTTATTCTGAACGGATTATATAGGTTAGAACTTAAATAGATATTCCCTCAGAATCTTACCGCAGTCTTCCCTCCTACGGCCTTCTAACTCACGACAATAATGAGCTTAACATTTAAGTGATGGCGGCAACAAGCCAAATACAATGTGCCCGTACATTCACAGGGCAAAAATACATACTTTCAGAATATACTTAATACTAAACAATCGATAACTTAATTCGTCCCGCAACAGTCACATAGCTTCTCTAATAATAAGAAAAGCACATAAAGAAGCATTGCATGGTGGAATTAACCTAATGAGAAATTATATCCAGAAAATACTGGATAATCGGATTAAGAAACTCCTTAAAGAAATATTTGAATGAATGTGTTAAATGAACTAGATACCGCAATACACAGTAGAACAAATAATGGGAAATCTCCCAAAATATAGGACAACAGAATCTTTCCAGTTCTTAAATACAGGAGTAGACTATGCAGGACCATATAACATTAGGTGCTCAAAAACTCGGGGACATAAAACATATAAGGGATACATAGCAGCATTCGTATGTATGGCCACAAAAGCAATTCACCTAGAAGTAGTTAGTGATTTAACATCAGATGCATTTTTATCAGCACTAAAAAATGTATAGCAAGACGCGGAAAATGTGCTCATATATACTCCGACAATGGAACTAACTTCGTAGGTGCGTCAAGGAAGCTAGATCAAGATTTTTTTGAAAGCGATCAAAAATAATAATGAGATTGCCCCTATACTAGAAAATTAAAAAATCCAGTGGCATTTTATCCCGCCGGCAGGACCTCACTTCGGAGGTATTTGGGAAGCCGGAGTCAAGTCAGTAAAATATCACCTAAAAAGGGTAATAGGCGACAACAATCTAACCTTCGAAGAATTATCAACATTGTTGTGTCAAATTGAAGCAGTATTAAACTCACGACCTTTGTACACATACGGAGAAGACATTGACGATAACAAAGTACTGACACCAAGTTATTTTCTAATTGGAAGACCAACATTAGATAGCATATAATCAGAGATACAGAATAGAATAGGCAACTTAGACAGATGGAAACTGATTCAAAGAATGAAGAAAGAGTTTTGGTCAAAGTGGAAAGAAGATTATTTTCATACCCTACAACAAAGAAGTAAGTGGGAAAAAGAAACACGGGATATACAAGAGGGACAAATAGTAATAATGAAAGACGAAAACTGTCATCCAGCAAGATGGCCCTTGGGCAAAGAGGTACATAGGGGAAAAGATAACAAAGTCAGGGTAGTAAAAGTAAAATTACAGGATGGATTTACCACAAGACCAATTACAAAAGTGTGTCCGCTTATCGGCATACAGGCACAAGACAAAAATGAAAATGAGCAGAAAACTAATGAGGAGGAAAGGAGAAGCTCTAAGAGATGTAAAATCTCAAAGTTAGGATTGATGATGATGATGATACTCATGCTGTTCTGCCAAGTATCAAATACAACTCCGTTAAGAGAACAAGAAAAAAAAATGGGTGATAGAAAAAATTAATAGCTCCTCAGCAATGTATCTAGATCCAATGGGTGAGGTAGAAATAGTATCATCCTCATGGGATCTGGTCATATTTTACGACATGAAACCATATTTTGAAATCCTGCATAGAGGAAGCAAGTTAGCGCAAAAAATGAGAGTGGTTTGTGAGAAACTCCATGGGTTTGAAGATCAGTGTAACTTGATACTCAATAGCACACAAAGACAAATTTCGGAATTAGAAGAAAATAACGAACTATTTACAACCAAAAATCCCATAAGAAAGAAGCGTGCACCATTGAATTTTATGGGTTCTCTATATCACATTTTGTTTGGTATAATGGACGCCGACGATAGGGAAGTAATGGAAGAAAACATGAAAACTTTATTTCAAAATCAACACTATTTAAACGAATTACAGAAAAAACAGACGTCAGTTATCGACTCAACAGCAAATATAATAAAAACGACAACAGAGGACATAAATAGAAATTTTGAAAAAATTAATCAACGAGTAGAGAACATGACCGAACTTCTCAAGGAGAGTTATTATGTTTATAAAGAATCAATAAGTTTCTTCATAATAACTAAACAACTTAGCTCATTAATTGATGAATGCGACAAAATACAAACAGGAATTTTAGGACTATTAATTGACATAAATCATGGGTGACTCAATCCAAACATTTTAAAGCCCAGACAATTAAGGGACGAAGTCTCCAAGATAAAAGATAGCCTATCCGAAAAATTAGTTCTTCCAGGAAAGAGAACAAATACAGAAATTAAGGAGATTTACACACTGTTATCGTCACAAATGCCACAATACCATTGTTCAGTAGACACCCGTCCCAGCTGTTTAGAATTATACCAGTGCCAATGCAAAGAGATGGACAGATGATAATGATACAGTTAAGTTCAGAATATTTAGTATATAACTTTGAGATGGATTCGTACCATCTAATAATAGAATCGACATTAAACAAATGCCAAAAATGGCAATCAAACATGCGAGTGTGTGAGGGAAATTGACCGCTGCTGCCGCATGCATTGACAGCAGGCCTATCTTACAAGTACAAGTACTAGTATCTTACAAGTACTCAACTTGGACATATCCGTTCAGAATGTGTCTTGCCAGTTACATACTTCATAAAAAGCAGAGTCGATGCTGCCCAAGGGTAATAATTTTTCCGGTGATTATTGGGATATCTATATATAAAACTGTTTGTCCTGACTGACTGACTGTCTGATTGGTGATCAACGCCCAGCCCAAGCCATAAGAGCTAGGAAGCTGAAATTTTCACTGTAGTTACCTTATGTGATGAAGGTGCACGTTAGACAGGGTTTCGGGAAATTCATGTGTGGAAAAAACGCGATCGGCCTCAAACTCAGTTTAAAAGATCTTTGTGTTTTTCATACCCTGAAGCCATTGAAAATCGGTAAAAGAGGTATAATGTTTTTGTGCTAATGTATATAACAAGCAGAAGGAAGCATCTCCGAGCCCATAAAGTATATATATATTCCTGATCAGCATTAATAGCAGAGTCGATCTAGCGATGTCCGTCGTAATCGAAAAAAATCGAAATCGAAATCCTGTTTTTTGAGCAATTTTCGTAAATAATAAGATATAAAATATATATCAAGTATGTTTAATTTTATAGCTATCGTTAGTAAACCAACTTGTATTGCCTATATAATTAAGCCACAATTTAAATGCAATAGTTATTTTGAGAATACACGAATATTTTATGGTACAATACTCTCTACTACTGAAAATTTCATCAAGATCGGTTAAGAAACACGAAAGAAAATGTGTTGTGGCCTGCAAACACGTGCAACAGCAAGCGCAAATTCCAAGATTTTCTGTATACATGTACACAGACACATTCAGGCGCATCTGCTTTGAATTCTGTTCTGTTTTTCTCAATTGTTGGTGTGGCTGTTGAGGAGAGTTGAGTAGAAGGCATCAAGTAATGCGGTCAGGTGCGAGTTCGAACCCTGCCAAGGGACTTTTTTTTCATTTTTTTTCTTAATTTATTTTTATTACTACTAAAGCATTTGGAATAAGAGTGCGTAGCGCGATCTGCATTTGGTGTTGGAATAAGGGGGTTCAAGCAGAGACAATATAAACACTAAGATGACTAACGCCATACATCAAAATGTTACTGTGTAGCTTGATGTTTTGAAATTTGAGAACGTAAACGACACATCAGTGTCATTGCGCTCTCACAGCCGAAAGAGCGAAAAGCTAAAAATATAATGTTCTCTCAGCTTCGGGTATATGAAGGCCGTGCAAGCAATTATGTTTGTATATGTGTGAATATACATACATAGCAGCATATTTGAATGTGTTGTTATTCTCAGCTCTGGCTTTAGCTGGCAGAGAAATAAATTTTCTTAGTTTTCTAGTGCTGATCACGCATGACCTATCCCAAATTTGTATTCACATACGAATGCATGTTCTGTACTGAGGTTGGCTCCGTAGAAAATCTGTTTTTTTAAATGTCAGCAACAGCAAGCCGCGACTTCGGCATTCGTTCGTCTGAACGAACAGCAGTCGGCAGTGTTTGGTTCAGGGTATCCCCTAGACTAGAACCTCTTACTTGTTTTTACTTATTTCCATAAATATTGTAGGTCTAAAAACGTTTTGTCAAAACATTTTCTTGACAACATTAAAAAAAGATACTTTTAAGTTTTAATTTTAAAAATTGTTAAGAGAAATGTATCTCTATGTATGTATTTTTTGGCTAGTTCTAAGGAAAATAATTAATCGATATAACATAATTAAAAAATAAAAACTTTTAAGAAATTTAGTTTAAATTGCATATTAATCTGAAAAATATAAATTTTTCGCTTTGTCCAAACAATTTCTTCACATACTGTATGTACATACATATTCTAACGCTAGAACATGGTGGGGTGATCGGCAAATTAGTGTCGTTACTCATTTATTTACATGTACATACAAAGAGTATATCTTCATCTTCAGAATGTTCCATAAATTGCGCAGTTTAATCTGGTCTTTGTTCTTGATATCTCTGCACCCATTAAAAATGGGTAAAAGGGTATAATGTGTTTGTGCAAATGTATGTAACAAGCAGAAGGAAGCATCTCTGACCCCCTAAAGTATTTATGTATGTATCTTGTTCAGCATCAATAGCCGACTCCGTCTGTCCGTATGTATAAACGCAAGGATCTCAGAACCTGTAAGAGCTAGAGACTTGAAATTTTAGCTGTAGAACCTCCTAGTGCCCGCGCAGATCGGGATCCGATATTCGATAACTTGCTCCGTTTATAAGTAATCGATAAAAATAGATATCGAAATCCTGTTTTTGAGCAATTTTTGTAAATAATAAGAGCTAGAGTCACCAAACTTGACATGTAGCTTCTAGAATAGTATATGTATATGTATATGCATATATCAAGTATCTTTATTTTATAGTTATCGCCACCTCCCCGCTACTACTTCAAAGCAATAAATCAAGTAAATAAACCAATTTATGTTGCCCACAATATAAGCCACAATTAAAATGCAATTGACTTTTGAGAATACACAAATATTCTATAGTACAATGAGATGTAAAAAAATTCATTATGGTTGGTTAAAAAGCACAGAAGATATTAAATAAAGCATGTTATTACTGGCCTCGAGTTTGGGACAGCGAGTTTGTATACATGTACACACACACAATCATGCGCGTCTGCTTTGAATTCTATCAACAGCATTGCAATTATGATTGAATTGTTTTCTGTGCTGCTATTTTAATTAATTTTTTTCTCATTAAGATTCAATTATTGGTGTGGCTGGTGAGTAGAGGGATCGGCAAGTGGTGCGGTTAGTTGCGAGTTCGAGCCCTGCCAAGGGGCAATTTTTTTTAATTTAATTTAATTTTTTTTAATTTTTCTTTTTTACTACTTAAGCATTTGGTGTTGGAAGAAGTGGGTTCAGGTATCCACTAGTCGGGAGCTCCCGACTAGAACCTCATACATGTTTCTCATTAAGACTTAAGTATTGGTGTGGCTGTTGGGTAGATCCGGTGGCTAAAGCAAACGAGCGCGTAGCGCGAGCTTTATTTGGTGTTGGAATTAGAGGGTTCAGGGTATCCCCTAGTCGGGAGCTCCCGACTAGAACCTCTTACTTGTTTTTACACCCTGAACCCATTAAAAATGGGTAAAAGGATATAATGTATTTGTGCAAATGTATGTAACAAGCAGAAAGAAGCATCTCTGACCCCATAAAGTATATATATTCTTGATCAGTATCAATAGCCGAGTCGATCTAGCCATGTCCGTCTGTCCGTCCGTCTGTCAGTATGTATGAATTAAGTCTTAGTGATTAATTAAGTAATTAAGTCTTAGTGAGAAAAAAAAAAAGGAATTAAAATATCAGCACAGAAAACGATTCAATCGCAATTGCAATGATTTTGATAGAATTCAATGCAGACGCGCATGAATGTGTGTGTATACAGAAATTCTTGGAATTTGCGCTTGCGCAAGATTCTGCTGCTTTTTTGTGCATATACTCCAAGTGCTCTCTGTATGACATCCTTGTGTTTAGCATGACGCCCAGGTTCTTTAACGCCCTCGCTGATACAATAGTACAAGTACCCGAGAGTCTAAAGATGCGTTTAGTAAATGTTTTGAATTCTAGATGTTTTTAAAGTTAACTGACGTAATAGTAACGCATTTTCGGCTGGTAAGGCAAAGTCTGTTGTAGTATATTTGCTTCTTCTTTGCAAATTACTTCTTTAGTCCCCATTCTTTGTACCGTCATTATACTTTTCTGTGGCGGGACTTAATTTTTTCAAGAAATAAATAGTAGTGCAAACTGAGATCAGCGTGGCAGGAATACTGAGCAATCTTATAAATATTTGATAATTTTTTATATTGGTAACATTATAACAACCGAAGGATAATTAGACTATCAGGGTTTTGTTTTTGTGTCTATTTTCTAAGGTGTCTACAAATGGACCACTATAGACAACCGGTGCAAAAGGTGCAAACGGGAAACTCGACTCAGAAAGAAATGTTGTGTAATGAAATAAGATAATTTTTCCATCTTAATGTTTACACTGGACGGGTTAACCAAATTTGAGCGAAAAAAAAACCTTAAAAATACTTTGCGGGAGCCTTTACTAAGTTTATTGTCACACATCATAAAGGCTCGATTGATGTTTGCCGAAGGAATCAAATTTTAGACGGATGAATTCCGAAAAGTGGTATTTTCCGACGAAAAAAAATTGGGTGCCCCAGATGGTTGCCATAAATATTGGCGGGACTTAAGATACCCATGACAAACCCGAAACCACGGTGGCGGATCAATAATGATTTGGGCTGCTTTCAGGTAAGCAGAAAAGTCCCGGATATGTTTCACCCCAACTAGAAGTAAGTCAGATATTTGTATTTCAATGTTGGAGGAGGAACTTATTGAATTTGCGGGTAACTTTTACGAGGCTCTTATAGATCTTTCAGTGTGCAAGTTATCACCCAGCCCGCAAGGCAATTCTTATTGCAATCATAAACAACATTTCAGTATAAGTCGCTATCCCAATTACTTAGCCCTTTCAGACTTATTAGACCCGTTTCAATCACTACGTCCACTTAACGCGCAGCTGCGGCTCTGCTAGCATAAATATCCAAATTCCCGGCTCTAACATAAACATAACAGCGCAACCACTTAACATAAAGATCCATATTCTCATGCGCAATTCATAGCATAAACTATAGATTCATATTCTCATGCGCAATTCATAACGCAAACTAAAGACCCAGTCTCTAGAGCGCAATTGCTAACGTAAACATGACTCCAAGCGTCTAGCTTACGCAGGCCGCCCCCGCGAGCTTTTTAAACTTTAAGGAAATAAGCTTTAGCATAAACACAGCTGATTCGCAGCATAAGATCACCGCGAGCTTTTGAGCTTTAAGAGAATAAGCTTTATCATAATCATTGCTGACTTGCAGCATAAGTTCACAATTGTACTTTAGTTCCAATCTTGGATTCAAATAAATCGGAAGCCTTCAGCCTCCCACTTAATAAATATTTTTTTTCGAATTAGTAGCCACTAATTGGTTAATTTGCATTGTGGTGTTGTCTTATTGAAATATCCAGTTTTCAACGCCACAATTCACACTGCACAGTCTACAATACCCTTCCTATGCTCCAGAAAAATTCCAGTTTTAGAGTCGCCATTAGCCCGGACTGGAAGTCGATTGATGACCTCTGGGGAACACTGTCAGACAACGTTTTTAGGAATGGTCATGGGTCAAAGTCATTTTGATTGAAGAGTGGGAAAAATTAGCAATTTCACTCTGTGCCATTTAATTCCATGCCTAAGTGTCGTAATGATGATTTTAAAGAAATCGCAAACATACATATTAGGATTCCAAAAATCATGAAAAATCATGAAAATTTAAAAAATGAAAGCCATATGGAATATGCATTCGTATGAATTGTATATATTTAATTTAATAATTTAATAAGCTTAAACAGTGTAGTGCCCTCGGAGATCGAGTTTGTTTAGGATATTCGATAACTTGCCCCGTTTCCAAGCAATCGGTAAAAATCGATATCGAATTTCTGTTTTTTTTTAAACAATTTTCTTAGGTTTTAAGGAGTAGTCACCAAGTTCGACATTTAATTTATAGAATAGTATAAACAGATCAAATATCTTTCATTTTATAGCTGCCGACGCGAGCAAATCTTCCCCCCACCACGATGTGCATTTCGTGTTGGCAGAAGAAGGTTCAGGTTCAGGGTTCAGGCACTACCGAATAGAGAGCACTGTTGCTTGTTTGTATTCTTGTTTCATATATATCAAATACAGAATACCCTCCACAAAATCAAAAATTCGATATTCAGCTCTCGGCAACTTTTAATGGCTTATATTTGATAACAAACGCAATAAGCTAAGTTCCGCCGCCGGAAAACAAATCTTGAGAAAAACTTCGTGATTTTGACAGCACGCCCGGCCCGAAGAATTATCCAACAATGGTGATAATAAATAACAAAAAATTACAATACTGATCCAGTTGAGTTGTGCAAATAGGATCGTGGTTACGAACCCAGGCGTACTCGCGCTTTCTGAGTCGTGCACCCTGAAAAAAAGGGTATAATGTATATGTGCAAATTCTTGTAACAGGCAGAAGGAAGCATCTCCGACTCCATAAAGAATATATATATTTAATCAGCATCCCAAGCCGAGTCGATCCAGCCGTGTGTATGTCTTCCCGTCCGTCCATCCATTCGTATGTGTGAACGCACAGATTTGAAAACCTAGAAGAGCTAGAGACTTGAAATTTTGAACGTAGGTCCTCCTAGTGCCCTCGTAGTATGAGGTTGTTGCCGATGATCGATAACTTGCCCCGTTTCCAATCAATCGGTAAGATTCAATATTGAAATACTGTTTGTTTTAATTTAAGCCAATAATTTAATGCTGTATTCATTTTTCGAATATTCGAAATTTGTTTGGCACTACTGCTAAAAATTTCAGATCTGTTCAGAAACACAGAAGTTATTTTAGAAAATGTTTATATGTGTTATTTGCCTTTATATGCAACAAAGGATGATTTTAGAACTGAAACTTAAATCAAGTCTATGTCTGTATGAAACCTAACAATGGCAACGGCGGCAATGTACCTTCAGCGGGTGGCGTGATCGCTGTGTTCCAAAGAATTCTTAGCTTGCGCAAATGTTTCAGACGCATGGTTAGCAATTTTGACCATGTTTCAACGAATCAACAACCTCTAGGCCAACTCCTCTCCCTTTATTTGACGCTTGTCCTCACGCGTCCGTCAGAAGTAGGGGACAGTATTGCGCTGTGGGACTCTTGATGTAATGACTTTAAATTGCTGGGCCTCGAAGTCGGCTGTTGTGGGCAAAGATAAACACCAAGAGTATCTGCGTAATTGTTTTTTATGAGAACGGTTATTATGCAATCAGAACTTTTTTTATTCTTTTTGTATATTTGGTTTAAAAATTCGATGATATTCCGTTACTGTTATCTATCAATTTTTAGCAGAGTGTCGATCGGGGCTCATAGCTTAACCATAGTTTTGGTTTAAAGTAGCTTTCTTTATATATGTACAGGTGCACTGCTCTGAGCACTCTGTGTGGGCTGCTAGGTCTAATTGGTGATTTTTTGGCATGTTCCAATGAACTCAAGTGCGACACGGCTTGTACCTGTGGATGTAGAGGCCCTGCAGTCACTACTGAGGGACGCAGTGATGGTAGTGGTTTTTGTTGTGCTTACGGTGCCATGATTTTCAACTGTTGCGTTGCACCATGGATCCCGTTGGCCAATGTCGATGCAGCAGGTTTACTGGGTTGCCGTGCGTTATGTGTCTTAACCCGTCTGGGGACTACAGGTGCCCCTTGTCCATATCAATAGCTATATCAACAGTCTGTTTTGCGAAACTGCTGATGATGGTGTGGAGCTGCCTGCTTAAGGGAGTGGGTTTACCAGTGACAAGGGCACGTCACGGTTCAAACTATTGTTTAAATTACACGGCGTTCTTTATTTTGCTCGAAACTAAATATGGCGAACAACAACAATTAATATATGTAAAACAAGTAAGAGGTTCTAGTCGGGAGCTCCCGACTAGAGGATACCCAGAACTAAAGACAATATAAACACTAAGATGAGTAACGCCCATACATTTGCATGCGACGCAAAATATCTAGCCTGGCTTCCTATCTGGCTTTTACGACTTCAAACGACACGTTAGCTGACTGCTGTTCGTTCAGACGAACGAATGCCGATGTCGCGGCTTACTGCCTTAAGCAAAGCTGGTCGATGGTGGTTTGCGTCGCTCCGTTTTCGACGCAAAGTACTTTTGCTTTATCCATGAAATGCATGCTTTATTTAAATGATACATTACCCTAGATAATAACGATAAATTTTACATTGAAGAATAAAATAATTTTTTCTTAAAGTGCATCTGTGCAATAACCATGTTATGTGTATGCTCGGGAGAAGTTCTTGTCTCAGACAATGGCGTGGAAGCACCTATGTTTTTATGTGTGAATTACGCATGCATAAGTACATCAAAATATGTATATAGTGACATATTCACAACAACAAAAATTTGAACCACTGTTATTCATAAGCTGCATTGCATGGCATAACCCACTGTGTGTTTACAAATTTAATAATCATAACAATAGCATGCCTTCTGCAGCCGAATTCAAATAATGCTAACAGCAGCAAATATCATAAGAGCAGAATGCCTTCTGCAGCCATGCTTACATATTGTCAACAATCATTTATTAACAAAAACTGACCACAAAAAGGCGCTAGCATAAACAAGCTGCAGCTGGTGTCCCTTTGCTAAAAGTCACGTACTCCAATTATTTTTTAGCTTTAAATATAGCGTAAGCCAATTTTAGTACTTCAGTCTTAATCCAGATATTTAACATAATAAACTGATAAAAATTCACTCTCGTGAAATAAAGTCTTTTTATTCAAACAAATAACTACGTTATTGGCGCAGCCGGTAGGATAGCATTTTGTGAAAAGAAATAAATTAAAGTTCGTGAGTGATACGATCAATTAAAGAGAAGCTTATCGATACAACTGGTATCTTCTCTGACCAACAAGTGTAAGTGTGCACAGTATTACAACTAAATCGAATATATTTCAAACTCCAAAATTCGCTATCCGCAAAAGAACTTGACGTGTCAAAACAATTCAAGCAACGTATAAATCCAATTCGGTCGTTGCAACACGCAGTGAATTTCGTGACACAAACTAAATACCTAAAATTATTAAAAAATGGATCAGCTAGAAGGCTCTCATGTGGCTGCACTTGCAGCAATGAATAAATTAAACGACCAAAATTTAAACCAATTGCTTTAACAAATACGAAACGTGCTTTTGAGGGAGACCCTATAACCCTAGGTCCATTTGTCAGAAGGATGGATTACCTGCTTCAACTGTACTCTACTCACAATGAACGACAACAATGCATCATATTCGGGGCGATTGAGCTCCAGATATCCGGAGATGCCCAGAAGGTTCCTAGATTGCTGCAAATCAACAACTGAGGGAAGCCTTAATCTCCGAAGACAAGACGCAAACACCCGTGGAAGAACTACTACGATTTTTTTTTTTATTTTCTTAGCTTTATTTTAATTTTCCTGTTATTATAAGAACAACTTAAATTAAATTTATTAGAAGATTTACAATACTACTAAGTCTACTATTAAGTCTAATATAAAATTAACAAATTAGTGGGGACTATATATATCGATCTGGGAGACCGATTGGAAGGCTACTGCGAAGACTATACAATACCAGTTATCAAGGTAATTTACGTAAATTTTGTAGTGAGGTAGAGGCTAAGATAATAATTTTAACTGACAAGTTAGAATTAGAAGGGAATTTAGATAATTCCAGATTGTGTACAAACGCTATGCATAACACTGTACAAAACTTAATAAATAAAAAATTACCAGATAGACTCTTTATGTCACTCGCAAGACATGATATATTCACTATTTCAAAATTAAAACAAGTAGCTCAAATGGAGGGCTACTCTATAAATTATACAGGAAATACTAAACCTCAATTTACCCCAAGTTACATAACTAACAATAATCAAAGCCACAATTTTTCACATCACCCTCCGAACAACCAAACTTATTTTAACCAAAATAAGCAACTAGCTCAAAAATTCAAACAGAATTTACAACAAGCACAAATAAATAACCCCATAAACCAAAATATTTTTCAAGGAAGATATATACCAAATCATACCGTACAAGCGTATACGAAAAAATACTAGTGGTTCCCAAAAAATGCAGGTTGATGAAAATTATCAACAATCAGAAAATTATCAGGGTAACTATGTACAAGAAGAGTATGGTTGTCAGCACAACCAATATGAGGAGTTTCAGAATAATGAAATAAAAGACGAAAATTTTCCAATTGGAGCCTCGGGACAAGCCAGTACATAAAAATTAAAATTAATAACAGACGCTACAGATGTCTCAATGACACTGGGTCGTCAATAAATATAATGAGGGAAAACTTCCGTAATATACCAGTTTATACAAGACCTACTTCGATTAAAACCATGACAGGGATATCAAAACTAAACCATTATGTATCCACTGCACCTAATAAACTCTTTAGGCAAGAACAGATATTTTACATACATGATTTTTCACCTCATTATGATATACTTTTAGGCAGACATTTTTTAAAGGCAAACAACGCCATAATTGACTACGCTCATGACAGAATAATAATTAGCGAGAGATCGTTCAATCAGAAGAAATTAGTTTGGGATCCAAATTCAGAAAAAAACTTCGAAGCATATTTAAAACCAGAAAGTTATACACAAGAAATAAATTACGCAATAAGTAATGAAATAACATCGGGACAAGATTACCGAGTTGATCATCTAAACGATGAAGAAAAATCAAAACTATTAAAATTACTGAAAAATTTCAGTGACATCCAATATCGAGAAGGTGACAATTTGACCTTCATGAGCATTGTTAAGCACGAAATTAATACACATCATGAAAATCGAATTTACAAGAAACCATACGGTTACCCTTTCGCTTTCGAACAAGAAGTCGAAAAGCAACTTAAAGATATGTCAACCCAAGGTATTATTCGGCATAGCCAGTCGCCTTATTGTAGTCCCTTATGGATAGTACCAAAGAGCGCAGACGCCTCAGGAAAAGCAAAAGTTAGATTAGTAGTCGATTACAGAGGATTGAACGATATTACAATTAATGAAAAATTTCCCATTCCAAACATGGACAAGATTTTGAGAAAATTAGGAAGATGCTCATACTTTACAACAATATATTTAGCAAAAGGTTTCCATCAGATTGAGATGGACAAGAAATCAATTAATAAAACAGCATTTTCTACCAAATACGGACATTACGAGTATACTCGAATGCCATTTTGACTTAAAAATGCATCAGCAACATTCCAAAACAAGCATTGTCTTGTTTATTTGGACGACATTATTGTCTACTCCACATCACTTGAAGAACATTTAAATTCAATAAATAAAGTTTTTGAAAAATTAAGACAGGCAAATTTAAAACTTCAATTAAATAAGTGCGAGTTTTTAAAAAAAGAAACAGAATTTTTAGGCCATATTAAAAGTCCAGAAGGCATACGGCCAAACAAATTGAAAGTAAAAGCAATACAAGAATTTCCTTTGCCAAAAACATCAAAGGAAATTAAATCGTTTCTAGGTTTATGTGGTTATTATCGAAAGTTCATTCCAGATTTTGCAAAAATTGCAAAACCCATGACTCTTTACCTACAGAAAGCGGCAAAAATTGATATTAAAAACGTTGAATATAATAAAGCCTTTGAAAAATTAAAAATATTAATTATGAACGACCCAATATTTGTATGTCCAGACTTTTTATTCAAACCTATAACTACGTTATTATATGTGTTGTTATTCACTGCTCTGGCTTTGGCTGGCAAAGAAATAAATTTTCTTAGTTTTCTAGCGCTGATGAAGCATAACCTAACCCAAATTTGTATTCACATATGAATGCATGTTCTGTACTGAGGTTGGCTCCGTAGAAAATCTGTTTTTTAAAGTCGATGCAAAAATGTATATAAATTTTTAAGAACTAAAACAAATGAAATAAGAGTGAAAAATTTTTTTTTCTCTGGAGATTCATTTTATCAATTTTTGTTTTGCTTCAATAATTTTTTTTTCTGTAGGTCGAACTAGCTACCGACGTATTTAATTTACCCTATTTGTATAATTTGGCACTCTTTTATTTTTTAATAAAATAAAAATAATAATAAATAAATAATCATTTAATTTAAACAAATAATATAAATATTTCCATCGACTTGAAAAAACATGCATTCATATGTGAATACCCATTTGGGATAGGCCATACATGATCAGCGCTAGAAAACTAAGAAAATGTATTTCTTTGACAGCTAAAGCCAGAACTGAGAATAACAACACATTCAAATATGCTGCTATGCTATAAAATGAAGGAAACTTGATATATGTATATATACTATTCTAGAAGCTACATGTCAAATTTGGTGACTCTAGCTCTTATTATTTACCAAAATTGCCCCAAAAGCAGGATTGCGATATCGATTACTTGGAAACGGGACAAGTTATCGAATATCGGAAACAAACTCGATCTGCGCAGGGACTAGGAGGACCTAGAGGCAAAATTCAAGTGTCTAGCTCTTATAGGTTGTGAGATATTTGCGTTCATACATACGGACAGACGGACGGACGGACGGACAGACAGACGGACATGGCTAGATCGATGCTCCTTTCTGCCTGTTACATACATTTGCACAAAAACATTATACCCTTTTTACCCATTTTCAATGGGTTCAGGATATAAAAAAAATAAAATAAAAAAAAAAAATAAAATTATTTTTTTCTCTGCCGGTCGAATTAGCTACCGATGTATTTAATGTACCCTATTTTCATAATAATAAATAAATAATCATTTAATTTAAAGAAATATAAATATTTGCATCGATTTTAACAAACCGATTTTCTACGGAGCCAATAGAATATGCATTCATAAGTGAATACAAATTTTGGATAGGTCATGCATGGTCAGCGCTAGAAAACTAAGAACTTTTTATTCTTTGCCAGCCTAAAGCCAAAGCTGAGAATAAATATGCTGCTATGTTTGTATATTCACACACATACATACGTAATTGCTTGCACGGCCTTCATAGATCCGAAGCTGAGAGTACATTATATTTTTAGCTTTTCGGTCTTTCGGCTGTGAGAGCGCAATGCTACTGATGTCGTTTTCGTTCTCAAATTTAAAAAAATCAGGCTGCATAGTAGCAGTTTGTTGTATGGCGTTACTCATATTAGTGTTTATATTGTCTTTGGTATAACCACTGACCAAAAAACATGTAGATGGGAAATGCCGTAGAAAAATTTGGTCACCAAAAAAAATTTCCATCTAGTCGTTGGAGTCGCGAGTAAGATACACATATGAAAAAACTCCTTTGGCTTACTCTCTGCCATATGATTTGTGCGATAGAACGGCATCGCTGTTTTTTATTTCGCTCCCACTACAGGAAACTGCTTTGGCTTACTCTCTTCCATATGATTTGTGCATTGAGTAATAAAGAGACAGAGCTGAAAACTCACTCCGATCTTTTTTTAGCGTTTTCAAAATCCCGAGAGGTAGATCGGGTTGGTCCGCAAACGCAAAATCCAACTCAAAAATAAAGCTCATTAACCATAGGAAGCAACAACAAATCACTCGCAAAACAACAACAGTGCGCACGAAAACCCATTTTTTTTTCGTCGTCCGTCTTGATCTTCAAAAGTTTCTGCGCGATGATGAGGACATAGGAAACTCAGTGCAAAGAAAAGGGACAAATAATGCCACTGTGTTTGTTGCTGGTTTCTCTGTCGTTCCAACAAGGCGGCGCGTAGAAACAACAACAACACTATTTGGGTTCTAATGTTGTTGTTGCATAGCCGAGTCTCGGCGCAAGTAGGTAGAAAATTTGAATGCCATGCCATTCGACTCAAAGGGTTACACATACGGCGCGTCAACATCATATACTATTACGTCACGTTTTAAGGAATTTCATTTCTTGTGATGCTTAGAATATATTTCTATCTTTATTACGTACATTAAAGTAATACATTAATAGGGCCTTCTATAAAAATGCATGTACTTAAAAATGTATTACTTTATTGTACGCAACGGTCGCATACAAAAAGCCATAGCATGTGACTTCACATGCACACCAGAATATTGCAATCTTCTCAAATTCATATACTTCCCTTGGCTTCGAAAACACACACATGCATATTTTCTGCCTCTGTGTGTGAGATGAAACACAGATGCCAACAACTATTTGGCGCGTCGAGGCATTGATACCCTTATTTATAGAAATGGTATAGAATGTTTACGGAAAACAATTATTATTGATTGCACTAATAGTTGCACACTAAATACGATATTATATATTTCTCAGAGATTAGATAAAAATGTGTATATGAGAAGGTTAGTGGTATTTGGTTACAGAACTTATGAATAGTTAAAATACCCTGTTTTGAGAAAGGGTGCCTTGCTGATCAAAAAATGAAAAACTATAAAATCTGCCGGGCTGCTTGCAAGTTGAAAGCGAGTGGAGAAGAAGAAGACATAACTTTGCGAATTAAAGGCATAGCAGTGCTTAGAAGCCACAACAATGAGTTAGAAGAGTGTAGAAGCCTAAATCATAGGCTGTAGCTTCAAACCAAAAAGGGATAGCAGGGACAGAATTTGGGGTGTGCTTTTTTCATTGTCGAGTCGTTTGTTTTGATTATGATTGTTGTTGGTTCATATGGGAAATGTTCTGAAGTTGTCTTTGATTTTTGGGCAACAGCAGAAGTAGCTGTAGACAGCCGGGTGTTGTGTTTGCAATTTGTCATTGAGTAATACTCAATTGTGTTTGCAACCTCGCTACCGCTCGTGAAGTGTTTCGAAAAAGAGCTTTTGATCCAAAAGCCTCCTCTGTCTCTTTATTACTCAATGGCTTTATGCCTAGGAACCGTTTAAATGTTTGTGTGTGTATGTGTCCGCACAAGCAAAAATGCCCACAAATTCAATTTTTGTCAAAAGTCGGTGGCATTTCTTAACTTTTGAGGGGACGCGTAATATGAACTAATGAAAGGGTTTGCCAAGTCGATGCGAAATTCTTGCATTTTAGCTCGTTATTGTTGGAAAGGGTACCTAAGCGTTGGCATGTGTGCATTTAAAAGTTTTTGGACTAGCTATTCACGCATACTTGCGTCTTTGTATATGAATAGAAGCATTTATGCGCATGTGTGCCTGTTGGTCCCTGCCTGCCTGTCCGATGCAAATTTGACAATATTTTGTGATTTCTGAATTCCGAATTCTACACACACACACACACACAGACAAATGTGTCTGAATGGGCAGATCATGGGCGCAAAAGAAAATATCATTTTTGGCCCGCGGTTGTCGCGCACCCTTCTTTTTATGATTTTGGGTTTGAATTGATGAATGAATGTTGACCCCTTATGCAGAAACAATTATTGTTTCCTTCTTTAATTAATCGTAGAACGATGCGTGGTGAAGTATTTATTCATAAGTTGATAACGGGTAAAATTAACTCTTCTAGGTTGACTAGCCAATTAAACTTCTCTGTTCCTACTATTATTAATTATACACCTCTAATTATACACCGCTAGATAATAACAAAAGGATTACAGATAATTCTGAACGGTGTCTTCTCTTCCTCGTGGAAAGTCATATATTCTAAACTATTTAGAAATTAGATAGTCTAGCCTATAGTCTTAGTTGGTATTCGTATTTAGACTTCGTACGACTCGTTCCGTACATTACACCACGGCGTCCCTCGGCCGGTTGGCCGTGAGGTACGATGCAGCACATTGTATCGGTATTCGAGTA
The DNA here is from genome assembly GCA_035045885.1 of Drosophila borealis. NCBI lineage: Eukaryota > Metazoa > Arthropoda > Insecta > Diptera > Drosophilidae > Drosophila > Drosophila borealis. The sequence continues at coordinate 317,443 of JAWNOR010000303.1, forward strand.
AAAAAAGAGACCTGGTAGACATGTCGAATGTAGACGCCTTGAGAAATTTATTAGCTGCTATGCATATTGCAATCTGTACTAAAAACCAAACAAAATAAGACACTTCATAGTATACCCAAGCATTGCCTCCCGTTTAATACACTTTATATTACCGAGCATAAATTCAGAAAGAAAACACCGTTTAATGGTAGTGGATAGCTACAAGTACCCGAGAGTCTATGGATGCGTTAAGTAAATATTTTGAATTCTAGATGTTTTAAAGTTAACTTACGTAATAGTAACGGCGCATTTTCATCTGGCAAGCCAAAGTCTGTTGTAGTATATTTGCTACTTCTATCCAAATTGCTTCTTTAGTCCCCATTCTTAGTACCGTCATTATACTTTTCTGTGGCGGGACTTGATTTTTACAAGAAATAAATATTAGTACAAACCGAGATCAGCGTGCATTTGGCAGTAATACTGAGCAATCCCATTAATATTTGATAATTTTTTATATTGGTAACATTATAACAACCTAAGGATAATTAGACTATCAGGGTTTTGTTTTTGTGTCTTTTCTCTAAGGTGTCTACAAATGGACCACTATAGACAACCGGTGCAAAAGGTGCAAACGGGAAACTCGACTCAGAAAGAAATTTTGTGTAATGAAATAAGATAATTTTTCCATCTTAATGTTTACACTGGACGGGTTAACCAAATTTGAGCGAAAAAAAACCTTAAAAATACTAAGTTTATTGTCACACATCATAAAGGCTCGATTGATGTTTGCCAAAAGAATCAAATTTTAGACAGATGAATTCCGAAAAGTGGTATTTTCCGACGAAAAAAAATTGGGTGCCCCAGATGGTTGCCATAAATATTGGCGGGACTTAAGATACCCATGACAAACCCGAAACCACGGTGGCGGATCAATAATGATTTGGGCTGCTTTCAGGTAAGCAGAAAAGTCCCGGATATGTTTCACCCCAACTAGAAGTAAGTCAGATATTTGTATTTTAATGTTGGAGGAGGAACTTATTGAATTTGCGAGTAACTTTTACGAGGCTCTTATAGATTTCAGTGTGCAAGTTATCACCCAGCCCGCAAGGCAATTCTTATTGCAATCATAAACAACATTTTAGTATAAGTCGCTATCCCAATTACTTAGCCCTTTCAGACTTATTAGACCCGTTTCAATCACTACGTCCACTTAACGCGCAGCTGCGGCTCTGCTAGCATAAATATCCAAATTCCCGGCTCTAACATAAGCATAACAGCGCAACCACTTAACATAAAGATCCATATTCTCATGCGCAATTCATAACATAAACTATAGATTCATATTCTCATGCGCAATTCATAACGTAAACTAAAGACCCAGTCTCTAGAGCGCAATTGCTAACGTAAACATGACTCCAAGCGTCTAGCTTACGCAGGCCGCCCCCGCGAGCTTTTAAACTTTAAGGAAATAAGCTTTAGCATAAACACAGCTGATTCGCAGCATAAGATCACCGCGAGCTTTTGAGCTTTAAGAGAATAAGCTTTATCATAATCATTGCTGACTTGCAGCATAAGTTCACAATTGTACTTTAGTTCCAATCTTGGATTCAAATAAATCGGAAGCCTTCAGCCTCCCACTTAAAAAATATTTTTTTTCCAATTAGTAGCCACTAATTGGTTAATTGGCGCCCAACGTGGGGCTCACGATTATGAACACAAAAAAGGATTATTAAAAGAAACAAAATCCTTAGTGATTCACGAGTGAGCAAAAGTGCCGATTTACAAGTTCAAGATTGTCTCAAAAGAGCATTAAAAATTTTCTAAGAACGAAAATATCGAGTGCCTCTAAAAGAAACATTAAAAATTTCCGACGAACGGAAATACCCTGTTTCTGAAAACTTGAAGAGTAGTGAAAATTCCCTGAGCTGCAAATATTGATTGTTCACAAGACTTAAAAGTGAAACCAAATTTTCCCGTTCATGTTAAATGAAAACATTCCAAAAAATTAATCGATCAAAGAAGCGAAACAAATATTTTCAACAACAAAAATGTTTCACCAATCAAAAAAGGTGTATCATAAACTTTTAACCAAATAAAAAATATCACGTCAACCTGAGACCCCCTTAAAAGAAGACCCAAAAACCCAGAAGGAAGTCAGGAAGGAAGCAAGGAAGACTTGAACGATATATTTTACCTTTTACGTGAGCCAACATCATTTACTTTAAATAAGAAAATGTTTTAACTTAAGTAATGAGAATTAAAATTTGTGTAAACATTTGTTAGAATAATAAGTGTTATAAACTGGATAACCAAATAGAAAGTTTAATTAAAGATTTTCAAAATTTAAAAATGGCTAATAATAATAACTTGACAGCTGATTTGGTAGCTCAGTTGATTGCAACTCAGACCAGAGCGCTTCAAGAGCAAATTGCAGAATTGAAGTTACAAATCACTCTCTCATCTAATAATGAACAAGAATATAAGATTACTGAAATATATGACCTAATTCGTTGCGATGAATCTTTTAATGTTATCAAGTCCATACCAGAATTCTCAGGCAGCTATAATGCATATGTTAGTTGGCGCGAAGCCGCTTGCTGTGTCATGCGAATGTATAAAGAAGGAAGTGGAAAGTACGTAGGTGCTTTGACAATATTAAGAAATAAAGTAACAGGTAAAGCTAATGACACCTTGACTAATCACTGTACCGTTCTTAATTTTGAAGCTATACTTGCAAGATTGGATTTCGCCTACAGTGATAGACGACCAATCTATATAATAGAACAGGAGTTAAGTATTTTCCGACAAGGTAGCTTATCCGTTCTCGAATACTACAATTTAGTTAATAAAAAACTAACCCTTTTGATAAACAAAACTGTTATGACGTATGGTGACAAAGCCAACATCATTACAGAAATGAATAAGAAAAACAGAGACAACGCTTTAAGAATTTTCATCACAGGTCTTAACGGTTCTATAAGAAGTTTTGTTCTCCCTTAAACCTGAAAATTTGCCTAATGCTTTGGCAAAAGCTCAGCAACTGGAAGCGAATTACCAAAGGTCTAACTTCGCTTACCACCATTTCACAAATACCCATCAACGTAACAATCCAAACCCAGGGCATAACAATCAGCAAAAGAAAGCTGAACCCCCAAAACAACCTAATAAAAGGTATGATAATCACTTAAGGTTCAATCAGGTTCTACAAAATCAAATTTTTGCGCAAAGCAACAAGACTCCTCAACCTCCACCGAAGCCCATGGATATAGACAAATCCATACTACTGCAGAAAACACCTTATCCGTATCATCCCCAAAATCGAAATTCGGCTCAACCAAAGAAAAGAGAATACGCTCCCCCTTCGGTTCAGCAACCTAACAAACTCATGCGTATCAATAACCTTGAGGAAGACCATTTTTTAGAAGAAGAGGGGGAGAACTCCTCTACATTTTCAGAATAGACAAAAAATTAAATAAAACTTTAAAAATATTAATTGACACCGGTGCTACCACTTGTTATATAAAAGAGGGTATATACGATAACGCAGAAGAATTAGTTATAAAAAAAGTATTAAAACTGTAAATGGCTACAGTGTCATAACTCATTTTCATAACATAAACATATTTGGCAAACGCCACAGATTTTATGAAATTAACAATCTAGACGCAGATCTATTAGTCGGCTATAATCTACTGAAGGAGATTAAGGCAGTAATCGACTTGTCAAAGGGAACTTTGCTTTATAATAACAAAAAGGAAAATATAAATTTTACAAAACATGTCCAAGAAACGGTTGGCCATTTAAAAAGTTCAGACGAAGTCCATAACGTTGCTTCGTATTTGAACTACCAAAGTGGGAAATGTAAATCATTTTCTTTATTTAATGTATCCGATACAGAATCATCGTCTTTAAGTGACGCTGATAGCCCACGTATCGAAAAAACTAAAGTTGACGATATTCTTAAGGAAGAAAAAAATTAAAACTCAAAAAGCGCAGACGTCGAAAGATGCCGGTATCCTCTACAACAAATTCTTCTTTATGCAAAATAAATCATTCCATTAATGAAATGGATAATTTTAATATCCTTGAGCAACATGTCGTTCAACAAATAGAAACGAAGCATTCTCAGATTCAAACATGTCTCCCTTTTAGAACAGAACGTTAGAGGAGAGATAAGAACATTAAACGAGACTGCAATTTACAGTAAACAATATCCTTATCCTCATTCAGCTAACAATTTGGTTAGTCAGGAAATAAATAGGATGTTAAATGAAAATAAAATAAGGCCCAGCAGAAGTCCTTATAATGCCCCGGTATGGGTAGTAGGGAAAAAAGGTTTTAATGAAGATGGAACGCCTAAGAATCGGTTGGTAATAGATTTTAAAAAACTGAATAACGATACAATCCCCGATAGGTATCCAATACCTGATCCTTCAGTCATTCTATCAAACCTAGGCAAAGCCAAAATGTTTTCGACAATTGACTTGGAATCTGGATTTCATCAGATTCTAATGAAAGAAGAAGACATCGAAAAAACAGCTTTTTCCATTAACAATGGAAAATATGAATTTCTTCGTTTGCCATTTGGGCTTGCGAACGCGCCAAGCATCTTTCAGAGAGCAATGGACAATATATTACGTGAAAAAATCGGAAAAACTTGTCACATTTATATGGACGACATAATAATTTTTTCAAATACTCCGGAACAACATTTTGATGATTTACAAGAAATCATTGAAATTCTATTCAAAGCAAACATGAAAATATCCTTCGAAAAATCAAAATTCTTTAGAAAAGAAATAGAATTTTTAGGATACATAGTATCATACAATATCATTAATACTGATCCGAAAAAAATAGAATCAATCATGGAATACCCTCCTCCTAATATTTTAAGGGAATTACGAGGTTTTCTTGGCTTAACAGGCTACTACAGGAAGTTTGAAAAAACTACGCGACTATAGCAAAACCACTTACCAAATTGTTACAGGGACATAACGGTATGGTTTCAAAACATATGTCTAAAAAAACAGAAATATCTCTGGAAGAAGAAGCAATCTCTGCGTTCAAAAACTTAAAATCACACTTGATTGCAAACATCGAACTAACTCAGCTAGATTATACAAAAATGTTCGTCCTCACCACAGACGCTTCCGACATCGCCATAGGCGCCGTCCTTTCACAGGAAAACAAACCAATCACCTTTGTTTAAAAAACCTTAAATAAAACAGAAAGAAATTACGCCACAAATGAAAGGGAACTATACGTTATTGTATGGGCATTAAAAAACCTTAGGAACTACCTGTATGGTGTTAGAAATTTAGAAATCCAAACAAACCATCAACCACTTTCTTTTGCAGTTTCTGCACGAAACCCTAATTCAAAAATGAAAAGATGGCATGCTTTCATAGAAGAATTTTCCCCTAAAATATTTTACAAACCAGGATCTACCAATGTCGTCGCTGGCGCGTTATCAAGGGTAATGATCAATCATATTTCCAATGAAAGTAATCTCGTGTACGAAGAAGAACCGTCGTCCGATAATGAAACTATCCACTCAGCCGACAGTAGTTATAAAAACGTAATTGAAGAAACACACAAACCATTGAACCAATTTAAACAACAATTACTTATTTCTAAAAACAACATAACAATGCACGAAAAATAAGAAGTTTTCAACAAAACAAGACATATTATGGAATACGACACAGTACACAATTTAATAATCATACTTAAAGAATTTCTTCAACCAAACCTGACTACAGGAATTCATTGCAGTCTCGAAGATTTATACGAAATCCAAAACTCATTAAAAAACACTTTTAACAACAAATTTTTATTTACTAAAAAGTTTGTCCTAGACATAGAAAACAAAAATGACCAAGAAATTATAATAGAAGAAACACATGCCCGTGCTCATAGATGTTTGGACGCAAATCTTAAGCAAATTCTCAAATACTATTATTGGCCAACACTATATACAACCCTTAAGCAACACATACGCTACTGCGAAATTTGTAATAAAAATAAATACAACAAAAACCCTAAGCAAATTCCTATTTCTAAAGCCCCTATTCCGGAGAGAGAAGGTGAACAATTACATATTGACATTTTTTATGCTCAAAAATTAACATTCTTGACAAGCCTAGACGCATATTCTACATTTTTAGTGATTAAGGAAATCAATGACAAATCAGATATGGCAAACAAAGTGTTGGAACTTATCCAAACTTTTCCTTTCGCTAAATACAGAATGATGGACAACGAACCTACGTTTTCATCGACACAATTCAAATCGTCAATGTCTCGTTCAGGTATAGCGATTTATTATGCAGACGCCAGACACAGTTTAAGCAACGGTCAGGTAGAAAGAGTTCAACACAAGAGAGAACACCAGACCATGATGACATGATAACTATTCAAACTAAAATCAATGAACTTGTTCAAAACAATAATAAGCAAAATCAAATCAATTCTGCAATTTTCAAAGAAGTCACTAAAATCACAAATATATTAAATTTAATCAGGAATTACTTATGAAAAAATATCGACTTAAGTTGTTATCACTCGACCTACAAAATCTGCTGGATACTATCACATTTTCCAAAGCCAGAATATTGAATCCAAAAATTTTAAATAAACAAGACATGATAAATATATTTTATCACGAAACACTCAATATCACTCTAATCGATCTTTTAGACATTTCCTCTTTTTCGATCGTTTCATACCAAGGTTTAATCATAGTTTTTATAAAATACCCTACAATTAATTACAATTGTAAGTTATACCACGCTAAAGCCATATCCCAAACAGATGGAAAATTTTCGTTAACGACAAAATTGCTAAATGTAATAACACGTTTTACCTCATTGAAAACTTTAAAAGAGAAATTTATAATAGTTTTGCTCACATTAATTTTGAACCAAACTGTTTTGTAAATCTCCTTAATAAAAAATTTACAAGTTGTATAAAATTATCCGAAAAAAATAAACCAATAGAATTTATAACAGACGGCGCTATTTTAGTATCAGGCACAAACTGTATTAACGAAACCTGGTTAACAGGCATTTACCTTGTTACATTTAAGACCATAGTAACCATAAACAATGTTACCTACACCAATGTAAAAGAACAAATTCTTAATTATGTAAAACACAATAAATTCACAAACTACTTAGTTAGTGAATATCAAGTTACTAATAATACTGAACTTCAATTAGAAAATACAAATATATTATCAAAAATTATTATAAAATTAGAAAGTAATCATTCAAAAATAACCTTTTTATTATTTATACTAATTATTATTTTTACTATGGTAAAGCTTCTTAAACGCTGCCCTTTAATAAATTTAAATCTCTTCAAAATACTGAAATTGAAATCGTCAAGTAATCAAAAGTATCATAACACTCAAACTACAGAAACAGAGCTTGACATATTAAACAATTAAACGAACAAATTGAATCTGTAAAAAGAAATCATTAAGAATCGGGGACGATTCTTTTTAAGAAAGGGAGGAGTTATCACCCAGCCCGCAAGGCAATTTTTATTGCAATCATAAACAACATTTCAGTATAAGTGGCTATCCCAATTACTTAGCCCTTTCAGACTTATTAGACCCGTTTCAATCACTACGTCCACTTAACGCGCAGCTGCGGCTCTGCTAACATAAATATCCAAATTCCCGGCTCTAACATAAACATAACAGCGCAACCACTTAACATAAAGATCCATATTCTCATGCGCAATTCATAACATAAACTAGAGATTCATATTCTCATGCGCAATTCATAACGTAAACTCATTGAGTAATAAAGAGACAGAGCTGAAAACTCACTCCGAGCTTTGTTGGTCCGCAAACGCAAAATCCAACTCAGAAATAAAGCTCATTACCCATAGGAAGCAACAACAAATCACTCGCAAAACAACAACAGTGCGCACGAAACCCCATTTTTTTTTTCGTCGTCCGTCTTGATCTTCAAAAGTTTCTGCGCGATGTTGAGGACATAGGAAACTCAGTGCAAAGAAAAGGGACAAATAATGCCACTGTGTTTGTTGCTGGTTTCTCTGTCGTTCCAACAAGGCGGCGCGTAGAAACAACAACAACACTATTTGGGTTCTAATGTTGTTGTTGCATAGCCGAGTCTCGGCGCAAGTAGGTAGAAAATTTGAATGCCATGCCATTCGACTCAAAGGGTTACGCATACGGCGCGTTAACATCATATACTATTACGTCACGTTTTAAGGAATTTCATTTCTTGTGATGCTTAGAATATATTTCTATCTTTATTACGTACATTAAAGTAATACATTAATAGGGCCTTCTATAAAAATGCATGTACTTAATAATGTATTACTTTATTGTACGCAACGGTCGCATACAAAAAGCCATAGCATGTGACTTCACATGCACACCAGAATATTGCAATCTTCTCAAATTCATATACTTCCCTTGGCTTCGAAAACACACACATGCATATTTTCTGCCTCTGTGTGTGAGATGAAACACAGATGCCAACAACTATTTGGCGCGTCGAGGCATTGATACCCTTATTTATAGAAATGGTATAGAATGTTTAAGGAAAACAATTATTATTGATTGCACTAATAGTTGCACACTAAATACGATATTATATATTTCTCAGAGATTAGATAAAAATGTGTATATGAGAAGGTTAGTGGTATTTGGTTACAGAACTTATGAATAGTTAAAATACCCTGTTTTGAGAAAGGGTGCCTTGCTGATCAAAAAATGAAAAACTATAAAATCTGCCGGGCTGCTTGCAAGTTGAAAGCGAGTGGAGAAGAAGAAGACATAACTTTGCGAATTAAAGGCATAGCAGTGCTTAGAAACCACAACAATGAGTTAGAAGAGTGTAGAAGCCTAAATCATAGGCTGTAGCTTCAAACCAAAAAGGGATAGCAGGGACAGAATTTGGGGTGTGCTTTTTTCATTGTCGAGTCGTTTGTTTTGATTATGGTTGTTGTTGGTTCATATGGGAAATGTTCTGAAGTTGTCTTTGATTTTTGGGCAACAGCAGAAGTAGCTGTAGACAGCCGGGTGTTGTGTTTGCAATTTGTCATTGAGTAATACTCAATTGTGTTTGCAACCTCGCTACCGCTCGTGAAGTGTTTCGAAAAAGAGCTTTTGATCCAAAAGCCTCCTCTGTCTCTTTATTACTCAATGGGCCTTCATAGACCCGAAGCTGAGAGTACATTCTATTTTTAGCTTATCGGTCTTTCGGCTGTGAGAGCGCAATGCTACTGATGTCGTTTTCGTTCTCAAATTTAACGAGAAGGAAAAGCTATCTTCGGCACTCCGAAGATTTAATACCCTTGCAGACCCAACCATTTCATAATGCTCATAGTGCTTTGCACGTATCTAAGAAGCACAGGGAAAATAGTCAATTACAGTTAATTAACCGAGTATGGTTAAGATGTCTTGAAAAACAAAAAAGTTTTCCATACAACTTAATTTCGACCGATCGGAACGATCTGGCAGCTATATGATATAATTTTCCGATCTTAATAGGATTTTGCATAGACATATATGGGGAGCGTAGTAAAACTAATAAATACAGAGTGTGGTCAAGATATCTTGAAAAACATACAAATTTTCCATACAAAAACTTAATTTTCGACCGATCGTTCCTATGGCAGCTATATGATATAGTTGCCCGATCTAAATAGAATTTCGCATATATATGGGGAGCTTAGTTAAACTAATAAATACCGAGTTTGGTCAAGATATCTTGAAAAACATAAAAATTTTCCATACAAAAACTTAATTTTCGACCGATCGTTCCTATGGCAGCTATATGATATAGTTGTCCGATCTTAATAGGATTTTGCATATATATGGGGAGCGTAGTAAAACTAATAAATACCGAGTTAAGTCAAGAAATCTTTATAAACAAAAATGTTTTTCATACAAGAACCTACTTTTTGACCGATCGTTCCTATGGCAGCTATATGATATAGTGGTCCGATCCAGCTGGTTTTGACATATGAACTGCGTGCAACAGAAAGAGAGAATTCTGCAAAGTTTCATAAAGATAGCTTTAAAACTGATAGACTAGTTCGCATAGAAACAGACAGACGGACAGACGGACATGGCTATATCAACTCGGCTGTTGATACTGATCAAGAATATATATACTTTATGGGCTCGGAGATGTCTCCTTCTATGCGTTACACATTTCACGACAAAATTATAATACCCTCTGCAAGGGTATACAAAAATCAGGCTGCATAGTAGCAGTTTGTTGTATGGCGTTACTCATCTTAGTGTTTATATTGTCTTTGGTATAACCACTGACCAAAAAACATGTAGATGGGACATGCCGTAGAAAAATTTGGTCACCAAAAAAACTTTCTATCTAGTCCAACGAGCGAGTAAGATACACATATGAAAAAACTCCTTTGGCTTACTCTCTTCCATATGATTTGTGCGATAGAACGGCATCGCTGTTTTTTATTTCGCTCGCACTACAGGAAACTGCTTTGGCTTACTCTCTTCCATATGATTTGTGCAATAGAACGGCATCGCTGTTTATTTTTATCTCGCTCGCACTTACTCTCAGTGCTCTCAATGCTCTCAATGCTCTCATTATGCCTAGGAACCGTTTAAATGTTTGTGTGTGTATGTGTCCGCACAAGCAAAAATGCCCACAAATTCAATTTTTGTCAAAAGTCGGTGGTATTTCTTCCCTTTTGAGGGGATGCGTAATATGAAATAATGAAAGGGTTTGCCAAGTCGATGCGAAATTCTTGCATTTTAGCTCGTTATTGTTGGAAAGGGTACCTAAGCGTTGGCATGTGTGCATTTAAACGTTTTTGGACTTGCTATTCACGCATACTTGCATCTGATTTTTTTGTGCCCACTTTCTGCATGTCCCATCTATATGCTGTTTGGGTAGTGGATATACATATGCAGTTAGTTTGTGTTATTAGATGTGTTTTTGAAAATCTGCAACTAGTGTTAGTTTGTTTTATTATACCTAATATGCATGGGTTAATAGTAAATTTCTTCTTGTCCTTGTTGTATAGATTATTATTATGTGAGTAATATTTGTATTGTATTTCGTCTTGTAAAATATATTGATCATCGTCTGGGTAGGGTAGAATTTCGTATAATAGGGTTTTATTAATTTCTCTAGGAATGGGTGAAATAATCAAAATTGTATTCGTATCAGATCTAAGCCAAGTAGATGTTTTTATTAATATTATTTATTCTGGTCTCTTTTATATTCTGGGTATTATAATTAGGTGTACCTGCGTAAATGAAAATGTGAGCTGGAGTTCTGCCAGTAGAGTTATGTTTTAGCTCATGATTATAAGTGTATAAAATTACTTCAATTTTTATGAGTCTATTTTTTTCGTCATCATCAGTATTTAGAATATGTATTTTTTCATTAATTGTGTTATGTAGTCTTTCTACATCCGCTACACCATTTTTATACCCTTGCACAGGGTATTATATTGTTGTCGTGAAATGTGTAACGCATAGAAGGAGACATCTCTGACCCCATAAAGTATATATATCCATGATCAGTATCAACAGCCGAGTCGATATAGATATGTCCGTCTGTCCGGCTGTCCGTATGTCTGTTTCTATGCGAACTAGTCTTTCAGTTTTAAGGCTGTCTTTATGAAACTATGCTGAAGTCATTTTCTCTGTTGCTCGCAGTACATATGTATGTCAAAACCAGCTGGATCAGACCACTGCCATAGGAACGATCAGTCGAAAAGTAGGTACTTGTATGAAAACAATTTTTATTTAACAAGATATCTTGTCCAAACTCGACATTTATTAGTGGTTTTACTACGCTCGTCATATATATTCAAAATCCTATCAACATTGGACCACTATATCATATAGCTGCCATAGGAACGATCGGTCGAAAATTAAGTTGTTGTATGGACAATTTTTTCGTTTTTCAACATATCTTAAGCAAGCTCGGCATTTATTAGTTTTACTATGCTCCCTCCATTTATGCAATATCTTATTTACATCGGACTACTATATCATATAGCTGCCAAAGAACGATCGGTCGAAAATTAGTTGTTGTATAGAAAACATTATGAACATGAACATTATGAAAAGGTTAGGTCTGCAAGGGTATTAAATCTTCGGCGTGCCGAAGATAGCCCTTCTTTCTCGTTACTTGTTGTTATTTGAATTTAAACTTTCCTATTCAATCGTTCTTTCAGGGCAAGACTCATAAAAGCACTGTCCTTATCTGTCTTCACAGTTGTAGGTTTTCCCATATTGTTAAATATTTGAATGAGTCCAATCCTTGCCGTTAAGTTCAATTACATTTGGAAATTTTGAATATAAATCAATACATGTTAAATAGCTGTGGTTTTTATTGAATAAAGCATCTGCTACGTGGTTTAATTTTCCTTCTAAGTATTTGATTGAGAAATTATATTCACTAAGTTTTATACGCCAACGTTGTAATTTCATGTTGGGTTCTTTAATGTTGTTTAGCCAAACGAGTGGCTTGTGATAGCTTAAAATGTCAAGTGGTCTGCCATATAAATATGGGCAAAAATATTTTACTGTCCACACTATTGCTTAAAGCTCATTTCTATTGTACTATAATTTTGTTTGTGGTCGTTTAACGTTCTGCTTGAGACTCTAATTAGCTTGTTATCTTGTGACAACACAGCTCCTATTACAAAATTACTTGCGTCGGTTGTTACATGAAACTTTTTATTAAAGTCTGGACATACTAATATTGGGTCGTTCATAATTAATATTTTTAATTTTTAGGTAAAGAGTCATGGGTTTTGCAATTTTTGCAAAATCTGGAATGACCTTTCGATAACAACCACATAAACCTAGAAATGATTTAATTTTCTTTGATGTTCTTGGGCAAAGGAAATTCTTGTATTGCTTTTACTTTCAATTTGTTTGGCCGTATGCCTTCTGGACTTATCATATGGCCTAAGAATTCTGTTTCCTTTTTTAAAAGCTCGCACTTATTTAATTGAAGTTTCAAATTTGCCTGTCTTAATTTTTCAAAAACTTTATTTATTGAATTTAAATGTTCTTCAAGTGATGTGGAGTAGACAATAATGTCGTCCAAATAAACAAGACAATGCTTGTTAATTAAATCACGAAGAACGTGATTCATGCACCTTTGGAATGTTGCTGATGCATTTTTAAGTCAAAATGGCATTCGAGTATACTCGTAATGTCCGTATTTGGTAGAATAGAATGCTGTTTTATTAATTGATTTCTTGTCCATCTCAATCTGATGGAAACCTTTTGCTAAATATATTGTTGTAAAGTATGAGCATCTTCCTAATTTTCTCAAAATCTTGTCCATGTTTGGAATGGGAAATTTTTCATTAATTGTAATATCGTTCAATCCTCTGTAATCGACTACTAATCTAACTTTTGCTTTTCCTGAGGCGTCTGCGCTCTTTGGTACTATCCATAAGGGACTACAATAAGGCGACTGGCTATGCCGAATAATACCTTGGGTTAACATATCTTTAATTTGCTTCGAAAGCGAAAGGGTAACTGTATGGTTTCTTGTAAATTGGATTTTCATGACGTGCATTAATTTCGTGCTCAACAATGCTCGTGATGGTCAAATTGTCTGACCTCCTGTCACTGAAATTTTTCAGTAATTTTAATAGTTTTGTTTTTTATACCCTGAACCCATTAAAATGGGTAAAAAGGGTATTATGTATATGTGCAAAAGTATGTAACTGGCAGAAGGAAGCATCTCCGACCTCATAAAGTATATATATTCTTGATCAGCATCAACAGCCGAGTCGATCTAGCCATGTCCGTCTGTCTTCCGTCCGTCTATCCGTCTGTCCGACTGTCCGTATGTATGAACGCAAGGATCTCAGAACCTATAAGATCAAGAAAATTGAAATATATATAGTTTGTTTCCGATATTCGATAAATTTCCCCGTTTCCAAGTAATCGATAAAAATCGATACCGAAATCCTGTTTTTGGGGCAATTTTTGTAAATAATAAGAGCTAGAGTCGCCAAACTTGACATGTAGCTTCTAGAATAGCATATATATATCAAGTATCTTTCATTTTATAGCTACCACCACCTCTCCGCTACTACCACATAGCTATAAATCAAGTAAAAACACCAATTTATGTGCGTCTATTCTAGTTCGTTTTTTTCTTATTAAGACTAATTATTGGTGTGGTGGTTGAGTTGGGGCGGCGACAAGTAATGCGGTCTGCTGCAAGTTCGAACCCTCTCATGGAATCAGTTTATTTTTTTGCTGGTGTGGCTATTGAGTAGAGGCGCCTGCAAGTAATACGGTCTGTTGCAAGTTAGAAGGCTACTGAGGAAACAATTTTTTAAACTTATTTTTATTACTACTAAAGCAAACGAGCGCGTAGCACGAGATGCATTTTGGTGTCGGAAGAAGAGGGTTCAAGGTATCCCCTAGTCGGGAGCTCCTGGCTAGAACATCTTACTTGTTTATTATTGTTGTTATAATAATTTTCTTCATAGAAGCCCTCCATTTGTGCTACTTTTTTTAATTTTGAAATAGTGGATTTGTCGTATCTTGCGAGTGATATTAAGAGTCTATCTGGTAGTTTTTTACAGTGTTATTCATCGCGTTTTTATTCTGGAATTTTCTAAATTCCCTTCTAATTCTAATTTGTCAGTTATAATTATTATCTTAGCCTCTACCTCTCTACAAAATTTGAGTAAATTACCTTGATAATTGGTATTATAATATCTTCGCAGTAGTTCTGCCACGGGTGTTTGCGTCTTGTATTCGGAGATTAAAGCTTGCCTGAGTTGGGGCCAATTGTTGATTTGCAGCATTCTGGGCATTATATTATTATATTATATCTGGAGCTCAATCGCCCCGAATATGATGCATTTTTGTCGTTCATTGTGAGCAGAGTACAGTTGAAGTAGGTAATCCATCCTTCTGATAAATGGACCCAGGGTTATATGGTCTCCCTCAAGGGCTGGTACGTTCCGTATTTGTTGAAGCAATTGGTTTCAATTTTGGTCGTTTAATGTCATTGCTGGAAGTGCAGCAACATGAGAACCTTCTGGTTGCTCCATTTTGTTTGAAATACATATGTTCGATTTAGTTGTAATACTGTGCACTATTACACTTGTTGATCAGAGAAGACACCAGTTGTATGGATAAGCCTCTCTTTAATTGATCGTATTACTCACTTTTTTTTTTTTTGATTCATTTCGTTTCATAAAATGTTACGCTATTCTACTGGCTGCGCCAATAACGTGGTTATGAGTTTGAAGATAAAAAGATTTTATTTCACCAGAGTGAATTTGTATCAGTTTATTATGTTGAATATCTGGATTATGACTGAAGAACAAAAATTGTCTTACGTTATATTTAAAGCTAAATAATAATTGGAGTATTTGACTTTTTGCAAAGGGACAGCAGTTGAAGCTTGTTTATGTTAGCGGCTTTCTGTTGGTTAGTTTTTGTTTATAAATATGTGAGCTTGGCTGCAGAAGGCATTCATTATGAATAACAGTGGTTCAAAATTCACTATATAAATATATATAAATTGTTTTTTTTTATATGTATATATATATATATATATATATATATATGTATATGTATGGATGGTATGGAATTTACAACAACTTTTAGTGTGGAATTTAAAACAACTTTTCCCGTTTCAGGCTCCGCTCGCATTGGTCATAACCTTTGGGTTCTCCGTTTCGGCGCAAACTATTTAAAACAGATATTCCTTGTTTATTTAAATCAAATTTTAAATTATGCTAAATGCAAAAAAAAGTAAAAATATATCTTAATTGTACAATTGTCTGTCTTTCTCTTATTTTTTTGAACAACTCAGTTGGGACCCAGAGTTGGACTGCCCTTCGGGTTCCCTGGACCTTTGGGATGGCCTGGCTGGCGTCCTCCGCCGTGGGATTCGGTCGTCTTGGTTTTCCTCCTCGGGCAATGCAAAATTTTGTTTCGGTTAAATGCACAAGTGTGTGTGCGTGTGTTTGAAAGTCTTATGTGCAATTTATACACTATAAGTCCAGCAATATGCACTTAATAAACTTTACTTCATAATTACACCCAGTTGTCGAAATTAAGCTGCGGCGTAGCAAGCACGGTGTTTTATTGGCATTGACAACAATGGTACTTTTAAGTTAATTCAACTATAATTTTTTTATTGTAAGAAGGTGTTTTAAGGCTGGTCTCGAGCCCGGCACGTCCGCCGTTGACCGCTTATGCCCAAAATCAATCAACTGAGCTGCCAAGTCAGCTGTTAAGTTATAATTATCCATTTCAACGATTACTGTTCCAATAAATTTTCTGGTATATAATGTTTAATTCTTATTACTACAAATCAAGTTTAATTTAAAGCAACAAATTCTGATGGCTCACGTAAAAGTTCTTTCTTTATTGTAAAGTTGTCTTTCCTCATTCCGTCTGGTTTTTGGGTCTTCTTTTTGGTTGTCTGGCTTCGGGGATCTCGGGATTTTTTATAAGCTGACCCATTAAAAATGGCTAAAAGGGGTATAATGCAATTGTGCAATTGTATATAACAGGCAGAAGGGAGCATCTCCGACCCCATAAAGTATATATATTCTTGATCAGCATCAATAGCCGAGTCGATCTAGCCAAGTGCGTCTGTCTGTCCGTCCGTCCGTCTGTCCGTCCGTCTGTCCATCTTTCCGTAACCTATAAGAGCTAGAGACTTGACTTTTAGCTGTAGGTCCTCCTAGTGATCGCGCAGATCGAGTTTGTTTCCGATATTCGATTACTTGCCCCGTTTCCAATATCGATATCAAAATCCTGTTTCTTGAGCAATTTTGGCATATAATATGAGCTACAAACAATTTCTGTATATATGAACACACACACATGCTGTATGGAGTTTTGTTTTAGCATTAGAACGGATGCTACAACTCTCGCGAGGAGCCGACGTCTACTTGCCCTGGGCCCCCTATGTTTGGTAGCATCCTCGACAGGGCCGCCTGCATTTTGGCTGCTTTCTGACTAACGTAATTTACATGTGGTCGAAAGCTTAGCCTGTTGTCTAGCATGACCCCCTGATACTTAATGGAAGCCTTTGACTCAATACTAACGTTGTCTACCTGAAATCTAGCAATCTAAACTATCTTGTGATAAGCACAGCCTCTGCTTATTTGTCTGCCAACTCCAAGCTAGCACCACGCATCCACCTGGCCACGTTTGTTATGGCTGCATTCGCTGCCGCTTCTACTTCTTTAGTCTCTTTGCCCATCTCTACTAGCGCAAGATCATCTGCGAATCCTATGATCTTGCATCCCTAAGGGAATTGCACTCTAAGCACCTCGTCGTACCCCGGCTGAAACCATGTAACTCCAAGCACAGTCTTCCGTGTATTAACTCAATACCCGGTCGCACAAGTAGTTGGATATAATACGGGAAAGGGAGGACGGTATCCCTATTCGGGCTAAGGCTAAAGGCATTACGGATGTCCAACGTAACCACCGCACAATATTCCTTATCTCCCCTCCTCCATCGGGTTCCCTCTATTGCATTGAGTAATAAAGAGACAGAGCTGAAAACTCACTCCGAGCTTTTTTTACCGTTTTAAAAATCCCGAGAGGTAGATCGGGTTGGTCCGCAAACGCAAAATCCAACTCAAAAATAAAGCTCATTAACCATAGGAAGCAACAACAAATCACTCGCAAAACAACAACAGTGCGCACGAAAACCCATTTTTTTTTTCGTCGTCCGTCTTGATCTTCAAAAGTTTCTGCGCGATGATGAGGACATAGGAAACTCAGTGCAAAGAAAAAGGACAAATAATGCCACTGTGTTTGTTGCTGGTTTCTCTGTCGTTCCAACAAGGCGGCGCGTAGAAACAACAACAACACTATTTGGGTTCTAATGTTGTTGTTGCATAGCCGAGTCTCGGCGCAAGTAGGTAGAAAATTCGAATGCCATGCCATTCGACTCAAAGGGTTACACATACGGCGCGTCAACATCATATACTATTACGTCACGTTTTAAGGAATTTCATTTCTTGTGATGCTTAGAATATATTTCTATCTTTATTACGTACATTAAAGTAATACATTAATAGGGCCTTCTATAAAAATGCATGTACTTAATAATGTATTACTTTATTGTACGCAACGGTCGCATACAAAAAGCCATAGCATGTGACGTCACATGCACACCAGAATATTGCAATCTTCTCAAATTCATATACTTCCCTTGGCTTCGAAAACACACACATGCATATTTTCTGCCTCTGTGTGTGAGATGAAACACAGATGCCAACAACTATTTGGCGCGTCGAGGCATTGATACCCTTATTTATAGAAATGGTATAGAATGTTTAAGGAAAACAATTATTATTGATTGCACTAATAGTTGCACACTAAATACGATATTATATATTTCTCAGAGATTAGATAAAAATGTGTATATGAGAAGGTTAGTGGTATTTGGTTACAGAACTTATGAATAGTTAAAATACCCTGTTTTGAGAAAGGGTGCCTTGCTGATCAAAAAATGAAAAATTATAAAATCTGCCGGGCTGCTTGCAAGTTGAAAGCGAGTGGAGAAGAAGAAGACATAACTTTGCGAATTAAAGGCATAGCAGTGCTTAGAAGCCACAACAATGAGTTAGAAGAGTGTAGAAGCCTAAATCATAGGCTGTAGCTTCAAACCAAAAAGGGATAGCAGGGACAGAATTTAGGGTGTGCTTTTTTCATTGTCGAGTCGTTTGTTTTGATTATGGTTGTTGTTGGTTCATATGGGAAATGTTCTGCAGTTGTCTTTGATTTTTGGGCAACGGCAGAAGTAGCTGTAGACAGCCGGGTGTTGTGTTTGCAATTTGTCATTGAGTAATACTCAATTGTGTTTGCAACCTCGCTACCGCTCGTGAAGTGTTTCGAAAAAGAGCTTTTGATCCAAAAGCCTCCTCTGTCTCTTTATTACTCAATGCCTCTATTGCTTCAGCCGCAATATCGACCACCGCCTTAATTGCGTCGACCGTAGACCTTCCTTTTCGAAATCCGTACTGCTGTTTGGACAGCGCCTCTTTCTCCCCAACGACACTTAAAAGTCGGTCATATATGATCCGTGTCCAGTAGGCAGATTGGCCTATGTCTTGATGGTTCCTCGACTGGATTAGTCCCTGTCTCTTCCATCGCTTGGGGAATACTCCGTTCCGTAAGCATCTGCTATATGTCTCGTCGAAGACTTCTGGGTTCGTTGCCATGGCTGGCTTCAGCGCCTTGTGTGGCACACCATCTGGGCCTGGGGCCCTTCTGTCGCCCACCAAAACTTCTTCTGCTGACACCTGCTGCACTAGCTCCGTGCTACGTGAGCGACTGACCGTCTCTAGTGGTGGGTGTCTAGGAAACAGTGCCTCAACTATAGTGGCGAGTGCAGTCGGGCAGGTGACGCGGACTGTTCCTTGGCTCCGTATCTTTTTTGTAACGACCTTGTAAGCCGTACCCCATGTATTAACTTCGGCCTCCTCACATATTTGTTTGAAACAGGCGGATTTGCTCTGTTTTATGCTTCGCTTGAGGGCTCGTTTGGCTTTCCCGCAGGTCTTCCAACCTAAAAACAAAGTCCGGGTGGCCCCGGGCTCGTTGGGAGCGCCTTCTCGCACATAGGCAAGCCTTCCTTAAATTGCTGATCTCCGCGTTCCACCAGTAGCAGGGTGCTCCTCTTTTATTTGGCTTCCTCCTGGGTATGGATAAGTCGCACGCATCCGAGATGATTTCCATAAGCTGCCGCGCCATGTCTTCTGCTGACTCCGTGGCCCAAGTCAATCGAGCATGGCGTAGGGCATGGCTGTTTTCTCCGTCCTCTCCCGTAGATATCGAAATGTACTGCTTGATGGTCGCTAAATGTGAATTCATTGCTGACTTTCCATGTGGTTAGCCTATAAAGTGAGCTGCTGAGCTGGGTGAGGTCTATAATAGAGCCTCTACCGGCCTTGCAGTACGTAAGCTCCTGCCCGTCGTTTGCAAGGCCCAAGTCGATCGCAGCGAACTCTTCTAGCATGGTGGTCCCTCTCGCGTTGGTTTCCTTGCTTCCCCATGCAGGGCCCAGGCGTTAAAGTCTCCGGCTATGACGAGGGCAACTCTGTTGCGAGGGTCTTCAGATATTTCCTCCAGCATGATTTGAAACCGCCGTAGTTTCCAACCTGGGGGTGCATAGCAACTGTAACCGGTGAGTTCCATAATTTTCGCTCTGACGAATCCTTTGTGTGCTGCTCTGACTTCCTGGAGCGGTCAATGTGTGTGCGTGTGTGTGTTTTTTGTTTGTTCTATTTGTTAAACACGCTTAAATACTTTTATTACATGTTACGCTTATGTTGTAGTTGGTGGTTAGGTGATGGCTAGGTAGCGTGGATTGCCTGCGGAACGGCCGCAAAGCATTGCTTCACAGGTATATTCTTGCCATCTAGTCTTCCTCCGTTCTCCTTCTGATGCGCTCAACTCTCCTGAGTTCCAACATTATTTCTGCTGCGAAGGTGCTGGCTCCGTCCCACTTTTGTGATATCTCTAGCATGTTTGTGACCAGGTTGTCCAAGTTTGTTCCAAGTTTGGGATAAGCCAATGCGTCCAGCGTCCTTTAGATGAGCGATCCCAGCGTGATTGCCATCGTGCTATGCTCTGCATCCTTGCCTCCGTGCGAACCGAGTTTGCTGTGCTGTTTCCATTGTGAGCTCTATAGCAAACTACCGCTTTCGTTGCCATTTTGTTAAGCGGGAGCATCCCTGCGATAACCAGAGCAGTATCGTCTGATACCGTCCAGAAGGCGCAGCTGACTCGTAGGGCGCTCAGACGATATGTTTAGTTAAGTCCCCGGCTGTAGCTAGGAACAGCCAATGCTCTGCTCCAGATGGGGGACGCGTACATTATTACCGCTCTGTTTACGGTCATGAGAAGACGGCGTCTTTGCTGTTTCGGTCCTCGAGTGTTCAGCATAATCCTGGATAGCGCTCGACAGGATTCTGCTGCTTTTTTGTGCACATGACGCATGACGCCCAGGTACTTTAACGCCCTCGCTGATTCTATTATCGAGCTGCCGACTCTTATGTGAGCTGTTTTTACCTTTTTTCGGCTGCTGATTAGCACCGCTTCAGTTTTATAAGCAGCCAGCTCGAGTTCAGTTGCTGCCAGCCATTGGTGTACACGGTAAGTGCCGTGGTTTCATGATTCATCTATGTCCTTCAGTTCCTTGCCGACGACTACAAGGGCCACGTCGTCCGCTAATACTTGTATCGATCGGGAGTTCCAGTCGGAGGATGCCATGGTACATGATGTTCCAAGCCAGGGTTCCTAGAACGGAGCCTTGGGGCACACCAGCGGACACTTGATGTGTAGTGGGGCCATCTGGTGTGTCGAATTGCAGCAGTCTTCCCCTAAAGTAGGTGCTTACCGTCTCCTGAAGGTAATATCGGACGCGGAACGTTGACAGCGCATTCAATTTCTTTCCCACCTGGCTGTGTTAAAGGCGTTTTTAACATGTAGCGTGACAATGAAGCTATACTTTCTTGAGCCGCTCTTCCATCTCGATCCTTGGATGGCGTTTGTTGCTATGCCGACCACTTTGTCCAAAGCGTCAACTGTCGACTTTGCCTTGGTGAAGTCAAATTGACTTTGGGATAAGCCGCCATTGATTTCGACAGCTGTTTCAAGCAGATTAGCTTCTCCAGCACTTTGCCCAACGTGCCCAGGAGGCACATCGGCCTGTATGATGATGGATAGTCTGGCGGCTTACCTGGCTTCGGTAACAGGACTATCAAGGGCAAAGTTCTTTTCATTAGGTATCTGTTGAAAAGCAGCAAGAGCTGCGCGGGCTGCAAGCAGATGGCTAATTTCAGCACTGGGTTGGGAATTCCATGGCGATCGTCAGCACCTCAATAGCGTTTCCACAATCAACTTAAGAGGCCTTGGATCAGAAGGCAGCGTTTACTTGCCGGCGTAGAGTCTCTTGACAACGGTTTTATATGCCTTGCTCCAAGAATCATATTCGGCTGAGGCGCATAGTTCCAAAAAGCAATCTCGCTTGCTTTTTTCGTATAACTGTTTTCTGGCCCTTTGATACCCTACTTGTTCTTCGACATAGATTGGTCTACCTCGGGCTCGCTGTTATCTCCTTCTGGTTTGGATGCAATTCTGCCGTGCTGCGGCAATATTTGCATTCCACCAGTACGTGGGTACGTGGTGGCGCCGAAACGTTTTCCGAATTTCCATGCTTTCATCACAGGCACATGTTAATTGATTTGCCAATTAGGAGGCTCTACCCTCTGCGTTGCCGGCTGTGGCAAGCGATTGGACTGCTGTCATGATGCTTTCGAAAAGGCCACGGGGTCGAAAGTATCCAACCGGTAAGCTTTCCGACTTAGGCTTCTGGTTCTGGCTGCAGTTCCTTCACAAATCGTGCATTTTATTGCGGAGTGGTCGCTTGCGGTGTATATGTCGCTTAATTCCCACTTTGTTGCACCGAAAAGTGACGAGCTTGGGAAGGTGAGATCCATTATTGATCCGATACGACCTCTACTTAAGGTGTTTTCCGAGCCGGAGTCTAACAGGGCTATATCCAGGGCTGTGAGGCTTTCCAACAGGGCACGACCTCTTTCGTTAGTTGCTTGGCTGCCCCATTCCACTGCCCAGGCGTTGAAGTCACCAGCAATTATGACCTTCTGCCCCCTTGCATCGTTGACTAGTGCGTCTAATGCAGCTTGAAATTCGCTAAGTTGCATGCTCGGAGCCAGGTAGCAGCTGTAAATCCACAGGCTGCCGTATTGTGCGCATAAAAACCCAGTAAAGGACTTTATTTTTGTCAGCAAATGTCAACATTTGTAAGATACTGACGGCCCGGGGCAACCGTATCCACGATTCGCCTACTTTGTCAATACCTACGTACTAAGCCTCCACTCACACACCTCATTCCCCGCGGGATAACCGCAAAGTATTACTTCGCGGGGATGGGTTGTCTATTTCTAACTATCTCTGTTCTTCGACGCTTTTTTTCGCATCGTCTCAGATCCCTCTGGAAGCCTATAATGAGCTGGCTCAAATCTCTCCAGTTATGTTCTCCTTCTCGCATGAACGTCAGTAGTCCCTCAGGTGGGGGCACAATTCCTACTGTATCTTTGTATCGCGGACAGTGGTACAGCACGTGTTCCGGGTCTTCGTCCAGATTTGGGCATGTCGGACACTCTGGAGTGTCCTCGTGTCTGAATCTGTGAAGATACTTTCTGTACCCGCCGTGTCCAGTAAAAACTGCGTTAGGTTGAAGTTAGTTTCTGCTTTTCGTCTGTTGGTCCATTGCTACAGGTTGGGAACGAGCTGGTGGGTCTATCTCCCTTTGTTGGTCGCATTCCATCTTTTCTGCCAGGTCGCCATTGATGCTGCTCTCTCCGATATCCGGATGGCGTCTATTGAGAAAGCATCATCCATCGCTATCCTGCCTGCGTATATTTTCGCCATTTTCCTCGCAAAAGGCTGCCTCGTCCGACACCGTCCCGAATCCAGAGATAACGCGGAGCGCTGAGACTGTAAGGGATTGCCAGCATCCTTCGGGGGCATTTCTGGCTTGCTACCGCTGATGTCCAAATCGGTGCTGCATACAGTAGAACGGAGGCTACAATTCCCTGGGCCCCCTATGTTTGGTAGCATCCTCGACAGGGCCGCCTGCATTTTGGATGCTTTCTGACTAGCTTAGCCTGTTGTCTAGCATGACCCCCTGATACTTAATGGAAGCCTTTGACTCAATACTAACGTTGTCTACCTGAAATCTAGCAAACTAAACTATCTTGTGATAAGCACAGCCTCTGCTTGTTTGCCTGCCAACTCCAAGCTAGCACCACGCATCTACCTGGCCACGTTTGTTATGGCTGCATTCGCTGCCGCTTCTACTTCTTTAATCTCTTTGCCCATCTCTACTAGCGCGAGATCATCAGCGAATCCTATAATCCTGCATCCCGGAGGCAATAACACTCTAAGCACCTCGTCGTACATTATGTTCCACAGGAGTGGTCCCAGGACCGACCCCTGTGGGACCCCGGCTGAAACCATGTAACTCCTAGCACAGTCTTCCGTGTATTAACTCAATACCCGGTCGGACAAGTAGCTGGATATAATACGGGAAAGGGAGGACGGTATCCCTATTCGGGCTAAGGCTAAAGGCATTACGGATGTCCAACGTAACCACCGCACAATATTCCTTATCTCCCCACCTCCATCGGGTTCCCTCTATTGCTTCAGCTGCAATATCGACTACCGCCTTAATTGCGTCGACCGTAGACCTTCCTTTTCGAAATCCGTACTATTGTTTGGACAGAGCCTCTTTCTCCCCAACGACACTTAAAAGTCGGTCATATATGATCCTCTCCAGGATCTTTCCTGCCGTGTCCAGTAGGCAGATTGGCCTATGTCTTGACGGTTCCTCGACTGGCGTGTCCCCCTTCGGTAGAAGGATTAGTCCCTGTCTCTTCCATCGCTTGGGGAATACTCCGTACTGTAAGCATCTGGTATATGTCTCGGCGACGACTACTGGTTTCGTTGCCATGGCTAGCTTCAGCGCCTTGTGTGGCACACCATCTGGGCCTGGGGCCTTCCTGTCGTTTATTTTTTTGCTTACCACCAAAACTTCTTCTGTCGACACCTGCTGCACTAGCTCCGTGAGCAGTTGACCGTCCCTAGTTGTGGGTGTCTAGGGAACAGTGCCTCGACTTTAGTGGCGAGTGCAGTCGGGCAGGTGACGCGGACTGTTCCTTGGCTCCGTATCTTTTTTGAAACGACCTAGTAAGCCGTACCCCATGGATTAACATCGGCCTCCTCACATATTTGTTGGAAACAGGCGGATTTGCTCTGTTTTATGCTTCGCTTGAGGGCTCGTTTGGCTTTCCCGCAGGTCTTCCAACCTAAAAGCAAAGTCTGGGCGGCTCCGAGCTCGTTGGGAGCGCCTTCTCGCACATAGGCAAGCCTTCCTTAAATTGCTGATCTCCGCGCTCTTCCAGTATCAGGGTGCTCCTCTTCTGCTTTGCTTTCTCCTGGGCATGGATAAGTCGCTTGCGTCCGAGATGTTTTCCATGAGCTGCTCGGCCATGTCCTCCTCAGAGTTCGTGGTCCATGTCCACTGAGCAGGGCGTATAGGCTCTTTAAAGGCTTCCTCGTCCAGCCAGCTGTCTTTCCATTTAGGGCCTGTTGCTTTGGGCTGCTGATGTTTTCGTCCTCTCCTGTGGATCTCGAAGTGTACCCCTTGATGGGCGCTGATGTTTCCTTGCTTGCTTGCTTCCTCATTCCATAGCCCAAGCTTTAAAGTCTCCTGCTATAACAAGTGGAGCTCTGTTGCGGGCGTTTTCGGATATCTCCTCCAACATATTCTGAAATCGCCGCAATTGCCAGCTTGGCGGGGCGTAGCAACTGTAGATGGTAACTCCGTTAATTCTTGCCCTCACGCATCCATCGTGGGCTGATCTTACTTCCTGGAGTTGTGATTTAAGGGACTAAATTGCCGCTTTGCCGCATTTCCTTGCCGCTCAGCCACTCCCAGCGATGGGCTTATATGGCTCGTAGATTATTGCGACATCGGTCTGCCTCTCCCTGACTGATTGCATCGACCGGGCCTGGGCTGCCTCTCAATGGTTGAGGTTCAGCTGGGTGACCTTCATTTTCTTTTGGTAAGTGCGCTCCTGAACATTGGGCTTCAACCACTGCCCGCAATGTGTTCGGAGTCGGTGTTCTTTTCCTTACAGAACATGCACTAAGGCTCCTGCTGGCAGTCCCTAGCCAGGTGATCTTTTCACTTTCGCGAGGTGTCCAAGCCCCAGGCATTTAAAACATCTGGTGATTGTTCACTCGCGGAGCCTAGAGCTGACTCACTCCACTTTCAGTGTACCTACTGATAAGGCTTTTTTCGCGCTTTCCGCTGGTAACCATATCGTGGCCGTTTGAGTGTGGCCATACGCCTTTCGCAGGTTAATATTTTCCGAGGATACGTCCAATAGTTTCATCTGACCTTTCATCGCCTCACAATTGTCCTCACGAGTCGTATCTCGTCCAGGTCTTTGCACTCTATAGTTACGCGATGGGACAGCTTCCGGACTATCGCCTAGCGTTTCGCCCACCAGGCTCCTAAATGCTGTGGTTTTCCCTAGAGAGTTGTTGAGCTGGAGAGACAATTCTCCTTCTTGAGTCCTCCTTATTTTGATCACGGCTTTCCCGAGCTCCCCCAGCTTCTCGACCGCCTCAACTTTTCGAAGTATCTCCGAAAAGCTCGCTTCGCCTTTTGCCGAGATGACAATGGCATCCGGTCGCGACCTTTTCTTCAGCAGTCCCTTGCTCTTTTTCCGGGTGTTTTTCTTGTTCGTGGCCATCTCCTTTGGGGTTCGGTATCTCCTGCAAGTTTGATACGGTAGTCTGGCTACCGAGTTGTGATTTAAGGGACTAAATTGCCGCTTTGCCGCATTTCCTTGCCGCTCAGCCACTCCCAGCGATGGGCTTATATGGCTCGTAGATTATTGCGACATCGGTCTGCCTCTCCCTGACTGATTGCATCGACCGGGCCTGGGCTGCTTCTCAATGGTTGAGGTTCAGCTGGGTGACCTTCATTTTCTTTTGGTAAGTGCGCTCCTGAACATTGGGCTTCAACCACTGCCCGCAATGTGTTCGGAGTCGGTGTTCTTTTCCTTACAGAACATGCACTAAGGCTCCTGCTGGCAGTCCCTAGCCAGGTGATCTTTTCACTTTCGCGAGGTGTCCAAGCCCCAGGCATTTAAAACATCTGGTGATTGTTCACTCGCGGAGCCTAGAGCTGACTCACTCCACTTTCAGTGTACCTACTGATAAGGCTTTTTTCGCGCTTTCCGCTGGTAACCATATCGTGGCCGTTTGAGTGTGGCCATACGCCTTTCGCAGGTTAATATTTTCCGAGGATACGTCCAATAGTTTCATCTGACCTTTCATCGCCTCACAATTGTCCTCACGAGTCGTATCTCGTCCAGGTCTTTGCACTCTATAGTTACGCGATGGGACAGCTTCCGGACTATCGCCTAGCGTTTCGCCCACCAGGCTCCTAAATGCTGTGGTTTTCCCTAGAGAGTTGTTGAGCTGGAGAGACAATTCTCCTTCTTGAGTCCTCCTTATTTTGATCACGGCTTTCCCGAGCTCCCCCAGCTTCTCGACCGCCTCAACTTTTCGAAGTATCTCCGAAAAGCTCGCTTCGCCTTTTGCCGAGATGACAATGGCATCCGGTCGCGACCTTTTCTTCAGCAGTCCCTTGCTCTTTTTCCGGGTGTTTTTCTTGTTCGTGGCCATCTCCTTTGGGGTTCGGTATCTCCTGCAAGTTTGATACGGTAGTCTGGCTACCGACTGGTCCTCGGATATTTCGTCTGTGGCGTACAGCGCTCTATTGATCTCTTTTGAGTCTCGCATTGGCTGGTGGATGGAGAGTCGCTTGCCATCTTCGAGCATATCTAACAGCTTCCAGATCTCGTGCCCGAGTTCCCGGAGTGCAGAGCTACTCTGAGTTCCCGTCGTTTGTGAGGTTTGGGTATTACTCATTTTGTTTGGTGCCAACTCCTAAGCCGTTGTCCTCGGTCGTGGTACAGTCGCGTGTTGATCTCATGGTTGTCTTCGCAAGCGGTGACGGCATGCGAGGGTTGACACCCGCCTTCATGGGGTCGAGTGCTCAGAACCACATCCGCGTTAACCAGGAATATTACATACATGGCGACGAGTCGAGGAGCGTGCTTGGAGATTTGCCATGTTTTAACGGGACGGGGGCGGTAACAGCATTAGCCTAGCAGTCACTTCGGCTAGATTTCAATCCGCTTACTGAGATGCTAGAATATTCTACTAGTCCTATGAGATTGTCCCGTGTTCGCAACCTGAGACGTTACTGGTCTCAGTCTTAGGAGTGTCACAGGTGTGCATGCCACTACCGATCGTCACGAGTTGCTTTAATTGCCCAGAAACGGAATCGATCTGGCCATTGCCAGGTTAATGGCGACAGAATTTTTTCGCCTACTAGAGCAATTACCTCCCCGTATCATTTCAGTCTCCTCATACGACAATCAATGAATAGCTGTGCTTCCTTGCTTCAGTGCGAACCGAGTTTGCCGTGCTGTTTCCATGAGCTTTATAGCGAACTACCGCTTCAGTTGCCAGTTCGTTAAGCGGGAGCATCCCTGCGATAACCAGAGCCGCATCGTCTGATACCGCAGCTGACTCGTAGGGCGCTCAGACGATATGTTTAGTTTAGTCCCTGGCTGTAGCTAGGAACACCCAATGCTCTGCTCCAGATGGGGCACGCGTACATTATTACCGCTCTGTTTACGGTCATGAGAAGACGGCGTCTCTGCTGTTTCGGTCCTCGAGTGTTCAGCATAATCCTTGATAGCGCTCGACAGGATTCTGCTGCTTTTCTATGTACATACTCCAAGTGCTCTCTGAATGACATCCTTGTGTCTAGCATGACGCACAGGTACTTTAACGCCCTCGCTGATTCTATTATCGCGCTGCCGACTCTTATTTTTTCGGCTGCTGTCTGACACCGCTTCTGCCAGTTGATAGTGCATCCAATATTTTTTCCCTCCTGGCTGTGTTAAAGGCGTTTTTAACTTCCAGCGTGACGATGAGGCAGTACTTTTTTGTGCCACTTTTCCATCTCGATCCTTGGATGGCGTTTTTTGCTATGCCGACCCTTTTTTCCAGAGCGTCTATTGTCGACTTTGCCTTGGTGAAGCCAAATTGGCTTTGGGACAAGCCACCATTGTTGTCGACAGCTGCTTCAAGCCTGGTGCAGATTAGCTCAACGTGTCCTGGAGGAAAATCGGCCTGTATGACGATGGGTCATCTGGTGGCTTACGTGGCTTCGGTAACAGCAAATTCGTTTGGAGTTTCCATATCGTGGGGAAAGTTCTCTCCATTTAAAAGCTGCACGAACTGCGCAAGCTGCAAGGACATGGTTAGCTTCAGCGCTCGGTTGGGGATTCCATCCGGGCCCATTACCTTACTAGGCTTTAGGCTTCTGGCGATCGTCAGCACTTCTTCGACTGAGACTTCGTCAATGAGCGCTGGCGTGACTGCTCCGTGGTTCGATGGGCTGGTTTGCGTAGGTAGTAGGTCGGGTCTGATTGGGAATAGCGTTTCCACAATCAACTTAAGCTCAGTTCCAGAAAGCATTCTCGGTTGCTTTCTCGTATAGCCTTCTTTTGTAGTTTTCTTGCCCTTTGATACCCTACTTGTTATTCAGCATAGTTGGGTCTACCTCGGGATCGCTGGTATCTTCTTCTGGTTTGGATGCAGTTTCGCCGTGCTTCGGTAATATTTTCATACCACCAGTACGTGGGTACGTGGTGGCGCCGAAACGTCACAGGCACGTGTTAATTGTTTTGCAAATTGAGAGGCTCTATTCTCTGCGTTGCCGGTCGTGCCAAGCGATTGAACTGCGTTCGATGAGGCCATGGGGTCGAAAGTATCCAAGCGGTAAGCTTTCCGACTTAGGCTTCTCGTTCTGGCTGCTGTTCCTTCACCAATCGTGCATATTATTGCGGAGTGGTCGATTGCGGCGTGCCGAAATTTGACGAGTTGGCGAAGGTGAGATCGATTATTGATCCGATACCACCGCGACTTAAGGTGTTTTCCGAGCCGGAGTTTAACAGGGCTATATCCAGGGCTGTGAAGCTTTCCAACAGGGCACGACCTCTTGCGTTAGTTGCTTGGCTGCCCCATTCCATTGCCCAGGCGTTGAAGTCACCAGCAATAATGACCTTCCGCCCCCTTGCGTCGTCTACTATTGCGTCTAAGGCAGCTGTAAATTCGCAGAGCTGCATGCTTGGGGCCAGGTAGCAGCTGTATATCCACAGGCTGCCGTGTTGTGCGCGTACGAACCCATTACAGGACTTTATATTCTTCAGCGATGTCGAAGGTTCGCCACATTTTTATTTATTTTATTTTATGAATGGTCGACAAAACGAGTCTGTTCCTAATTATTTAATACATTAAACATACTTTATAAAAATTAAATGCTAAAATCCTAGTTAGAATACACAATTTTCTAATAGCATCACCGACCGATGGAGGTGTTTTATTTGCCAGTCCGGCCAGCTGTGCCCTTTTTCACAGTCAATTTTGTCAGTAACGATATTAGAGCCTACAGCTAAGAAGAAGGGTGTTAGTAGAGAAAATAGTGTTCTCAAGTAAAATTAAAAATAATCTTAATTTACTATGTTATTTAAGAAAATACAATAAATAGGAAATAAGAAAAAAAGGAGTGTTTAATAAAGTAAAGTAAAGTATACTATATATATAGAGTGTTAAGTAGATAGGGTAAAGAGATAGTAATGGGAAATCACCGGCAAACTATGCCCCTGCTCATAGCTAGGAATGGTCAGTGAGTTCCCGAAGGTATCCTGAAAGCAATGATTTTTAGGTAGGGGTAGAGAAAGTTCGGTAGAGAAAACGTGATGCAAAACGAAAAGGATTGTGCATAGCGTAGTCTGTTGTGCACGTAGATAAGAATAAGGGGCGATAATTCCTGGTTGGTCTAGAAGGAACAGAGAATTGAAGACGCCCTAACAGAAAAGGAGAATCTATATCGCCAACAATCAACTTATAGAGGAAGAAAACACCGTGAATTGTCCTACGGTTGGTTAACGATGGAAGATTAAGAAGAAGCAGCCTGCTGGAGTAGGATGGCAACCGAAGATTATGGTCCCAATTTACAAAGCAGAAATTACTTCTGAACAGATTCAATACGATCCTGGCTATTCTTATCCAGAGCGCAGCTTTTCCATCCTGATTCGCTGTCCATATTCTCGGGTAGTTGGTCTCTCGATAGTGGGTTTCGCTGATAATGGCAATATCGATGCGCATTTCCCTAACAGTCTGCTCTAAGAGGGCTTGAGCAGCTATGCAGTGGTTAAGGTTTATTTGAAGTTACCTTAACATTTCATTTTGCATAATGCCTCGCGGTACGCCAGACATTTAAAACTTCCTGTAGCGTGGTCTCTTGGTTTTTCTCCTTTCCGTGCGCAAAGGCTACCTTTTGGTGGCTTGGAGCAGCTCTTTTCTTCGTGGCCTGTATCCCCGCATCTGAAGCATGTGGTAGTATTCTATAAGCTGCTTGCCACACGGCTGTGTGTGTGGGAGTTTTTCTTTAAATTCTATTTTTCTTTATTCTAATTATTACACCGCATAAATTTAAAATTTTAATGTATAAATGAATCGTTTTACGCTCTGGTTGTAGTTGCAGGGATGCGTCTTGAATACTTAGCGTGGATTGCCTGCGGAACGGCTGCAAAGCATTGCTCCACACTCGAAGATGCCGCACCAAGAACACTCGTCTGTGGTGTCGTGGCCGAATCGCTTTAAGTAGCTCCTGAAGTATCCGTGGCCGGATAGGAGCTTCATTAAATAAAAGTTAGTATTGCTATACTTGCGGTTTATCCAGGCTTCCAAGTTTGAGATAAGCCTATGCGTCCAGCGTCCTTTAAATGAGCGATCCCAGCGTGATTGCCATCGTGCTATGCTCTGCCTCGTTGCTTCAGTGCGAACCGAGTTAGCCGTGCTGTTTCCATGAGCTCTATAGCAAACTACCACTTCAGTTGCCAGTTCGTTAAGCGGGAGCATCCCTACGATAACCAGAGCCGCATCGTCTGATACCGTCCAGATGGCGCAGCTGACTCGTGGGGCGCTCAGACGATATGTTTAGTTTAGTCCCTGGCTTTTGCTAGGAACATCCAATGCTCTGGTCCAGATGGGGGACGCGTACATTATTACCGCTCTGTTTACGGTCATGAGAAGACGGCGTCTTTGCTGTTTCGGTCCTCGAGTGTTCAGCATAATCCTGGATAGCGCTCGACAGGATTCTGCTGCTTTGATATGCACATACTCCAAGTGCTCTCTGAATGACATCCTTGTGTCTAGCATGACGCCCAGGTACTTTAACGCCCTCGCTGATTCTATTATCGCGCTGCCAACTCTTATGTGCGCTGGTTCCACCGTTTTTCGGCTACTGTCTAACACCGCTTCTGTTTTATGAGCAGCCAGCTCAAATCCAGCAGCTGCCAACCATTGGTGCACACGGTCAATGCTGTGATTGCACGATTCCTCTACGTCCTTCAATTCCTTGCCGACGACTACAAAGGCCAAGTCGTCCGCGAAGCCGATGATACTTGTATCGATCGGGAGTTTCAGTCGGAGGATGCCATCGTACACGATATTCCAGAGGAGGGGTCTCAGAACTGAGCCTTGGGGTACCCCGGCGGACACTTGGTGTGTACTGGTGCCATCTGCTGTGTCATATTGAATCAATGCAGAAAGCTGCATCTCCTGGAGGTAATATCGGACGCGGAACGTTGATAGTGCATCCAATATTTTTTCCCTCCTGGCTGTGTTAAAGGCGTTTTTAACTTCCAGCGTGACGATGAGGCAGTACTTTTTTGTGCCACTTTTCCATCTCGATCCTTGGATGGCGTTTGTTGCTATGCCGACCCTTTTTTCCATATCGTCTATTGTCGACTTTGCCTTGGTGAAGCCAAATTGGCTTTGGGACAAGCCACCACTGTTGTCGACAGCTGCTTCAAGCCTGGCGCAGATTAGCTTTTCCAGCACTTTGCCCAACGTGTCCTGGAGGAAAATCGGCCTGTATGACGATGGGTCATCTGGTGGCTTACCTGGCGTCGGTAACAGCACATGCGTTTGGACTTTCCATATCGTGGGGAAAGTTCTCTCCATTAGGCACCTGTTAAAAAGCTGCACGAACTGCGCAAGCTGCAAGGACATGGCTAGCTTCAGCGCTCGGTTGGGGATTCCATCCGGGCCCATTACCTTACTAGGCTTTAGGCTTCTGGCGATCGTCAGCACTTCTTCGACTGAGACTTCGTCAATGAGCGCTGGCGTGACTGCTCCGTGGTTCGATGGGCTGGTTTGCGTAGGTAGTAGGTCGGGTCTGATTGGGAATAGCGTTTCCACAATCAACTTAAGCTCACTCGGATCAGAAGGATGCTTTTTCTTGCTGGCGTAGAGTCTCTTGACGACGGTTTTATATGCCTTGCCCCAAGGATCATATTCGGCTGAGTCGCATAGTTCTAGAAAGCATTCTCGCTAGCTTTCCCGTATAGCCTTCTTCAGTAGTTTTCTTTCCTTTTGATACCCTACTTGTTTTTCAGCATAGTTGGGTCTACCTCGGGATCGCTGGTATCTTCTTCTGGCTTGGATGCAGTTCCGCCGTGTTTCGGCAATATTTTCATTCCACCAATACGTGGGTACGTGGTGGCTCCGAGACGTTTTCCCAATTTCCATGCTTTTATCACGAGCAAGAGTTTATTGATTTGCCATTTGAAAGGCTCGATTGGACTGCGATCGAAAAGGCCACGGGGTCGAAAGTGTCCGAGCGGTAAGCTTTCCGACTTAGGCTTCTCGTTCTGGCTGCAGTTGCTTCACCAATCGTGGATATTATTGCGGAGTGGTCGCTTATTTCCCATTTTATTGCGCCGAAATTTGACAAGCTGGCGAAGGTGAGATCGATTATTGATCCGATACCACCCCGACGTAAGGTGTTTTCCGAGCCGGAGTTTAACAGGGCTATATCCACGGCTGCAAAGCTTTCCGACAGGGTACGACCTCAAGCGTTAATTGCTTGGCTGCCCCACTACATTGCGCAGGCGTTGAAGTATGAAGTATAATGACTTTCCGCCTCATTGCGTCGTCAACTAATGCGACTAATGCAGCTGTAAATTCGCAGAGCTGCATGCTTGGGGCCAGGTAGCAGCTGTATATCCACAGGCTGCCGTATTGTGCGCGTACAAACCCAGTACAGGACTTTATATTCTTCAGCGATGTCGAAGGTTCGCCACATTTTTATTTATTTTATGTGTTTTATTTTATTTAACGAGTGTGTTCTTTAGTATTCAAAACATTAAACATACTTGTTGCGCTATTGAGCTTTTTCAATAGCTTTCACAAAAAGAAATAATTAACTAATTATTTTTTGTGTTCAAATTGTTTTTATATTTCTTAAAGTTGCGAGAAGCAGGCAGACCCGAATTGGTCTGTGCTTATTATTTAAGAACCATAGTTTATATATAGGCAAGCGAACCCGAATTAGTACGTGCCAATTTAGCGAAGCGACAATTATTGTTTATAATTTTGAGTAATGCAAGTTGCCGATGCGTACCAAATGCATGAAGCGAACAAACTTAACTAACTCGATGCGCAGCATCGAGGCCTTCGCATAAGTAAAGCTAGGGCAATAAAACGATCGGTACAGCGAAGAGCGGCAGCTCTATGTAAATGAATTCTTAAGAGCGAAATTTAGGCAATTGCTTTGCAGAGCGAGTATTATAAGATAAAATTAATATGCTGCTCTTATCAGTTGCGAGGTCGCTCCAGTTGTTTTGGCTGCGTAACCAGATATGCTCCCCCCGTTGGAAGGCATGGGCTTTCAACAGATTCCCTGATGGGCAATAGGCAGCTACACGTGATTTGGAACACAACAACTGACAACTGGCTGATGTTCGTCAAGAAAGGACGTAGGCCCCCATATGCTTCGATGCTGGCGTCGCAGAAACCGTGAACTTCTAACTCTGCTGCAGGTATTGACACGAGACGAGGAAATTTAAGAAACTGTGCCTTCTCAAAACTGCAGCAAAGATCATGCCAAGCTGTTGCTAGTGATGATGGCAAGCTCTCGTCCCACTCAAGCTTCTCCTTCCAGATCTGCTGCAAAAAGATTTTAGCCTTGGCAATTACCGGCCCTATGAGTCCAAGCGGGTCATACAAGCGAGCTATGGTCGATAGTATTGATCTTTTGGATGGTTTTGGTCTCTGCTGAATGGATGAAAAAGAAAACAACAACCGATCCGACGCTGAGTCCCAAGCGAGTCCAAGAGTTTTGGTGATGTCGCTACCATCATCAAACTTTAGAGAAGATTCTCTGTCCTCTACGGGTATCCCTTTCAGTACAGCAGCATTGTTTGAGCACCACTTTCGCAACTTGAAGCCCCCACTTGCCAAGATTCCAGCCGTCTGATTAAGAATTTCCTTTGCTTCCTGAATTGAATCATCCCCTGAAATGAGGTCATCAACGTAGAAGTCACGCCGCAAAATCCGAGATCCAATTGGAAAATTAGTTTCCTCATCCATAGACAGCTGATGCATAGCACGGATAGAGAGGAATGAAGCTGGCTTTGTTCCGTATGTAACTGTATCCAGCTTAAAAATCTTTATATCCTGCTCTGGCGAGTCTCGCCACAGAATGCATTGGAGAAAATCGTCCGGTGCTGAAACGCGTACGCAGCGATACATTTTTCCAA
Organism: Drosophila borealis; assembly: GCA_035045885.1. NCBI lineage: Eukaryota > Metazoa > Arthropoda > Insecta > Diptera > Drosophilidae > Drosophila > Drosophila borealis. The sequence continues at coordinate 352,716 of JAWNOR010000303.1, forward strand.
TATCTCCTGTTAGGGCGATCGGAAAATTACGAAAGCGAAGAAGGATATGAAACAGCGAGCTTTGAATAACAGGTCCAGCCATCAATAGTTCATTTAATGAATAACCTGACGAGGTAGCTGCTGAGCCGTCGAAAACGACTCGCAATTTTGTCGTTGAACTGTCTTCTTTAAAGACACAGTGATGAGGAAGAAAGTATTGACAAAGTCCTATAGACTCTGGAGCAACAGGCGACATATGACCAAGATCCAAATATTCCTTTAGGGAGTTTGAATATTGAATCTTCAGATCTGGACGATTTTGTAATTTGCGTTCCAGGGTCAGGAACCGACGAAAGGCTTGTTGGTATGACGTCCCCAGATATTCCAAACTTTGCTTGAAGGGTAAACGAACTGAATATTGGCCACTAGGCAGTCTGATATGAGTCTTTACGAAGTGTTCTTCACAGATGTTTTCTTCCTTTGAAGAGGTAGGTGTACTTTCCAAGCAGGATTCTATCTCCCAAAATCTTCGAACCAATTCATCAGCACGTTCTTCAGAACTTGACTCAAGTTTGCCCGCAGTATGCTTTGCCATTAACATAGAACCACCCAAACGTGGTCCGCCTCCAGAAACTACCTAACCAAGCCTTGTTTTCTGAAGACATGGTAGCCCTGGGAGAAGTTTTATCTGGCCGACACTGAGAAGCTCATAAAACAAACTAGCCTCAAGAAGCAAGTCCACAGGTTGTGGTTTAAAGAAAGACGGATCTACAAGTTTTATGTTATCGGGATTGTTCCAATTCGTCGTGTTGATAGTAAAACTCGGTTGACTATCAGTTATGTTAGGCGCTACCAGAGCTGTAAGGCATGTTGAGTATTCAGAGACTTGAGACTGTATTGTGATAGTGACCGTGTTTCCTTCTGTTTCAAAACGAGAATCTCCTTGACCAGAGACAATGGCTGAGGACTTGTGCTTCTTTAGCTAAAGCTGTTGAGCAAGGCGCGACGTTATAAGGTGAAGCTGAGAACCAGAATCTAAAAGGGCACGACAAGGTATCAATGTGCCGGAGCGATTTTTAACAAAGATCATAGCCGTAGCCAAGACGACAACATCACTACTGAAATACTGGGCAACAAGAGATGTGGAGGTAGATGGCGATGACTTAGCGAAAGAGGCATGGGCTATCGGCGATGAATTTGCAGGCTCAGTCAGCTGACCAGACGGAAATACCGAATTATTTAAATGCAGCAGAGAATGATGTTTCGCCCCGCAGGTCCGACAGCATCCAGAGCTGCATGATCGCCATTAATGGCCTTTCTTTAGGCAATTCAAGCACAATGCAAGTAGTTTTGCCTCCCTAAGCCGTAATGCAGGGGTCAAATTTCCAAATCGAGAACAATTATATATATTATGACCAGGGCTGTCACAAAATACGCAGACATGGGCGTCGTGGTTAGTGGCGATAAATGACGATCTACTGGTGTTAATTGCTCTAGTTTTTCCCACCTGATGGCTAGGGGCATAGCTTGCCATAGCGAAATTTACTGTTTCCATTGTTGAGCATCTCTGGTCCAGAAACGTAGCCATATGCTCCCACGATGGTATCAAGTTGACGCACGTCGAATCCTCTACCCTTTCTTCCCACTTGGCTTGTGATGATGGGTCCAGCGTTTGTAGGATAATCTGCACAATGATGCATCCAGCGATCTGTTCGGTGCTGCCCATGCTCTTTAATGCGTGAATGTGTGCGTTGAATTGGTCGGACAACTCCCTTAGCGCCACGACCAATCCACCTGCCAGCCTCTTGAGTCCCAATATCTCTAGTATGTGTGCCTGAAAAACCAAACGTCCAACCAAACGCTTTTCGATATCTGCTAAATCAGGATGATTTTCTATGACGGTTGTGAGCATAGAATAAAAGTCGGCCCATTCTGTGTAACCATCACTGAACGTAGGCAACTTTATTGAGGGTAGTGTCGGCGGTGCCTTAGCTCTAACTGTCTGCGAGGGCAGCACAGATTGGTCGCGAAATGTTGAGAAGGGCAATATTGAGACACGTTTCGCAATTTCACTCCGAACCGAAATTTCCATAGAAACTGCTAACTCGTCGAAGTCCTCACGCAATTGGTTACCGATTTCACCAAAGTCTAGTTCTTCGAGGCTAGTGTGAGTAATATCAAATGAGGTCTGAAGCCGCTCGATTTGCTTCAGCCTAACACTAAGACCGCACTCATCAATTGCACTAAGTGGCGAATTAGTTAGAGCATTTCGAAGTGTTTGCAAACTGTCATAAATTGAAATGGCTTTGCGCTTCAGAAAGGTCACCCTGTTTGCAGAGGGCACTGCACTAGAGGCATTATTTTCGGTTGCCATTAGAAGCGTGATAGAAAGCGCGTGCGAAACTAGCTGAGTAACTAACAACGGTGATCGCTAGTACATGCAAACCGTTCAAAAAAGTGTCAAGCTATGTAACGAAGCAACGGCAATAGCTTTTACATAGGTACCGCACGAATGAGCAAAGACTTTTAGCGGCCGAAAGAGTAGGCAAAGCGACGGCGATAAGTATGTATGTATATAAAGTGCACAAAACGAAATGCCAGGTGGTGTCTTTTAGGATTATTGCTTTAATGTAAAGCAAATAATCTTACAACAACAAAAATAAAAATCACGTCGGGGTCACCAAAATGTTGCGCTATTGAGCTTTTTCAATAGCTTTCACAAATAGAAATAATTAACTAATTATTTTTTGTGTTTAAATTGTTTTTATATTTCTTAAAGTTGCGAGAAGCAGGCAGACCCGAATTGGTCTGTGCTTATTATTTAAGAACAATAGTTTATATATAGGCAAGCGAACCCGAATTAGTACGTGCCAATTTAGCGAAGCGACAATTATTGTTTATCATTTTGAGTAATGCAAGTGGCCGATGCGTACCAAATGCATGAAGCGAACAAACTTAACTAACTCGATGCGCAGCATCGAGGCCTTCGCATAAGTAAAGCTAGGGCAATAAAACGATCGGTACAGCGAAGAGCGGCAGCACTATGTAAATGAATTCTTAAGAGCGAAATTTAGGCAATTGCTTTGCAGAGCGAGTATTATAAGATAAAATTAATATGCTGCTCTTATCAGTTGCGAGGTCGCTCCAGTTGTTTTGGCTGCGTAACCAGACAATACTTTATGAAAATTAAATGCTAAAAGCCTAGTTAGAATACACAATTTTCTAATAGCATCACCGACCGATGGAGGTGTTTTATTTGCCAGTCCGGCCAGCTGTGCCCTTTTTCACAGTCAATTTTGTCAGTAACGATATTAGAGCCTACAGCTAAGAAGAAGGGTGTTAGTAGAGAAAATAGTGTTCTCAAGTAAAATTAAAAATAATCTTAATTTACTATGTTATTTAAGAAAATACAATAAATAGGAAAAAAGAAAATAATGAGTGTGTTGTATAAAGTGTGAGTGTGTATTATAAAAACACAGCCTTTTCTTATAAATTCATACAACAGTTTTATTTTATTTATATGCTTATAACGAGCGTAATTAAGTTATGCGAAATGTGCAAATTTTAACGGAGCGATCGATAAAAAATCCGATATAGCGAACATACGAGACGAGAGTGAGTTGCGGAGTCGCTAGCATAGGTGCGCTAGCCGCTTAAGACAAACGTGCAAAGGTAAAAGAGCGCGATAGAAGAAATGACGATGAGCGTAAAGCGAGAAGCGCTAGATAGTTAACAGCTAATAAGATTGAGCTATTTTATGATATGCGAGAAGCGCCAAAAAAAAAAAAATAGTTTCATTGCTTGCCTCGCAGGGCAAGATGTAACTAAAATGTTATGCAAACATAATTCTAAATTAATTTTTAGCTGCTGAGCCGAACATACTCCCCCCGTTGAACGATGGAGCTTCAACAGGATCGTTAAGGGGAAGCAGACACGGCTTATTGCTCGCTTTATGATTCCATTAGCAGTCTTGAGAACTGCAACGCGTGTGATGTCATCAGTTCCTTTAACCAATTCAACCACTCTATCTAGCGGCCATATCAAAGGAGGTTAGTTCTCGTCTTTGAGAAGAACGATGTCGTTGAGAGCCACACCAGGCTTGGGAGTCTGCCATTTTGAACATTGTTGAAGAAGATTTAAATATTCTTCTCGCCAGCGAGACCAAAAGACTTGGTGCATGTAGGACACTTGCTGCCAGCTATCTAGACGATTAAAATTGAGTCGTGTCACATCGGGTTCTGTGAACGTGGATTGTGGGAGCTGGGGTAAGAACATCAAGGTCTTCTGCATCTTCTGAAATGGAAAGCAGTGGTCTAGAATTAATGACTGTCGTAATGTGGCACACAAGGGTACGAAGTTCTTCGAATCCCAAAACAGTTGACCCCACAACCCGATAGAAGTGATGTTTTGCAGTTTTTACCGCCGCCTCCCAAAGGCCATCAAAGTGAGGGGAGCGCGGTGGAATGAAGCGCCAGTTAATTGTGTCCGCCAAACAAAACTGGAGCACAGCCTCTTGATGACAGCTACTGGGGAAGAGATTTTTGAGCTCTACCAACTCGTTTTTGGTAGCATTGTCACACCAAATCTGACTCGTGGCTTGCCACGAGTGCATATAAAGCGCTTTAGAGCATTGAGAAATGCACACGTAGATAGATCCCTGAGCAACTCCAAATGAATGGCTTTCGTGGCGAAGCAAATAAATATGCTTATGTAGCATTTTATAGGAGCTTTGTTTCTAGTGTTAGGCTTGTAGTAGAATGGTCCGCAGAAGTCCACACCAGTTATATCAAACGCTCGAGTTTCAACAAATCGCTCCTATGGAAGATTAGCCATTACGTGCTCCATCAAGCGGGGCTTGTTCCGGAAACATCTGATGCATTTGTTTACTATGCTGGAAACTGTTTTACGGCCACCAATCGGCCAATACTGCAGACGAATTGCTCCCAACAAGGCTCGTGGTCCAGCATGGAGATTCTGCTGATGAAAGTGAGTGACAATGGCGATAGTAACTGGATGTTGTCTATGACGGGCCTAATAAGGAAGGCTTGACTTTTCGAGGCGCCCACCAACTCGAAGAATACCAAATTCATCCTGAAAAGGCAATAATGATGAGAGTATACTGGAACGAGCGACCACGCCCTTTGATTGCACGTTCTTTATATCATCCCATAGAGAACCCTTTTGAAAGTTTCGTAAAAGTATAAACGATCCAAAATGTGTGTCGGAGATCAAAAGTCCGGGGCGCCGAATACGATAGATAAACTTGTACACATAGGCAAATACTCGTTAAATGGCAGAAAAGGAATTCACATATTTGCACTTTAATATGGCATCATCTGCAGGATCTGTGCTGAGCAGCACTCTTTTGCGTAACTCCAGTATTGGTTTTTCAAGAAAACAAGACGCAGGCCAGCACTCTTGTGGACCAGTCAAAAATTCAGGACCCCATGACTAAAGTTTTGACTCTACAAGCTCGTTGGGAGTGGCCCCTCTGGAGAGAATGTCAGCTGGATAACTGGCTGGTGGAACATAATGCGACTTGAAGCCTGCTGTGAGTTCCTGGATGGTGGCTATCCGATTTGCAACGAATACGTTGAACTTCGACGAGTCATCTCGGATCCATGATAGACATATTGATGAATCTGACCAACAATGGAATGTACCGGTATATAGTTTCATATTAGATACTTCCTGCATCAACTGGGCTAACAGAAGTTATTATGTGTCTTATGTGCGCTGTTTCCACCTTTTTCGGCTGCTGCCAGCCATTGGTGCACACGGTCAATGCTGTGGTTGCACGATTCCTCTACGTCCTTCAATTCCTTGCCGACGACTACAAAGGCCAAGTCGTCCGCGAAGCCGATGATACTTGTATCGATTGGGAGTTCCAGTCGGAGGATGCCATCGTACACGATCTTCCAGAGGAGGGGTCTCAGAACTGAGCCTTGGGGTACCCCGGCGGACACTTGGTGTGTACTGGGGCCATCTGCGGTGTCATATTGAGTCAATCTCCCTGCAAAGTAGCTGCGTATCATCTCCTGGAAGTAATATCGGACGCGGAATGTTGACAGTGCATCCAATATTTTTTCCCACCTGGCTGTGTTAAAGGCGTTTTTAACCTCCAGCGTGACGATGATGCAGTACTTTTTTGAGCCACTTTTCCATCTCGATCATTGGATGGCGTTTGTTGCTATGCCGCCCTCGCTGATTCTATTATCGCGCTGCCACTCTTATGTGCGCTGTTTTCAACGTTTTTCGGCTACTGTCTAACACCGCTTCTGTTTTATGAGCAGCCAGCTCAAGTCCAGTTGCTGCCAGCCATTGGTGCGCACGGTCAATGCTGTGGTTGCACCATTCCTCTACGTCCTTCAATTCGTTACCGACGACTACAAGGGCCACGTCGTCCGCGAAGCCGATGATATTTGTATCGATCGGGCGTTCCAGTCGGAGGATGCCATCAAACACGATGTCCAAGAACTGAGCCTTGGGGCACCCCGGCGGACACTTGGTGTGTAGTGGGGCCATCTGTGGTGTCATATTGAATCTATCTTCCTTCAAAGTAGCTGCGTATCATCTCCTGGAGGTAATATGGGACACGGAAAGTTGACAGTGCATTCAATATTTTTTTCCACCTGGCTGTGTTAAAGGCGTTTTTCACATCCAGCGTGACGAAGAGGCATTCTTTTTTGTGCCACTTTTCCATCTCGATCCTTGGATGGCGTTTGTTGCTATGCCGACCCTTTTTTCCAGAACGTCTACTGTCGACTTTGCCTTGGTGAAGCCAAATTGGCTTTGGGACAAGCCACAATTGTTGTCGACAGCTGCTTCAAGCCTGGTGCAGATTAGCTTCTCTCCACTTTGCCAAACGTGTCCAGGATGCAAATCGGCCTGTATGACGATGGGTCATCTGGTGGCTTACCTGGCTTCGGTAACAGCACATGCGTTTGGACTTTCCATATCGTGGGGAAAGTTCTCTCCATTAGGCACCTGTTAAAAAGCTGCAAGAACTGCGCAGGCTGCAAGAACATGGCTAGCTTTAGCGCTCGGTTGGGGACTCCATCTGCACCCGGTGCCTTACTAGGCCGTAGGCTTCTGGCGATCGTCAGCACTTCTTCGACTGAGACTTCGTCAATTTAAGCTCACTCGGATCAGAAGGCTGCGTTTTCTTGCCGGCGTAGAGTCTCTTGACGACGGTTTTATATGCCTTACCCCAAGGATCATATTCGACTGAGTCGCATAGTTCCAGAAAGCATTCTCGCTTGCTTGCTCGTATAGCCTCCTTTCTTGCCCTTTGATACCCTACTTGTTCTTCAGCATAGTTGGGCCTACCTCGGGATCGTTGGTATCTTCTTCTGGCTAGGATGCAATTCCGCCGTGTTTCGGTAATATTTTTATTCCACCAGTACGTGGGTACGTGGTGGAGCCGAAACGTTTTCCGGGTTTCCATGCTTTCATCACAGGCACGTGTTAATTGATTTGCCAATAGGGAGGCTCTATTTTTTGCGTTGCCGGTCGTGGCAAGCGATTGAACTGCGTTCGAAAAGGCCACGGGGTCGAAAGTGTCCAAGCGGTAAGCTTTCCGACTTAGGCTTCTCGTTCTGGCTGCAGTTCCTTCACCAATCGTGCATTTTATTGCGGAGTGGTCGATTGCGGTGTGCACGTTGCTTATTTCCCATTTTATTGCGCCGAAAAGTGACGAGCTGGCGAGAGATCGATTATTGATCCGATACCACCCCGACTAAAGGTGTTTTCCGAGCCGTAGTTTAACAGGGCTATATCCAGGGCTGCAAAGCTTTCCAACAGGGCACGACGTCTTGCGTTAGTTGCTAGGCTGCCCCATTCTATTGCCCAGGCGTTGAAGTCACCAGCTATAATGACCTGCCGCCCCCTTGCGTCGTCAACTAATTCGTCTGTTTTGAGGAGATGCTAGTTTGCACCCCACTTCGGCCCCTTTTATGTTTTATAAATTTTTATAAAAATGAAAAGAGAGCCTTTAGACTGCTTATAATGCATGATTTACTTCTTGAATTTCCAACAATAACTATCGATAGATTAGTGATGAGCAATTAACAATGGTATTTTATGGTGGTTTAAAAATAATAGTATGTGACTTCAATATCGTTATTTGAAAAGTAAAGATATAATGTAATTCAGATATAATATTATTCAGAGGGCGTTCGGCTGCGAACATGCTCCCCCCGTTGGAAGATACAAGCTTTCCACCGATGTGGCCTCGATTGGCAGAACGGCGATTTTGGCAATGGCTCTCTTAACTAGACCATTTTGTGTACGAATGACTGCTACTCTCACAATGCCGTGGTCACCCATGATTACGCTTTCGACTCGACCAAGCGGCCACCTGAGTGGTGGTGCATTGTCCTCCTTGAGCAGCACGATGCTGCCGGCCTGAAGATTTTGCTTGGACGATCGCCATTTCCCGCGCTCTTGGAGCGACGACAAATACGATGTACTCCATTTCTTCCAAAAGGATTGCTGCATGTGACATATTCGCTGCCAACGGCTGAGGCGACTTATGCTTAGGTGTGTTATGTCTGGCTCGTCGATAGTGGCATTGCCTTTGCCCCAGATGAAGTGCCCAGGCGTGAGTATCTCTAAGTCATTCGGGTTTTCTGCAATAGAGCAAAGCGGTCTTGAGTTAAGCATTGCGGATATTTGAGAGTTCGGAATTCATTGAATGAGAGAAGAGAATTTCCAACGACGCGGTAAAAATGATATTTTGCTGACTTGACAGCGGCCTCCCACAATCCTCCAAAATGTGGCGAACGGGGCGGAATGAATTTCCAGTTGACTCCCAGTGCTAGGCAGTTGCGAACAATCTCATTGCGCTGTGGATCGCTTATAAACAGGTCGCGCAGTTCAGCTCATTTCGAGCACCCACGAAATTTGTGGCGTTGTCGGTCCATATTGTATGCGGTTTCCCTCGAAGGCTGATGAATCTCTTCAAGGCAGCGATAAACGATGACGTGGACAGGTCCTCTACCAACTCTAAATGTGTTGCTTTCGTTTCAAAGCATATAAAAATTGAGATGTAGCATTTCGTTGGTGAGCGATTCCTGACTTCTGATTTGACGTAGAAAGGACCGCAAAAGTCGATGCAGGTTACGTGAAACGTCGGACTTGGCTGCACACGCTCAGCTGGTCGCGGGGCCATGACTTGCTCCAGAAGTTTAGGTCGCATTCGAAAGCAGCGCACGCACTTGTTGATGATATTCGAGACAGCCTTCAGACCTCCGATGGGCCAGTATCGCTGGCAGAGTGTTGCTAGAAGGAATTGCGGACCAGCATGAAGAAATTCCAAATGATAATATGTGATAATAGCTGCGGTGACTGGGTGGCGTTTAGGCAACAATAACGGATGCTTTGCTTCATATTCCAAGTTTGAGTTCTGAAGGCGCCCGCCGATGCGCAAGAGTCCCTCAGCGTCCAAAAGTGGGCACAATGAACGAAGTTTGCTTCTTGTTGGAAGCAGCCTTTTTAAGCTTTATATGTAAATACGTTCCGCACTTGAACTCGTCGAATCAGATCTTTTTAGCGCTATAAATCGATACACGCATGCGAAAGTACGCTGTAACTTGGCAAATGTGTTGTTGAAATTACAAGATGCCGATAGGTCCGTCTTCGTTGATAGTACAAGCACTTTCTGGCGTCGTTCTGGAAGCTCAAAGGGATAGGCGACGTTTTGAGGCCGAGTCGAGCTAGCGGCCTGTATGAATGGGGGTACAATATGCCATAGCTGTGAGTCCAAAAGTTCCAGAGGTGGGCATCCATGTGATAAAATGTCCGCAGGGTTTAGCTGAGAGGGTACATGATGCTAGGTCATGCCCTTGGTCCGCTCCTGGATTTGCAAGCGCTACTGTTGAGTCGGTCCAGCAATGATATCTACATTTTAACTGAATGCACTTGGCGATGTTTCCTATGAGCTCTGATAATAAAAGTGCAGCTGCCAGCTCAAGCTTTGGTATTGTCAGCGTCTTTAACGGGGCGACCCTTGATAGCAAATGTGATGAAAATACCCCTGCATTTCGGATCTGACAAATACGCAAGCACCATAGCGGCTGTGCTGGCGTCGCAAAATCTATGCAGTTCATACGTAGCCATCGGCATCAATACAAAACGGGAGAATTTCAAGCTGCTGACAAATGAGAGTTGCGATATGAGTTTGATCCATTCGTCCCAATTGACATTTTCCTTCCACAGTACTTGGAGAAATACCTTTAACCTGGTAACGATGGGCGCGATCAATCCGAGCGGATCGTAAAATCTCGCTATCATTGATAATATGCTCCGCTTTGTGACTGATCCTTCGGGTACGATCTCCGCAAAGTTGAAAAGCAGGCTATCAGAGCTAGGGCTCCAAGCTAAACCAAGCGCCTTTGCAATGTTAGTGCCATCCTTGAACTCCATTAGCTTCTTTTAATGCATCAGGCTCGTTTGAGCACCACTTTCTGATTGGAAAGTGACCTTTAGCCAGTAGCAGTTTTACTTGCTGTCGTATCTGAATGGCTTCTTCTATTGAGTCCCCTCCAGAGATTAAATCGTCTACATAGAAGTCGCGACAAACTATCTTTGCAGCTAATTGAAAGGTAGGCTCTTCGCCGTGGGCCAGCTGCTGCATCGCTCGAATTGCTAGAAACGCTGCGGGTTTGGTTCCATACGTTACTGTAACCAGGGTGTACGTCCTTATTGTTTCATTTTGATGATCACGCCATAAGATGCATTGCAGAAATTGATCTGGATGCGTTATTCGGACACAGCGGTACATCTTACAGATGTCACCGCACATGGCAACCTTTAAAAAACGAAACTGAATTAAAATATTGAATAATTTGGGTTGAATTGCTGGGCCTGTATGCATGAAACGTCGTAGGGCACGTTGATATGAGTCTCCTAGCGTGTCGAAGCTGAGCTTTGCTGGAAGCCTAACTGAATACTGTCCTGATTAGGTTCCTTGTAAAAGGCTGATAGGGATGTGTGTTTGTTGTGTACGCGAGAGAGTCCGCCAGACGCAATCCATCCGAGCTTGGTCTTTTGAGTGTTGGTAGGTTATCCGCCTTTCGAATTTGGCCGATGCAAATGAGATCAAAAATAGTCCGGCACAAAGTAATAAATTTCTATTCTTTGAGATTTAAAAAACGTTGGATCCGCGAGCGAGATGTTCTTGGGGATATTCCGCCCGGAGATGACCAATCCAAAGCGGGGCTGATAATCCGTTATAGTGCGAGTAACGACTGCGGAAAATAATGTGCTGAAGCTCCTATCACGTGACTGCGCTGAAATGTCAGTGGACATATTAGAAGATAGGGTTGATTCGACTATACCAGATATTGATACGGCAGCATGATGAGTTTTGAGTTGGGGCTGCTTTACTAGACGAGCAGTGATAAAGTTGGCTGAGATCCAGAATCCAGTAATGCACGCCAGAGTATGAATACACCTGAGTGGCTCTTGGCATATATGATAGCTTTTGGAAGCACGTATTTTACAGGCTGGGCATTTGTGGCTTCAGGTGTGAACTCAAGCGCAGTGCTGACGAAAGTTGAAGATGGTGGATTCCTTGAAGACGATGCGTGAGGCTGGATCGTGGTTGCAGCCTGCAAGCATGGTGTACACAGGGCAGATGATTGAGCTGTGATGGAGCTCATGTGCAGCAACGAATGATGTTTTTGTTAACAATGCCTGCAGTGACCTGAGCGACATTGCTGCAAGTCATGGCCTTTAGGCAAAGATGCAATCGCTTGGCCTCTTTGTGGCGCAAACTTGGGGACAGATTCAAAAACAACGGGCATTTAACAAGAAAATGCTCTTTTGAGTCGCAAAAATTACAAATTTGCTCGTAATTGTTAGATGAGGATCCAATGCAAGTGTTACGGTTCAATTTTTGTACATGTCTGGCCACCTGGTGGCTAGGTGTAGGTACCGTAGCGCCTTTCAAGTTTTCCATCATGCGGCATCTCTTCTCTAAGAACGCCGACATATCCGTCCACCTGGGTAACTTTTGCTGGGTGTGGGGATCGAGCTTGTGCGATATTGTGTGTATGAGTAATCCGTCAGCCAGCTCCTCAGTTGTTGACATGGTGCTAAGCGCCCGAAGATGAAAGTTAATTTTGTCACTCATCTCACGCAACGCCTCTGCTGATCCCTTTTCAACACCTGGCAGCCCGACTATAGCCCGCACGTGGCCCTGAAAATGTTGAAACTTATTATTATTATTATAGCCTTGTCGTAATTCACGTCGACAGGCTCTAACGATTTGATTGTGTTGAGAGCAGCACCATCTAAGCACGCACCTGGGGAGCTCCAATTCCGGTAGGCGAGACTTACGGTTGAACAAGTGAACACATGTGTGCGTACTTTCAGCAAAGCGTGGGATAGTTGTTGAATTGGCGTCCGTCATACGTCCCTTAGTGATTACATCCATTTGACGAGCGAGAGTGGATTTGATCTTCCAGTAAACCTTCTCGAAGTCTGAGCGTGCGTCCGTTGAAAGCTCGTGCAAATCTAATTTTTCTAGCCTTCACTGGCTGATTTCAAACTCGGCCTTCATGCTCTCCACAGATTCTATACGCACCATCAAATCGTCCTCGTCAAAGCAGATCATCTCACCGGCGCTGAAGAATTCGATCATTGCTAATAGTTGGCTTAGAACAAAAGCGCATTTTGCTTTGCAAAAGTCTTTTTCACTTGTCGAATTTTCCATTCTTTTGGTACGTTTTTATGAGTGCTCACTGTACTCCGGCCTGTCACCAAAATCCACTTATGGAGAAGAGCTTTGCCCTTGACCACTGCGAATGTCACAGAGTGAGCAGTGCGAGAATGCGATTACCGTTTTATGTGTGAAGCGGCTTGTGTATGTGTATGTATTGCAAGATCAATTTCATCGGCACTTGCATTCACATATGTATGTATGTATGTAAGTATGTAGGTATCTGCTCGACGGCTTCTTTTCTAAGCAAACGGTTGTGCTTGGCACTGATATGCACCAAACAGCTTGGTTATAATAGCCAATCTGCTAAATAACGCGATAAGATAGTTAGAGAGAAGCGCGCACTCGAGCCGGTGTACGAATTATATGTATGTATATATGTCTGTACTTGTATTTAGTGTCTATGCTGCAGCGGCAAAAGAGCGATGAACAACGAAAGTAAGATTTGCGGCAAGACGAGAAGTAAGAATCACGTCGGGGTCACCAATGTTTTGAGGATATGCTAATTTGCACCCCACTTCGGCCCCTTTTATGTTTTAAAATTTTTTAATAAAAATCAAAAGAGAGCCTTTAGACTGCTTATAATGCGTGATTTACTTCTTGAATTTCCAACAATAACTATCGATAGATTAGTGATGAACAATTTACAATGGTATTTTATGGTGGTTTAAAAATAATAGTATGTGACTTCAACATCGTGATTTGAGAAGTAAAGATATAATGTAATTCAGATATAATATTATTCAAAGGGCGTTCTGCTGCGAACAGCGTATAATGCAGCTGTAATTTCGCAGAGCTGCATGCTTGGGGCCAGGTAGCAGCCGTATATCCACAGGCTGCCGTATTGTGCACGTACAAACCCAGTACAGGACTTTATATTCTTCAGCGATGTCTAAGGTTCGCCACATTCTTATTTATATTATTTTATTAATGTAAGACAAAACGAGTGTGTTCCTAATTATTTTATACATTAAACATACTTTATGAAAATCACATGCTAAAAGCCTAGTTAGAATACACAATTTTCTAATAGCATCACCGACCGATGGAGGTGTTTTATTTGCCAGTCCGGCCAGCTGTGCCCTTTTTCACAGTCAATTTTGTCAGTAACGATATTAGAGCCTACAGCTTAAATGAAGGGTGTTAGTAGGGAAAATAGTGTTCTTAAGTAAAATTAAAAATAATCTTAATTTACTATTTTATTAAAGAAAATACAATAAATAGGAAATAAGAAAAAAAGGAATGGTTATTAAAGTAAAGTAAAGTATACTAAATATATAGAGTGTTAAGTAGGTAGGGTAAAGAGATAGTAATGGGGGGAAAATTTATAGCCTGTCCGGCTAACTAGGCCCCTGGTCATAGCTGGGAATGGTCAGTGAGTTCCTGAAGGTATCCTGAAAGCATTGATTTTATTAGGGGTAGAGAAAGTTTGGTAGAGAAAATGTTACGCAAACTATTGTTATATTTACATAACACGCGAAAAGGATTGTGCATAGCGTAGTCTGTTGTGCACGTTGATAAGAATAAGGAGCGATAATTCCTGGTTGGTCTAGAAGGAACAGAGAATTGAAGGCGGACTAACAGCAAAGGAGAATCTATACTGCTAACAATCAACTTATGTAGGAAGACAACACCGAGAATTGTCCTCCGGTTGGTTAACGACTAATGATTAAGAAGAAGAAGCCTGCTGGAGTAAGATGGCAACCGAAGATTAGGGCCCCAATTTAAACCTCGTAAGGCAAAAAGCAGAAATTGTTTCTGAACAGATTCAATACGATCCTGGCTATTCTTATCCAGAGCGCAGCTTTTCCATCCTGATCCGCGGTCCATATTCTCGGGCAGTTGGTCTCTCGATAGTGGGTTTCGCTGATAATGCCAATATCGATGCGCAACTGTCTGCTCTATGGGGGCTTGGGCAGTTATGCGGTGGATAAGGTTTATTTGAAGTTACCTTAACATTTCATTTTGCGTACTGCCCCGCGGTATGCCGGACATTTAGAGTCTCCTTTTTTTTCTCCTTTCCGTGTGCGAAGGCTAAATTTTGGTGGCTTGGAGCAGCTCTTTGCTTCGTGGCCTGTATCCCCGCATCTGAAGCATGCGCCTTTCAGATCGTCTCCGCTGGTGCAGTTCGCTGCAAAGTGCCCGAAGCCCTGGCATTTAAAACAACGCTTTGGTTGGTCTATTGCACGTAGACGCAAGACCACCAGTCCGATCCTCACCTTGGCCTTCTCGACGAGCGTCCTGCCTTTTAGCGCTGGGAGAGTAATTGTGGCCCTTTGCTGGCCGCCAAATGCTGGTCGCAGCGATCTGATTACTTCAATCGACATGAAGTCGTCTTTAACGGCATTTTTTCCACAGCTTCTTGTAGCTCATTTGTGGAGTGCTCCTGCTTCCTATTGAGGCGCAGCACAAGATCGCCATCGCCCTTCGCGGTCTTGCGAGTGCCGTGCACACCGCCACTTAGGTGCTTGAGGGCCGGGTCGCCCTTCACGAGCCTGAGCATATCAGCGTACGTGCAATCGCCCACTCCGTGGACTATAATGGCGTCGGCTCTGGGACGCTTCTGCGATCACTTGCGTCCGTTGACTGCTGTCCAGCTCTCTGTGTTGTCATTATGACCAGCTGGGTAAGAGTTGGCAGGGGCTGTCTTGTGTTGCGTCAGCACCGCCTGCTTCGTTTCGTTTTTACCTTGGCGTTTACCCTTTTTGGAGGGAGTTTTGCGCTAATCTGGCATGCCATCCCTCGGCCGTTTGGGTGTGCTTGCCTCTTTTTGGGCCCCGACCTTCGTTGGGCACGTCTTTAGCACGTTCGGCTCCCCACGTCTGGCTAATGACGGCGTCGTTTGCGCCTCGTCGCAGTTCGTTTCAGGTGCACAGCGCTTGAGCGCCACCTTCTGCAGGTTTTCTACTCTCGCGAGTTCCTTTCGCATCAGCCCGTTAATGTGGCGTTGTCCGTTGAACAGCGCCGTTAAGCCGTCTAGGACTAAGCCCATCTTTTCGAGCGTGCCTCTCAGCGTCCTTGGCAGCTCATCACTCGCTTTTGCCGGCGACGACACAGCCACTCTTTGCTGCACTGGCGTGACCGCCTGGTGTGGCGGTGATCGCTGCAGCGCAGAGCGGCGCACAAATGCCTGCAGCTCATACTCAATTTTTCCTATATGGGCACCTGCTCTAACTAACAGAGCTTTACAGGAAAGTCCCTCGGTGGCCAAAGGTTTCACTCAGGCTTTTGACCGCTGGGAGTTATACCACTTCGACTCGGTCATCAGAGCTCCGATTTTTATGGGCACCGCCGCGGCGGGGGGTTGGAAATTGGTCTGCTCCGCGATCTTTTGCTCATTTTTTCCCTGGAGACTGAAGTGAGCACCGATATCGACTTCTTTGCCTGTTCTTAGGCGCGTTAAGATAACAAAGCTTACCTGCTTAGCAAGAACGGCGTAAGCCCGAAAGTATGCCGTATCTTGGACAGCTTATCGCCTGGTTGTTGTCTCAGCTACGCAGTCTGGCAGCTGGCTCTGTAGTACAGATCAGCTGGTTGTGAACTGCGCTAGCCAACACTACACAACATTTGTTCGAGTGAATGCAACCAACTGCACAAATAGCTTCGCGAGACGGGTAATAAACTTGAGTGGTAAAACTCAAAATAGCACACAAACCACGCCAAGGAGACGCCTTCACTCCCCTCGCCTGGATCGTGGAGCTGTAAACGCCACCCCAGGAATGCTCTGCACGGGCTTCTCAGTGAGTACCTCCACGCAACTTTTGGTGTATTGGGCCTATGAAACAGATTACTGCGCACGTGCACTAACTTCACTATAATTTTCTCAGGAAAACCACTGATTTGTTTATTTTCACACACACGGCTTCCAAGTTTGGGATAAGCCTATGCGTCCAGCGTCCTTTAAATGAGCGATCCCAGCGTGATTGCCATCGTGCTATGCTCTGCCTCCTTGCTTCAGTGCGAACCGAGTTTGCCGTGCTGTTTCCATGAGCTCTATAGCAAACTATCGCTTCAGTTGCCAGTTCGTTAAGCGGGAGTATCCCTACGATAACCAGAGACGCATCGTCTGATACCGTCCAGATGGCGCAGCTGACTCGTGGGGCGCTCAGACGATATGTTTAGTTTAGTCCCTGGCTTTAGCTAGGAACATCCAATGCTCTGCTCCAGATGGGGGACGCGTACATTATTACCGCTCTGTTTACGGTCATGAGAAGACGGCGTCTTTGCTGTTTCGATCCTCGAGTGTTCAGCATAATCTTGGATAGCGCTCGACAGGATTCTGCTGCTTTGATATGCACATACTCCAAGTGCTCTCTGAATGACATCCTTGTGTCTAGCATGACGCCCAGGTACTTTAACGCCCTCGCTGATTCTATTATCGCGCTGCCAACTCTTATGTGCGCTGGTTCCACCGTTTTTCGGCTACTGTCTAACACCGCTTCTGTTTTATGAGCAGCCAGCTCAAGTCCAGCTGCTGCCAGCCATTGGTGCACACGGTCAATGCTGTGATTGCACGATTCCTCTAAGTCCTCCAAATCCTTACCGACGACTACAAGGGCCACGTCGTCCGCGAAGCCGATGATACTTGTATCGATCGGGAGCTCCAGTCGGAGGATGCCATCAAACACGATGTCCCAGAACTGAGCCTTGGGGCACCCCGGCGGACACTTGGTGTGTAGTGGGGCCATCTATGGTGTCATATTGAATCTATCTTCCTTCAAAGTAACTGCGTATCATCTCCTGGAGGTAATATGGGACACGGAACGTTGACAGTGCATTCAATATTTTTTTCCACCTGGCTGTGTTAAAGGCGTTTTTACTTTTTTGTGCCACTTTTCCATCTCGATTCTTGGATGGCGTTTGTTGCTATGCCGACCCTTTTTTCCAGAGCGTCTATTGTCGACTTGCCTTGGTGAAGCCAAATTGGCTTTCGGACAAGCCGCCATTGTTGTCTACTCCAGCACTTTGCTAAACGTGTCCAGGATGCAAATCGGCCTGCATGACGATGGGTCGTCTGGTGGCTTACCTCGTTTCGGTAACAGCATATGCGTTTGGACTTTCCATATCGTGGGGAAAGTTCTCTTCATTAGGCACCTGTAAAAAAGCTGCACGAGCTGCGCAGGCTGCAAGAACATGGCTAGCTTCAGCGCTCAGTTGGGGATTCCATCCGCACCCGGTGCCCTACTTGGCTTTAAGCTTCTGGCCATCGTCAGCACTTCTTCGACTGAGACTTCGTCAATGAGAGCTGGCGTGGCTGCTCCGTGGCTCGATGGGCCGGTTTGCGTAGGTAGTACGTCGGGTCTTATTGGGAATAGCGTTTCCACAATCAACTTAAGCTCACTCGGATAAGAAGGCTGCGTTTTCTTGCCCCAAGGATCATATTCGGCTGAGTCGCATAGTTCCAGAAAGCATTCTCGCTTGGTTTCCCGTATAGCCTTCTTCAGTAGTTTGCTTGCCCTTTGATATCCTACTTGTTCTTCAGCATAGTTGGGTCTACCTCGGGATCGTTGGTATCTTCTTCTGGCTTGGATGCAATTCCGCCGTGTTTCGGTATTTTTTTTTATTCCACCAGTACTTGCGTACGTGGTGGCGCTGAAACGTTTTCCGGGTTTCCATGCTTTCATCACAGGCACGTGTTAATTGATTTGCCAATAGGGAGGCTCTATTTTTTGCGTTGCTGGTCGTGGCAAGCGATTGAACTGCGTTCGATGAGGCCACGGGGTCGAAAGTATCCAAGCGGTAAGCTTTCCGACTTAGGCTTCTCGTTCTGGCTGCAGTTCCTTCACCAATCGTGCATATTATTGTGGAGTGGTCGATTGCGGTGTGCACGTCGCTTATTTCCCATTTTATTGCGCCGAAAAGTGACGAGCTGGCGAAGGTGAGATCGATTATTGATCCGATACCACCCCGACTAAAGGTGTTTTCCGAGCCGGAGTTAAACAGGGCTATATCCAGGGCTGCAAAGCTTTCCAACAGGGCACGACCTCTTGCGTTAGTTGCTTGGCTTCCCCATTCCATTGCCCAGGCGTTGAAGTCACCAGCAATAATGACCTTCCGCCCCCTTGCGTCGTCAACTAATGCGTCTAATGCAGCTGTCAATTCGCAGATCTGCATGCTTGGGGTCAGGTAGCAGCTGTATATCCCCAGGCTGCCGTATTGTGCGCGTACAAACCCAGTACAGGACTTTATATTCTTCGGCGATGTCGAAGGTTCGCCACATTTTTATTTATTTTATTTTATTAATGTTCGTCATAACGAGTGTGTTCCTAATTATTCAATAAATTAAACATACTCTATGAAAATTAAATGCTAAAAGCCTAGTTAGAATACACAATTTTCTAATAGCATCACCGACCGATGGAGGTGTTTTATTTGCCAGTCCGGCCAGCTGTGCCCTTTTTCACAGTCAATTTTGTCAGTAACGATATTAGAGCCTACAGCTAAGAAGAAGGGTGTTAGTAGAGAAAATAGTGTTCTCAAGTAAAATTAAAAATAATCTTAATTTACTATGTTATTTAAGAAAATACAATAAATAGGAAAAAAGAACAAAAGGGGTGTTTAATAAAGTAAAGTAAAGTATACTATATATATAGAGTGTTAAGTAGATAGGGTAAAGAGATAGTAATGGGAAATCACCAAACTATGCCCCTGTTCATGCTAGGAATGGTCAGTGAGTTCCCGCAGGTATCCTGAAATGATTTTATGAGAGGTAGAGAAAAGGATTGTGCATAGCGTAGTCTGTTGTGCACGTAGATAAGAATAAGCAGCGATAATTCCTGGTTGGTCTAACAGAAAAGGAGAATCTATATCGCCAACAATCAACTCATGTAGGAAGACAACACCGTGAATTGTCCTCCGGTTGGTTAACGACTAATGATTAAGAAGAAGAAGCCTGCTGGAGTAGGATGGCAGCCGAAGATTAGGGTCCCAATTTAAACCTCGTAAGGCAAAAAGCAGAAATTGCCTATGTTCAGATTCAATACGATCCTGGCTATTGTTATCCAGAGCGCAGCTTTTCCATCCTGATCTGCGGTCCATATTCTCGGGCAGTTGGTCTCTCGATAGTGGGTTTCGCTGATAATGCCAATATCGATGCGCATTTCTCTAACAGTCTGCTCTAAGAGGGCTTGAGCAGCTATGCAGTGGTTAAGGTTTATTTGACATTTAAAACTTCCTGTAGCGTGGTCCGTTGTTTTTTCTTCTTTCCGTGTGCAAAGGCTACATTTTGGTGTCTTGGAGCAGCTCTTTGCTTCGTGGCCTGTATCCTCGCATCTGAAGCATGCGCCTTTCAGACCGTCTCCGCTGGTGCAGTTCGCTGCAATATGACCGAAGCCCTGGCATTTAAAACAACGCTTTGGTTGGTCTATTGCTCGTAGACGGCAGACCACCAATCCGATCCTTGCCTTCTCGACAAGCGTCCTGGCTTTTAGCGCTGGGAGAGTAATTGGGTCCCTTTGCTGGCCGCCAATTGCTGGTCGCAGCGATCTGATCACTTCAATCGACATGGAGTCGTCTTTAAAGGCATTTTTAACCGCTTCGAGCAGTTCTTCCTTAGTCGCCAGCTCATCAAGGTGCCTGATCTCAACCTGGGACGTCTCAGTCTACGTTCTCACTATAGCCCGGTCACCCACAGCCTTTCCCACAGCTTCTTGTAGCTCATTTGTGGAGTGCTCCGGCTTCCTATTGAGGCGCAGCACAAGATCGCCATCGCCCTTCGCGGTCTTGCGAGTGCCGTGCACACCGCCACTTAGGTGCTTGAGGGCCGGGTCGCCCTTCACGAGCCTGAGCATATCAGCGTACGTGCAATCGCCCACTCCGTGGACTATAATGGCGTCGGCTCTGGGACGCTTCTGCGATCACTTGCGTCCGTTGACTGCTGTCCAGCTCTCTGTGTTGTCATTATGACCAGCTGGGTAAGAGTTGGCAGGGGCTGTCTTGTGTTGCGTCAGCACCGCCTGCTTCGTTTCGTTTTTACCTTGGCGTTTACCCTTTTTGGAGGGAGTTTTGCGCTAATCTGGCATGCCATCCCTCGGCCGTTTGGGTGTGCTTGCCTCTTTTTGGGCCCCGACCTTCGTTGGGCACGTCTTTAGCACGTTCGGCTCCCCACGTCTGGCTAATGACGGCGTCGTTTGCGCCTCGTCGCAGTTCGTTTCAGGTGCACAGCGCTTGAGCGCCACCTTCTGCAGGTTTTCTACTCTCGCGAGTTCCTTTCGCATCAGCCCGTTAATGTGGCGTTGTCCGTTGAACAGCGCCGTTAAGCCGTCTAGGACTAAGCCCATCTTTTCGAGCGTGCCTCTCAGCGTCCTTGGCAGCTCATCACTCGCTTTTGCCGGCGACGACACAGCCACTCTTTGCTGCACTGGCGTGACCGCCTGGTGTGGCGGTGATCGCTGCAGCGCAGAGCGGCGCACAAATGCCTGCAGCTCATATTTTTCCTATATGGGCACCTGCTCTAACTAACAGAGCTCTACAGGAAAGTCCCTCGGTGGCCAAAGGTTTCCCTCAGGCTTTTGACCGCTGGGAGTTATACCGCTCCGACTCGGTCATCAGAGCCCCGATTTTTATGGGCACCGCTGCGGCGGGGGGTTGGAAATTGGTCTGTTCCGCGACCTTTTGCTCCTTTTTGCCCTGGAGACTGAAGTGAGCACCGATATCGACTTCTTTGCCTGTTCTTAGGCGCGTTAAGATAACAAAGCTTACCTGCTTAGCAAGAACAGCGTAAGCCCGAAAGTATGCCGTATCTTGGACAGCTTATCGCCTGGTTGTTGTCTCAGCTACGCAGTCTAGCAGCTGGCTCTGTAGTACAGATCAGCTGGTTGTGAACTGCGCTAGCCAACACTACACAACATTTGTTAGAGTGAATGCAACCAACTGCACAAATAGCTTCGCGAGACGGGTAATAAACTTGAGTGGTAAAACTGAAAATAGCGCACAAAACACGCCAAGGAGACGTCTCCACTCCCCTCGCCTGGATCGTGGAGCTGTAAACGCCACCCCAGGAATGCTCTGCACGGGCATCAGTGAGTACCTCCACGCAACTTTTGGTGTATTGGGCCTATGACACAGTTTACTGCGCAAGTGCACTAACTTCACTATAATTTTCTCATGAAAGCCACTGATTTGTTTATTTGCACACGGAGCAGTTAAAAAACGCGTACGCACTCTATGAAAACAATCACAATTTTATTTGATAATTTCTGCAGCCATGTGGGTTACTGCAACCCAATTGTTTCGAGAGCTATTAGGATATATATCAAGTCAATGACTGTAAAAGTTCTCCCAATACTTTGGCTTAGCTCTTCCCGTTCATGCCTTAACCTAATGACATAGGATTTGAATCAACCATGTCCTGTCAGTAGCTGGGTCAGGTAGAAGTCGGTTTTTCCGCACTTCCTGCTTACCCACGGCCGTAGGTTCGGGACTATGCGTTTGGTCCAGCTGACATTGGGGAAAGACGTCCATCGTGCTTGCCATTCTTCTAGTGTTGCCTCCCGACTGCGTGCAGCGATGCGGTCTTCTGTTGCAAGTAGATACAGCAGGGGATTCCAGCCAGCACAAGAGGACCCGGAGTGCGCATCGCCTGTACGATGGCCTGCATTTGCGGCTGTAGGAAGGGATCCTAATTGCTGGACTGGACAACGTTGCCGATGAGCCGTCTGCTGCGCTGTCTAGGGCCACCAGTGTTCGCCATTATGCCGGATAGTGCATTTGTAGCTCTACTCGCCTTTTCTCCAGCGTTTTCCAGGCTGTGGTCCAGCAAGACGCCTAGATATTTAAAGGCTAAGTCACCTTTTGGGCTGCTTCATTGGTTTTCATCTCCACCTGCACTTTCTCTTTTGCCACCGTGACGATTGCGATGTCGTCTACGAAGCCTACGATGCTGCATCCAGGTGGTAGGGCAAGTCGGAGCACACCGTCATACATTACGTTCCAGAGCAAGGGTGCAAGCACCGATCCTTGTGGGACGCCTCAAGTAATGGCGTACTTGCGTCGTCCTGCAGCCGTGTCGTACATGAGCACCCGGACCTTGAAGTATCCGGCAACAAGATTAATGAAGTACTCAGAGATCTGCAGCCTGGAGAACGCCAAGAATATATTTGGCCCGCTTGCCGAGTTAATCCGTTTTTCACGTCTAGCGTTGTCACAAGGCAGTACTTTTTGGCCCCGCCGCGCCATCACGTGCCTTCTATAGCGTTCCGTGCCGTGTTCGCTACCAATTTGATTGCGTCGATAGTGCTCCTCTGTTTACGGAAGC
Source organism: Drosophila borealis (assembly GCA_035045885.1). Taxonomy (NCBI): domain Eukaryota; kingdom Metazoa; phylum Arthropoda; class Insecta; order Diptera; family Drosophilidae; genus Drosophila; species Drosophila borealis. The sequence goes on from JAWNOR010000303.1 coordinate 375,674, forward strand.
CGAACTGCTGGTCGGAGAGTCCATGGCGATCTGCGATCACTTTCTCTAATCTATCGCAGATTATGAGCTCAAAGAGCTTGCCCGTGGCGTCTAACATGCAGAGTGGCCTGTATGCTGAGGGGTCCTGCGGGTCCTTTCCGGCTTTTGGGATAAGGACCAGCTCGTCGGAAAGGTTCTCTCTGCAATGCATCGGTTAAACACATTAATTATTGTGTCTGGTTGGGCGCTAGCGATGGTCTTCAGCACTGCGTTGGGGATGCCGTCTGGTCCTGGCGCTTTGTTTGGTTTGATACGCTTTAGAGCGGCAGTTATGTCGTCTGTGTCAGTGAGAGGCGCCACCGATGTGTCTACAGCTGGCAGATGGTTTCGTAGTTCTGTCTGGTGGGGGAACAGTGTCTCCATTATCTGTTTGAGATGTTCCGAACAGGTCGGTACGGGGCATCTTGCGAGTTTGTCCAATATCGTTTTGTCGGCTTGGCCGAAGGGCTGAGTGTCGGCTTCGTCGCAGAGTTGCATCCAGCAGTTCCGCTTGCTTCGCTTGATAGCTTTGGTGGGCATAGCTCGCAGTACTGGTAGGCTGCGCAAGCTTCTTCGGATTCGTGCTCCAAGGCCAGGTTTGCTGTAGCCCGTCGAGCTCGCCGTGCTGTGCGCTAGTACAGGCGTCTTGCTGTGGCACCTTTTTCGAGCATTCTCAATTTTATCATTCCACCAGCGGACTGGCTTGTGCTTGTTGTAGCCTTTCCTTTTTCTCTTCATTGCTGCATCGCAGGCTCGTTGCCTTTCCCGTGTTAGGCAGTCTGCGTTTCCAGTAATCGCGGTGGGGTCAAACACCGCTAAGAGTGCCTCTTTATTCAGCGATTCAGGGTCCCAAGCGATGTGATTTGTTCTGCCTCCATTAATATTGCTGACAATAGCCTGGTGGTCACTATGCGTGTACATCTGGGATACCTCCCATGTGGCCCGTCTTGCTATTGTGAGGCTGGCGAACGTCAGGATGATTATTGAGCCCCGTCCTGCTTTGGTGAAGGTGTGCTCGGTCCCGGTATTCAGCAGTGTTATGTTGAGAGCTGCGAAGGCATCTAACCGCGCGCAGCTTCGTGGGTTCGTCCTGGGGCTTCCCCAGTCGACTGCCCACGTCCGCCACTAGTTCGTCAAGCATTCGTGCATACTGGTCGAGTTGAATGCTGGGGGCCAGATAGCAGCTGTACCAGTAAATGCCGGTGATATTGGCTCTTGCGTATCCCTGCGCCGTTTTTCTTTCGCTCACTAGAAGTGGTGGGTTTCCGCAGCTCCATATAGCATATTCGGTGTTTTGGACCCAGCTCTCTTCAGACATTTCTGTGTATGGTTCGCGCGGTCATACCACGTCGGCTCGTATCTCTGTGGCTGTTTGGGTGAGTAGCTCCTGCGCGGCTCTGTAGTTGTTTAAATTAAGCTGTAGTAGCTTTATTTTTCAGTTCTTTTTTTTTTTTTGCAGCCTTTACAAATAATAGACATGACCTGCTAAGTGTGTTATGTCCCGGGTTTTACTGGCCCTTTCGAGTGCATAGTATGCACGCTGGCTTCTTTTGGAATGCGTTCGATGCATGCTCTGTTCCGCCGCAGTATAACTTGCCTTTTGCCGATTTTAAGCAGCTGTTCTGCTAGATCTTTGGGTAGAAGAACTCTAGCCTTCTGGGTTCCTCGGTATGCTGCTCGCAGTTTGAGAGTGGCTTCTACGGGCATGTCCCCGTCGATTTTGCAAAAACCGCATCGAGAACGTCGGTTGCTGAGCACCACTCGGGAATATCTTTAACCTCCAGCATGACTTTTTCAGTGATCGTTTTAACCTCCGCGAGCTCTCCCATCTTCTCTTGCAGAGCCTTAAGTAGTTTCGCTGTTGCATCGTCTCCTACTTTTTTCATCTGCAGGAGCAGCTCTCCAGCGGCTGTTCGACGTATTTTTGTGACGTTTTCCCTGTATTTTTGCAGGGATTCATCGTTTTGCACTTTCCTAAGGACCTCGGCATAAAAAGCCGTGTCCTTGCACTTGACCAGCAGGGCATCTGGTCTGCTTGGCATTTTGCGTGCCTTTTTTGCTCGGCGGTTAACTTGCTGCCACGTACTCTCCTTAGCGGGTCCTTCCTTAGTGCGTGGCGCTGGCCGTGCCTGGTTGCCTTCATTGGCTGTGGTATTACGAGGTGGTGGCTGTTCTCGGATTCTTTGCCTCAGTGGTTTGCCCATCTTTGCTGCCGGGCTTACTGACTTCGGCGCTGGTGTACGCGCGCTCGTAGTCATCTTCTTCTTACTGTTGCGGCTCGAGTTCTGAGCACCTTGCGTGTCGCTAGGCTTCTTACCGATTTCCTTGCAATTGGGGCAGATTGTTTCTGTCCGCACCAGGTCCTCTATTTGAGAGCATACTGCCTCCTGAATCTTATTCATTTGCGCAAGGGAATCCTTCATTCCCTGGTTTATGTGGCGCACCACAGGCTTCTTCTCATTAACGAGGTAGATTATCTCGTCTGCCTCTCTTCGGCGTATTCGTAATTGCGCCCGCTGCATTGCATTTGGTCTGCAAGGGTGTATCAACTTTGTCGGCCTGCGGTGGAGTTTAAGCAACTCTGCTAGATTTCGCAAAAGCGAGACCATCTTCGCACTGTATAGTCTTTGCCTCGCACGTTGTTGTTGTTGTTGCCTATATTGTTGCGGGGTGGAGGTGACCCTCTTGTGGTTTATTGTTTATTTTTGGTATTTGGGCTCCCCCTCGAGACCGTTATTGTTGCCCGTTCTATGCAGTCACCTTCTTGATCCCGTGGGTGCCTTTCCAGGGAGTGAGGTCTACGCGAAGGTTGACCCCGATCACTATGAGAGCCGGGGTTCAGAGCCAGATCGGTATTAGTCAGGACAATGTCAACTGATCCTGCACGGCCAACTTAATGGTTACGGATAGCAAGCGTTTCCCGATGCCTTGCCATGGTTTTAACCGGGCGGGGCAGGCGCAGCATTGGCCCAACTGCCGTTTCCACTCGATTTCGCTCGCTTTACTAAGGTGCTAGAATACTGCGGCGTGTCAGCCCGGTGTCGTCGGATATGTAGGTGGCTTCCAGTATGCTGTAATTGAGACCTTACTGGGCTGGGGTCTCAATGGATCCTATAGGATCCACTGTGCACGGAAAATAAATGGCGAGAGTTTTTCCCGCAGGGCGTCCCACGTTGGCTACAAGTTTCCCCGTAGCGTTTGACCGATGGGAGTTATGCCGCCCCGACTCGGCCGCCAGAGCCCCGTTTAGGGGTACGCCGCGGCCTTGTTACCCGTTGGCCCTGTTGGAAGTTCAGTATTCTGCACTTTGTTTTTCTTAACGCTGTACTACTAGCGCCATCTAGGGGCGGGCAGTTATATATTTACATCCTGTCTTCGTAGTGGCGCCATTTATTTGTCGCGTTGTTACACATGTTTGTCTGCGGTTTCGAGCACTGGTGATCAGCTGTGCTTACGCAGATTGCCATCGCTAGCTTGTAGCAGCTCATCGTAGTCTGCATGACTTTCACAATTCCCAAAGAGATTAGAAAGCTTTTCACTTAATGTACTCCAAGGGCACAATTCAGTAGTGTTGTTGTTGTCTTACCCAACGGAGGAGACCTGCTCGGATCACTGCATCCACTGCTGTATCCAGTTGGCGATCAACGCCAGCTCTGGGATACATCTGGGATACCTCCCATGTGACCCGTCTTGCTATTGTGAGGCTGGTGAAAGTGTGCTCGGTCCCGGTATTCAGCAGTGTTATGTTGAGAGCTGCGAAGGCATCTAACCGCGCGCTTCCTGGCGCTTCCCCAGTCCACTGCCCACGCGTTGAAATCGCCGGCAATGACTAGTGGGGAGTGCGTTTGCGCGTCCGCCACTAGTTCGTCGAGCATTCGTGCATACTCGTCGAGTTGAATGCTGGGGGCCAGATAGCAGCTGTACCAGTAGATGCCGGTGATATTGGCTCTTGCGTATCCCAGCGCCGTTTTTCTTTCGCTCATAAGAAGTGGTGGGTTTCCGCAGCTCCATATAGCATGTTCGGTGTATTGGACCCAGCTCTCTTCAGACATTGCTGGGTATGGTTCGCGCAGTCATACCACGTCGGCTCGTATCTCTGTGGCTGTTTGGGTGAGTAGCTCCTGCGCGGCTCTGCAGTAGTTTAAATTAAGCTGTAGTAGCTTCATTTTCAGTTCTTTTTATTTGCAGCCTTTACAAATAATGGACATGACCTGCTAAGGGTGTTATCGAGTGCATAGTATGCACGCTGGCTTCTTTTGGAATGCGTTTCATGCATGCTCTGTTCCGCCGCAGTTGTATTACTTTCCTGGCTACTTCTACACCTGGTGGCGATGTGCCCGAATTATATGCACTTGAAACATCTCCTGGGGATGGTTTTATGACGAATGCAGCAGATTGCCCATCCAAATCTAATTTTGCCGATTTTAAGCAGCTGTTCTGCTAGATCTTTGGGTAGAAGAACTCTAGCCGTCTGGGTTCCTCGGTATGCTGCTCGCAGTTTGAGAGTGGCTTCTACGGGCATGTCCCCGTCGATTTTGCAAAAACCGCATCGAGAACGTCGGTCGCTGAGCACCACTCGGGAATATCTTTAACTTCCAGCATGACTTTTTCAGTGATCGTTTTAACCTCCGCGAGCTCTCCCATATTCTCTTGCAGAGCCTTAAGTAGTTTCGCTGTTGCATCGTCTCCTACTTTTTTCATCTGCAGGAGCAGCTCTCCAGCGACTGTTCGACGTATTTTTGTGACGTTTTCCCTGTATTTTTGCAGGGATTCATCGTTTTGCACTGTCTTAAGGACCTCGGCATATAAAGCCGTGTCCTTGCACTTGACCAGCAGGGCATCTGGTCTGCTTGGCATTTTGCGTGCCTTTTTTGCTCGGCGGTTAACTTGCTGCCACGTACTCACCTTAGCGGGTCCTACCTTAGTGCGTGTCGCTGGCCGTGCTTGACTGCCTTCATTGGCTGTGGTATTACGAGGTGGTGGCTGTTCTCGGATTCTTTGCCTCAGTGGTTTGCCCATCTTTGCTGCCGGGCTTACTGACTTCGGCGCTGGTGTACGCGCGCTCGTAGTCATCTTCTTCTTGCTGTTGCGGTTCGAGTTCTGAGCGCCTTGCGGGTCGCTAGGCTTCTTAGCGATTTCCTTGCAATTGGGGCAGATTGTTTCTGTCCGCACTAGGTCCTCTATTTGAGAGCATACTGCCTCCTGAATCTTCTTCATTTGCGCAAGGGAATCCTTCATTCCCTGGTTTATGTGGCGCACCACAGGCTTCTTCTCATTAACGTGGTAGATTATCTCGTCTGCCTCTCTTCGGCGTATTCGTAATTGCGCCCGCTGCATTGCATTTGGTCTGCAAGGGTGTATCAACTTTGTCGGCCTGCGGTGAAGTTTAAGCAACTCTGCTAGATTTCGCAAAAACGAGACCATCTTCGCACTGTATAGTCTTTGCCTCGCACGTTGTTGTTGTTGTTGCCTATATTGTTGCGGGGTGGAGGTGACCCTCTTGTGGTTTATTGTTTATTTTTGGTATTTGGGCTCCCCCTCGAGACCGTTATTGTTGCCCGTTCTATGCAGTCACCTTCTTGATCCCGTGGGTGCCTTTCCAGGGAGTGAGGTCTACGCGAAGGTTGACCCCGGTCACTATGAGAGCCGGGGTTCAGAGCCAGATCGGTATTAGTCAGGACAATGTCAACTTGGCCTTACTGGGCTGGGGTCTCAATGGATCCTATAGGATCCACTGTGCACGGAAAATAAATGGCGAGAGTCTGTCCCGCAGGGCATCCCACGTTGGCTACAAGTTTCCCCGTAGCGTTTGACCGATGTGAGTTATGCCGCCCCGACTCGGCCGCCATAGCCCCGTTTGTGGGTACGCCGCCGGAGCGGTGGGGATGGCTTAGCCAGATCCGCGGCCTTGTTACCCGTTGGCCCTGTTGGACGTTCAGTATTCTGCACTTTGTTTTTCTTAATGCTGTACTACTACCGCCATCTAGGGGCGGGCAGTTAGTAGTAGTGGCGCCATCTATTTGTCGCGTTGTTACACATGTTTGTCTGCTATTTTGAGCACTGGTGCTCAGCTGTGCTTACGCAGATTGCCATTGCTAGCTTGTAGCAGCTGATCGTCGTCTGCATGACTTTCACAATTCGCAGAGAGATTGGAAAGCTTTTCACTTAATGTACTCCAAGGGCACAATTCAGTAGTGTTGTTGTTGTCTTAGCCAACGGAGAAGACCTGCCCTTATCACTGCATCCACTGCTGTATCCAGTTGGCGATCAACCCCAGCTCCAGGTACGTTGAGTCTGTCGTTCAGCCTTTCTTTTCCTTGCAGGGGCTGCAGCAAAGGGCGAAAACCGGAGCAACACAGAATCCGCGTCCGCACCGCGTCTTTCACTTTCCAGGTACGTGTGTGTGTGTGTGTTATTTTTTGTTATTCTATTTATTACATAGCTTTAATTGATAATTACAGTGTATAAATGTAACGTTTTACGCTTAGGTTGTAGTTGGGGGGATGCGTGTTGAATAGGTAGCGTAGATTGCCTGCGGAACGGCCGCAAAGCATTGCTTCACAGGCGTGTTCTTGCTACCTAGTCTTCCTCCGTTCTCCGTCTGGTGCGCTCAACTCTCCTGAGTTCCAGCATAACTTCTTCTGCAAAGGTGCTGGTTGCGTCCCACTTTCGTGCTGTCTCTATCATGTTCGTGACCAGGTTGTCCACCGTGTTGGGTCTGCCCATGCTGTCCTCCAGTTCGTGCCTGTTCGATGAAAAACGTCCACACTCGAAGGTGATGTGGTTGGCGTCCTCTAAGATTCCTCTGCCGCACCAAGAACACTCGTCTGTGCTGTCGTGGGCGAATCGCTTCAAGTAGCTCCTGAAGCATTCGTGGCCGGATAGGAGCTGCATTAAATAAAAGTTAGTATTGCTATACTTGCGGTTTATCCAGGCTTCCAAGTTCGGGCTGAGCCTATGCGTCCTGCGTCCTTTAAATGAGCGATCCCAGCGTGATTGCCATCGTGCTATGCTCTGCCTCCTTGCCTCAGTGCGAACCGAGTTTGCCGTGCTGTTTCCATGAGCTCTATAGTAAACTACCGCTTCAGTTTCCAGTTCGTTAAGCGGGAGCATCCCTGCGATAACCAGAGCCGCATCGTCTCATACCGTCCGGAAGGCGCAGCTGGCCCGTAAGGCGCTCAGGCGATATGTTTAGTTAAGTCCCCGGCTGTAGCTAGGAACAGCCAATGCTCTGCTCCAGTTGGGGGACGCGTACATTATTACCGCTCTGTATACGGTCATGAGAACACGGCGTCTCTGCTGTTTCGGTCCTCGAGTGTTCAGCATAATCCTGGATAGCGCTCGACAGGATTCTGCTGCTTTTTTATGCACATACTCCAAGTGCTCTCTGAATGACATCCTTGTGTCTAGCATGACGCCCAGGTACTTTAACGCCCTCGCTGATTCTATTATCGCGCTGCTGACTCTTATGTGCGCTGTTTCCACCTTTTTTCGGCTGCTGTCTAACACCGCTTCTGTTTTATGAGCAGCCAGCTCAAGTCCAGCTGCTGCCAGCCATTGGTGCACACGGTCAATGCTGTGGTTGCACGATTCCTCTACGTCCTTCAATTCCTTGCCGACGACTTCAAGGGCCACGTCGTCCGCGAAGTGATACTTGTATCGAGCGGGAGTTCCAGTCGGAGGATGCCATCAAACACGATGTCCCAGAACTGAGCCTTGGGGCACCCCGGCGGACACTTGGTGTGTAGTGGGGCCATCTGTGGTGTCATATTGAATCTATCTTCCTTCAAAGTAGCTGCGTATCATCTCCTGGAGGTAATATGGGACACGGAACGTTGACAGTGCATTCAATATTTTTTTCCACCTGGCTGTGTTAAAGACGTTTTTAACATCCAGCGTGACGAAGAGGCATCCTTTTTTGTGCCACTTTTCCATCTCGATTGTTGGATGGCGTTTGTTGCTATGCCGACCCTTTTTTCCAGAGCGTCTATTGTCGACTTTGCCTTGGTGAAGCCAAATTGGCTTTGGGACAAGCCACCATTGTTGTCGACAGCTGCTTCAAGCCTGGCGCAGATTAGCTTTTCCAGCACTTTGCCCAACGTGTCCTGGAGGCATATCGGCCTGTATGACGATGGGTCATCTGGTGGCTTACGTGGCTTCGGTAACAGCACATGCGTTTGGACTTTCCATATCATGAGGAAAGTTCTCTCCATTAGGCACCTGTAAAAAAGCTGCGCGAACTGCGCAAGCTGTAAGGACATGGCTAGCTTCAGCGCTCGGTTGGGGATTCCATCCGGGCCCGGTACTTTACTAGGCTTTCGGCTTCTGGCGATCGTCAGCACTTCTTCGACTGAGACTTCGTCAATGAGAGCTGGCGTGGCTGCTCCGTGGCTCGATGGGCCGGTTTGCGTAGGAAGTACGTCGGGTCTGATTGGGAATAGCATTTCCACAATCAACTTAAGCTCACTCGGATCAGAAGGCTGCGTTTTCTTGCCGGCGTAGAGTCTCTTGGCGAATGCCGTGCACACCGCCACTTAGGTGCTTGAGGGCCGGTTTGCCCTTCACGAGCCTGAGCATATCAGCGTACGTGCAATCGCCCACTCTATGGACTATAATGGCGTCGGCTCTGGGACGCTTCTGCGATCGCTTGCGTTCGTTGACTGCTGTCCAGCTCTCAGTGTTGCCATTATGACCAGCTGGGTTAGAGTTGGCAGGAACTGTCTTGGGTGGCGTCAGCACCGCCTGCTTCGTTTCGTTTTGACCTTGGCGTTTACCCTTCTTGGAGGGAGTTTTGGGCTAATCTGGCATGCCATCCCTCTGCCGTTTGGGCGTGCTTGCCTCTTTTTGGGCACAGAGCTTGAGCGCCACCTTCTGCAGGTTTTCTACTCTCGCGAGTTCCTTTCGCATCAGCTCGTTAATGTGACGTTGTCTGTTGAACAGCGCCGTTAAGCCGTCTAGGACTAAGCCTTTCTTTTCTAGCGTGCCTCTCAGCGTTCTTGGTAGCTCATCACTCGCTTTTGCCGGCGACGACACAGCCACTCTTTGCTGCACTGTCGTGACCGCCTGGTGTGGTGGTGATCGCTGCAGCGCAGAGCGGCACACGAAGGCCTTCAGCTCATCCTCCATTTTGCCTATATGGCCACCTGCTCTAACTAACAGAGCTCTACAGGAAAGTCCCTCGGTGGCCAAAGGTTTCTCTCAGGCTTTTGACCGCTGGGAGTTATACCGCTTCGACTCGGTCACCCGAACTCTGATTTTTATGGGCACCGCCGAGGCAGGGGGGTTGGAAATTGGTCTGCTCCGCAACCTTTTGCTCCTTTTTGCCCTGGAGCCTGAAGTGAGCACCGATATCGACTTCTTTGCCTGTTCTTAAGAGTCTTAAGATAACAAAGCTGACCTGCTTAGCAAGAACAGCGTAAGCCCGAAATTATGCCGTTCTTTCTGCCAGTTATCTTGCCCAGCGTGATTGCCATCGTGCTATGCTCTGCCTCCTTGCCTCAGTGCGAACCGAGTTTGCCGTGCTGTTTCCATGAGCTCTATAGTAAACTACCGCTTCAGTTTCCAGTTCGTTAAGCGGGAGCATCCCTGCGATAACCAGAGCCGCATCGTCTCATACCGTCCGGAAGGCGCAGCTGGCCCGTAAGGCGCTCAGGCGATATGTTTAGTTAAGTCCCCGGCTGTAGCTAGGAACAGCCAATGCTCTGCTCCAGTTGGGGGACGCGTACATTATTACCGCTCTGTATACGGTCATGAGAACACGGCGTCTCTGCTGTTTCGGTCCTCGAGTGTTCAGCATAATCCTGGATAGCGCTCGACAGGATTCTGCTGCTTTTTTATGCACATACTCCAAGTGCTCTCTGAATGACATCCTTGTGTCTAGCATGACGCCCAGGTACTTTAACGCCCTCGCTGATTCTATTATCGCGCTGCTGACTCTTATGTGCGCTGTTTCCACCTTTTTTCGGCTGCTGTCTAACACCGCTTCTGTTTTATGAGCAGCCAGCTCAAGTCCAGCTGCTGCCAGCCATTGGTGCACACGGTCAATGCTGTGGTTGCACGATTCCTCTACGTCCTTCAATTCCTTGCCGACGACTTCAAGGGCCACGTCGTCCGCGAAGTGATACTTGTATCGAGCGGGAGTTCCAGTCGGAGGATGCCATCAAACACGATGTCCCAGAACTGAGCCTTGGGGCACCCCGGCGGACACTTGGTGTGTAGTGGGGCCATCTGTGGTGTCATATTGAATCTATCTTCCTTCAAAGTAGCTGCGTATCATCTCCTGGAGGTAATATGGGACACGGAACGTTGACAGTGCATTCAATATTTTTTTCCACCTGGCTGTGTTAAAGACGTTTTTAACATCCAGCGTGACGAAGAGGCATCCTTTTTTGTGCCACTTTTCCATCTCGATTGTTGGATGGCGTTTGTTGCTATGCCGACCCTTTTTTCCAGAGCGTCTATTGTCGACTTTGCCTTGGTGAAGCCAAATTGGCTTTGGGACAAGCCACCATTGTTGTCGACAGCTGCTTCAAGCCTGGCGCAGATTAGCTTTTCCAGCACTTTGCCCAACGTGTCCTGGAGGCATATCGGCCTGTATGACGATGGGTCATCTGGTGGCTTACGTGGCTTCGGTAACAGCACATGCGTTTGGACTTTCCATATCATGAGGAAAGTTCTCTCCATTAGGCACCTGTAAAAAAGCTGCGCGAACTGCGCAAGCTGTAAGGACATGGCTAGCTTCAGCGCTCGGTTGGGGATTCCATCCGGGCCCGGTACTTTACTAGGCTTTCGGCTTCTGGCGATCGTCAGCACTTCTTCGACTGAGACTTCGTCAATGAGAGCTGGCGTGGCTGCTCCGTGGCTCGATGGGCCGGTTTGCGTAGGAAGTACGTCGGGTCTGATTGGGAATAGCATTTCCACAATCAACTTAAGCTCACTCGGATCAGAAGGCTGCGTTTTCTTGCCGGCGTAGAGTCTCTTGGCGAATGCCGTGCACACCGCCACTTAGGTGCTTGAGGGCCGGTTTGCCCTTCACGAGCCTGAGCATATCAGCGTACGTGCAATCGCCCACTCTATGGACTATAATGGCGTCGGCTCTGGGACGCTTCTGCGATCGCTTGCGTTCGTTGACTGCTGTCCAGCTCTCAGTGTTGCCATTATGACCAGCTGGGTTAGAGTTGGCAGGAACTGTCTTGGGTGGCGTCAGCACCGCCTGCTTCGTTTCGTTTTGACCTTGGCGTTTACCCTTCTTGGAGGGAGTTTTGGGCTAATCTGGCATGCCATCCCTCTGCCGTTTGGGCGTGCTTGCCTCTTTTTGGGCACAGAGCTTGAGCGCCACCTTCTGCAGGTTTTCTACTCTCGCGAGTTCCTTTCGCATCAGCTCGTTAATGTGACGTTGTCTGTTGAACAGCGCCGTTAAGCCGTCTAGGACTAAGCCTTTCTTTTCTAGCGTGCCTCTCAGCGTTCTTGGTAGCTCATCACTCGCTTTTGCCGGCGACGACACAGCCACTCTTTGCTGCACTGTCGTGACCGCCTGGTGTGGTGGTGATCGCTGCAGCGCAGAGCGGCACACGAAGGCATTCAGCTCATCCTCCATTTTGCCTATATGGCCACCTGCTCTAACTAACAGAGCTCTACAGGAAAGTCCCTCGGTGGCCAAAGGTTTCTCTCAGGCTTTTGACCGCTGGGAGTTATACCGCTTCGACTCGGTCACCCGAACTCTGATTTTTATGGGCACCGCCGAGGCAGGGGGGTTGGAAATTGGTCTGCTCCGCAACCTTTTGCTCCTTTTTGCCCTGGAGCCTGAAGTGAGCACCGATATCGACTTCTTTGCCTGTTCTTAAGAGTCTTAAGATAACAAAGCTGACCTGCTTAGCAAGAACAGCGTAAGCCCGAAATTATGCCGTTCTTTCTGCCAGTTATCTTGCCCAGCGTGATTGCCATCGTGCTATGCTCTGCCTCCTTGCCTCAGTGCGAACCGAGTTTGCCGTGCTGTTTCCATGAGCTCTATAGTAAACTACCGCTTCAGTTTCCAGTTCGTTAAGCGGGAGCATCCCTGCGATAACCAGAGCCGCATCGTCTCATACCGTCCGGAAGGCGCAGCTGGCCCGTAAGGCGCTCAGGCGATATGTTTAGTTAAGTCCCCGGCTGTAGCTAGGAACAGCCAATGCTCTGCTCCAGTTGGGGGGCGCGTACATTATTACCGCTCTGTATACGGTCATGAGAAGACGGCGTCTCTGCTGTTTCGGTCCTCGAGTGTTCAGCATAATCCTGGATAGCGCTCGACAGGATTCTGCTGCTTTTTTATGCACATACTCCAAGTGCTCTCTGAATGACACCCTTGTGTCTAGCATGACGCCCAGGTACTTTAACGCCCTCGCTGATTCTATTATCGCGCTGCTGACTCTTATGTGCGCTGTTTCCACCTTTTTTCGGCTGCTGTCTAACACCGCTTCTGTTTTATGAGCAGCCAGCTCAAGTCCAGCTGCTGCCAGCCATTGGTGCACACGGTCAATGCTGTGGTTGCACGATTCCTCTACGTCCTTCAATTCCTTGCCGACGACTTCAAGGGCCACGTCGTCCGCGAAGTGATACTTGTATCGAGCGGGAGTTCCAGTCGGAGGATGCCATCAAACACGATGTCCCAGAACTGAGCCTTGGGGCACCCCGGCGGACACTTGGTGTGTAGTGGGGCCATCTGTGGTGTCATATTGAATCTATCTTCCTTCAAAGTAGCTGCGTATCATCTCCTGGAGGTAATATGGGACACGGAACGTTGACAGTGCATTCAATATTTTTTTCCACCTGGCTGTGTTAAAGACGTTTTTAACATCCAGCGTGACGAAGAGGCATTCTTTTTTGTGCCACTTTTCCATCTCGATTGTTGGATGGCGTTTGTTGCTATGCCGACCCTTTTTTCCAGAGCGTCTATTGTCGACTTTGCCTTGGTGAAGCCAAATTGGCTTTGGGACAAGCCACCATTGTTGTCGACAGCTGCTTCAAGCCTGGCGCAGATTAGCTTTTCCAGCACTTTGCCCAACGTGTCCTGGAGGCATATCGGCCTGTATGACGATGGGTCATCTGGTGGCTTACGTGGCTTCGGTAACAGCACATGCGTTTGGACTTTCCATATCGTGAGGAAAGTTCTCTCCATTAGGCACCTGTAAAAAAGCTGCGCGAACTGCGCAAGCTGCAAGGACATGGCTAGCTTCAGCGCTCGGTTGGGGATTCCATCCGGGCCCGGTACTTTACTAGGCTTTCGGCTTCTGGCGATCGTCAGCACTTCTTCGACTGAGACTTCGTCAATGAGAGCTGGCGTGGCTGCTCCGTGGCTCGATGGACCGGTTTGCGTAGGAAGTACGTCGGGTCTGATTGGGAATAGCATTTCCACAATCAACTTAAGCTCACTCGGATCAGAAGGCTGCGTTTTCTTGCCGGCGTAGAGTCTCTTGGCGAATGCCGTGCACACCGCCACTTAGGTGCTTGAGGGCCGGTTTGCCCTTCACGAGCCTGAGCATATCAGCGTACGTGCAATCGCCCACTCTATGGACTATAATGGCGTCGGCTCTGGGACGCTTCTGCGATCGCTTGCGTTCGTTGACTGCTGTCCAGCTCTCAGTGTTGCCATTATGACCAGCTGGGTTAGAGTTGGCAGGAACTGTCTTGGGTGGCGTCAGCACCGCCTGCTTCGTTTCGTTTTGACCTTGGCGTTTACCCTTCTTGGAGGGAGTTTTGGGCTAATCTGGCATGCCATCCCTCTGCCGTTTGGGCGTGCTTGCCTCTTTTTGGGCACAGAGCTTGAGCGCCACCTTCTGCAGGTTTTCTACTCTCGCGAGTTCCTTTCGCATCAGCTCGTTAATGTGACGTTGTCTGTTGAACAGCGCCGTTAAGCCGTCTAGGACTAAGCCTTTCTTTTCTAGCGTGCCTCTCAGCGTTCTTGGTAGCTCATCACTCGCTTTTGCCGGCGACGACACAGCCACTCTTTGCTGCACTGTCGTGACCGCCTGGTGTGGTGGTGATCGCTGCAGCGCAGAGCGGCGCACGAAGGCCTTCAGCTCATCCTCCATTTTGCCTATATGGCCACCTGCTCTAACTAACAGAGCTCTACAGGAAAGTCCCTCGGTGGCCAAAGGTTTCTCTCAGGCTTTTGACCGCTGGGAGTTATACCGCTTCGACTCGGTCACCCGAACTCTGATTTTTATGGGCACCGCCGAGGCAGGGGGGTTGGAAATTGGTCTGCTCCGCAACCTTTTGCTCCTTTTTGCCCTGGAGCCTGAAGTGAGCACCGATATCGACTTCTTTGCCTGTTCTTAAGAGTCTTAAGATAACAAAGCTGACCTGCTTAGCAAGAACAGCGTAAGCCCGAAATTATGCCGTTCTTTCTGCCAGTTATCTTGGACAGCTTATCGCCTGGTTGTTGTCTCAACTACGCAGTCTGGCAGCTGGCCAGCTGTAGTACAGATCAGCTGGTTGTGAACTGCGCTAGCCAACACTACACAACATTTGTTAGAGTGCATACAACCAACTGCACAAATAGCTTCGCGAGACGGGTAATAAACTTGAGTGGTAAAACTCAAAATAGCGCATAAAACACGCCAAGGAGAGGCCTCCACTCCCTTAGCCTGGATCGCCTGGATCGTGGAGCTGTAGACGCCGCCCCAGGAACGCTCTGCACGGACTTCTCAGTGAGTACCGCCACGCACCTTTTGGTGTATTGGGCCTAAAGAGCTCACTGCGCACGTGCACTAACTTCACTTTAATTTTCTCAGGAAACCCACTGATTTACCTATTTTCGCACGGAGCAGTTCAAAAACGCGTCCGCACTCTATAAAAACAATTCTCTCTCCTCTGTGTGTGTGTGTGTGTTATTTATTTTATTATTTTTTTTTTTTTGCTTACGGCATGGAGGTGAAAGTCTTCATAAGATACTGATGGCCCGGGCCAACCGTATGCACGATTCGCTGACTCTGTCAACACCTACGTACTAAACTCACCCCCACTCACACAACACATTCCCCGCGGGATCACCGCAAAGTATTACTTCGCCGGGATGGGTTGCCTATTTTAGACAGTCTCCATTATTCGTCGCTCCTTTTCGCATCGTCTCAGATCCCTCTGGATGCCTATTATGAGCTGACTTATATTTCTGCAGCTGTCCTCTCCTTCCAGCATGAACGTTACCAGTCCCTCAGGTGGGGGTACAGAGCCTACTGCCTCTCTGTACCTCGAGCATTGGTACAGCACTTGTTCCGGGACTTCATCCAAATTTGGGCATGTCGGACACTCGGGGGTGACCTCATGCCTGAACCTATGGAGATACTTGCTGTACCCGCCGTGTCCAGTAAAAAACTGTGTTAGGTGGAAGTTAATTTCTCCGTTCCGTCTCCTAATCCATTGCTCCAGATTGGGGATTACTTTGAGTGTCCACTTCCCTTGTTCGCCGTGTTCCATCTCTCCTGCCAAGCTTCCATTGATGTTGCTCTCTCCGATCGTCGGATGACGACCATTGAGACGGCGACGCCTGTCGCTATTCGTGCTTTGTATATGTGCTCCATTTCCCTGGCCAATATATCTACTGGCAGCATACCTGCCAATACTGTGGCCGCCTCGTCCGACACTGTCCGGAATCCAGAAATATTACGGAGTGCGCTTAGCCTGTAGGGGGCTGGCATTTTTATCCTGAGGCCTTTCTGGCTTGCAACTGCTGATGCCCATATCGGTGCAACATAGAGCAGCACGGAGGCTAGAACTCTCTAGCGAGGAGTAGACGTCTACCTGCTGTAGGTCCTCCTATGTTGGGTAGCATCCTCGAAAGGGCCGCCTGCTTTTTGGCCGCTTTCTGGCTAACATAGTCTACGTGAGGTCGAAAGCTAAGCCTGTTGTCTAACATGACCCCCGGATACTTTATGGAAGCCTTTGATACTAACGCTGTCCACCTGAAATCTAGCAAACTCAACTATCTTGCGGCTTGTGATAAGCGCAGCCTCTGTTTTATGGCCTGCCAGCTCCAGGCTAGCGCCACGCATCCAGTTGGCCACGTTCCTTATGGCTGCTCTCGCTGCCGCTTCTACTTCTTGTATTTCTTTGCCTACCACTACTAGACCCAGATCATTTGCAAATCCTTTGAAAATGCATCCCTTGGGTAATTGAACTCTGAGCACCTCGTCGTACATTATGTTCCACAGGAGTGGTCGCAAGACCGACCCCTGTGGGACCCCTGCTGAGACCATGTAACTCCTAGTACCGTCATTTCATTTTATTTATTTATTTATTAGTGGTCGACAAAACGAGTGTATTCCTTATTCTTCAATACATTATATATACAATTATGAAAATTAAATGCTAAAAGCCTAGTTAGAGAACACAAAATTTCTAATAGCATCACCGACCGATGGAGGTGTTTTATTTGCCAGTCCGGCCAGCTGTGGCCCTTTTCATAGCTAAGTTTGTCAGTAACGCTATTAGAGCCTACATCTAAGAAGAAGGGTGTAAGTAGGAAAAAGTGTTCCTAAGTAAAATTAAAAATAATCTTAATTTGCTATATTATTTAAGAATATACCATAAATAGGAGAAAAGAAAGTAAGAAGATTGTTAATAAAGTAAAGAACTGTGTGCTAGATATACAGAGTGTTAAGTAGAGAGGATAAAGAGATAGTATTGGGAAAGTAATGGGAAATCACCGACCCGGTGGGGGAAAATTTACAGCCTGTCCGGCAAGCTATGCCCCTGCTCATAGCTGGGAATGGTCAGTGACTTCCCGAAGGTATCCTGAAAGCAACGATTTTATTAGGGTTAGAGAAAGTTCGGTAGAGAAAACGTGATGCAAACTATTATAATTTTTACATAGCACGCGAAAAGGATTGTGCATAGCGTAGTCTGTTGTGGGGCGGTAATTTCTGATTGGTCTAGGCGGAACAGAGAATTGAAGGCGCCCTAGCAGAAAAGAAGAATCTATATCGCCAACAACCAACTTATGTAGAAAGACCACACCGAGAATTATCCTACGGTTGGTTAACGACGGAAGATTAAGAAGAAGAAGCCTGCTGGAATAGGATGGCAACCGAAAATTAGGGTCCCAATTTAAACCTCGTAAGGCAAAAAGCAGAAATTGCTTCTGAACACATTCAATACGATCCTGGCTATTGTTATACTGCGGAGACCAGATGCAAGAGCAGTGTTCATGGATAGGACGAACAAGAGAGATGTACAGAAGTTTCGTTATAAAAGGATCGTTAAACTCTTTAGACCATCGTTTACTGAACCCAAGTACACCTTTTGCCTCATTAACGATGGTATCTATGTGAAGATTGAAACAGAGTTAAGTATCAAAAAGAACGCCTAGATCCTTAACTGTTAGTATACGTTGCAATGGAGTATTGTCGATTGTATAACTGACAAGATAAGGTGTAGTACGATTAAATGTCATAAACATACACTTTGAACAATTCAAATGCAATTGATTGGCCGAACACCAAAGTTGCATAGCGTCTTGAAGACGAGAATGATGTAGGGGATTAGTGTATGATAGAATAAGTTTCACGTCGTCCGCATACATGAGTACACGGGCATGGCATATAACAGAGGGGAGATCATTTATAAAAAGAGTAAAGAGTAAAGGTCCAAGATGACTACCTTGAGGAACACCAGAAGTAACGTGAACCTGTTCAGAGGTAGTCAACGGCGGGACTTATTGGTAGCTGATGAGCACGAAATGAGAGAGTTGCATTTGAAAATTGCAACATCTAAAGTAGGATGATATACATCCTCAGGAAGAGATAAAGGAGGGGACTTGGACACATTAGTAATAAGGTAGTCGTTAACAAATATAAGATCAAGTATTCTATTAAAATGATTAGAAATTGAATTGATTTGAAACAACAAAAGGTACTAAAACGAGGGTACTAGATCATTTTCAGCAGTTAATAATGACCAAGAGATGAAAGAAGTACTAGCCATAAAAAGATTTTTAAGTTTGGAAATGAGACCTCTGACATTCTGGTAATGAATGGAAACTAGGTCGGAAGACGAATTTAGTTTTTTGGGGCAGTAACGGTACCTTGTATCGAGGGGACCGGAAGGTGACAGAGTTTCGCTGTTTTTGATTAAACTCATGAACAATCATGTGAGGAGGCCAAAATTTAGGATCACAAATGATTTGGAACATATCATGTGAAACATTAATTTTGAATGATGCTATATCACGAGGGGTGGAGAAATTAAATTTAGTTAATGACACGCTAGCAGAAGATTTGCTACCAATATAGGCTGCCAGTGACTCAAAAGTGGTGTCAGACGAAAGTCGTGACACAAAAACTTGCCTACGAGGGGCAACCACAGTCAGAGTAGGAGCTGGTGGGGCTGAAGGTAATACAGTAGTTGGAGGGGCCAAAGAGGCACCATGATTGCTTTTGACAATCTGGGCTAGAGTTCGCGCAGGTCTACCTTTGCGGCCAGAAGTTGACGGGACTGAAGCATTTTCGCTGACTAAGGCAGGATCAACTGCAGGGACTACTGGGACTACTAGGACTACTACAGGGGATACAATAGGGGTCATAATTGGACAATTGCTAGGAGAAGGCGATAAAGACAACATTGAAGATAAATCCATCTTGTTAGGCAGGGACAAAAGGGCGTAGGTATATGGACCGACGGAGAGGGCAAATGCGAAAATTGAGGCTCTAACCGCCGATTGGGTGGAGTCTCGAATTTGTATTTGCTAAGCAATTCGTAACTCGAGTCAAAGTTACTCGAGAGCTGCTTAGCCACATTATTAAGTTTTAAAAATTGATTTCTCACAGAATTATACATTTTGGAGAAATCAATTTGCTTGTCGGTGCATTCTGGGCTCGACCAACGCAAGCCGTCGCAGCTCTTCTTGGCAATTGCAGCGATCTTGTCGCAATCACGCCCAGTGAGACCTGCACATTTAGCATGCATCGTATTCAGTGTATAAATGTAACGATTCTCGCTTAGGTTGTAGTTGGGGGGATGCGTGTTGAATAGGTAGCGTAGATTGCCTGCGGAACGGCCGCAAAGCATTGCTTCACAGGCGTGTTCTTGCTACCTAGTCTTCCTCCGTTCTCCGTCTGGTGCGCTCAACTCTCCTGAGTTCCAGCATAACTTCTTCTGCAAAGGTGCTGGTTGCGTCCCACTTTCGTGCTGTCTCTATCATGTTCGTGACCAGGTTGTCCACCGTGTTGGGTCTGCCCATGCTGTCCTCCAGTTCGTGCCTGTTCGATGAAAAACGTCCACACTCGAAGGTGATGTGGTTGGCGTCCTCTAAGATTCCTCTGCCGCACCAAGAACACTCGTCTGTGCTGTCGTGGGCGAATCGCTTCAAGTAGCTCCTGAAGCATTCGTGGCCGGATAGGAGCTGCATTAAATAAAAGTTAGTATTGCTATACTTGCGGTTTATCCAGGCTTCCAAGTTCGGGCTGAGCCTATGCGTCCTGCGTCCTTTAAATGAGCGATCCCAGCGTGATTGCCATCGTGCTATGCTCTGCCTCCTTGCCTCAGTGCGAACCGAGTTTGCCGTGCTGTTTCCATGAGCTCTATAGTAAACTACCGCTTCAGTTTCCAGTTCGTTAAGCGGGAGCATCCCTGCGATAACCAGAGCCGCATCGTCTCATACCGTCCGGAAGGCGCAGCTGGCCCGTAAGGCGCTCAGGCGATATGTTTAGTTAAGTCCCCGGCTGTAGCTAGGAACAGCCAATGCTCTGCTCCAGTTGGGGACGCGTACATTATTACCGCTCTGTATACGGTCATGAGAACACGGCGTCTCTGCTGTTTCGGTCCTCGAGTGTTCAGCATAATCCTGGATAGCGCTCGACAGGATTCTGCTGCTTTTTTATGCACATACTCCAAGTGCTCTCTGAATGACATCCTTGTGTCTAGCATGACGCCCAGGTACTTTAACGCCCTCGCTGATTCTATTATCGCGCTGCTGACTCTTATGTGCGCTGTTTCCACCTTTTTTCGGCTGCTGTCTAACACCGCTTCTGTTTTATGAGCAGCCAGCTCAAGTCCAGCTGCTGCCAGCCATTGGTGCACACGGTCAATGCTGTGGTTGCACGATTCCTCTACGTCCTTCAATTCCTTGCCGACGACTTCAAGGGCCACGTCGTCCGCGAAGTGATACTTGTATCGAGCGGGAGTTCCAGTCGGAGGATGCCATCAAACACGATGTCCCAGAACTGAGCCTTGGGGCACCCCGGCGGACACTTGGTGTGTAGTGGGGCCATCTGTGGTGTGATATTGAATCTATCTTCCTTCAAAGTAGCTGCGTATCATCTCCTGGAGGTAATATGGGACACGGAACGTTGACA
Organism: Drosophila borealis; assembly: GCA_035045885.1. Classification (NCBI taxonomy): domain Eukaryota; kingdom Metazoa; phylum Arthropoda; class Insecta; order Diptera; family Drosophilidae; genus Drosophila; species Drosophila borealis. Next base: position 396,016 of record JAWNOR010000303.1, read on the forward strand.
GTGCATTCAATATTTTTTTCCACCTGGCTGTGTTAAAGACATTTTTAACATCCAGCGTGACGAAGAGGCATTCTTTTTTGTGCCGCTTTTCCATCTCGATTGTTGGATGGCGTTTGTTGCTATGCCGACCCTTTTTCCAGAGCGTCTATTGTCGACTTTGCCTTGGTGAAGCCAAATTGGCTTTGGGACAAGCCACCATTGTTGTCGACAGCTGCTTCAAGCCTGGCGCAGATTAGCTTCTCCAGCACTTTGCCCAACGTGTCCTGGAGGCATATCGGCCTGTATGACGATGGGTCATCTGGTGGCTTACCTGGCTTCGGTAACAGCACATGCGTTTGGACTTTCCATATCGTGAGGAAAGTTCTCTCCATTAGGCACCTGTAAAAAAGCTGCGCGAACTGCGCAAGCTGCAAGGACATGGCTAGCTTCAGCGCTCGGTTGGGGATTCCATCCGGGCCCGGTACTTTACTATGCTTTCGGCTTCTGGCGATCGTCAGCACTTCTTCGACTGAGACTTCGTCAATGAGAGCTGGCGTGGCTGCTCCGTGGCTCGATGGGCCGGTTTGCGTAGGAAGTACGTCGGGTCTGATTGGGAATAGCGTTTCCACAATCAACTTAAGCTCACTCGGATCAGAAGGCTGCGTTTTCTTGCCGGCGTAGAGTCTCTTGGCGAATGCCGTGCACACCGCCACTTAGGTGCTTGAGGGCCGGTTTGCCCTTCACGAGCCTGAGCATATCAGCGTACGTGCAATCGCCCACTCTATGGACTATAATGGCGTCGGCTCTGGGACGCTTCTGCGATCGCTTGCGTTCGTTGACTGCTGTCCAGCTCTCAGTGTTGCCATTACGACCAGCTGGGTTAGAGTTGGCAGGAACTGTCTTGGGTGGCGTCAGCACCGCCTGCTTCGTTTCGTTTTGACCTTGGCGTTTACCCTTCTTGGAGGGAGTTTTGGGCTAATCTGGCATGCCATCCCTCTGCCGTTTGGGCGTGCTTGCCTCTTTTTGGGCACAGAGCTTGAGCGCCACCTTCTGCAGGTTTTCTACTCTCGCGAGTTCCTTTCGCATCAGCTCGTTAATGTGACGTTGTCTGTTGAACAGCGCCGTTAAGCCGTCTAGGACTAAGCCTTTCTTTTCTAGCGTGCCTCTCAGCGTTCTTGGTAGCTCATCACTCGCTTTTGCCGGCGACGACACAGCCACTCTTTGCTGCACTGTCGTGACCGCCTGGTGTGGTGGTGATCGCTGCAGCGCAGAGCGGCGCACGAAGGCCTTCAGCTCATCCTCCATTTTGCCTATATGGCCACCTGCTCTAACTAACAGAGCTCTACAGGAAAGTCCCTCGGTGGCCAAAGGTTTCTCTCAGGCTTTTGACCGCTGGGAGTTATACCGCTTCGACTCGGTCACCCGAACTCTGATTTTTATGGGCACCGCCGAGGCAGGGGGGTTGGAAATTGGTCTGCTCCGCAACCTTTTGCTCCTTTTTGCCCTGGAGCCTGAAGTGAGCACCGATATCGACTTCTTTGCCTGTTCTTAAGAGTCTTAAGATAACAAAGCTGACCTGCTTAGCAAGAACAGCGTAAGCCCGAAATTATGCCGTTCTTTCTGCCAGTTATCTTGGACAGCTTATCGCCTGGTTGTTGTCTCAACTACGCAGTCTGGCAGCTGGCCAGCTGTAGTACAGATCAGCTGGTTGTGAACTGCGCTAGCCAACACTACACAACATTTGTTAGAGTGCATACAACCAACTGCACAAATAGCTTCGCGAGACGGGTAATAAACTTGAGTGGTAAAACTCAAAATAGCGCATAAAACACGCCAAGGAGAGGCCTCCACTCCCTTAGCCTGGATCGCCTGGATCGTGGAGCTGTAGACGCCGCCCCAGGAACGCTCTGCACGGACTTCTCAGTGAGTACCGCCACGCACCTTTTGGTGTATTGGGCCTAAAGAGCTCACTGCGCACGTGCACTAACTTCACTTTAATTTTCTCAGGAAACCCACTGATTTACCTATTTTCGCACGGAGCAGTTCAAAAACGCGTCCGCACTCTATAAAAACAATTCTCTCTCCTCTGTGTGTGTGTGTGTGTTATTTATTTTATTATTTTTTTTTTTGCTTACGGCATGGAGGTGAAAGTTTTCATAAGATACTGATGGCCCGGGCCAACCGTATGCACGATTCGCTGACTCTGTCAACACCTACGTACTAAACTCACCCCCACTCACACAACACATTCCCCGCGGGATCACCGCAAAGTATTACTTCGCCGGGATGGGTTGCCTATTTTAGACAGTCTCCATTATTCGTCGCTCCTTTTCGCATCGTCTCAGATCCCTCTGGATGCCTATTATGAGCTGACTTATATTTCTGCAGCTGTCCTCTCCTTCCAGCATGAACGTTACCAGTCCCTCAGGTGGGGGTACAGAGCCTACTGCCTCTCTGTACCTCGAGCATTGGTACAGCACTTGTTCCGGGACTTCATCCAAATTTGGGCATGTCGAACACTCGGGGGTGACCTCATGCCTGAACCTATGGAGATACTTGCTGTACCCGCCGTGTCCAGTAAAAAACTGTGTTAGGTGGAAGTTAATTTCTCCGTTCCGTCTCCTAATCCATTGCTCCAGATTGGGGATTACTTTGAATGTCCACTTCCCTTGTTCGCCGTGTTCCATCTCTCCTGCCAAGCTTCCATTGATGTTGCTCTCTCCGATCGTCGGATGACGACCATTGAGACGGCGACGCCTGTCGCTATTCGTGCTTTGTATATGTGCTCCATTTCCCTGGCCAATATATCTACTGGCAGCATACCTGCCAATACTGTGGCCGCCTCGTCCGACACTGTCCGGAATCCAGAAATATTACGGAGTGCGCTTAGCCTGTAGGGGGCTGGCATTTTTATCCTGAGGCCTTTCTGGCTTGCAACTGCTGATGCCCATATCGGTGCAATATAGAGCAGCACGGAGGCTAGAACTCTCTAGCGAGGAGTAGACGTCTACCTGCTGTAGGTCCTCCTATGTTGGGTAGCATCCTCGAAAGGGCCGCCTGCTTTTTGGCCGCTTTCTGGCTAACATAGTCTACGTGAGGTCGAAAGCTAAGCCTGTTGTCTAACATGACCCCCGGATACTTTATGGAAGCCTTTGATACTAACGCTGTCCACCTGAAATCTAGCAAACTCAACTATCTTGCGGCTTGTGATAAGCGCAGCCTCTGTTTTATGGCCTGCCAGCTCCAGGCTAGCGCCACGCATCCAGCTGGCCACGTTCCTTATGGCTGCTTTCGCTGCCGCTTCTACTTCTTGTATTTCTTTGCCTACCACTACTAGACCCAGATCATTTGCAAATCCTTTGAAAATGCATCCCTTGGGTAATTGAACTCTGAGCACCTCGTCGTACATTATGTTCCACAGGAGTGGTCGCAAGACCGACCCCTGTGGGACCCCTGCTGAGACCATGTAACTCCTAGTACCGTCATTTCATTTTATTTATTTATTTATTAGTGGTCGACAAAACGAGTGTATTCCTTATTCTTCAATACATTATATATACAATTATGAAAATTAAATGCTAAAAGCCTAGTTAGAGAACACAAAATTTCTAATAGCATCACCGACCGATGGAGGTGTTTTATTTGCCAGTCCGGCCAGCTGTGGCCCTTTTCATAGCTAATTTTGTCAGTAACGCTATTAGAGCCTACATCTAAGAAGAAGGGTGTAAGTAGGAAAAAGTGTTCCTAAGTAAAATTAAAAATAATCTTAATTTGCTATATTATTTAAGAATATACCATAAATAGGAGAAAAGAAAGTAAGAAGATTGTTAATAAAGTAAAGAACTGTGTGCTAGATATACAGAGTGTTAAGTAGATAGGATAAAGAGTTGGTATTGGGAAAGTAATGGGAAATCACCGACCCGGTGGGGGAAAATTTACAGCCTGTCCGGCAAGCTATGCCCCTGCTCATAGCTGGGAATGGTCAGTGACTTCCCGAAGGTATCCTGAAAGCAACGATTTTATTAGGGTTAGAGAAAGTTCGGTAGAGAAAACGTGATGCAAACTATTATAATTTTTACATAGCACGCGAAAAGGATTGTGCATAGCGTAGTCTGTTGTGGGGCGGTAATTTCTGATTGGTCTAGGCGGAACAGAGAATTGAAGGCGCCCTAGCAGAAAAGAAGAATCTATATCGCCAACAACCAACTTATGTAGAAAGACAACACCGAGAATTATCCTACGGTTGGTTAACGACGGAAGATTAAGAAGAAGAAGCCTGCTGGAATAGGATGGCAACCGAAAATTAGGGTCCCAATTTAAACCTCGTAAGGCAAAAAGCAGAAATTGCTTCTGAACACATTCAATACGATCCTGGCTATTGTTATACTGCGGAGACCAGATGTAAGAGCAGTGTTCATGGATAGGACGAACAAGAGAGATGTACAGAAGTTTCGTTATAAAAGGATCGTTAAACTCTTTAGACCATCGTTTACTGAACCCAAGTACACCTTTTGCCTCATTAACGATGGTATCTATGTGAAGATTGAAACAGAGTTAAGTATCAAAAAGAACGCCTAGATCCTTAACTGTTAGTATACGTTGCAATGGAGTATTGTCGATTGTATAACTGACAAGATAAGGTGTAGTACGATTAAATGTCATAAACATACACTTTGAACAATTCAAATGCAATTGATTGGCCGAACACCAAAGTTGCATAGCGTCTTGAAGACGAGAATGATGTAGGGGATTAGTGTATGATAGAATAAGTTTCACGTCGTCCGCATACATGAGTACACGGGCATGGCATATAACAGAGGGGAGATCATTTATAAAAAGAGTAAAGAGTAAAGGTCCAAGATGACTACCTTGAGGAACACCAGAAGTAACGTGAACCTGTTTAGAGGTAGTCAGCCTCAGCATTACTCTTTGGGTCCTACCTTTTAAATAGGAACTAATCCAAAGCAAAAGAGGCGGAGGGAAATCGGTCAAGTTTAAAAAGTAAAATGTCATGGTGCACAGAGTCAAACGCCTTACTGAAGTCAGTGTAAATAACATCAGTTTGCATTTTCAAAAGGAAAGCATCATTTACCAAGGAAGTTAACTCAAACAGATGGGTTGTAGTTGACCGATTCTTTACGAATCCATGTTGAACAGGTGAAACAACTGATTGCCGAAATGCTGCAAATCCGAAGCGATTATTTTTCAAATAATTTAGGAATAGCGGACAGTTTTGCAATGCCCCTGTAATTTTGTATATCAGACTTTCCACCTTTCTTGTGGAAAGGAATGATATAAGATTCTTTTCAAAGAGATGGAAAGACAGAAGATTCAAGGGATAGATTAAAAAGCTTTAGCAATGGATAAACAAGGGACGAACTACACCCACTAGACATCTAGGAATATTTGTCAGGCCCAGGAGAGAAAGAAGATTTTAAAGAATTTAATGCTGAAAGGAGAGAGGAATGGGAAATAGTAGGAGGAGGTATAGAACTAGAGGAAGTAATAGTATAATGGTAAGAATTATTATTGGGGCAGACTGAAGAGTAGGTTGATTGAAAAAAATGAGCAAAGAGGTTAGCAGAATCAGAGTCATTGCTAGCTTTATCCATCCTGAGAGAAAAAGAAGATGGCAAACTTGAAGATTTACGCTTCAAGTTTGCAAAATTGTAAAACTGTGTCGGATTTAGGGCAAATTGCCTTTGCAACGAGTTAGAAAATTCTCTAGCATTGAGAATTCAGAAGACAGCAGTTCGACTTGGCTATGGAATATTTAGCCAAGTCAGTACTCGAACCTGACTTATTTAAATTTTTAAAATATTCAGTTTATATATTTTGTAGGTTGGATTATCTGGGAGTGAACCAGGGTGGCTTTGAAGAAGTAGTCGAAGGAATTGACTTGGGAACACACATATCTAAGAGGGAGTTAAGGGTGTTATCAAAAAAATTAGTAGCAGAATTCATATCAACCGGGTCATGTAAAAAAGACCAGTCGGTTGCATGAATATGTTAATCAAGCAAGGAATAGTTTTCTTTGCGAAAGCAACGGCGGGACTTATTGGTAGCTGATGAGCACGAAATGAGAGAGTTGCATTTGAAAATTGCAACATCTAAAGTAGGATGATATACATCCTCAGGAAGAGATAAAGGAGGGGACTTGGACACATTAGTAATAAGGTAGTCGTTAACAAATATAAGATCAAGTGTTCTATTAAAATGATTAGAAATTGAATTGATTTGAAACAACAAAAGGTACTAAAACGAGGGTACTAGATCATTTTCAGCAGTTAATAATGACCAAGAGATTCTCTGTAAATTAAAATCACCCAACACTATAAATAGGTCATTATCACGCAAGTGTGTAGAAACTTCTTTAATACAAGTAATATGTTTTATATACACTTTAATATCAGAATAAGGAGGAACATAGGAGCATGTGTAGGAAAAGTAATCTTAACTGAGATAATCTCAGCGTCACTAAAACAGAAAAGTTCTGACTGGAGAGTGGCTTTAATGGCAATTAATACCCCACCACCTCGAGTCAGCTGACCATTTCTATGTAAAATAAAATTGCTCAAAAAAACTTCAAAATCAGATATGGTTGATTTTAACCATGTTTCTGAAAATGCGATTATATCCGAATCGAAAGAAGTGCTAGCCATAAAAAGATTTTTAAGTTTGGAAATAAGACCTCTGACATTCTGGTAATGAATGGAAACTAGGTCGGAAGACGAATTTAGTTTTTTGGGGCAGTAACGGTACCTTGTATCGAGGGGACCGGAGGGTGACAGAGTTTCGCTGTTTTTGCTTAAACTCGTGAACAATCATGTGAGCAGGTCAAAATTTAGGATCACAAATGATTTGGAGCATATCATGTGAAACATTAATTTTGAATGATGCTATATCACGAGGGGTGGAGAAATTAAATTTAGTTAATGACACGCTAGCAGAAGATTTGCTACCAATATAGGCTGCCAGTGACTCACAAGTGGTGTCAGACGAAAGTCGTGGCACAAAAACTTGCCTACGAGGGGCAACCACAGTCAGAGTAGGAGCTGGTGGGGCTGAAGGTAATACAGTAGTTGGAGGGGCCAAAGAGGCACCATGATTGCTTTTGACAATCTGGGCTAGAGTTCGCGCAGGTCTACCTTTGCGGCCAGAAGTTGACGGGACTGAAGCATTTTCGCTGACTGAGGCAGGATCAACTGCAGGGACTACTGGGACTACAAGGACTACTACAGGGGATACAATAGGGGCTATAATTGGACAATCGCTAGGAGAAGGCGATAAAGACAACATTGAAGATAAATCCATCTTGTTAGGCAGGGACAAAAGGGCGTAGGTATATGGACCGACGGAGAGGGCAAATGCGAAAATTGAGGCTCTAACCGGCGATTGGGTGGAGTCTCGAATTTGTATTTGCTAAGCAATTCGTAACTCGAGTCAAAGTTACTCGAGAGCTGCTTAGCCCCATTATTAAGTCTTAAAAATTGATTTCTCACAGAATTATACATTTTGGAGAAATCAATTTGCTTGTCGATGCATTCCTGGCTCGACCAACGCAAGCCGCCGCAGCCCTTCTTGGCAATTGCAGCGATCTTGTCGCAATCACGCCCAGTGAGACCTGCATATTTAGCATGCATCGTATTCTCACACAGCCAGCAATTAACAAATTGCGGCAATGCAGAATCATCAGCCTGCTTGAACGTGAAATGTTTCTTACAGCACGACATAATTTCTACCAGCGTTAAAAGATAAGCAGAAGTTGCGAGAGCGCAAAGCAAAACGAAACACGGTGCACAAAAATAGAGCAAGTAAACGCTCAAAAATCCGTATCATAACTCAAAACTCGATCGGACAATTAATTGGATATTATTCGGAAAAGGGAGGACGGTATCCCTATTCGGTCAAAGGCTTCCAGTATGCGAGACCAGCTTGCTGAGTTGAAGGCATTGCGGATGTCCAACGTAACCACCGCGCAATACTCCTTGTCTCCCCACCTCCATCGGGAACCCTTTATTGCTTTAGTAGCAATATCGACCACCGCCTTAATTGCGTCGACCGTAGATCTTGCCTTACGAAATCCGTATTGCTGTTTGGACAGGGCCTGTTTCTCTTTAGCAACACTCAGTAGTCGGTTGTACACGATCCTCTACAGAACCTTTCCCGCCGTGTCCAGTAGGCAGATTGGCCTGTATCCCGAGGGTTCCTCTATTGGCTTATCCCCTTTCGGTAGGAGGATTAATTTCTGTCGCTACCATATCTTGGGAAATATACCGTCCTGAAGACATCTATTGTATGTCTCAGCGAAGGCGACGGGTTTCGACAGCATCTCCAACTCTAGCGCCTTGTTTGGCACCCCATCTGGTCCTGCAGCCTTTTTGTCGTCTAGCTTCTTGCTTGCCACTACCACTTCGTCTGTCGACACCTGCTGCACAAGTTCCGTGCTGCGTAAAAGTTGACAACCTCCAATCTTGGGTGATGGGGGAACTGTGCAAGTGTAGTGGCAAGTGCGGTAGGTCAGGTCACACGGGTTGTTCCCTGGCTGCGTATCTTCTTCGTGACGATCATATAAGCCGTGCCCCACGGTTTTACATCGGCCTCGTCGAATATTTGCTGGAAGCAACGGGATTTGCTTTGTTCAATACTTCTTTTAAGGTCTCGCTTGGCTGCCCGCAGGTCTTCCAGCCTAAATACAAAGTCTGGGCGTCCTCGGGCTCGTTGGGAGCATCTTCTAGCGAAAAGGCAGGCCTTCCTTAGGTTGCTGATTTCCTCGTTCTACCAGTAGCAAGGTGCTTCTTCTATTTGGCTTCCTCCTGGGCATGGATAAGTCGCACGCATCCAAGATGTTTTCCATAAGCTGCCGTGCCATGTCTTCTGCCGACTCCGTGGCCCAAGTCCATCGAGCATGGCGTAGGGAATCCGTGTATGTTTCCTCATCTAGGCAGTTGTCCTTCCATTTGGGGTCTGTTGCTTTGGGCTGCTGTTCTCTCCGTCCACTTCCGTGGATCTCGAAATGTACTGCTTGGTGGTCGCTGAATGTGAATTCATTGCTGACTTTCCATGTGGTTAGCCTATAGAGTGAGCTGCTGAGCAGGGTGAGGTCTATAATAGAACCTCTACCAGCCTTGCAGTACGTGAGCTCCTTCCCGGCGTTTGCAACGCCCAAGTCGATCGCTGCGAACTCTTTTAGCAGGGTGGTCCCTCTCACGTTGGTTTCCTTGCTTCCCCGTTCCAGGGCCCAGGCGTTAAAGTCTCCGGCTATGACGAGGGGAACTCTGCTGCGAGCGTCTTCTGATATTTCGTCCAGCATGTTTTGGAACCGCCGCAGTTCCCAGCTTGGAGGTGCGTAGCAACTGTAAACGGTAATTCCATTAATTTTCGCTCTGACGAATCCTTCGTGTGCTGCTCTGACTTCCTGGAACGGTGAGTTGAGGGACCAAATGTCCGCTTTTCCGCATTTACTTGCCACCCAGCCGCTTCGAGCGATAGGCTTGTATGGCTTGCAGATTATTGCGACGTCAGTCTTTCTCTCCCGTGTTGCTTGCGACAGCAGGGCCTGAGCAGCCTCGCGGTGGTTGAGGTTTAACTGTGTGAACTTCATTTTCTGTTGGCCAGGGTGCTCCTAAGCACGGGCCATCTGCCGCTACCGACAATGTGTTTGGGGTCATTGTTCCTGTCCTTGCAGAGCATGCGCTGTGACTCTTGTTTGCAATCATTAGCCAGATGGTCCTTTCCTCCGCATTTTCGGCACTGATTCGATCTGTCCAGTTCACTCTTGCAGTGTCTTGCAAGGTGTCCAAACTCAAGGCATCTGAAACATCTGGTGATGTTTATCAGCTCGCGGATTCTTGAGTTGACCCAGCCCACTTTCAGGAAACCTACTGCTTTTTCGCGCATTCCGCTGGCAGTCTTATGGTCGCTGTTTGGGTTTGTCCAAACGCCTTTCGGAGGTTAATATTCTCAGGGGCTATGTCATATATTTGGATTTGACCCCTCAGCGCCTCGCAGATATCCTCTCTGGTCGTGATCTCGTCCAGGTCCTTGCACTCGCCTAGCGTTTCGCTCCTAAATGCTGTGGTATTCTCTCCCGAATTCCTAAGCTGAAGTAGCAGTTCTCCTTTTTGTGTCCTCTTTATTTTTGTCACCGCATTTCCGAGCTCGCCCAGTTTCTCGTCGGCTTTAACTTTCCTCAATATTTCTGAGTAGCTCGCTTCTCCTTTTGCCGAGATGACTATAGCATCCGGTCGCGTCTTTTTCCTACGCAATCCCTTGCTCTTTATCCGGGGGACCTCCTTTCTTTTTTTGTGGGTGACCTCCTTCCACTTGTCGCCATCCACTTTGGGGCTCGGTGTCTCCTGGAGCGTAGCTTGCCATCTTCGAGCATATTTACCAGCTTTGAGATCTTGTGCCCGAGTTCTCGGAGTGCTGAGCTGCTCTGAGTTGCCGTAGTTTGATCCCGCTCTGAATTCGTCTCTGCGGGGATGGCTGTTGCTCCATGTAATGGTGATCTCATCATTCTGCTGCTCTTTGCAAAAGCATCACAGCTTGGATGTTACTCCTTTTGTTGGGTCCCAACTCCTAATTCGTTGTCCTTGTCCGTTGTACAGTCGCGTTATGATCTTATGGTTGTCTTTGCAAGCAGTGAGGCCATGCGAGGGTTGACACCCGCCTTCATGGGGTCGAGTTTTCAGAGCCAGATCAGCGTTAATCAGAAATATTACATCTGAACCTATACTGCCAACTAAATGGCGACGATTCGAGGAGCGTGCTTGGAGATTTGCCATGTTTTAACGGGACTGGGTAACGGTAACGGTAACAGTATTAGCCTAGCAGTCATTTCGGCCAGATTTTACTCAGCTTACTGAGATGCTAGAATACTGTCGGCCGTCAGCCCAGGGGTCGTCTAGTCATAGAGTTAATAAAAACTATCAAAATAATTAATTAATTAAAATTAATTACTATGAAATCGATTCACTTTTAGGAAAAAAAATAAATTAAGTTAACTGCCTTTTTAGGATAGCTGCCTCTAATGTCTGTGCAAAGTACCCGAGGCAGCTAAGCAAATTATACTGTATTATATGTCCTTTTTTGCCTTATAACCACTCCATTTTGTGTTCACTCTAGTTTGGTTTATTTTATTTATTTATTTATTTATATGTGGTCGACAAAACGAGTGTCTTCCAATTATTCAACACATTATAAATACAATTAGAAAAATTAAATGCTAAAAGCCTAGGTAGAGAACACAAATTTCAAATAGCATCACCGACCGATGGAGGTGTTTTATTTGCCAGTCCGGCCAGCTGTGCCCCTTTTCACAGCTAATTTTGTCAGTGACGCTATTAGAGCCTACATCTAAAAAGAAGGGTGTAAGTAGGAAAAAGTGTTCTTACGTAAAATTAAAAATAATGTTAATTTGCTATATTATTTAAGAATATAGCGTAAATAGGAGAAAAGAAAGGAGGAAGATTGTTAATAAAGTATAGAACTGTATGCTAGATATGCAGAGTGTTCATTAGATAGAATAAAGAGATAGTATTGGGAGTAATGGGAAATCACCGACCCGGTGGGGGAAAATTTTCAGCCAGCCCGGCTAGCCATGCCCCTGCTCATAGCTGGGAATGGTCAGTGACTTCCCGAAGGTATCCTGAAAGCAACGATTTTATTAGGGGTAGAGAAAGTTCGGTAGAGAAAACGTGATGCAAACTATTGTAATTTTTACATAGCACGCGAAAAGAATTGTGCATAGCGTAGTCTGTTGTGCACGTCGATAGGAATAAGGGGCGGTAATTTCTGGTTGGTCTAGCCGGAACAGAGAATTGAAGACGCCCTAACAGAAAAGGAGAATCGATATCGCCAATAACCAACTTATGTAGAAAGACAACACCGAGAATTGTCCTACGGTTGGTTAACGACGGAAGATTAAGAAGAAGCAGCCTGCTGGAATAGGATGGCAACCGAAGATTAGGGTCCCAATTTAAACCTCGTAAGGCAAAAAGCAGAAATTGCTTCTGAACAGATTCAATACGATCCTGGCTATTGTTATACTGCGGAGACCAGATGCAAGAGCAGTATTCAAGGATAGGGCGAACAAGAGAGATGTACAGAAGTTTCGTTATAAAAGGATCGTTAAACTCTTTAGACCATCGTTTAATGAAACCAAGTACACCTTTTGCCTCATTAACGATGGTATCTATGTGAAGATTGAAACAGAGTTTAGAATCAAAAAGAACGCCTAGATCCTTAACTGTTAGTATACGTTGCAATGGGGTATTGTCGATGGTATAACTGACAAGATAAGGTGTAGTACGATTAAATGTCATAAACATACACTTTGAACAATTCAGATGCAATTGATTGGCCGAGCACCAAAGTTGCATAGCGTTCAAATCGTCTTGAAGACGAGAAAAATGTAGGGGATTGGTGTATGATAGAATAAGTTTCACGTCGTCCGCATACATGAGTACTCGGGCTTGGGATATAACAGAGGGAAGATCATTTATAAAAAGAGTAAAGAGTAAAGGTCCAAGATGACTACCTTGAGGAACACCAGAAGTAACGTGAACCTGTTTAGAGGTAGTCAGCCTCAGCATTACTCTTTGGGTCCTACCTTTTAAATAAGAACTAATCCAAAGCAAAAGAGACGGAGGAAACCCTATTCGGTCAAGTTTAAAAAGTAAAATGTCATGGTGCACGGAGTCAAACGCCTTACTGAAGTCAGTGTATATGACATCAGTTTGCATTTTCGAAAGGAAAGCATCATTTACCAAGGAAGTAAATTCTAGCAGATTGGTCGTTGTTGACCGATTCTTTACGAATCCATGTTGAACAGGGGAAACAACTGATTTGCAGAAATGCTGCAAATTCGAAGTGATTATTTTTTCAAATAATTTAGGAATCGCGGATAGTTTTGCAATGCCCCTGTAATTTAGTATATCAGACTTTCCACCTTTCTTGTGGAGAGGAATGATATAAGATTCTTTCCAAAGAGATGGAAAGACAGAAGATTCAAGGGATAGATTAAAAAGCTTTAGCAATGGATAAACAAGGGAAGAACTACACTCCTTGAGTAGACAACTAGGGATATTGTCAGGCCCAGGAGAGAAAGAAGATTTTAAAGAATTTATAGCTAAAAGGAGAGAGGAATGGGAAATAACAGGGGGAGGTATAGAACTAGAGGAAGTAATAGTATAAGGGTAAGAATTATTATTAGGACAGACTGAAGAGTAAGTTGATTGAAAAAAATTAGCAAATAGGTTAGCAGAATCAGAGTCATTGCTAGCTTTATCCATCCCGAGTGAAAAAGAAGATGGCAAACTTGAAGATTTACGCTTCGAGTTTACAAAATTGTAAAACTGTCTTGGATTCAGGGCAAATTGCCTTTTGCAACGAGTTAGATAATTCTCATAGCATTGAGAATTCAGAAGAAAGAAGTTCGACTTGGCTATGGAATATTTAGCCAAGTCAGTACACGAACCAGACTTTTTAAACTTTTTAAAATATTTGGATTTTATATTTTTTAGATTCTTTAATCTGGGACTAAACCAAGGTGGGTTTGGAGAGGTAGTCGAAGGAATTGACTTGGGAATACACATATCTAAGAGGGAGTTTAGGGTGTTATAAAAAAAGTTAATAGCAGTATTCATGTCAACCGAGTCATATAAGAAAGACCAATCGGTTGCATAAATAAGCTGATTCAGCAATGAATAATTTCCCTTGCGAAAGCAACGGCGGGGCCTATTGGCTGATGAGCACGAAATGAGAGGATTACAATTGAACATTGCAACCTCTAAAGTAGGATGATATACATCCTCAGGAAGAGATAAAGGAGGGGACCTAGACACATTAGAAATAAGGTAGTCGTTAACAAATACAAGATCAAGTGTTCTATTCAAATGATTAGAAATTGAATTGATTTGAAACAACGAAAGGTCAAGCATGCAATCTATAAAGTCATGCTGTGCTGAGGGCACTAGATAATTTTCGGCAGTGAAAAGTGACCAAGAGATGTTCGGCAAATTAAAATCACCCAACACAATAAATAGGTCATTATCACGCACGTGTGAAGAAACTTCTTTAATACAAGAAATATGTTTCATATAAACTTGAATATCAGAAGAAGGAGGAACATAAGAGCATGAAATATAAATATTCCGTGTAGGAAAAGACACCTTGACTGAAACAATCTCAGCGTCAGTAGGCGTACTAAAACAGAAAAGTTCTGACTGGAGAGTGGCTTTAACGGCAATTAATACCCCACCACCCCGACTCGGCCGATCATTTCTATGCAAAATAAAATTATTCGAAAAAACCTCAAAATCAGATATGGTTGAGTTTAACCATGTTTCTGAAAATGCGATTATATCCGAATCGAAGGAAGTGCTGGCCATGAAAAGATTTTTAAGTTTTGAAATAAGACCTCTGACATTCTGATAATGAATAAAGACTTGATCAGAAGAAGAAGTTAGTTTTTTTGGGGCAGAAATGGTACCCTGTATTGAAGGGACTGGAAGGGTGACAGGCTGGTTACGCTTTTTTGGCTTGAACTCGTGGACAATCATATGTGGAGGCCAAAATTTGGGATCACAAATGATTGGGAACATATCATGTGAAACATTTATTTTGAAAGATGATATTTCACGAGGAGTTGAGAAATTAAATTTTGTAATTGACACGCTAGCAGAAGATTTGCTAGCAATATAGGCTGCCAATGACTCAGAGGTGGTGTCAGACGAAAGTCGAGACACAAAAACTTGCCTACGAGGGGCAACAACAGTTAACGGAGGTTCGACCTCATATAAGTTGAACGCGACGTATGGAACTTGCTCGATGCAATTCCCACCATCAGCGCGATTCTACACAATATTTAGTCTGTGGCCAAATAAGTTATCATATTATTATAACATTGTTGATATTGCCTTTCTGCAATGGTTCTTTCTTAACCTTGAAGAGCATGATAAGTTTATTTTGTTTCGGACGTTGCGAAGTGCAGCATGTTTCAGTGATCTGTTCAAACCAATCGAAATTGGTTTGCGTTCAACTAGCGTTATAACGCAGTTCGATCGCGGCCTTAATTATTAGTACATGCCTTCGTTTGTGTCTTAGCGTTTGACTTTTTTGTTACATATTTCGTTGGTATTTGACTTTAGCCTTGTATCTGTTCTCGCCACCATATTGCTAGAGTTCGATCCCAACATCTATCGTGTTTGCCACGCCACACTAATTCGTTCGAACCTTGCACTGCAACGGATTTGTTGGAAGGAACGAGCGCAAACGTTCGTTTGCTCTCTTCCAACATGTTGCGCCTAAGTACAAATTGAACCACTGCAGCTACGTTGCACGATATGACGTAGACGGCTACTTGTCGCATAACTTGTTACGTCACATGCCCAATTGTTTTGCATTTATTCTTTTAGTTTCATTATTTTTTGTATCTTTTGTATACACTTGTTTCTTTACTTGTAATGCTACCATTTCACTTTTTGGTTTTGTTTTTGTCGTTTCCTCTCCTTATTTATTATATTATGTGTATTGGGTTTGATTCTTCAGTACAGACTGACTTTACATATATTCTTGAATCCTATGCTAACCTCATGTTTACAATATATTTTAAAATTGTTTCTCAACATGAGTATGAGAAATTGCTGATTTAGTTGCTTCATACGGAATTTGATACTATGTATATAAAAACTGCGACAATCTACTGATGCCCTCTTGAGTGGGCAGCGAGAGGTAAGGAGAAGGGAGTGTCATTCTATCCGCTTCTTGGTGGTTTTGTTGGAGATATCGACTCTGCGATACTCTCGCTGGGGGATAAGTTAGCTCGCGCATTTTTATATGTATATCAAATAGGGGTAGTAGGATAGAGAGTATTTTCTAACACTCTTAATTCAATTGTACTAAGAAGCAGTAATCGATTTACTATGTTGCCTGCGATTGCCATCACACTATAGACTTTTGCATGTTGTCGTTTATCGATTGGTTGATTTAACAATGTCGAGTAGAGGCGGTAGCGGGTAATTAGATCTCTTATGAGTTCCAGTCCAATCAAGGGAACTTTTTTTTTCATTTTTATTAACTTATGTTTATTACTTATAAATCAACACGTACCCCGAGCTGCATTTGGTAGAAGAGGGTTCAGGGTATCCACTAGTCGGGACCTCCGGACTAAAGCCTCCTGCTTGTTTATTATTATACAAATGACTTTTATTTTAAAATATTTTTTTTGTAAAATTGAATAATTACATTAAACTTTGTTTACAGAGTACAAAAATGCTTTAAATGTCTAAACAGCTTTATTCATAAAAGTGCTTCTCAGCCCAGCGGGGTAAAGTGAAAGCGGCAGCATGAATTTCGCTAGTGTAGTACTTCAAATTTAATGCATCTATTTCGGATTTCTCAAACTTTTTCACGGGGTTTTCTAGCCTATGTTTTTTATCCGAAGATGCTATTATAAATCCTATGTGTCCAAATGGATAAGATGGAACAGAAGTTATGGCATATCCTACTTTTGGAAAATGCAGCGCACATCCTTTCAATGTTTTCTTTACGTATTCAAAGTCCAAGGTGCTTTAGTAAATCAAAGTAGCTTTCATGAAACAAGTTAACGGCGGGACCAATTGTATCCAAGCTATCAGTTATAATAACATCAAATTCGTTTCTGTGATTTTTCATATATTGAAAACCATCGCAGATGGTAAGGATTAACTTTTTGCTATCGAATCCACATGCCACAGATGGCAGGTCTAGATGGTTCCTACGAGTGTTAAGCACATTCCCTATGTTTCTCTGTGAAAGTAAAGTGAAGGATTGATTAGCGAAAGTGTAAAATTTACATAAGATGTTAATGAAATTGTGTTTTCAGCAATTTTGGATATTCCACCCGTAACTCTCGTAAATTGGCGGAAAACAATTCAACTCTCATGTTACAACTATTGTAACATATCAATTATGGCGTTGATGGTCGTGTAGCGATGTAGCGATGCACGCGCTGATTCCGGCTCTATGACGTCGGCTGGGGTGGGTTCTGTATGGTATCACCTTGCTACCTACTCGCATCTATGCATAATTACATAAAAATTCGCGTACTGTTAAGAAATTCGATTATATTTGAATGAAATAGGAAAGATTGAAAAAATCACAGGGAAAAAAACAAAAGGTTAGTGGCTGATGTCGTTGTTGATATGATGTGCTGATGTTGCCCAACCTACCAATATCGACGGGGCCGCTTGACCAGACAATCGGTGATCCCTAAAACAACAAAAGTTACACTACTTTAATATTTTGGCGACGCATGGCTCAATTTATTATTATTTATTATAACAAAAAATTTCAACGTGCCTGACAGAATTCTCATCAAGCTTAAGTGAGCTAAGAATATCACTTATATCGCCAACCGGTACAACGAACGCTTGCAGAGACACTGCAGCCGGGTAGCAAGAGACCTCGCTGGGAGGTGTGTAGTCAGGAGGCTCAAGAGAAGATCGTTCAAGGACCTCCTCCAACCACGACAAAGGAGACGCCCCAGAGTCCCCCGACTACCTACGGGACAATGCAGCCTTACTCAAAAAAGCCGCCTTTGACGTTTGACCAGGATAAAGCCTGAGGACTCAACCAGGCTTGGCGTAATATCACCTAAGCCAACTGTTTTGTAATAAAAATGTATGCTATTTTTGATTCAATACAATAAACAAACATACAAAAATAATAAAAAAATATCAATTAAAAGTAAACTCATATAAAAAAGGTCGGTTCTAAGTGGATATAAACATAAAGTTAAATATGAAGAAATTTAAAATGCATGCTAAAAACACTTATGATAGTGGCTCCAAATTGGGAATTACTAATTATCTTCTTATAATAAATAGAAAATGTTTATTTTAAACAGTTGAATACTTGGGGAAAATAATCGAAATGTGCAAATGTAGCCAAAAGAAAGGTGACGTTAATTTTATAAGTCTATTCTCTTTTAGTTTCTTCTAATCACTTTCAAAACTAAGCTCTGCAAATCTTTTTCTTTTTATTCCATTTCTGTGCTGATTTTGAAAAGGGTTTTTTTTCTTTGAATTAGTCTTAATTTGTCAAAAGAGAGTTTTAATTTAGGATAAATAATAATACCACTTACGTACATACCATCCATCTCCAAAAGCGCTTTTGCTGATGTACGGCGACGACTTGCAGAAAAAAAAAGTGCACGAAAAAAAAAATAAGAAAAGCACTGGTCCTATGTAGCTGAGCTATCTTTTTTCTCGCACTAGTTACTCTCTTTTTTTTTGCACTCTTCATGAAGTTGCTCTCTTGACCAACATGGCTATCATCGCAACGGAGAGAAGGTGAGTAAAAAGATAACAAGAGAAGAAAAAAATTTAAAAAGAATGGACCGATTGAAAATTAAGACAATTTTAAAAGTTTTTGGCGTGATGCACCTAAGCGATTAAAATAACGCCCATGGCGATCATGATACAGTAATTTCTGACTGTTATACTTATATTTTAGAGACGATAAAATAATTTGTTCTTTACACGGCGCTACTAAAGAAGCTCATATTATTTGTAACACCCAGCCAATAAAATTATCACACACAAAACAAAATTCCGAAACATATGCAGCTTCACCGCGGACGTTTGCTGCTAAGGCGCGGAGTAATACTGATTTGGCGATAATGCAGCGACGATAGTCTCTCCCTGAAGCTCCACTATACGTCGACGAATGCGCTTTAATGCTGGGAGCGCATTAACTGACCGCTAGAGGGAACATCTGATTGGGGGTTCGCAAGCATCTTAGGCGAATTCAATGATTTGTTTTTCGGCAACAATTTAGTCTGCACTACATTTGACTGGTGCTTAACTTAGCATGGTACTAAATTCATTGTAGTAGTAAGCGTTAGTCTAGTACCAGTTTTTCATCTTGTATTACGTTCTGAACTCATACTAAATTTTAAGCTCGTACTAAGGGCGAATCCTGTAATTAGACAGAAATGCCAGTCACAATTTTAACAATTTTAAAATAATAACTTTCTTTTTTTGTTTCTCGCGAGCATAACGATCTTCAATGACAAACAGAATATAAAATGAGTGCTAGTAGCAAGGTTCGGCTAAACGAAAACTATTAACATGGGATGGTGGAACTTTCGCCATATCCAATTTTTTAACATAATATGAAACTCACTCTCTCCATTTTCACTTTTTCCTTACTTGAACCGCTGATCCGGACTCATAGGTGGCGTTATCTACATATACGATATTCGTTTTTGTTTTCTTCAACCGCAGCAGTGAGCAAAATCGAGAATTTCATATTTTCATATATATTTGATGCATTCAAATAAACAAAAAAAATGTTCTTTCACTGCAAGCGCCACTACAAATTCTCCTTCACCAAAATCACGCTTTGGGGTATAATCAACAACGTGGGATCCACGCTTGATACCGATTTTCATTACTGCATTAAGTCCTTGGCAAGATAATTACCTATAGTTCGGCCTTGCAGATCTTCGATCACATAATTGCAATTTCCAAGCTTTTGTTTTATTCGGCATTGTATAAAAGTGGACACTAACTTTGCACTGAAGCCTTTTGCAAAATTGCTTTTTTGAGAGTTTCCACGATATATTTCACTGTCCGACAGTGTATGAAACCTCGCGGCTACGCAAATTATAAATTCGTTCATTACGCGTGTGCTGACCATTCATAAAGTCCTATGCCCTGTTTCAGAGGATAACAAAAGAGTCTTCCTTACCAAATTGAACGAACTAGTAATTGAAGATTTCTTAAGAGCTTATATGTAGCTCAATCAGTCACCATGTGCTGACCAAAGGCGAGGCGATAGGGACTCGTACCAATTATTAAATGGACACAAGAACGCAAGGCACAGCATATGCTGCTGAGCTGTTCTTAGCAGTGAATTGAAGGTGTGGCTGTACTCCATTATCTGAAACAATTGATTCAGGAACACCAAAACAGTAAAACAATTCTTCCTTAAATACTTTCAAATCGCATCAGCAGTGAATTTCTCGACTGGCTTAAGAAAGGAATATTTGGACAACTTATCAACACAAACAAAAATCCCGACATTGCCCGAGCGACTGCGAGGATAGAGACCGAGAAAATCGACATAAAGTTTTTGGAAAATTCAATCCGCTTGGCCAGTGTTCCCCATTGGTGGGCGAAGTGTGCGATTGGGATTTTATTCACATCCGACACCAAATTGGACCAATAGTAAAAATGCCTGAGCTTTTCCAATGTTTTATTGATGCCACATTGAGAAGAAAGAGAGTCTACATGGGCGACTTTTAATGCTTCTGCTACTAGCCCTTTTGGCAACCAACGTTTCCAGCACTCGTCTGCATATTTCTGGTCTGCTGCGTGATCGGCTCGACGATAAACATATTCGTCGACGACTTTTAAATCCGGGATTTCGGACTTGTTCTCCATTATTTCAGAGAGGAATCTGCAGGAATGCATCTTTTAAATCTAGACTATTTATATACGCGGCCTTTGGTAATCTTCCTAGAATGCCATCTATTAGGGGCATTATATAGGCATCTTTAACCGTTATTTCGTTTACTTTTCTACTATCTATGCACAGATCAACTTTTCCAGGCTTTCGGACTAACACCACTGGCAAAGACCAACTACTATCTGATTCTTCAATCCCTCCAAGCTCTAGCATCCTATCTAAATCGTCGTACATCAGTTTTTCTATAGCCGAAGAAACAGCATAATGTCGCTGTTTGGTGGGCTTCGCGCCAGCTACATCTATTTTATGGGTAATTAAGGTAGTACGCCCAAACACTTTTTTTGAATATGAGGAAAATATATTGATTGTCTTCTCGAGCAAGTGTTTTTGCTGGGTAGATAGGGGCCTCAGTACCGAGTTGTCTAAAGTTGCAATACCATGTCCCCCGTTTAAAAGATAAGAAGGCAAGGGTGGAAAGTGGTCCAAAAGTCAATTACAAGATAAAGATCTCCATATAATGTCGGGGCCACAAAAAAGGTAATTTTGTGAGTTTCCTCCCTATTTTTGACATCCATTATCAGACGGCTAATAATATCTTGCGATTTTCCATCCGCGGCTTTCACCGAAGCTGTTAATTTTTTTAGTGGTGTCGTCTTGCGTATTTCCTTGGCTATTAACCAACTAACATCTTACTGAAGCACCGTTATCCAATAACCCAACTACGGACTTACCAGGAAGATGGATCTGAGCATACGGACGGAAATCAATTAGTCCACCAATTACAGAGGCCAATAACAGTTCTCGTTCATTCTTATAACGTTTCTAAACGCATTTCTACGCAATCGAAAACGAGACAGTGAGGAAAAGGGGTTTTTTGACCTGTAAATTTAGCTTAAATTTGGGAAGGTTGACAAAGCAGTTAATTTTCTACTTAAAAATATGTTATTTTCTACTAGTCGGTGTTCGTACCCTTCGTAGAAAACTGTTTGCGTGCACTTTTCGGCGGTGCACGCAATAAGGAGTTTTTTGTAGGTTATGTATTGCAACGGCGAAAGGTGGGCTTATATGTGTCTGCCTTGCCACACCCATAGCAGAATACACGTCTTTCTGCTACGCCCTTGCCGCCATAGTTCCAAAACGATGTTTCGATAGCAGATACCTTAAACTCTTTGTCTTCCAACATCTCGGACACATTTTCGGACTGTTGATACAAGGCGTTAACAATGCGTTGTTTAGGGCGCTGTATGAGACTTAGCAACTGACATCATTAAGATTAAAGTACGCACGAGTCGCATTTGTGCTATTGTGCTAACAAACTCATACAAGACTTCGAGCTGAATTTCTGGGAGAAGATTTGCTCTTAATGTTTCTAAGAGCTCTTGTTCAGACATGGGTTCTGCAAGGTTATCTGCTAAGGCTGCAATCACTCCAAAGATTCAATTGAGCGTTGTTTTCGTAGCTCTATTTCAGAGCGAATATTGCGATCAGTGCGCGTATCCTTAAACTGCCCTCTAAGGGCTTCACACAGTTCATGCCAACGAATGAGTCCCACACTATTATGGCATCGCCAAAACCATTCAGTAGCATTAGCTTCAAATAAATTGCTGGCATACCGAGCTACTAATTCGAAATTTCCATTCAGGGGCTGAAAAGTATATGATTGTACTCTATAGATAAAATCATCTACGGAAACTGATCGTTTACTACTGAACCGCAATTTCCAGTTTGCCATTATTTGGCTCATACGATTGGGACGCAAATCAAAATATGTGGAGTCTGGCTCGAGGTTTGCTCAGCCCCACCCGCTTGAGCAGAGGCTGCATGCGTCTGTGAGCTGGACAAAAGTTGTTGTAAGTTTTGCTGATTAATGTGTGCCGGTGTTGGTATCGGTTCCGTTGGTAGTGGAAATTTTCCTCCAGTTGGAGCTACGGAACCAGATTGAAACCCTGAAGTAATTGCTTGGGCTAGTCTCTCCGTAAGCTGTGCCATTGCTGATGACATTGCTAGAGTCTGCTTTGCCATCTCAGAGGATATTGTGCCCGCTATCACTGTTTGAAATACATCAATCGTTTCTCTGTTGCCCACATTAGGGGCGGACGCGGTTAAAGGCTCGGGATTCATTGAAGGATCAACCATCTTGGATCTATCCATTTGTTTGGACTGCGATCTAGTTTAAAGTGATCGAGTGATCGGAAGTGCTCGCTGATGCGAGGTTGCCGGACGTTTTGAATTTAAATTTTATATAGATTGGGATCTTTCAATTTGTAACTCCTGCTTACACACTGGACAATTCATTTTCTGTTACTTGTAGTTTAAAGACAATCTTTGTGAAAAGCGTGGCCACAACTGGTCATTTATATCTGACCTAAAATGACTTGCGAACACAAACAGCAAGATGTGTCAGTGACTTCACGATAAGTTAAATTTTCAGGGCATTTCTCTTCAATAATTAACAAACATAATTAAATAATAAAAAGTTTCCTTTACGATGCGAATCTGAATCAAAATTAACAAAAATTGATTTATATGAAATTTTCATACAACATTTTTGGAAGCCATGCGATCGATTTCATAAAAAGGTAGCGATTTACTTTAGACACGTAACCGATCAATTAGTAGAGAAACTAATTTAGGGATGAGAAAACTACAATTTAATAACCAAGCGGCAAGTGTCAGTTCTACACCAAGCAACTTGAATCCAGCATTAACTAATATCTTCATTTTGTTCTCTCAACGATAGGAAAATGCTAAGTTGAGATCTGGCATTCCAAGTATATGTTGTGCCCACATAAGAAATCAAAGACTGCAAAAGACAACAACTTGTACCTATTAATGCTTAAAACTATTCAGGAATCTCTCAAAAAGAATTTAAATATCAATAGAATTAGACGGAAAGGGATAACAGTTGCCTGGGTAGCGACTTAAGTGCGAAAGTACCGCTATCTCCATAGAGCAACAGTAGAGTACAATTGGGTCAGTGTTTAAATAAACGGGGGAACCGCAGCACATTTCTCCCCGCAAAACCAAAAACCAACGTCTTCCATACAAGGACACGCAATCATACACGGATTAAAATGGGTTTTGTAAATGTAGATCACGAAGTTCTAACCAATTAAAGTTAAAACGCATCCAGTGACTCTTAACAAAACACATTAGTTATTTTCTATATATAAGTCTTGGCAGTAAAGCCCATTTAAAACTATACTGATCTCAACAGAACTTAAGGCAAATAAATGGGCGAAGACAATTGAACTCTCTGTGTACTGTCGGGTATGTTGACAAAGGAGAAGAAACATCAGTCAAAGCCAGCCAGAATGGCTGCTCCATGCCCCTAAGTTGGGCGCCAAATATAATTATAACATATAATATTGTAACATATTACGTATTTTAGCGAGTTGATGGTCGAGTAGTTACTAGCGTTGCACGCGCTGGTTCCGGCTCTCTGACGTTGGCTGGGGTGCTTGCTACTTACACGCATGTATGCATAATTACATAAAAATTCGCGTGCTATTGAGAACTTCGATTGTATTTAAATGAAATGGGAAGGATTGAGAAAATCACAGAACAGGGACTAGAAAAAAAAGATTAGTGGCTGATGTTGTGGTTAATATGCTGTGCTGATGTTAATGCGACAGCTGTTGCCCAGCCTGCCATGATCACCGGGGCCGCTTGACCAGACAATTGGTCGGTGATCCCTAAAACAAAAAAGGTTACACTACTTTAATACTTTGGCGACGCATGGCTTTACATGGATGGTAAATTAGCACAAGTTAAAATTTCACTTAAACTTATTTATTATAACAAAAAATTTCATCGTTCCTAACAGAATTCACACGAAGCTTAAGTGAGCTAAGAATATCACTCAAAAGTAAACTCATATAAAAAGGGTTAGTTCTGAGGTGGATTAAAGTTTCAAGTTAAATATGAAGAAATTTAAAATGCATGCTAAAAACACTTATGATAGAGGCTCCAAATTGGGAATTACTAACTATCTTCTTATAATAAATAAAAACTGTATATTTTAAACGATTGAAAACTTGGGAAAAATAATCGAAATGTTCAAATTTTCTAAGTCAATTCTCTTCAAATCTTTTAATTCCATTTCTGAGCTGTTTTTGGAAAGTGTAATATATTTTTTTTAATTTAGTTTAGGATAAATAATAATACCACTTACGTTCATACCATCCATCTCCAAAATCGCTTTCGTTGATGTTCAACGACGACTTGCAGAAAGAAAAATTTGCACAAAAGGGCACCAAAAGAAAAATTAAGAAAAGCACTGGTCCTATGTAGCTGAGCTATCGTTTCTCTCGCGCTAGTTACTCTATTTTTTTGCACTCTTCATGAAGTTGCTCTCTTGACCAACATGGCTATCATCGCAACGGAGAGAAGGAGAGAAAAAAGATAGCAGGAGAAGAAAAAAAAATTGAAAAAGAATGGACCGATTGAAAAATTAGATGTGGTCTTTATGAGATAATAAAATTGTTGAATTTAAGACAATTTTAAAAGTTTTTGGCGTGATGCACCTAAGCGATTTAAATAACGCCCATGGAGATCATGATACAGTAATTTCTAAATGTTACACTTATATTTTTGAGATGATAATAAATTTGTTCTTTACACGGCGCAATTAAAGAAGCTCATATTATTTTTATCACCGAGCCAATAAAATTATCACACACAAAAAAAAATTCCGAATCATATGCAGCTTCAACGCCGAAGTTTGCTGCTAAGGTGCGGAGTAATAGTTTTTTTTTTGTTTTTTTATTGTATTGGTTCAAAAGTAGCATACATTTTTATTACAACACAGTTGGCTTAGATAATGTTTCGCCAAGCCTGTTTGAGTCCTCAAAATCGGCTTTTTTGAATAAGGATGCATCGTCACTTCGGAAGTCGGTGGAATCTGGGGCGTCTCCTCTGTCGTGGTCGTCCTCCCATGAACCCAAATTGGTGATCAGGAAGGATGGTCATGTGATCCATTAGTCGTGCAAGTCGGGCGATAATCAGTCTATCCCAGACCTTCGACAAGAAAAGCAGGAGACTGATCGGCCGATATGACTTAGGGTCATATTCCGGCTTTCCCGATTTATGGATCATATGGATTCTCGCCAACTTCCACTGGGCAGGGAAGTGTTGCGTCCTTAATATGGCGTTGAAAATCAACGTTATAATAAGGAGCGCGCGCATTGGCAGGGCCTTCAGGGCGGTGTGGCCCGGAGGTTTAGTTCAAAGAAGAACTTTGACGGCGTTGATTACCTCTTCCACGCGGATGGGACCGATAAGTGGTGACACACTGAATCGGAATCTCCGACGGTCGGGTAGTCTCATCGAGCTCTTCTGGAGAGGCCGAGTTGAATGTTGAAAACCGTTCCTTGGTGGTGGCTGGCGAAGGTGTAAGCTTGTTTTTTAGTTGTATTTTCTGACAGCAGAATTTTTCGGATGGCGTGTTTTTGTACTAGGGCCTCCAGCTCTAGTACTTTTCCCGAAATGACCTTGGCATTTCAGGTTAGCACCTTCAGTGGTGTGTACCTTTTGATAGCAACGAGGTTAAAAGGGTAAGGATTTGCTGTTGTATACCCAAGACTTGCTGTTGCATTTCTGCCATCCTCTCGATAGCTCGGCTCATGCCCTTTATGGCGGTTGAAAATCCTTCCCGTTTCCAGATGTCTGCTGTTGCTGTTGTTGCGCAGTCAGCCTCTCCTGTTGCTGTTCTTTCAGCAGTCTATGTAGCCTAGGTTGCGCTGGTCCTCTTTGCTGGCTAGAGCTCTGGTCGTTGGACTCTGTGCTGAATGCAGCTAGTCCTCTTTTGGCGGCAGCGGCGTGTAAAAAAGCTACTGGCCGGGGTATAACTTACAGTCTTACCAGGTCTAGCGAGTTACAAGATATTTATAATTTCGCTGGGAGAGAGGGCTTAAGGGGAGGGGGGGGGGGGGGGGTTGAGTATCCTGACCAAACCAAGCCTAGCTCTATCTCTACACGCCTACACCATCGGGCCGTGGCCTCGTACCAACTACGCTAGCGAGCCGTGGCCTCGCACCAACTACACTAACGGGCCGTGGCCTCGCACCGACTACACTAGCGGGCCGTGGCCTCGCACCAACTCCACTACCCAAACACTCTATCGGGCCGTGGCCTCGTACCGCTACTCTATCGGGCCATGGCCTCGTACCAACTACACTATCCAGACACTCTATCGGGCCGTGGCCTCGTACCGCTACTCTATCGAAACACCAACCGGTAACGCCCGCCCAGGGGTCACAATCTCGTACCACACGCTCATGCCCGAGGTTAGGTCGAACACCGGTTAATTCCGATGTTAGGGTAAGCCGGGTTACCAGAAAACAGAGAATTATCCAGTTCCTTCTTGATAATTATAATATAGGCACTTTATTCCGCACTGTTTCCTGGAGCCTAGCGCTCCGCTATACCATCGATGAACCTTTTGTCTCACGATGCACTTCTACTCACCCTTAGTGTTCGTTCCAAAGTGCCGGCGAGCCATGCGCTTGCCTCAGCCGCTCAACTTCGCCGCG
The DNA here is from genome assembly GCA_035045885.1 of Drosophila borealis. Taxonomy (NCBI): domain Eukaryota; kingdom Metazoa; phylum Arthropoda; class Insecta; order Diptera; family Drosophilidae; genus Drosophila; species Drosophila borealis. The sequence goes on from JAWNOR010000303.1 coordinate 422,985, forward strand.
AGCTTTCGCAACTTCGCCTCGGAGCTTTCGCTCTTCGCCGCCGAAAGGAAGTTGCGCTCTCGAAGACGGTGTTGAACAACCGATCGACAACGCACGGTTGCAGCGGCGGCCGGCGGTTAAATTCAAATACGCTCTTATTAGGCTAATGATAACATTTGTGGCTCCTTGCCTCTTACAAAACTAATACACAATAATAATGTCTTTGACGGCGTCTTGCCACTTACATAACTAATACAAAATAATAACATCTTCGACGGCTTCTTGCCTCTTACATAACTAGTGCATAATAATACTAATAATAAGCGGCTTCTTGCCGTGATTTGGCTTTCGGGAACGATGGCTCCTTGATGAAAATTGTGGGGCGGCGGACTTCAGTAGCCGCCTCACACCCCCCCCTCACTTCGAGAAATGGTCACGTCGCCTCTCGCGTTCAGTGTAACGCTGTAATCACGCTCCCCGTCGGACACGTGGAAGCGGGTGCGCCGGCATCGGAACCGGCGGACTTGTGCCTCCCTCGCGATCAGTTCCATCTGTTTATTCAGCTTATTTGTTAACTTATTCGTTACTTAGTTGTTAATGCCCTATTCTTTCAGTGTTGACCGCCAGCGAGATCTCGGGCAAGAGTTCATCCCATGAACTTTGGTGGCCCTCAATAAATTGCGCTATCATGGTCTTTACAGTCGTGTTAGTCCTCTCAGTGCGATTCTCTTGCCGACAGTACGGGCGGTATACTGGATATCTACACCCAGGGACCCCAAAAATGACTTGAAGCTCCGGCTCGTAAACTGTACCCCGTTGTCGCACACAAACTTCCTAGGTACCCCGAACCTTCCTAGAATCCTCTCTCGAAACGCAGTCTGCAGGTGTGCTGCTGTGGCTCTCCTGAGAGGGACCAATTCCACCCATTTCGAGAAAGCGTCATGGAACACCAGTAGCATCGTGTTCCCATGTCTCGACCGTGGAAGGGGTCCGACGAAGTCCGCGCAAAGTACCGCCATCGGCTCTGCCACCTGCCTCGTCAGCATGCGACCAGCCGGTTTGAGTTGCTCACTCTTGAATTTTTGACAGTCTTCGCAACATCTTACGTATCTGGCGGCATCGCGGAACATACCCGGCCAGTAGTACCGCTGGGCTAACCTCGACACCGTTTTTCTGACACCTTGATGTCCGGCCGTGGGAGCGTCATGACATTCCCGCAGTACTCTCTGGCGTTGACCACTGCCTACGCATAGTTTCCAGGGGATGTAGTCCTCATCGTCTATCCGGTGACCCAAATGCCTATATAGCTATCCATTTTCCTCTATGTAATCCGGGAACTTGGCTGGCTCTTCGGCGATTCTGGCACGCATACTCGCGACCCATTTACAGGGGGCCTCGGCCACCACTGTTTGCTGACAGGTCTCTAGAGGATGCGTCGATAGCGCATCGGCCACGACGTTGAGCTTCCCTCGACGATAATGGACGTCAAATTGGAACTGTTGCAGTTCTAACGCCCATCGCGCGATTCTTCCGGACGGACTATCGATCGAGTTGAGCCACTTGAGTGCTAGATGATCAGTTATCACGTCGAACCGGTACCCTTCTAAGTAGCAGCGCAACTTCCGGATCGACCACACTATTGCTAGGCACTCTTTCTCAGTGGCGGAATAGTTCACCTCGGCCTTCAGCAACTTCCGGCTCGCATACGCTATCACTCGCTCTTGGCCATCAATCGTCTGCGTCAGCACTGCGCCGAGGCCATACTCACTCGCGTCAGTCTGCAAGACGAACTTGGCGGAAAAGTCGGGGCAAGCCAACACAGGGGCAGTCGTCAAGCTATCCTTCAATTGACGCAATGCCTCCTCCTGTTCTTGCTCCCATGCCGATTTCCGCCCCTTCCTTAAGAGCGCTGTGAGTGGCTGTACTTGAGTCGAGAAGTTAGGGACGAAGCGCCTGTACCATGACAGCATCCCGAGACACTGCCGCAGTTCTTTGCAATTTGTCGGGGCCCTCAGGTTACGTATCGCCTCCACTTTCTCCGGATCGGTACGTATTCCTTCCCCTCAAATCACATGTCCTAGATAGACAAACCTCTCCCGGAAGAAGCTGCATTTTTTTCTATTCAACCTGAGATTGGCCGCCCTTAGCCGGCGAAATACCTCCCTCAAATTCTCTACATGCTGTTCTTTCGTTGCTCCTATTACCACGATGTCGTCTAGGTAGGCGAACGCATGGGGCTCCATTTCCGGTCCGATTACTGTATCCAATGCTCGCTGAAAGGTCGCACACGCCGAGTGTAGACTAAATGGCATCACCCGCCATTGGAAAAGACCTCTTCCAGGGACTGTGAACGCCGTACACTCCCGACTATCGGCGGCCATCGGCATCTGCCAGTACCCGTGCTTCAAGTCCAGAGTGGAGATGAACCGGGCGTGACGCAACCGCTCCAGGATGTGGTTAATACGAGGCACCGGATAAGCGTCCGGAATGGAATGCGCGTTGATTTGTCGGTAGTCAATACACATACACCACTCGCCAGTCTTCTTCTTGACTAAGACGATCGGGGCGCTGTGCGGACTACGCGACGGCTCGATGGCATTTTCCCGGATCAGCTCGTCCACTTGCTCGTCGATCACCCTCTGCATGGCCGGATTCTTGGGATAGTATCTCTGTTTCAACGGCTTGTCATCCTTCAGCCTGATCCGGTGCTCCGCGTTGTGCGAGATTCCCTGCAGCCCCTCGAAGAGAGCCAGTTCTGATTCCAGGAACTCCCTCAGTTCTGGATGCAGATCCTGGCACCACTTCGATTCCAGATAGAACTCAATGGCCACTCGATTCGGGCAATTGCTCCAGGCCCTCTATGTCCGTGTGGATCCTGGTCATCGCTCCTACTCCGTCCTTTCCCTGGCACGTTCCCGCCGTGCCGCTTCCGTAGCCATCAGAAGTCTGCCTCTGCAGCTCTATGCAACACCTCATGGGCTTTCCAGGCTGTCGACTTGAGCCGGACTTTACTCCCCTTTTCCTGACCTTTTCCGTCGGGGGCCGAGCAGGTACTCCCTTGTCACGACTTGGGAGGCCTGCCTCTGGCTCCCTCTGTAGCCGAGCAGGTGCTCCCTTTTCATGCCTTGGGAGGCTTTCCTCCGACTCCTCGCTCGTTCCTGGCCTCACGCCCGGTGTCGTCACTGCTTCTAGGACCAGTTCCACCTCGCCGCAGCGTATTGTGGTGCCCATCGCACCCAAAAAATCCATACCCAGGATTACGTGGTCCAGCATTGAGGGCATGATGAGCATCGTCATGCTGATCGTTTTTCCCCCTAAGCTGACGTCTACTCTCAAAGCTTTTTCCACCTCTAGGGTGGACCCATTTGCCAGGCGGATGCATGCCTGTATTTCCTCCGCTCTTCCCCGAATCGTTCACTTGCGTACGCAGTCTTCACTCATGAAGCTACGAGTGGCTCCGGTATCGATTGTGGCGGGCATCGTTCGTCCGCCAATCTCTACCGTAGTGACGATCCGGCCACCGTCCACCTTCAGCGGGTGTCCTACTACTGCGTTCCGTGTGTATCGGTGCCGACCCGATCCTGACCCGGGTGACGCCGTTGCCCGTTTCCCGTCTCCGCGCGGCGGCAACACTCCTGATTACTTCGGCCCCGGCTTCCACATACCCAACAAAATAAGACGGGGGCGATGGGACATTCCCTGCCGAAGTGCCCCTCTTGTGCGCACCTACGACACGTCCGTCGTGGATCATATCCGTTCCCGGCCTCTTGGCTCATCATCCGATGGACCACCTCTGCGAGAGTTGCAGCGGGTGGGACGGAGACCCTGTTGTCCACAACGGTCGTTCCGGACCCGCTGGGAGCAGACCGGAACGGATTGAGATGTCCCGGGGACTGTGCCGTCCTCGCCCACTCTGCACTATTCGAACTCGAGACACCCGGGCCCATGGGTTGGCTGCCTGAGTACTCCGCCCTCTGCCTCACGACGGTCTCGTATTCTACGGCCAGTTGAGTTAGCTGGGATAGGGTAGAGAAGTCTTGCCGTCGCACATAAAGCCTGTATTCCGGAGCGGTGTTCTCGTAGATCCGGTGCAGCTCTTGTGCCGGCTCGTATCTAGCGTGATGCATGAGAGCCCTCAGCTCTATCAAATATTCTTTGAACTCTTCGCCTACGCGCTGCCTCCGAGACCGGATCTCGTCCTCAAGCCTCTCGAAGTAACGAGGGGGTAAGAAAAGCTCTAGGAAACCCCTCCTAAACACGGCCTACGGCACATCCCTTAGCCCACTGCTCAGAAACCAACGAGCAGCCCTATCGCAGAACACTTCGCTCATTGCCCTGGGCATGCGGTCGACGGCAATACCATAGGTGATGGCGCGCTCCTCGAGGTCCTCTAAGAACCCAAGGGGGTCGGAGCAGCCATCATACCTCATAACCCACTTCCGAACTTGCTCCGGGACATTGGGAAGTGGCCTCGCCTCCGATTGATGGTATGGTCTAGTATGGTAGAGATCACCACCTCGTTCAACAGGGGACCGCCCTACCTCTGCGTTGACCGCAGTTGCTCGGCGTTCTTCATTTCCCCCGAGAGCAGGAGCTGCCTCCACGCCCGAGACGGTCAAAGGGGGCCTGCAAACGCCCGTGCAACTGGGAGCTTCTGAGGTCAGGTTCCGACTTTTGACGTGGCCGTCCACCAAAGTCGGGTGGGACGCCCCATGATGGCGGCTCAAGAGTTTTAGCGTACTGAGATTCCAGCTCGGCAAGCCGAGCCCAAATCTCAGTCGAATGACCGCCATCCTGCACGTAGGTGGACAGCCGCTTACGTAGCTCCTCCACGCGCCCCTCCATTTCCAGCCCAAACTCCTGAGCGATCGCCACTAACTCCTTTTTACGTCGCTGGTGAACCCAGCGGACGCCTACCCCCGGGTTTTGGCACTCACCTGCCTCCATCCTTTATTATATACTTCCTTGCTAGCCGACGTCGCTGTTTCCCTCTCTTCCTGTTGTAGGGGTTCCGTCGGTCCGTGTATTATTTCTCTCCTTTTTTTTGATCAGTTGGTGCCTTTTCACTTTTACGCCGATCTTACTCAGCCAGTTTTTTTCTTTTTACTTTTATTTTTTTTTTTTTGCCTTTATATCTTCCACCAAACAAAAATACAAAAAAAATTCAACAAAATTTGTATTTTTTTTTCCTTTTTTCTGTTTAAAAAAAAACTCAACCAAAAGGAACTTAAAAATTTTTTTTTTCACCTTTTCACTTTTAGGCCGTTCCTCAATTGGTCGCCTTTATTGTGCGCCTTGGTTTATTCTTGTGTATTTAATTGTTTATTTTCTGTATTTCTTTATTTATTTTTGTTTAATTAATTTTATTTATAAAAGAAAATTTTATTATTATCCACTTATTTTTATTTATCTTTGGCCGCTTCCCAAAAAAAATAATAAAAAAAAATAATTCTTTCGACCTTCTTGACACTTTAGCCCGCGTTCGTCTTTTTTTTGTTTAGCACTCGTTCTGTTCTTATTGTTCACTTTGTTCGTATTCAATCTTGAAATGCGACCATCCTCACTGCCCTCGACAACTGTACTGACGAATTCAACTTTTCATCGCGCGTGAGTTGAATTCGTCCCACTGTACAACCGCTGCCGCGACGCCTTAACGGCCCTTCGACGCCGACGTCGACTGCGCCGCGCGTTTGGGCACCCGTGTGCGAGCGTGCTCTCGACGTCGCCCGCGCGCGCTGTACTTTTACGACCGACCGTTATGTTTTCGTCTCTTTGCTTTGCGTGCTAGATTTCTGCTAGCATTTTCGTCACTAACAAGCTGCACGTGTTCATTTTCTGCCTCTGTCTACCACAGGGTATAGAAATGTTCGCTGGGGTATACTGGGCTGCATAATACCCTATTTATATTTCGCACATACATGATATTCTCACTCTCTTGCTCTCCGCTAGGTTACTTTCCCTCTAGGGTATACCCAAATAAAAATACCCTGTATATATATATATATTTTTTTTTGAAAATACCTATTCGAGCATGCTTGCGGGCTTTAATCCACCGACATGCCACACCCCTAAACGCCTCTTCGTCCCTGCTCGGGCGCCACTTGTAAAGAAGCTACTGGGCGGGGTATAACTCTCAGTCTTACCAGGTTTAGCGAGTTACAAGATATTTATAATTTCGCTGGGAGCGAGGGCTTAACTTGACCAAACCAAGCCTAGCTCTATCTCTACACGCCTACATCATCGGGCCGTGGCCTCGTGCCAACTACGCTAGCGGGCCGTGGCCTCGCACCAACTACACTAGCGGGCCGTGGCCTCGCACCAACTACACTAACGGGCCGTGGCCTCGCACCAACTACACTAACGGGCCGTGGCCTCGCACCGACTACACTAGCGGGCCGTGGCCTCGCACCAACTACACTAACGGGCCGTGGCCTCGCACCGACTACACTAGCGGGCCGTGGCCTCGCACCAACTACACTAACGGGCCGTGGCCTCGCACCGACTACACTAGCGGGCCGTGGCCTCGCACCAACTACACTAACGGGCCGTGGCCTCGCACCAACTACACTAACGGGCCGTGGCCTCGCACCGACTACACTAGCGGGCCGTGGCCTCGCACCAACTACACTAACGGGCCGTGGCCTCGCACCAACTCCACTACCCAAACACTCTATCGGGCCGTGGCCTCGGACCGCTACTCTATCGGGCCATGGCCTCGTACCAACTACACTATCCAGACACTCTATCGGGCAGTGGCCTCGTCCCGCTACTCTATCGAAACACCAAACGGTAACGCCCGCCCAGGGGTCACAATCTCGTACCACATGCTCATGCCCGAGGTTAGGTCGAACACCGGTTAATTCCGATGTTAGGGTAAGCCGGGTTACCAGAAAACAGAGAATTATCCAGTTCCTTCTTGCTAATTATAACATAGGCACTTTATTCACTTATATTAATTACTACTTTATAGTGATTCCTGAGCTAAACCCTGCCGCACTGTTTCCTGGAGCCTAGCGCTCCGCTATACCATCGATGAACCTTTTGTCTCACGATGCACTTCTACTCACCCTTAGTGTTCGTTCCAAAGTGCCGGCGAGCCATGCGCTTGCCTCAGCCGCTCAACTTCGCCGCGAGCCTTCGCAACTTCGCCTTGGAGCTTTTGCTCTTCGCCGCCGAATTGAAGTTGCGCTCTCGAAGACGGTGTTGAACAACCGATCGACAACGCACGGTTGCAGCTGCGGCCGGCGGTTAAATTCAAATACGCTCTTATTAGGCTAATGAAAACATTTGTGGCTCCTTGCCTCTTACAAAACTAATACACAATAATAATGTCTTTGACGGCGTCTTGCCACTTACATAACTAATACAAAATAATAACATCTTCGACGGCTTCTTACCTCTTACATAACTAGTGCATAATAATACTAATAATAAGCGGCTCCTTGCCGTGATTTGGCTTTCGGGAACGATGGCTCCTTGGCATGGGCGTCAGCGTTTGGCTGGGTGCCGCCCTCAACCTAAGGAGTCGTTGAGGCAGGCAAGTTCTTTTCTTGGACTTTGTTTATCTGCTCGGCCTCAGATTCGTCAGTATCCATGTCTTCGACGTTATCGGGTGGGGCCAAGAGTGCATATCTATTGGAAGCATGAGTGCCAACTGGACTGGTGTCAGTCTTGTTCTGTTTTCACCGTGCGGCAGGTGGGAACCTGCTGTCTAAGACTTTGCGATTATCATTTTTATTTCTCGCCTGTGATTGGGTCATTCGAGCCGCGGCAGCGCCGTGCGAATTGGGTTTGACGATATCTTTTATACGCACTAGGGCGTCAACGGGGTCTCTATTTGCACTAGCACCAGCATGTGGGCTGCTGCCGGGGTCTTCGGATTCCATAAAAGGGTAGGAAGGAGAAACTGAAGTACTTCTTCCAGACATCAGAATTTGTTGGCAGCTGTTGCTAAGCGGCTGTTAAGCATTGAGGTGCTCGGCGGCGTAGCGGCGTCAGCATTTAGTTGGCCTACCTCATTAGTTCGAGACGACCCCTTTTTACTCATTGTGAATATGTTGCTGTTCTCAGCACTTACTGGTTTGGTGGCTCTATTTGCATTGCCACTGACTGAGTGCGTGTCAGCACGGCGGTGCTGACGAATTCCTCAATTTTTTTTAACACCTTATTTTTCGTTTTGGTTTTATTTCACTTAAAACCAATTGCTTTGTCAGCAAGAAGTTTTGTTTTTATTTTTGCCGTTTTCGTGTTTTCCAATATTTGATGGGTTGCAATCTTTGTGCGGGATTGCAAAAGCCGCGTTTAGCCGTTTGGGCGTATTTGTTTGGAGTAATACTGATTTGGCGATAATGCAGCGACGATAGTCTCTCCGTGAAGCTCCACTATATGGCGGCGAATTCGCTTTAATGCTGGGAGCGCATTACGTTGAGCTTCCCTCGACGATAATGGACGTCAAATTGGAACTGTTGCAGTTCTAACGCCCATCGCGCGATTCTTCCGGACGGACTATCGATCGAGTTGAGCCACTTGAGTGCTAGATGATCAGTTATCACGTCGAACCGGTACCCTTCTAAGTAGCAGCGCAACTTCCGGATCGACCACACTATTGCTAGGCACTCTTTCTCAGTTGCGGAATAGTTCACCTCGGCCTTCAGCAACTTCCGGCTCGCATACGCTATCACTCGCTCTTGGCCATCAATCGTCTGCGTCAGCACTGCGCCGAGGCCATACTCACTCGCGTCAGTCTGCAAGACGAACTTGGCGGAAAAGTCGGGGCAAGCCAACACAGGGGCAGTCGTCAAGCTATCCTTCAATTGACGCAATGCCTCCTCCTGTTCTTGCTCCCATGCCGATTTCCGCCCCTTCCTTAAGAGCGCTGTGAGTGGCTGTACTTAAGTCGAGAAGTTAGGGACGAAGCGCCTGTACCATGACAGCATCCCGAGACACTGCCGCAGTTCTTTGCAATTTGTCGGGGCCCTCAGGTTACGTATCGCCTCCACTTTCTCCGGATCGGTACGTATTCCTTCCCCTCAAATCACATGTCCTAGATAGACAAACCTCTCCCGGAAGAAGCTGCATTTTTTTCTATTCAACCTGAGATTGGCCGCCCTTAGCCGGCGAAATACCTCCCTCAAATTCTCTACATGCTGTTCTTTCGTTGCTCCTATTACCACGATGTCGTCTAGGTAGGCGAACGCATGGGGCTCCATTTCCGGTCCGATTACTGTATCCAATGCTCGCTGAAAGGTCGCACACGCCGTGTGTAGACCAAATGGCATCACCCGCCATTGGAAAAGACCTCTTCCAGGGACTGTGAACGCCGTACACTCCCGACTATCGGCGGCCATCGGCATCTGCCAGTACCCGTGCTTCAAGTCCAGAGTGGAGATGAACCGGGCGTGACGCAACCGCTCCAGGATGTGGTTAATACGAGGCACCGGATAAGCGTCCGGAATGGAATGCGCGTTGATTTGTCGGTAGTCAATACACATACACCACTCGCCAGTCTTCTTCTTGACTAAGACGATCGGGGCGCTGTGCGGACTACGCGACGGCTCGATGGCATTTTCCCGGATCAGCTCGTCCACTTGCTCGTCGATCACCCTCTGCATGGCCGGATTCTTGGGATAGTATCTCTGTTTCAACGGCTTGTCATCCTTCAGCCGGATCCGGTGCTCCGCGTTGTGCGAGATTCCCTGCAGCCCCTCGAAGAGAGCCAGTTCTGATTCCAGGAACTCCCTCAGTTCTGGATGCAGATCCGCTGGCCACACCGCCTCTTCGTTGTTGTTCTCGCCCCCTCCTGGCACCACTTCGATTCCAGACAGAACTCAATGGCCGCTCGATTCGGGCAATTGCTCCAGGCCCTCTATGTCCGTGTGGATCCTGGTCATCGCTCCTACTCCGTCCTTTCCCTGGCACGTTCCCGCCGTGCCGCTTCCGTAGCCATCAGAAGTCTGCCTCTGCAGCTCTATGCAACACCTCATGGGCTTTCCAGGCTGTCGACTTGAGCCGGACTTTACTCCCCTTTTCCTGACCTTTTCCGTCGGGGGCCGAGCAGGTACTCCCTTCTCACGACTTGGGAGGCCTGCCTCTGGCTCCCTCTGTAGCCGAGCAGGTGCTCCCTTTTCATGCCTTGGGAGGCTTTCCTCCGACTCCTCGCTCGTTCCTGGCCTCACGCCCGGTGTCGTCACTGCTTTTAGGACCAGTTCCACCTCGCCGCAGCGTATTGTGGTGCCCATCGCACCCAAAAAATCCATACCCAGGATTACGTGGTCCAGCATTGAGGGCATGATGAGCATCGTCATGCTGATCGTTTTTCCCCTAAGCTGACGTCTACTCTCAAAGCTTTTTCCACCTCTAGGGTGGACCCATTTGCCAGGCGGATGCATGCCTGTATTTCCTCCGCTCTTCCCCGAATCGTTCACTTGCGTACGCAGTCTTCACTCATGAAGCTACGAGTGGCTCCGGTATCGATTGTGGCGGGCATCGTTCGTCCGCCAATCTCTACCGTAGTGACGATCCGGCCACCGTCCACCTTCAGCGGGTGTCCTACTACTGCGTTCCGTGTGTATCGGTGCCGACCCGATCCTGACCCGGGTGACGCCGTTGCCCGTTTCCCGTCTCCGCGCGGCGGCAACACTCCTGATTACTTCGGCCCCGGCTTCCACATGCCCAACAAAATAAGACGGGGGCGATGGGACATTCCCTGCCGAAGTGCCCCTCTTGTGCGCACCTACGACACGTCCGTCGTGGATCATATCCGTTCCCGGCCTCTTGGCTCATCATCCGATGGACCACCTCTGCGAGAGTTGCAGCGGGTGGGACGGAGACCCTGTTGTCCACAACGGTCGTTCCGGACCCGCTGGGAGCAGACCGGAACGGATTGAGATGTCCCGGGGACTGTGCCGTCCTCGCCCACTCTGCACTATTCGAGCTCGAGACACCCGGGCCCATGGGTTGGCTGCCTGAGTACTCCGCCCTCTGCCTCACGACGGTCTCGTATTCTACGGCCAGTTGAGTTAGCTGGGATAGGGTAGAGAAGTCTTGCCGTCGCACATAAAGCCTGTATTCCGGAGCGGTGTTCTCGTAGATCCGGTGCAGCTCTTGTGCCGGCTCGTATCTAGCGTGATGCATGAGAGCCCTCAGCTCTATCAAATATTCTTTGAACTCTTCGCCTACGCGCTGCCTCCGAGACCGGATCTCGTCCTCAAGCCTCTCGAAGTAATGAGGGGGTAAGAAAAGCTCTAGGAAACCCCTCCTAAACACGGCCTACGGCACATCCCTTAGCCCACTGCTCAGAAACCAACGAGCAGCCCTATCGCAGAACACTTCGCTCATTGCCCTGGGCATGCGGTCGACGGCAATACCATAGGTGATGGCGCGCTCCTCGAGGTCCTCTAAGAACCCAAGGGGGTCGGAGCAGCCATCATACCTCATAACCCACTTCCGAACTTGCTCCGGGACATTGGGAAGTGGCCTCGCCTCCGATTGATGGTATGGTCTAGTATGGTAGAGATCACCACCCGGTTCAACAAGGGACCGCCCTACCTCTGCGTTGACCGCAGTTGCTCGGCGTTCTTCATTTCCCCCGAGAGCAGGAGCTGCCTCCACGCCCGAGACGGTCAAAGGGGGCCTGCAAACGCCCGTGCAACTGGGAGCTTCTGAGGTCAGGTTCCGACTTTTGACGTGGCCGTCCACCAAAGTCGGGTGGGACGCCCCATGATGGCGGCTCAAGAGTTTTAGCGTACTGGGATTCCAGCTCGGCAAGCCGAGCCCAAATCTCAGTCGAATGACCGCCATCCTGCACGTAGGTGGACAGCCGCTTACGTAGCTCCTCCACGCGCCCCTCCATTTCCAGCCCAAACTCCTGAGCGATCGCCACTAACTCCTTTTTACGTCGCTGGTGAACCCAGCGGACGCCTACCCCCGGGTTTTGGCACTCACCTGCCTCCATCCTTTATTATATACTTCCTTGTTAGCCGACGTCGCTGTTTTCCTCTCTTCCTGTTGTAGGGGTTCCGTCGGTCCGTTTATTATTTCTCTCCTTTTTTTTTTGATCAGTTGGTGCCTTTTCACTTTTACGCCGATCTTACTCAGCCAGTTTTTTTCTTTTTACTTTTATTTTTTTTTTTTTTGCCTTTATATCTTCCACCAAACAAAAATACAAAAAAAATTCAACAAAATTTGTATTTTTTTTTCCTTTTTTCTGTTTAAAAAAAAACTCAACCAAAAGGAACTTAAAAATTTTTTTTTTCACCTTTTCACTTTTAGGCCGTTCCTCAATTGGTCGCCTTTATTGTGCGCCTTGGTTTATTCTTGTGTATTTAATTGTTTATTTTCTGTATTTCTTTATTTATTTTTGTTTAATTAATTTTATTTATAAAAGAAAATTTTATTATTATCCACTTATTTTTATTTATCTTTGGCCGCTTCCCAAAAAAATAATAAAAAAAAATAATTCTTTCGACCTTCTTGACACTTTAGCCCGCGTTCGTCTTTTTTTTGTTTAGCACTCGTTCTGTTCTTATTGTTCACTTTGTTCGTATTCAATCTTGAAATGCGACCATCCTCACTGCCCTCGACAACTGTACTGACGAATTCGTCCCACTGTACAACCGCTGCCGCGACGCCGTGTGCGAGCGTGCTCTCGACGTCGCCCGTCTGGCGCGCGCGCGCTGTACTTTTACGACCGACCGTTATGTTTTCGTCTCTTTGCTTTGCGTGCTAGATTTCTGCTAGCATTTTCGTCACTAACAAGCTGCACGTGTTCATTTTCTGCCTCTGTCTACCACAGGGTATAGAAATGTTCGCTGGGGTATACTGGGCTGCATAATACCCTATTTATATTTCGCACATACATGATATTCTCACTCTCTTGCTCTCCGCTAGGTTACTTTCCCTCTAGGGTATACCCAAATAAAAATACCCTGTATATATATATATTTTTTTTGAAAATACCTATTCGGGCATGCTTGCGGGCTTTAATCCGCCGACATGCCACACCCCTAAACGCCTCTTCGTCCCTGCTCGGGCGCCACTTGTAAAGAAGCTACTGGGCGGGGTATAACTCTCAGTCTTACCAGGTTTAGCGAGTTACAAGATATTTATAATTTCGCTGTGAGCGAGGGCTTAACTTGACCAAACCAAGCCTAGCTCTATCTCTAAACGCCTACACCATCGGGCCGTGGCCTCGCACCAACTACACTAACGGGCCGTGGCCTCGCACCGACTACACCAGCGGGCCGTGGCCTCGCACCAACTACACTAACGGGCCGTGGCCTCGCACCAACTACACTAACGGGCCGTGGCCTCGCACCGACTACACTAGCGGGCCGTGGCCTCGCACCAACTACACTAACGGGCCGTGGCCTCGCACCAACTCCACTACCCAAACACTCTATCGGGCCGTGGCCTCGTACCGCTACTCTATCGGGCCATGGCCTCGTACCAACTACACTATCCAGACACTCTATCGGGCAGTGGCCTCGTCCCGCTACTCTATCGAAACACCAAACGGTAACGCCCGCCCAGGGGTCACAATCTCGTACCACATGCTCATGCCCGAGGTTAGGTCGAACACCGGTTAATTCCGATGTTAGGGTAAGCCGGGTTACCAGAAAACAGAGAATTATCCAGTTCCTTCTTGCTAATTATAACATAGGCACTTTATTCACTTATATTAATTACTACTTTATAGTGATTCCTGAGCTAAACCCTGCCGCACTGTTTCCTGGAGCCTAGCGCTCCGCTATACCATCGATGAACCTTTTGTCTCACGATGCACTTCTACTCACCCTTAGTGTTCGTTCCAAAGTGCCGGCGAGCCATGCGCTTGCCTCAGCCGCTCAACTTCGCCGCGAGCCTTCGCAACTTCGCCTTGGAGCTTTTGCTCTTCGCCGCCGAATTGAAGTTGCGCTCTCGAAGACGGTGTTGAACAACCGATCGACAACGCACGGTTGCAGCTGCGGCCGGCGGTTAAATTCAAATACGCTCTTATTAGGCTAATGATAACATTTGTGGCTCCTTGCCTCTTACAAAACTAATACACAATAATAATGTCTTTGACGGCGTCTTGCCACTTACATAACTAATACAAAATAATAACATCTTCGACGGCTTCTTGCCTCTTACATAACTAGTGCATAATAATACTAATAATAAGCGGCTCCTTGCCGTGATTTGGCTTTCGGGAACGATGGCTCCTTGGCATGGGCGTCAGCGTTTGGCTGGGTGCCGCCCTCAACCTAAGGAGTCGTTGAGGCAGGCAAGTTCTTTTCTTGGACTGGGTTTATCTGCTCGGCCTCAGATTCGTCAGTATCCATGTCTTCGACGTTATCGGGTGGGGCCAAGAGTGCATATCTATTGGAAGCATGAGTGCCAACTGGACTGGTGTCAGTCTTGTTCTGTTTTCACCGCGCGGCAGGTGGGAACCTGCTGTCTAAGACTTTGCGATTATCATTTTTATTTCTCGCCTGTGATTGGGTCATTCGAGCCGCGGCAGCGCCGTGCGAATTGGGTTTGACGATATCTTTTATACGCACTAGGGCGTCAACGGGGTCTCTATTTGCACTAGCACCAGCATGTGGGCTGCTGCCGGGGTCTTCGGATTCCATTAAAGGGTAGGAAGGAGAAACTGAAGTACTTCTTCCAGACATCAGAATTTGTTGGCAGCTGTTGCTAAGCGGCTATTAAGCATTGAGGTGCTCGGCGGCGTAGCGGCGTCAGCATTTAGTTGGCCTACCTCATTAGTTCGAGACGACCCCTTTTTACTCATTGTGAATATGTTGCTGTTCTCAGCACTTACTGGTTTGGTGGCTCTATTTGCATTGCCACTGACTGAGTGCGTGTCAGCACGGCGGTGCTGACGAATTCCTCAATTTTTTTTTACCACCTTATTTTTCGTTTTGGTTTTATTTCACTTAAAACCAATTGCTTTGTCAGCAAGAAGTTTTGTTTTTATTTTTGCCGTTTTCGTGTTTTCCAATATTTGATGGGTTGCAATCTTTGTGCGGGATTGCAAAAGCCGCGTTTAGCCGTTTGGGCGTATTTGTTTGGAGTAATACTGATTTGGCGATAATGCAGCGACGATAGTCTCTCCGTGAAGCTCCACTATATGGCGGCGAATTCGCTTTAATGCTGGGAGCGCATTAACTGACCGCTAGAGGGAACATCTGATTGGGGGTTCGCAAGCATCTAAGGCGAATTCAATGATTTGTTTTTCGGCAACAATTTAGTCTGCACTACATTTGACTGGTGCTTAACTTAGCCTGGTACTAAATTCAGTGTGGTAGTAAGCGTTAGTCTAGTACTAATTTTTCATATTGTATTTCGTTCTGAACTCATACTATATTTTAAGCTCGTACTAAGGGCCAATCCTGTAAATAGACAGGAATGCCAGTCTTCCTGAGACTAAAAAAACTTTGGCTAACAAACCGCTCTTTAGGTTTGGCACTTTTTAAAAATTTTACAAAAAAAAATGATTTTCCGTAATTTGGAACTTATAAGGGCTGCAAAACAACTGTCTATGGACTTGTAACAAGACAAACACAATTTTAAAATAATAATTTTATTTTTTTTTGTTTCTCGCGAGCATAACGTTCTTTAATGACAAACAGATTATAAAAAGAGTGCTAGTAGCAAGGTTCGGCTAAACGAAAACTATTAACATGCGATAGTGGAACAGTCGCCATTTGATAATTTTTTATATTGGTAACATTATAACAACCGAAGAATAATTAGACTATCAGCGATTTTTTTTGTGTCCTTTCTCTATGGTGTCTACAAATGGACCGCTATAGATAACCGGTGCATAAGGTGCAAACGGGAAACTCGACTCAGAAAGAAATGTTGTGCAATGAAATAAGATCCTTTTTCCATCTTAATGTTTACACAAGACGGGTTAACCAAATTTTAGCGAAAAATAAAAACCTTAAATATACTTCGCGGGAGCCTTTACTAAGTTTATTGTCACACGACATAAAGGCTCGATTGATGTTTGCCGAAAGAATCAAATTTTGGACAGATGAATTCCGAAAAGTGATATTTTGCGACGAAAAAAAAATTGGATGCTACAGATGGTTGCCATATATATTGGCGGGACTTAAGATACCCATGACAAACCCGAAACCACGGTGGCGGATCAATAAAGAATTGGGCTTCTTTCGGGTAAGCAGAAAAGTCCCGTTTAGACGACTTGAACTTCCGCGAAGATCGGTCGTGTTTTTATGCATTCCCGTGTGTGTGTGTATGTTCAGTGCATCACAGGCAAAAAGCGAACAAGAAGTGACAGTGACACTAACTAAACCCGCCCCAGGGCTTAACAAACAAATCGCGCCTGTAGAGCGCGACAAATCAAAAGTGCTGCTTCTGGCAGCCAAAGTACCGAATTTCAACATTTAAAACACAAAATTCTTGTTAATTATACAAAAGTGCAACCGCGTGCGAGCGTAAGAGAGCAAGCTTTAAAAGCTCAACTGCGCTCAGCTGATCGCCGTAGTGTGTGCGTGTGTGTGAGTGAGCAGAGCTTTTGCCAAGTCTCACTAACACTAGCATAGCACTAGCCAATAGGAGCGCAGCCAGTGCTGGCAAGTCAGTCCCTGCCCGTGACAGTGCTGACACAACTCAGTCACCGTTTTCTCTGCTGTTCACCAAAGTCACTTTTTACAAAAATACTGTTGATTTTTGTAACTAAGTGCAGGTTCCCATTACTACCAATAATAATAAATAATTAACACAATTGGCGTCAAACAATTTAAACCCACCGGATAATGATCATTCGCCATACGCTACGCTGTGCGGGGGGACTACGCAGCCCACCACGTCATGCATCACCACGACTGCCTGTTCCTTAGGAACAACTACGGTAACGTCGTCCCTTGCACGGGGCATCAGCTCCCTGGGCCCCTCTACCCCGTCTCTCCCCAGCCCGGACTTCCACGCTCTCTTGAGCAATTACCCGCCCAAGACTGCAACAAGTACCAAGTACCAAAACGAACCGTTCAAGCCCAAAAAGGGCGCCGCTAAAAAAGAAGAGGTGGTGTTCTCTCACCTAGTATATCTCGCAAGAAGGCGAGCACCACCAAAGCCAAAAAAGGCAGCCAAAACCGGGTTTCGCCCCTCTGTGACGAAGACGAAAGCCACATGGACATGGAGGTAGAACATACTGCCAATAACAACGTCGCTAACAGTGTAGATGAAGATGATAGACCATCCACCTCGTGTGCAGCACGCGCAAGGGCCAGCAGACAACAAATGGCAAGCCAGAAGCTCGCCACACCCCTGCAACCCACTCAGACGGCGCCCCTTAACGAGCGCCCTTCCACTAAGGGGCCCAGAATAACTTTGCCAGACATCGTCAGCTTCACCACATTCTGCAAGGGCAGCATCGTAGGCGAGAACACCTACACCGTGAGAGCGCTCAACTCTGACGACTGCATCATCCAATGCCGCAACTCGAGAGGACCGTCCATACCGCATAGTCCTAAGAAACATACACCACGAGATACCATCTGAAGATATCTCAGCGCAACTGGCAGACAAGGGGCACCATGTTGTCCGCATATACACCCCGCATAGCAGAGTCAATAACGAGCCACTCAATATGAGGTTTGTTGAGGAAGGCGGACAACAACAGTCTCATTAAATCCATAACTGTGTTATGCAGACATAAAGACTCGTGGGAGAAGCCTCGCAAGACGTCGGGCCCAGTTCAATGTAGCAGATGCCAAGAATACGGGCACACCAAGTCCTATTGCTCGAGACACCATGTGTATTATACGCACTAGTGCGTCAACGGGGTCTCTATTTGCACTAGCACCAGCATGTGGGCTGCTGCCGGGGTCTTCGGATTCCATTAAAGGGTAGGAAGGAGAAACTGAAGTACTTCTTCCAGACATCAGAATTTGTTGGCAGCTGTTGCTAAGCGGCTGTTAAGCATTGAGGTGCTCGGCGGCGTAGCGGCGTCAGCATTTAGTTGGCCTACATCTTTAGTTCGAGACGACCCCTTTTACTCATTGTGAATATATTGCTGTTCTCAGCACTTACTGGTTTGGTGGCTCTATTTGCATTGCCACTGACTGAGTGCGTGTCAGCACGGCGGTGCTGACGAATTCCTCAATTTTTTTTTACCACCTTATTTTTCGTTTTGGTTTTATTTCACTTAAAACCAATTGCTTTGTCAGCAAGAAGTTTTGTTTTTATTGTTGCCGTTTTCGTGTTTTCCAATACTTGATGGGTTGCAATCTTTGTGCGGGATTGCAAAAGCCGCGTTTAGCCGTTTGGGCGTATTTTTTTGGAGAAATACTGATTTGGCGATAATGCAGCGACGATAGTCTCTCCGTGAAGCTCCACTATATGGCGGCGAATTCGCTTTAATGCTGGGAGCGCATTAACTGACCGCTAGAGGGAACATCTGATTGGGGGTTCGCAAGCATCTAAGGCGAATTCAATGATTTGTTTTTCGGCAACAATTTAGTCTGCACTACATATGACTGGTGCTTAACTTAGCCTGGTACTAAATTCAGTGTGGTAGTAAGCGTTAGTCTAGTACTAATTTTTCATATTGTATTACGTTCTGAACTCATACTATATTTTAAGCTCGTACTAAGGGCCAATCCTGTAAATAGACAGAAATGCCAGTCTTCCTGAGACTAAAAAAACTTTGGCTAACAAACCGCTCTTTAGGTTTGGCACTTTTTAAAAATTTTAAAAAAAAAAATGATTTTCCGTAATTTGGAACTTATAAGGGCTGCAAAACAACTGTCTATGGACTTGTAACAAGACAAACACAATTTTAAAATAATAATTTTATTTATTTTTGTTTCTCGCGAGCATAACGTTCTTTAATGACAAACAGATTATAAAAAGAGTGCTAGTAGCAAGGTTCGGCTAAACGAAAACTATTAACATGCGATAGTGGAACAGTCGCCATTTGATAATTTTTTATATTGGTAACATTATAACAACCGAAGAATAATTAGACTATCAGCGATTTTTTTTGTGTCCTTTCTCTATGGTGTCTACAAATGGACCGCTATAGATAACCGGTGCATAAGGTGCAAACGGGAAACTCGACTCAGAAAGAAATGTTGTGTAATGAAATAAGATCCTTTTTCCATCTTAATGTTTACACAAGACGGGTTAACCAAATTTTAGCGAAAAATAAAAACCTTAAATATACTTCGCGGGAGCCTTTACTAAGTTTATTGTCACACGACATAAAGGCTCGATTGATGTTTGCCGAAAGAATCAAATTTTGGACAGATGAATTCCGAAAAGTGATATTTTGCGACGAAAAAAAAATTGGATGCTACAGATGGTTGCCATATATATTGGCGGGACTTAAGATACCCATGACAAACCCGAAACCACGGTGGCGGATCAATAATGAATTGGGCTTCTTTCGGGTAAGCAGAAAAGTCCCGTTTAGACGACTTGAACTTCCGCGAAGATCGGTCGTGTTTTTATGCATTCCCGTGTGTGTGTATGTTCAGTGCATCACAGGCAAAAAGCGAACAAGAAGTGACAGTGACACTAACTAAACCCGCCCCAGGGCTTAACAAACAAATCGCGCCTGTAGAGCGCGACAAATCAAAAGTGCTGCTTCTGGCAGCCAAAGTACCGAATTTCAACATTTAAAACACAAAATTCTTGTTAATTATACAAAAGTGCAACCGCGTGCGAGCGTAAGAGAGCAAGCTTTAAAAGCTCAACTGCGCTCAGCTGATCGCCGTAGTGTGTGCGTGTGTGTGAGTGAGCAGAGCTTTTGCCAAGTCTCACTAACACTAGCATAGCACTAGCCAATAGGAGCGCAGCCAGTGCTGGCAAGTCAGTCCCTGCCCGTGACAGTGCTGACACAACTCAGTCACCGTTTTATCTGCTGTTCACCAAAGTCACTTTTTACAAAAATACTGTTGATTTTTGTAACTAAATGCAGGTTCCCATTACTACCAATAATAATAAATAATTAACACAATTGGCGTCAAACAATTTAAACCCACCGGATAATGATCATTCGCCATACGCTACGCTGTGCGGGGGGACTACGCAGCCCACCACGTCATGCATCACCATGACTGCCTGCTCCTTAGGAACAACTACGGTAACGTCGTCCCTTGCACGGGGCATCAGCTCCCTGGGCCCCTCTACCCCGTCTCTCCCCAGCCCGGACCTCCACGCTCTCTTGAGCAATTACCCGCCCAAGACTGCAACAAGTACCAAGTACCAAAACGAACCGTTTAAGCCCAAAAAGGGCGCCGCTAAAAAAGAAGAGGTGGTGTTCTCTCACCTAGTATATCTCGCAAGAAGGCGAGCACCACCAAAGCCAAAAAAGGCAGCCAAAACCGGGTTTCGCCCCTCTGTGACGAAGACGAAAGCCACATGGACATGGAGGTAGAGCATACTGCCAATAACAACGTCGCTAACGGTGTAGATGAAGATGATAGACCATCCACCTCGTGTGCAGCACGCGCAAGGGCCAGCAGACAACAAATGGCAAGCCAGAAGCTCGCCACACCCCTGCAACCCACTCAGACGGCGCCCCTTAACGAGCGCCCTTCCACTAAGGGGCCCAGAATAACTTTGCCAGACATCGTCAGCTTCACCACATTCTGCAAGGAATTGGACAGCATCGTAGGCGAGAACACCTACACCGTGAGAGCGCTCAACTCTGACGACTGCATCATCCAATGCCGCAACTCGAGAGGACCGTCCATACCGCATAGTCCTAAGAAACATACACCACGAGATACCATCTGAAGATATCTCAGCGCAACTGGCAGACAAGGGGCACCATGTTGTCCGCATATACACCCCGCATAGCAGAGTCAATAACGAGCCACTCAATATGAGGTTTGTTGAGGAAGGCGGACAACAACAGTCTCATTAAATCCATAACTGTGTTATGCAGACATAAAGTCTCGTGGGAGAAGCCTCGCAAGACGTCGGGCCCAGTTCAATGTAGCAGATGCCAAGAATACGGGCACACCAAGTCCTATTGCTCGAGACACCATGTGTATTATACGCACTAGTGCGTCAACGGGGTCTCTATTTGCACTAGCACCAGCATGTGGGCTGCTGCCGGGGTCTTCGGATTCCATTAAAGGGTAGGAAGGAGAAACTGAAGTACTTCTTCCAGACATCAGAATTTGTTGGCAGCTGTTGCTAAGCGGCTGTTAAGCATTGAGGTGCTCGGCGGCATAGCGGCGTCAGCATTTAGTTGGCCTACATCTTTAGTTCGAGACGACCCCTTTTTACTCATTGTGAATATGTTGCTATTCTCAGCACTTACTGGTTTGGTGGCTCTATTTGCATTGCCACTGACTGAGTGCGTGTCAGCACGGCGGTGCTGTCGAATTCCTCAATTTTTTTTTACCACCTTATTTTTCGTTTTGGTTTTATTTCACTTAAAACCAATTGCTTTGTCACCAAGAAGTTTTGTTTTTATTGTTGCCGTTTTCGTGTTTTCCAATATTTGATGGGTTGCAATCTTTGTGCGGGATTGCAAAAGCCGCGTTAGTCTCTCCGTGAAGCTCCACTATATGGCGGCAAATTCGCTTTAATGCTGGGAGCGCATTAACTGACTGCTAGAGGGAACATCTGATTGGGGGCTCGCAAGCATCTAAGGCGAATTCAATGATTTGTTTTTCGGCAACAATTTAGTCTGCACTACATTTGACTGGTGCTTAACTTAGCCTGGTACTAAATTCAGTGTGGTAGTAAGCGTTAGTCTAGTACTAATTTTTCATATTGTATTACGTTCTGAACTCATACTATATTTTAAGCTCGTACTAAGGGCCAATCCTGTAAATAGACAGGAATGCCAGTCTTTCTAAGATTAAAAAAACGTTGGCTAATAAACCGCTCTTTAGGTTTGGCACTTTTTAAAAATCTTAAAAAAAAAATGATTTTCCGTAATCTGGAACTTATAAGGGCTGCAAAACAACTGTCTATGGACTTGTATCAAGACAAACACAAGGCATTTGAACAGAAGCAATACTGCGTCGGAGTGTGTCTCGACGTCAAACAGGTGTTCGACAAGGTCTGGCACAATGGCCTTCTGTCCAAGGTCAAAGCCCTACTCCCTGCGCCATACTTTAGCATTCTGAGCTCTTCCTTGGCAGAGCGCACCTTTAACGTGGCAGTTAGACGACCAAATGTCGGCTATCAAAGGCATTAGAGCAGGTGTCCCACAAGGCAGCGTCCTCGACCCGATGCTGTACACGCTGTACACGGTGGACCTCCCCATACAAGGACAAAGCAGTGCAGCCTTCAGCCCCGCGACACTGCTGGTGGCAACGTACGCGGATGATACCGCCTTCCTAGCTTCGCACGACCACCTGCAAGCCGCAACATGTGCAGTAGCTGCAGACTGGCTGCTGCAGATCGAAAGTTGGACAGCTAATTGGAACATCGCCATAAACTGTGCTAAGTCCGCCTGCGTCACATTCACGCTGCGCCCAGGGGCTTCGGTTCAATGGAAGTACCATTGAGCACACCAGCTCATTTTGCTGTTTGGGTGTCCACTTGGACCGAGGGCTCATATAGGGATCTCACATCACAGCAATAAAAGCAAAATGCATAAGAAGGCTCCAAAAACTCGACTGGCTCTTGAAACCGCAAAGCAAGCTCCACACTTCCACAAAGGCGCTGCTTATTAAAACGATGGTATCGCCCATCTGGACATACGCCATCCAAGTCTGGGGCACGGCGTCAGCACACCAGCTGCATCGTTTAAGAGTTGTCCAAGCCAAGGCAGCACGCAAGGTTACTGGCCTGCCATGGTACGTGACAACCGACGCCATCGAACGTGACCTCCGCCTTACAAAGGTCGGAGACCAACTGAATTTTTTCAGCAGCCGATACACCGACAAGCTGCTGCAGCACCAGAACGCGGCCGCCAGGGCCCTGGCTGATTCGATCAGCGAGAGGCGCCTCCGAAGGCTACACCCCAATGACCTACCCACGAGGCGTATTACTTAAGCATGTAAAAAACATCATTGTAAATAACATCACTGTCAATATTACATAAGTTACATTATAGTAACTATAAACCAGTATTAATTATTCGCTTGGTAGAGATCAGAAGGCACTGATCGATTCCAGCGCAAAATAAACGGAAGAAATATTTAAAAAAAAAAAAAAAAAAACCCCGGATATGTTTTACCCCAACTAGAAGTAACTCAGATATTTGTATTTCAATGTTGGAGGAGGAACTTATTGAATTTGCGGGTAACTCTTACGAGGCTCTTATAGATCTTTCAGTGTGCATTGTGGTGTTGTCTTATTGAAATAACCAGTTTTCAACGCCACAATTCACACTGCACAGTCTACAATACCCTTCCTATGCTCCAGAAAAATTCCAGTTTTAGAGTCGCCATTAGCCCGGACTGGAAGTCGATTGATGACTTCTGGGGAATACTATCAGACAACGTTTTTAGGAATGCTCAAGGGTCAAAGTCGTTTTGATTGTAGAGTGGGAAAAATAATCAATTTCACTCTGTGCCACTTAATTCCATGCCTAAGTGTCGTAATGATGAATGTCTGGTTACGCAGCCAAAACAACTGGAGCGACCTCGCAACTGATAAGAGCAGCATCTTAATTTTATCTTATAATACTCGATCTGCAAAGCAATTGCCTAAATTTCGCTCTTAAGAATTCATTTACATAGAGCTGCCGCTCTTCGCTGTAACGATCGTTTTATTACCCTAGCTTTACTTATGCGAAGGCCTCGATGCTGGGCATCGAGTTAGTTAAGTTTGTTCGCTTCATGCATTTGGTACGCATCGGCCACTTGCATTACTCAAAATTATAACTAATAATTGTCGCTTCGCTAAAATTGGCACGTACTAATTCGGGTTCGCTTGCCTATATATAAACTATTGTTCTTAAATAATAAGCACAGACCAATTCGGGTCTGCCTGCTTCTCGTAACTTTAAGAAATATAAAAAAGATTTTGAACACAAAAAATAATTAGTTAATTATTTCTATTTGTCAAAGCTATTGAAAAAGCTCAATAGCGCAACATTTTGGTGACCCCGACGTGATTTTTATTTTTGTTGTTGTAAGATTATTTGCTTTACATTAAAGCAATAATCTTAAAAGACACCACCTGGCATTTCGTTTTGTGCACTTTATATACATACATACTTATCGCCGTCGCTTTGCCTACTCTTTCGGTACTTGCGGTACTTATGTAAAAGCTATTGCCGTTGCTTCGTGACATAGCTTGACACTTGCGTTCGCCGAAGTTCTTATTGTACAACTATTGTTTTTTGAACGGTTTGCATGTACTAGCGATCACCGTTGTTAGTTACTCAGCTAGTTTCGCACGCGCTTTCTATCACGCTTCTAATGGCAACCGAAAATAATGCCTCTAGTGCAGTGCCCTCTGCAAACAGGGTGACCTTTCTGAAGCGCAAAGCCATTTCAATTTATGACAGTTTGCAAACACTTCGAAATGCTATAACTAATTCGCCACTTAGTGCAATTGAAGAGTGCGGTCTTAGTGTTAGGCTGAAGCAAATCGAGCGGCTTCAGACCTCATTTGATATTACTCACACTAGCCTCGAAGAACTAGACTTTGATGAAATCGGTAACCAATTGCGTGAGGACTTCGATGAGTTAGCAGTTTCTATGGAAATTTCGGTTCGGAGTGAAATTGCGAAACGTGTCTCAACATTGCCCTGCTCAACATTTCACGACCAATCTGTGCTGCCCTCGCAGACAGTTAGAGCTAAGGCACCGCCGACACTACCCTCAATAAAGTTGCCTACGTTCAGTGGTGGTTACACAGAATGGGCCGACTTTTATTCTATGTTCACAACCGTCATAGAAAATCATCCTGATCTAGCAGATATCGAAAAGCTTCAGCATCTTCGATCGTGCCTGAAGGATTCAACGCTAGACGCAATTCGATCATTGGAAATAACAAACGATAATTATGCCATAGCACTTCATTTATTGGAGAAAAGGTTTTATAACAGACGTTTGGTTTTTCAGGCACACATACTTGAGATATTGGGACTCAAGAGGGTGGCAGGTGGATCGGCCGTGTCGCTAAGGGAGTTATCCGACCAATTCAACGCACATATTCGCGCGTTAAAGAGCATGGGCAACTCCGAACAAATCGCTGGATGCATCATTGTGCAGATTATTTTACAAAAGCTGGACCCAATATCACAAGCCAAATGGGAAGAACGGCTAGAGGATTCGTCGTTCGTCAACTTAATACAATCGTGGGAGCATATGGCTACGTTTCTGGAGCAGAGATGCCGAACAATGGTAACAGTAAATTTTGCTATGGCAAGCTATGCCCCTAGCCATCAGGTGGGAAAAACTAGAGCAATTAACACCAGTAGATCGTCATTTATCGCCACTAGCCACGACGCCCATGTCTGCGTATTTTGTGACAGCCCTGGTCATAATATATATAATTGTTCTCGATTTGGAAATTTGAACCCTGCATTACGGCTTAGGGAAGCAAAACGAGTTGCATTGTGCTTGAATTTCCTAAAAAAAGGTCATCAATGGCGATCATGCAGCTCTGGATGCTATCGGACCTGCGGGGCGAAGCATCATTCCCTGCTGCATTTTAAAAATTCTGGGTTTCCGTCTGGTCTGCTGACTGCGCCTGCTGATTCTTCTTCAATTGCCCACGCATCTTTCGAGTATCTGAGTACTCAACATGCCTCACAGCCTTGGTAGCGCCTACCATAACTGATAGTCAACCGAATTTTACGATCAACACCTCGAATTGGAACATTCCCGCTAACATAAAACTTGCAGATCCGTCTTTCTTTAAACCATAACCTGTGGACTTGCTTCTTGAGGCTAGTTTGTTTTATGAGCTTCTCAGCGTCGGCCAGATAAAACTTCTCCCAGGGCTACCATGTCTTCAGAAAACAAGGCTTGGTTGGGTAGTTTCTGGAGGTGGACCACGTTTGGGTGGTTCTATATTGATTGCGAAGCATACTGCGGGCAAACTGGAGTCAAGTTCTGAAGAAAGTGCTGATGAATTGGTGCGTCGATTTTGGGAGATAGAAGGCTGTTTGGAAATTACACCTACCACATCAAAGGAAGAAACTGATTGTGAAGAGCATTTCTTAAGGACTCATACCAGATTGCTTGGTGGCCAATATTCAGTTCATTTATCCTTCAAGCGAAGTTTGGAATCTCCTGGAACGTCATACCAACAAGCCTTTCGTTTGTTCCTGACAATGGATCGCAAACTACAAAATCGTCCAAACCTGAAGATTCAATATTCAAACTTTTTAAAGGAATACTTGGATCTGGGTCATATGTCGCCTGTCGCTCCAGAGTCCGTAGGATTTTGTCAATATTTTCTTCATCACTGTGTCCTTAAAGAAGACAGTTCAACGACAAAGTTGCGAGTCGTTTTCGACGGCTCCGCAGCTACCTCGTCAGGATATTCATTAAATAAACTATTGATGGCTGGTCCTGTTATTCAAAGCTCGTTATTTCATATCCTTCTTCGCTTTCGTAATTTCCCGGTCGCCCTAACAGTAGATATTGGTAAGATGTATCGCTGCGTACGCGTTACAACACCGGACGATTTCCTCTAATGCATTCTGTGGTGAGACTCGCCAGAACAGGATGTGCTCGATATAGTTACATACGGAACAAAGCCAGCATCATTTCTGTCTGTCCGTGTTATGCATCAGCTGTCTGTGGATGAGGAAATTAACTTCCCAATTGGATCTCGGATTCTGCGGAGTGACTTCTACGTTGCCGACCTCATTTCAGGTGGTGACTCGGTTCAAAAAGCAAAGGAAATTCTTCGTCAGACGCCTGGAATCTTGGCAAGTGGGGGCTTCAAGCTGCGAAAATGGTGTTCAAATAATGATGCTGTTCTAGAAGGGATACCCAAAGATGACAGAGAATCGTCTCTAAAGTTTGATGATGGGAGCGACATCACCAAAACTCTTGGACTCGCTTGGGACTCAGCGTCGGATCGGTTGCTGTTTTCGTTCTCGTCCATTTAGCAGAGATCCAAACCATCTAAGAGATCGATTCTGTTGACTATAACTCGCTTATATGACCCGCTTAGACTTATAGGGCCGGTAATCGCTAAGGCTAAAATCTTTTTGCAGCAGATCTGGAAGGAGAAGCTTGATTGGGACGAGAGCCTGCCTTCATCACTAGCAACAGCTTGGAATGATCTTTGCTGCAGTTTTAAGAAAGCTAAATTTCTCAAATTTCCTCGTCTCGAGTCAATACCTGCAGCAGAGTTAGAAGTTCACGGTTTCTGCGACGCCAGCATCGAAGCATATCGGGCCTGTGCCTACGTCCTTTCTCGACGAACATCAGCCAGTTGTCAGTT
Source organism: Drosophila borealis (assembly GCA_035045885.1). Taxonomy (NCBI): domain Eukaryota; kingdom Metazoa; phylum Arthropoda; class Insecta; order Diptera; family Drosophilidae; genus Drosophila; species Drosophila borealis. Next base: position 450,303 of record JAWNOR010000303.1, read on the forward strand.
GTTGTGTTCCAAATCGCGTGTAGCTCCTCTGAAAACAATCACAGTTCCAAAGCTAGAGCTCTGTGGCGCCTTCTTATTATCTAATCTCATGCGTGATATATATAAAATGAATCTGTTCGATGGAAAATTCTACTGTTGGTCGGATTCTTCTGTATGCCTTTCCTGGATAAGGACCGAGCCCTGCAAGCTCAATGTGTTTGTGGCTAATCGCGTCACAGCAATTCAAGAGCTAACTAATGGCATGGAATGGCGTTACGTGCCTACTTCACTCAACCCGGCAGATATACTCTCGAGAGGATCTACACCCAGTGAATTGGATCAATCGTCACTGTGGTTCAACGGCCCAGAATTTCTAGTTAAAAACAAATTGGACTGGCCTGCTTCTTGCTTGTCAGAAAGGACTGAACTCGAACTTAAAAAAAGGGTCCTTATTGCGCCATCTCCCTTCGTTGATATAACTGCCACTTGTAAATACGTCAACTCATTTGATACAATGCAGCGTATATTCGGATATATTTATAAATTCATACACAGAAGCAGGCATCCTGGTCTAACAGTGTCTGATATACAACATGGGACCCAACTCTTACTAAGGCTCGTCCAGAGAGCACACCTGTGGGAAGTGATCAAATCATTGCAATCGAGAAGAGTTGTTAAACCGTCCAGTTGTATCGCATCACTTAACCCCTTCTTGGATGATTTCGGTATTCTTGGTGGGCGCTTGAAAAACTCTTCGCTGGATTTCGACGCTCGCCATCCAATAATTCTCCCGTGTCACCATCCCATCACAGACTCAGTCATCACACGGTTTCACAATCGGAACTTACACGCTGGTCCACGGGCACTTCTTGCTCATATTCGGTTGCAGTATTGGCCGATTGGTGGAAGGAAGACCGTATCCAAGGTGGTTGGAAAATGTGTGAGATGCTTTCGTGCCAAGCCTCGATTAATAGAGCATATAATGGCTGATCTGCCCAAAGAACGTTTGACTGCTTGTCGAGCCTTTGAAGTCTCTGATGTTGACTATTGTGGACCATTTTTCTATAAGCCAGACGTACGAAATAAAGCTCCAGTCAAATGTTACATGGCTGTCTTCGTCTGCTTCGCGACTAAAGCGGTTCACCTGGAACTGGTCAAGGATCTGTCGACAGCTTCATTCTTGAATGCGCTTAAGAGGTTTATATCGACTCGAGGCAGGCCATCTCAGATATGGTCGGATAACGCTACCAACTTTGTCGGCGCCAAAAACGAGCTTCTGGATCTCAAGCGTCTATTCATAAGTCGCAATCATATTGAGTCAGTGCATAAATTTTGCATGGCTGATTCCATTGATTGGAAATTTATACCTCCTCGTTCACCGCATTTTGGCGGCCTTTGGGAAGCAGCATTTTATCGTGCTGTTGGATCTTGTGTTCTCAATTTGGAAGAGTTTCGCACCCTAGTCTGCCACATAGCATCGATAATTAATTCCAGGCCATTGTTTCCTCTTTCAGAAGATCCAGCAGATCTAGATGTGCACACTCCAGCTCATTTCTTGATTGGTGGACCCAGCTCATCGTTCGTTGAACCTGATGTGACGCACCTTCAATTCAATCGTCTGGATGGCTGGCAACGCGAAACATACCTCCAACAACTGTTTTGGTCTCGCTGGCGTGAAGAATACTTAACACTGCTTCAGCAGCGCTCCAAATGGCGTATTCCGATACCAGGCCTTTGCGTCAACGACATAGTCCTGGTAAAGGATGAAAATCTGCCGCCTCTAAGGTGGCCACTGGCGAGAATCACGGAGTTAATCGTGGGAAAGGATGGAGTCGCTCGAGTAGCCATTTTGCGCACCGCAACAGGAGAAACGAGAAGAGCTGCAAACAAGCTATGCATATTGCCCATCAGGGAATCTGTTGAAAGCCCATGCCTTCCAACGGGGGGAGAATGTCTGGTTACGCAACCAAAACAACTGGAGCGACCTCGCAACTGATAAGAGCAGCATCTTAATTTTATCTTATAATACTCGCTCTGCAAAGCAATTGCCTAAATTTCGCTCTTAAGAATTCATTTACATAGAGCTGCCGCTCTTCGCTGTAACGATCGTTTTATTGCCATAGCTTTACTTATGCGAAGGCGTCGATGCTGTGCATCGAGTTAGTTAAGTTTGTTCGCTTCATGCATTTGGTACGCATCGGCCACTTGCATTACTCAAAATTATAACTAATAATTGTCGCTTCGCTAAAATTGGCACGTACTAATTCGGGTTCGCTTGCCTATATATAAACTATTGTTCTTAAATAATAAGCACAGACCAATTCGGGTCTGCCTGCTTCTCGTAACTTTAAGACATATAAAAAAGATTTTGAACACAAAAAATAATTAGTTAATTATTTCTATTTGTGAAAGCTATTGAAAAAGCTCAATAGCGCAACAATGAATTTTTAAGAAATCGAAAACATACATATTAGGATACCAAAAATCACGAAAATTTTAAAAATGAAAGCCATATGGAATATGCATTCCTATGAATTTTATATATTTAATTTAATAATTTAATAAGCTTAAACAAATATAGCCATGACCGTCTGTCCGCCAGTATATAAGCATGTCGATCTCAGAAGCTATTACAGCTAGAGACTTGAAATGTAGGTCCTCCTAGTGCCCGCGGAGATCGAGTTTGTTTCCGATATTCGACATCTTGCTCTCTTGAGCAATTACCCGCCCAAGACTGCAACAAGTACCAAGTACCAAAACGAACCGTTCAAGCCCAAAAGGGGCGCCGCTAAAAAAGAAGAGGTGGTGTTCTCTCACCTAGTATATCTCGCACCAAAGCCAAAAAAGGCAGTCAATACCGGGTTTCGCCCCTCTGTGACGAAGACGAAAGCCACATGGACATGGAGGTAGAGCATACTGCCAATAACAACGTCGCTAACGGTGTAGATGAAGATGATAGACCATCCACCTCGCGTGCAGCACGCGCAAGGGCCAGCAGACAACAAATGGCAAGCTAGAAGCTCGCCACACCCCTGCAACCCACTCAGACGGCGCCCCTTAACGAGCGCCCTTCCACTAAGGGGCCCAGAATAACTTTGCCAGACATCGTCAGCTTCACATTCTGCAAGGAATTGGACAGCATCGTAGGCGAGAACACCTACACCGTGAGAGCGCTCAACTCTGACGACTGCATCATCCAATGCCGCAACTCGAGAGGACAGTCCATACCGCATAGTCCTAAGGAACATACACCACGAGATACCATCTGAAGATATTTCAGCGCAACTGGCAGACAAGGGGCACCATGTTGTCTGCATATACACCCCGCATAGCAGAGTCAATAACGAGCCACTCAATATGAGGTTTGTTGAGGAAGGCGGACAACAACAGTCTCATTAAATCCATAACTGTGTTATGCAGACATAAAGTCTCGTGGGAGAAGCCTCGCAAGACGTCGGGCCCAGTTCAATGTAGCAGATGCCAAGAATACGGGCACACCAAGTCCTATTGCTCGAGACACCATGTGTATTATACGCACTAGTGCGTCAATGGGGTCTCTATTTGCACTAGCACCAGCATGTGGGCTGCTGCCGGGGTCTTCGGATTCCATTAAAGGGTAGGAAGGAGAAACTGAAGTACTTCTTCCAGACATCAGAATTTGTTGGCAGCTGTTGCTAAGCGGCTGTTAAGCATTGAGGTGCTCGGCGGCGTAGCGGCGTCAGCATTTAGTTGGCCTACATCTTTAGTTCGAGACGACCCCTTTTTACTCATTGTGAATATGTTGCTGTTCTCAGCACTTACTGGTTTGGTGGCTCTATTTGCATTGCCACTGACTGAGTGCGTGTCAGCACGGCGGTGCTGTCGAATTCCTCAATTTTTTTTTACCACCTTATTTTTCGTTTTGGTTTTATTTCACTTAAAACCAATTGCTTTGTCAGCAAGAAGTTTTGTTTTTATTGTTGCCGTTTTCGTGTTTTCCAATATTTGATGGGTTGCAATCTTTGTGCGGGATTGCAAAAGCCGCGTTAGTCTCTCCGTGAAGCTCCACTATATGGCGGCAAATTCGCTTTAATGCTGGGAGCGCATTAACTGACTGCTAGAGGGAACATCTGATTGGGGGCTCGCAAGCATCTAAGGCGAATTCAATGATTTGTTTTTCGGCAACAATTTAGTCTGCACTACATTTGACTGGTGCTTAACTTAGCCTGGTACTAAATTCAGTGTGGTAGTAAGCGTTAGTCTAGTACCAATTTTTCATATTGTATTACGTTCTGAACTCATACTATATTTTAAGCTCGTACTAAGGGCCAATCCTGTAAATAGACAGAAATGCCAGTCTTCCTGAGACTAAAAAAACTTTGGCTAACAAACCGCTCTTTAGGTTTGGCACTTATCAAAACTTTTACAAAAAAAAATGATTTTCCGTAATTTGGAACTTATAAGGGCTGCAAAACAACTGTCTATGGACTTGTAACAAGACAAACACAATTTTAAAATAATAATTTTATTTTTTTTTGTTTCTCGCGAGCATAACGTTCTTTAATGACAAACAGAATATAAAAAGAGTGCTAGTAGCAAGGTTCGGCTAAACGAAAACTATTAACAAACTCGAAACTCGACTCAGAAAGAAATGTTGTGTAATGAAATAAGATCCTTTTTCCATCTTAATGTTTACACAAGACGGGTTAACCTAATTTTAGCGAAAAATAAAAACCTTAAATATACTTCGCGGGAGCCTTTACTAAGTTTATTGTCACACGACATAAAGGCTCGATTGATGTTTGCCGAAAGAATCAAATTTTGGACAGATGAATTCCGAAAAGTGATATTTTGCGACGAAAAAAAATTGGATGCCTCAGATGGTTGCCATATATATTGGCGGGACTTAAGATACCCATGACAAACCCGAAACCACGGTGGCGGATCAATAATGAATTGGGTAAGCAGAAAAGTCCCGTTTAGACGACTTGAACTTCCGCGAAGATCGGTCGTGTTTTTATGCATTGTGTGTGTGTATGTTCAGTGCATCACAGGCAAAAAGCGAACAAGAAGTGACAGTGACACTAACTAAACCCGCCCCAGGGCGGGGCGCCTGTAGAGCGCGACAAATCAAAAGTGCTGCTTCTGGCAGCCAAAGTACCGAATTTCAACATTTAAAACACAAAATTCTTGTTAATTATACAAAAGTGCAACCGCGTGCGAGCGTAAGAGAGCAAGCTTTAAAAGCTCAACTGCGCTCAGCTGATCGTCGTAGTGTGTGCGTGTGTGTGAGTGAGCAGAGCTTTTGCCAAGTCTCACTAACACTAGCATAGCACTAGCCAATAGGAGCGCAGCCAGTGCTGGCAAGTCAGTCCCTGCCCGTGACAGTGCTGACACAACTCAGTCACCGTTTTCTCTGCTGTTCACCAAAGTCACTTTTTACAAAAATACTGTTGATTTTTGTAACTAAGTGCAGGTTCCCATTACTACCAATAATAATAAATAATTAACACAATTGGCGTCAAACAATTTAAACCCACCGGATAATGATCATTCGCCATACGCTACGCTGTGCGGGGGGACTACGCAGCCCACCACGTCATGCATCACCACGACTGCCTGTTCCTTAGGAACAACTACGGTAACGTCGTCCCTTGCACGGGGCATCAGCTCCCTGGGCCCCTCTACCCCGTCTCTCCCCAGCCCGGACCTCCACGCTCTCTTGAGCAATTACCCGCCCAAGACTGCAACAAGTACCAAGTACCAAAACGAACCGTTCAAGCCCAAAAAGGGCGCCGCTAAAAAAGAAGAGGTGGTGTTCTCTCACCTAGTATATCTCGCAAGAAGGCGAGCACCACCAAAGCCAAAAAAGGCAGCCAAAACCGGGTTTCGCCCCTCTGTGACGAAGACGAAAGCCACATGGACATGGAGGTAGAGCATATGCCAATAACAACGTCGCTAACGGTGTAGATGAAGATGATAGACCATCCACCTCGCGTGCAGCACGCGCAAGGGCCAGCAGACAACAAATGGCAAGCTAGAAGCTCGCCACACCCCTGCAACCCACTCAGACGGCGCCCCTTAACGAGCGCCCTTCCACTAAGGGGCCCAGAATAACTTTGCCAGACATCGTCAGCTTCACATTCTGCAAGGAATTGGACAGCATCGTAGGCGAGAACACCTACACCGTGAGAGCGCTCAACTCTGACGACTGCATCATCCAATGCCGCAACTCGAGAGGACAGTCCATACCGCATAGTCCTAAGGAACATACACCACGAGATACCATCTGAAGATATCTCAGCGCAACTGGCAGACAAGGGGCACCATGTTGTCTGCATATACACCCCGCATAGCAGAGTCAATAACGAGCCACTCAATATGAGGTTTGTTGAGGAAGGCGGACAACAACAGTCTCATTAAATCCATAACTGTGTTATGCAGACATAAAGTCTCGTGGGAGAAGCCTCGCAAGACGTCGGGCCCAGTTCAATGTAGCAGATGCCAAGAATACGGGCACACCAAGTCCTATTGCTCGAGACACCATGTGTGCAAGGAGTGTGGCGACAACCATCCAACAAGCGAATGCACACTTGGTAAAGATGAGGATCGGTGCTGCTACCACTGTGGCGAACCACACGCAGCAAACTTCAGGGGCTGCAAGAAGTACCTGAAATATTGTTTCCAGCAAAAAAATCAGCAGCTGGGGACGACGGCAATAGCACCTTCTCAGTGTGGAAACTCACCAGACACATTAAAAGGCAATCAAATTATACCTCAACGATCATGGATTGGTCTGGCCTCTGGCTGCGATCGGACGAGGAGATGGCCAATGCGTTTGCTGACCACCAGGAAGCGATTTTTACGCCCTTCCACTTCTCAGATGTTGCACAGCGCCGTAAAGTGGCTGAAACATTTGATGCGCCACTGCAGATGGCTCTCCCAATAAGGAGCATATCCCCCGCGGAAATCGAAGTACAGCTAAAAGCGCTCGAGCTGAAGAAGAGCCCTGGACGCAACGAAATTAACAACAGAGCAGCCAAGGCACTCCCACGCAAAGGCATCATAGCGCTCGCGTTAATTTTCAATTCAATGCTCAGGCTTGGTCACTTCCCGAAGCAGTGGAAATGTGCAAATATTATTGTGATCGCCAAGCCCGGAAAGCCGCTATACCAGCTGGAATCTTACCGCCATATAAACCTGCTGCCAACGCTTTCCAACGTCTTTGAGCGACTTCTACTAAGCCGATTTCTAGAGCTCGACGAGGTCACGCGCCTGGTCACGGACCATCAGTTTGGCTTCAGAAAGTCTCACGGCTGCCCCGAGCAGGTCCACCGGGTAGTAAACCATGTACTGAAGGCATTTGAACAGAAGCAATACTGCGTCGGAGTGTTTCTCGATGTCAAACAGGTGTCGACAAGGTCTGGCACAATGGCCTTCTGTCCAAAGTCAAAGCCCTACTCCCTGCGCCATACTTTAGCATTCTGAGCTCTTTCTTGGCAGCACGCACCTTTAACGTGGCAGTTAGACGACCAAATGTCGGCTATCAAAGGCATTAGAGCAGGTGTCCCACAAGGCAGCGTCCTCGGCCCGATGCTGTACACGCTGTACACGGTGGACCTCCCCATACAAGGACAAAGCAGTACAGCCTTCAGCCCCGCGAGACTGCTGGTGGCAACGTACGCGGATGATACCGCCTTCCTAGCTTCGCACGACCACCTGCAAGCCGCAACATGTGCAGTAGCTGCAGACTGGCTGCTGCAGATCGAAAGTTGGACAGCTAATTGGAACATCGCCATAAACTGTGCTAAGTCCGCCTGCGTCACATTCACGCTGCGCCCAGGGGCTTCGGTTCAATGGAAGTACCATTGAGCACACCAGCTCATTTTGCTATTTGGGTGTCCATTTGGACTCCAAAAACTCGACTGGCTCTTGAAACCGCAAAGCAAGCTCCACACTTCCACAAAGGCGCTGCTTATTAAAACGATGGTATCGCCCATCTGGACATACGCCATCCAAGTCTGGGGCACGGCGTCAGCACACCAGCTGCATCGTTTAAGAGTTGTCCAAGCCAAGGCAGCACGCAAGGTTACTGGCCTACCATGGTACGTGACAACCGACGCCATCGAACGTGACCTCCGCCTTACAAAGGTCGGAGACCAACTGAATTTTTTCAGCAGCCGAAACGCCGACAAGCTGCTGCAGCACCAGAACGCGGCCGCCAGGGCCCTGGCTGATTCGATCAGCGAGAGGCGCCTCCGAAGGCTACACCCCAATGACCTACCCACGAGGCGTATTACTTAAGCATGTAAATAACATCATTGTAAATAACATCACTGTCAATATTACATAAGTTACATTATAGTAACTATAAACCAGTATTAATTATTCGCTTGCTAGAGATCAGAAGGCACTGATCGATTCCAGCGCAAAATAAACGGAAGAAATATTTTAAAAAAAAAAGAAAAGTCCCGGATATGTTTTAACCCAACTAGAAGTAACTCAGATATTTGTATTTCAATGTTGGAGGAGGAACTTATTGAATTTCCGGGTAACTTTTACGAGGCTCTTATAGATCTTTCAGTGTGCATTGTGGTGTTGTCTTATTGAAATATTCAGTTTTCAACGCCACAATTCACACTGCATAGTCTACAATGCTCCAGAAAACTTCCAGTTTTAGAGTCGCCATTAGCCCGGACTGGAAGTCGATTGATGACTTCTGGGGAATACTGTCAGACAACGTTTTTAGGAATGTACAAGGGTCAAAGTCGTTTTGATTGTAGAGTGGGAAAATAATCAATTTCACTCTGTGCCACTTAATTCCATTCCTAAGTGTCGTAATGATGAATTTTTAAGAAATCGAAAACATACATATTAGGATACCAAAAATCACGAAAATTTTAAAAATGAAAGCCATATGGAATATGCATTCCTATGAATTTTATATATTTAATTTAATAATTTAATAAGCTTAAACAAATATAGCCATGACCGTCTGTCCGCCAGTATATAAACGCGTCGATCTCAGAAGCTATTACAGCTAGAGACTTGAAATGTAGGTCCTCCTAGTGCCCGCGGAGATCGAGTTTGTTTCCGATATTCGACATCTTGTCCCGTTTCCATGCAATCGGTAAAAATCGATATCGAATTCCTTTTTTTTTGCTACTTACACGCATGTATGCATAATTACATAAAAATTCGCGTGCTGTTGAGAACTTCGATTGTTTTTGAACGAAATAGGAAGGATTGAGAAAATCACAGAACAGGGACTAGAAAAAAAAGATTAGTGGATGATGTTGTTGCTAATATGCAGAATATCACTCAAAAGTAAACTCATATAAAGAGGGTCGGTTCTAAGGTGGATTAAAACATAAAGTTAAATATGAAGAAATTTAAAATGCATGCTAAAAACACTTATGATAGAGGCTCCAAATTGGGAATTACTAACTATCTTCTTATAATAAATAAAAACTGTATATTTTAAACGATTGAAAACTTGGGAAAAATAATCGAAATGTTCAAATTTTCTAAGTCAATTCTCTTCAAATCTTTTAATTCCATTTCTGAGCTGTTTTTGGAAAGTGTAATATATTTTTTTTAATTTAGTTTAGGATAAATAATAATACCACTTACGTTCATACCATCCATCTCCAAAATCGCTTTCGTTGATGTTCAACGACGACTTGCAGAAAGAAAAATTTGCACAAAAGGGCACCAAAAGAAAAATTATGAAAAGCACTGGTCCTATGTAGCTGAGCTATCGTTTCCCTCGCGTTAGTTACTCTTTTTTTTGCACACTTCATGAAGTTGCTCTCTTGATCAACATGGCTATCATCGCAACGGAGAGAAGGAGAGAGAAAAGATAACAGGAGAAGAAAACAAATTGATAAAGAATGGACCGTATGAAAAATTACATGAGGTCATTATGAGATAATAAAATTGTTGAATTTAAGACAATTTGTAAAAGTTTTTGGCGTGATGCATCCAAGGCGATCATGATACAGTAATTTCTGACTGTTTCACTTATATTTTTGAGACGATAAAAAATTTGGATTTTATTTAAAATACAATTTGTTCTTTACACGGCGCTACTAAACGAGCTCATATTATTTTTCTGACCCAGCCAATAAAAATATTAAAATATAACAAAATCATTTAATTGAAGCAAGCCGTTGATCTCAAGATACATGATTATATTACAAGCGAATTATCAATTCCCTAAGATTTACCGAAACATTCAAATTCGAATTCATGATTTTAAAAATAATAATATACTGATTTTTGTTCAACAAAATAACTTCAGTTTTCCAACATAACTTACTGAAGAAAACTGTTATCTTACGCTCACGTTGGCAATAGGATCGAGATCAATGCAATGTCAATCGTAAATATATATACAACAGATATACAAAAAATAGTCCTCACTACTCTATATTAACTCACTCATGCTTCCATCGTTGCGTGCACTTGGGCCCAATATGACGTCGATGTTGGTGGGTGTGTGTAGGTGTATTATTGTATGGGTATCATTGTTGCCTTTGTACAAAGAAAGTTAATTGTAAGTATATATATATAAATATTGACGTGCATATAAATGTCACAACCTTACCCTTGCCAAATATATACATAGGTCAAAAGGAATACTACTACTGCTGCTTAACTCTAATATCTATCGACTAATTTTTAATTCAATATAATACATTTTTTTTCATGTTTGTTTAGTTGCTTAAATTTACTTTAGCTTCGATCAATGGGAATAGATTACGAAGACATCCGCTGATCGCAATGTCAAAAATTTAAGTTTAATGTGATGTATGTATGGATGCGTGCTTCGAATTTCGTTCAGATGGCTTCTTTACTAATTGTAGTTGCTTTTATCTTTTAGCTCGTTCGTGCGCTTTACTCTTTGTCAATTCTAATTCTCATTCTCTCAATAAGAGCGACGAAGGTAGCACAAAGGAGAATAAATAATCAATTACACTACACAACACAGATTTTAAGTCATAATTTCTTGTGGATCTGAATAAACTTGTGACTTTGGTATCCATTTATATAAGTCACTTAACGCCAGACACATTTGATGATCATCAACGAGCAGTCTCGAATGTGGCACTGGAGCACGTTTCCGAAATCTCCTTGGAGTAGATTTACTACCCTTGTCTCCGAGCCAATATATGTGCACCAAGAGATCGGTAAAAAGCGGACCAGCGCCTGCGGCACACCCCCTGCCATGAGGCTGTAAAATTAAACAAGGGTCAAACACCAATCCATTGATACTAGGCTAATATAAAATCACCTGTTTCAATATCTTTCCCTACTTCGATTTTACAATACTTTTCCACTTGCACGTCTGCTTCAATACGCCTTTCTATTATTTTTATTACTTATTTTAACTTTAGACTTCGTTTTTACACTGTTTAATCTTCTTGACGAAGTACGTCTTTTCGCTTCCCACTCGGCTACTACAACGCAAATAAATGAACAAGATATTACGAAGAGCTTTTATTTGAAAAATAGACTAGGTGGTATAATTACTTTTTATTTGAATGTCTTTCAGATGATAAACTCCTAGCAATTTGTTATTACTATCGACTAATTGATAATAAAACGGACTTAGTTTCTTATGAACTTTAGCTGGCAGAAATACTCTTGCTAGTTTCGAGCTGAACTTTTTGCTCGCGTTACTCTGAGCAAAATTTCGTGCATAAACTGAATCGCTTGCTTTTCACTGCACCCTTCGGCAACGAAGATTATAAATTCTTGCATTAGCTTCGTGCGCCTTATATATATTTTCTTTGGCCTTCTCCCGTGCTAATTGCATGGTGTTTGTACAGCTAATGTAAACATCATCACTTAATAGATTTAGGTTTCTGAGCAGAGTGTAATCTTTTCCGTTCAGGATCATATTTTGTCCAAAAACAAGGAAATAGGGTGGAAAGCCTGTGCTTCGGTGTAATGTAGCTCTTAATGATGCACTTATTGCATTAAGCTGCACATCCCAATTAGTGTGGTCTTTACCGAGATAAGCTCGGATTGCAGCCAAGACTGACCGGTTCAATCTTTCACTTGCATTAGCTTGCGGCGAGTATATTGCAGTAAATTTATGCTCAACTCCAAAGCGAGTTAAAAATGCTTTAAAGAAACTTGATCGGAATTGCGAACCATTGTCGGTAAGAATAGATTCGGGTACACCAAAAGTGTAGAAAATCGAATTCTCTAGATACTCTGTAATTTTCTGTGTTGTAAATTTCTTCAGAGGGCAAAGAAAATAAAACTTTGTGTTATGATCTTTGAAATGGCCTATCTGAGGTCACTGGCTTACCCATTGGTGGCTTAAGGACTATATTTGGGCTCTTGGTAGATCTACAAGTGCTACAGTTAGCAATGTGTGTACGTATCTGGCTCACCATACCTGGCCAAAACAAGTACCTTTTAATTTTCTCTACAGTTTTCCGCATGCCGCAGTGTGCCGAGCTAGGTGGTTCGTGCGCATCGCGTAATACTTCTGGGACTAAACTTGCAGGTACCCACAGTTTCCATGAGTCCTTCTCTTGCGATTCTATGCGAGTGGCAAACTGTGTTCTCTTGTACACATAATCATCCATCAACTTTAGGTCCGGCAACCTAGCTTGGTTCATTTTTATGTACGCAATTAAAGCTAGATATTCTGGTGCCTTAAAACAAGTTGAAGTCAAATCTATTATAGGGCCCTGGTTATCGAATTCTGCTACTTCTTCTTCGTAAGTTCTAGAGAGCGTATCAGCAACGACGTTTTGGGAACCACTTCGGTGCTGGATATCGAATTTGTGTAGTCCTGACAAATACTTCTGCTTCATAAGCCATTTAAGAGAAGCATGATCCGTAATTACGGTGAACTCCTGACCTTCTATATATTCTCGAAACTTTTGAATGCCTTTGAGAACAGCGAGACACTCCAGTTCTGTAACTGAGTAGTTACGCTGAGCTCTCGTAAGTTTCGCAGACATATAAGCGATCGGTAACTCTGAATCATCTCGAATTTGCGCTAGTACACAACCAATGCCGTAAGTACATGCATCGCAAATCAGAATAAAAGGTTTCGAAAAATTGGGTGTAATTAAAATAGGTGCGGCAGTCAGGTAGGATTTGAGCATTCCGAAAGCTTCGGTGGCTTCCGAATTACAATCCAGAGACTTTTGTTTTTTTAGAAGTTCTGTTAACGGATAAGTGATGGCGGCGTACTTTTCTACGAAACGCCTATACCATCCAGCCAGACCCAAAAAGCGACGTAACTGCTGGACCGTTTTCGGCACAGGGAACTCACTGATTGCCTGTATTTTATCAGGATCCGTTTTGAGTTGCCCGTTTCCGATGATAAACCCGAGGTATCTTATCTCTGTCATGCAGAACTTGGATTTGCTAATATTTATAGTTAGATTTGCTTTCCTCAAACATAACGCAATCTCCTGTAGCAAAATTAGGTGGGAGTCGAAATTATCTGATAACACTAATAAGTCGTCTAAATAAACAAAGTCTTGTGTACGCAAATGGGCAGGAATAACTTCATACATAAGGCGACAAAGTGTTTGCGGCGCGTTACAAAGACCAAATGGCATCACCTTGTACTGGTACAATGGTCGATTGGGTATTGTAAAGGCGGTATATTGCCGTGATTTCTCCTCCAACGGTATTTGCCAGAAGGCATGTTTTATGTCTAATCCGGTAATGAGTTTAGCTGGAGGTAACCTACTCAAAATACCATCTATGTGGGGCAAAGGATAGGCATCCTTTTCCGTCACTTTGTTAACCTGTCTTGAGTCTAAACATAAGCGACACTTATCTCCGCGTTTAACCAGAACGTGCGAATAGATCCGGTGCATCTCTTAGTCTTACTATTTTTAAGTAATTGTTGAGCTGCTGATCCACCTGCGCAACTAATAGTAGCTCCTGAATCCAAAAGTCCTATATACTCATTCCCTTCGATTTGAACAGAAGTGTATAGTCGTTCATCCGAACTTAGAAAAATAGATGCTATTATATTCCTACGATTTTTACGTACTAATTTCCAAAACGTACGTAATCGTTTTGTAGAACGCTTGGGCTTAGTTATTAATCTAAAAGAATCTAAATGAGCAAAAATTCGCTTACGTGCCGAACTATAATTCTGTAGTCTGATATGAAAAGGTAAATCTGAAAAATGTTTAGAATAACTAATCGAATGCTTTTCTCGCTCTGCTATCGTTTTACTATCGGTTTTGTCCTTATCTTTATTTGTAACTTGGGTCGATTTTTCCGACAAGGCCTGAGTATTTGCTGGGGATGTATCTATTTGGTGTTGTGTTGTACATCCCGCTGCCAGTTTCCCGAGGGGTTGCATTTTGAACAGCATGGTTTGAAAACTTCTTTGGCTCCGCAGCCATAACAAAAAATACGACGAATCTCCAGGCAATGGTCAAATTTATGTCAGATTTTATCGCAGTTCCAGCAGACTGGATCTGTCTTAATACGTTTTATTTCTTGAATTTCAGCTTCCGATGGAACAAGTGGCAAATTACCATTGGCTTCGCCTGATACTTCCGAAACATATGACCTTAATGTTCTTCCTTTAAATGGTTTTATGTCACCATAAAATTGCTCGTGTTTTCTCACTTCAACTCTAAGTTGCGATCTATTCTGAATGCTAACGTGGAGAAGTTCATGGTGCAGACTGGGCTTGGAATTGCGAATCAGAAGGTCTACTATCTGCTTTTCTAAGATTCCTTGTTGCAATCTGTCAACTAGGTCTTCTATTGCAAACTGATAGTCATCAAAAGACTCACTCTCACCCTGTCGTCGTTTCATTTCCCAAATTTCTAAATCGGTGTCAGAGTCTCCAAATCTTCTACGAAACTCTTGACAAAATGTCTCCCAATTAAAGTTTGTATTTGCGCGATGGAACTTCCAAAACCAATCGCTGGCCTTACCATTAAAAAGTAATTATAAATGGTCATTAAGAAGATGGTAGTCGTTACCCAAATTTTGTTTGGTTAAGGATCGCACTCGGTAAAAAAATTCATCCATACGCATGCCTTGCTTAGTGCCATCGATTTTAATTCGCCAGTTCTGAATGATTCCTGATACTTTTTCCGGATTCACACTAAAGCTTTGGCTGCTTCTCTCTCTGTTAATTCTAGCATCCGCTTCACTCAATCTATGAATCAATGTTTCTGGTCCATGTTCTCTAGGTATTGGTGGGGTTGGATTAGTATCTATCCCATTATAAGATGGTGGATCACTATTTGAAATCTGCAAATTTGCGAGTTGATTTCGAATAGAGGTCTCAATAGTTTTAGATAAATATAACGTAATATGGTCCATCGACTGAGTTTTCTGAAGGTTCATCATATTCTGAATATAATTAGCCATGTCGACTTGAGCGCCAAGAGACATGTTGCTTTGTGTCTGATCAAGGGTCGGTGCTCTATTTGTGGATCTAGTCGTCATCCCTCTCTTAGGAGTAGCTCCTCTTTGTCTATTCCCCATGCCTCTCCTATTTAATGAATTTCGCTTATTTGCTTCTTGTTCTGTAATGCTAGGCATTGAATCAATTAGGTTCAACTCTGCTGCCAAAGTGTTGTTAGAAAAGCTTAACGCAAGAGTTGTACAATCGGCTGCACATGTAGGGCATGCTGAAGTGTTTTGTAAGAACTCTATCAAACATGTTTTGTGGAATCGGTGCTTACATGGAGTATTAGCAAACAATTGTGACGAAGTCATCACCTCGTTGCAGATTCCACAAAAGGGATCTATCTGCTCTATGGCAGCTGTAATATTTTCTGTACTTCTTTGTACTGCCATTAAAAATGTTACTTGCGCTGAACGCTATTCAAAATCAGGAACAAATCTCTTCTTTTCTTTTTTTTTCATATATAAATAAATAAAATAAATAAAGCTGTCTGTCCTTTTCCCTAATGCTAAATACTGTTGAATTAATTAGGCGAAATTGGGTTTCCTTTGTTGTCGTCTATTATATGTAATGATTTCTATTGCTGATTTGGAATCAAGCTTCTCATGATAAATAGGTCAATTTCCAAATAGTTCCAGATAATTGCAGTTCCATACCTTCAAGAGCGCTTAAACCAAATTTATACTATCACAAGGAGTACTAAATATACTTAACGTTGTTAGACTTTTACGAGTTTATTTTGGTCGACCAATCCAATTCATGAATTGTAGTCGCTAATTCCGAAAATAGTTCTTATAATTTCAAACTACGCTTATCTTAAACCCTTTTAATAACTTGAAAACAAATCTTATGTAATTTAGTTTGGATAACCAGAGCATTCCGGGGAAATATAATCTCAACTAAACTAAACGATCTTTGGCATTTTTTTTTTTTTTTTGTGCAGTGTAACTCCCAATACTTTGAAAACTAGCTGTAATCAGAGAAATAGCCGCGAAATCCAAATATTATCTAGGATAGTTGCAAATCATACTCTGCCCCTTAGTTGGGCGCCATTTCTTTTGTAGTGTCCACGTGTATACGGAGGGCAGTCGATGCTACCTTCTACATGGAGTGTCCACGTCCATTTGTAACCCTCTATGGCGTTTTCGCCCTTAGTGACTTACGTTGGTCGCGGGGCGTTGGGTTCGGGGGCGCGTACTTCTTGCTTTTGCTCAATTTAGCTCGTCCTGGTCGGTGTTCTTCCTCGCCCAATCTGCCTATCAACACCAATACACTGACATGAAGAATATCAAGTACGCTTCGAAAAAAACAAGATCAAATACTATCATAAAATTTATCTTTATTTCCCTATCCTGTAAATAAGTGTTCCGACAAACACCACAAAACTCGGGATCCAATATGCCTAATGGAGGGATCTTGGTGTTAGTTGTCCCTCGTCTCTACCCTCCCTACCATAGCAACCAGAAAATCGTAAATTGCCCCTATGCGAGACTCTAACGCATTAACGCATTTCAACAGAATTCAGCATGGTACTCGACAGACAAGATAATTATTCACCGATTCATATTAAAATATAACAAAATCATTTAATTGAAGCAAGCCGTTGATCTCAAGATACATGATTATATTACAAGCGAATTATCAATTCCCTAAGATTTACCGAAACATTCAAATTCGAATTCATGATTTTAAAAATAATAATATACTGATTGTTGTTCAACAAAATAACTTCAGTTTTCCAACATAACTTACTGAAGAAAACTGTTACCTTACGCTCACGTTGGCAATAGGTTCGAGATCAATGCAATGTCAATCGTAAATATATATATATATACAACAGATATACAAAAAATAGTCCTCACTACTCTATATTAACTCACTCATACTTCCATCGTTGCGTGCACTTGGGCCCAATATGACGTCGATGTTGGTGGGTGTGTGTAGGTGTATTATTGTATGGGTATCATTGTTGCCTTTGTACAAAGAAAGTTAATTGTAAGTATATATATATAAATATTGACGTGCATATAAATGTCACAACCTTACCCTTGCCAAATATATACATAGGTCAAAAGGAATACTACTACTGCTGCTTAACTCTAATATCTATCGACTAATTTTTAATTCAATATAATACATTTTTTTTCATGTTTGTTTAGTTGCTTAAATTTACTTTAGCTTCGATCAATGGGAATAGATTAGGTAGACATCCGCTGATCGCAATGTCAAAAATTTAAGATTAATGTGATGTATGTATGGATGCGTGCTTCGAATTTCATTCAGATGGCTTCTTTACTAATTGTAGTTGCTTTTATCTTTTAGCTTGTTCGTGCGCTTTACTCTTTGTCAATTCTAATTCTCATTCTCTCAATAAAAGAGAGACGAAGGTAGCACAAAGGAGAATGAATAATCAATTACACTACACAACACAGATTTTAAGTCATAATTTCTTGTGGATCTGAATAAACTTGTGACTTTGGTATCCATTTATATGTCACTTAACGCCAGACACATTTGATGATCATCAACAAGCAGTCTCGAATGTGGCACTGGAGCACGGTTCCGAAATCTCCTTGGAGTAGATATACTACCCTTGTCTCCGAGCCAATATATGTGCACCAAGAGATTGGTGAAAAGCGGACCAGCGCTTGCGGCAGCACCCCTGCCATGAGGCTGTAAAATTAAACAAGGGTCAAACACCAATCCATTGATACTAGGCTAATATAAAATCACCTGTTTCAATATCTTTCACTACTTAGATTTTACAATACTTTTCCACTCGCACGTCTGCTTCAATACGCTTTCTATAATTTTTATTACTTATTTTAACTTTAGACTTCGTTTTTACACTGTTTAATCATCTTGACGAAGTATGTCTTTTCGCTTCCAAACTGAACTGAAGACTGTCGCACGCGGTCGCCCGCCCTTTTTATAGACCTAGCTGTAACGGTGATAAAAGTGTGTGAGCTAAGTGCGAGGGTAGCACATAAAGTTTCTAACAATCAAGAACTGTTCCCACTCGGCTACTACAACGCAAATAAATGAACAAGATATTACGAAGAGCTTTTATTTGAAAAATAGACTAGGTGGTATAATTACTTTTTATTTGAATGTCTTTCAGATGATAAACTCCTAGCAATTTGTTATTACTATCGACTAATTGATAATAAAACGGACTTAGTTTCTTATGAACTTTAGCTGGCAGAAATACTCTTGCTAGTTTCGAGCTGAACTTTTTGCTCGCGTTACTCTGAGCAAAATTTCGTGCATAAACTGAATCGCTTGCTTTTCACTGCACCCTTCGGCAACGAAGATTATAAATTCTTGCATTAGCTTCGTGCGCCTTATATATATTTTCTTTGGCCTTCTCCCGTGCTAATTGCATGGTGTTTGTACGGCTAATGTAAACATCATCACTTAATAGATTTAGGTTTCTGAGCAGAGTGTAATCTTTTCCGTTCAGGATCATATTTTGTCCAAAAACAAGGAAATAGGGTGGAAAGCCTGTGCTTCGGTGTAATGTAGCTCTTAATGATGCACTTATTGCATTAAGCTGCACATCCCAATTAGTGTGGTCTTTACCGAGATAAGCTCGGATTGCAGCCAAGACTGACCGGTTCAATCTTTCACTTGCATTAGCTTGCGGCGAGTATATTGCAGTAAATTTATGCTCAACTCCAAAGCGAGTTAAAAATGCTTTAAAGAAACTTGATCGGAATTGCGAACCATTGTCGGTAAGAATAGATTCGGGTACACCAAAAGTGTAGAAAATCGAATTCTCGAGATACTCTGTAATTTTCTGTGTTGTAAATTTCTTCAGAGGGCAAAGAAAATGAAACTTTGTGTTGTGATCTTTGAAATGGCCTATCTGAGGTCACTGGCTTACCCATTGGTGGCTTAAGGACTATATTTGGGCTCTTGGTAGATCTACAAGTGCTACAGTTAGCAATGTGTGTACGTATCTGGCTCACCATACCTGGCCAAAACAAGTACCTTTTAATTTTCTCTACAGTTTTCCGCATGCCGCAGTGTGCCGAGCTAGGTGGTTCGTGCGCATAGCGTAATACTTCTGGGACTAAACTTGCAGGTACCCACAGTTTCTATGAGTCCTTCTCTTGCGATTCTATGCCAGTGGCAAACTGTGTTCTCTTGTACACATAATCATTCATCAACTTTAGGTCCAGCAACCTAGCTTGGTTCATTTTTATGTACGCAATTAAAGCTAGATATTCTGGTGCCTTAAAACAAGTTGAAGTCAAATCTATTATAGGGCCCTGGTCATCGAATTCTGCTACTTCTTCTTCGTAAGTTCTAGAGAGCGTATCAGCAACGACGTTTTGGGAACCACTTCGGTGCTGGATATCGAATTTGAATCCCTGCAACTTCATAGACCATCTAGCAAGTCGTCCTGACAAATCCTTCTGCTTCATAAGCCATTTAAGAGAAGCATGATCCGTAATTACGGTGAACTCCTGACCTTCTATATATTCTCGAAACTTTTGAATGCCTTTGAGAACAGCGAGACACTCCAGTTCTGTAACTGAGTAGTTACGCTGAGCTCTCGTAAGTTTCGCAGACATATAAGCGATCGGTAACTCTGAATCATCTCGAATTTGCGCTAGTACACAACCAATGCCGTAAGTACATGCATCGCAAATCAGAATAAAAGGTTTCGAAAAATTGGGTGTAATTAAAATAGGTGCGGCAGTCAGGTAGGATTTGAGCATTCCGAAAGCTTCGGTGGCTTCCGAATTACAATCCAGAGACTTTTGTTTTTTTAGAAGTTCTGTTAACGGATAAGTGATGGCGGCGTACTTTTCTACGAAACGCCTATACCATCCAGCCAGACCCAAAAAGCGACGTAACTGCTTGACCGTTTTCGGCACAGGGAACTCACTGATTGCCTGTATTTTATCAGGATCCGTTTTGAGTTGCCCGTTTCCGATGATAAACCCGAGGTATCTTATCTCTGTCATGCAGAACTTGGATTTGCTAATATTTATAGTTAGATTTGCTTTCCTCAAACATAACGCAATCTCCTGTAGCAAAATTAGGTGGGAGTCGAAATTATCTGATAACACTAATAAGTCGTCTAAATAAACAAAGATTTGTGTACGCAAATGGGCAGGAATAACTTCATACATAAGGCGACAAAGTGTTTGCGGCGCGTTACAAAGACCAAATGGCATCACCTTGTACTGGTGCAATGGTCGATTGGGTATTGTAAAGGCGGTATATTGCAGTGATTTCTCCTCCAACGGTATTTGCCAGAAGGCATGTTTCATGTCTAATCCGGTAATGAATTTAGCTGGAGGTAACCTACTCAAAATACCATCTATGTGGGGCAAAGGATAGGCATCCTTTTCCGTCACTTTGTTAACCTGTCTTGAGTCTAAACTCCAGGGGCTGGTAGAAGGTTCTATTACATCTAGAGCTAGCATTTGGTCAATTTCTGCAAACATTAGTTTTTCAATGGCCGGAGAGACTGGCCAGTGGCGTTGCTTAACTGGTGTTGCCGAGCCTATGTTAATGGAGTGACTAATCAAATTAGTTATGCCTAAGCCTTCTTTAGCATACGAGGGAAATCCTTCTATAATGACATCGAGACGGCCCTGTTCCTCTTTAGTTAGAAGATGAAATTTGGGAAGCTCCCTTTGTTCTGCTGGTGCTCCAACATCTAATTCTGATATCTCTGCTTGCCTAGTAATTGTCCCTAACAAGCTGTTTAAGTTCTGGGATAATAAATAACTCGATACTTCTAGTTAACTGTCGATAAGTGATCTGCGTCTGTAATTTAGCAACAATTCTGCTAGCGGTGCCATTTGCTGTGCGAATAGATCCGGTGCATCTCTTAGTCTTACTATTTTTAAGTAATTGTTGAGCTGCTGATCCACCTGCGCAACTAATAGTAGCTCCTGAATCCAAAAGTCCTATATACTCATTCCCTTCGATTTGAACAGAAGTGTATAGTCGTTCATCCGAACTTAGAAAAATAGATGCTATTATATTCCTACGATTTTTACGTACTAATTTCCAAAACGTACGTAATCGTTTTGTAGAACGCTTGGGCTTAGTTATTAATCTAAAAGAATCTAAATGAGCAAAAATTCGCTTACGTGCCGAACTATAATTCTGTAGTCTGATATGAAAAGGTAAATCTGAAAAATGTTTAGAATAACTAATCGAATGCTTTTCTCGCTCTGCTATCGTTTTACTATCGGTTTTGTCCTTATCTTTATTTGTAACTTGGGTCGATTTTTCCGACAAGGCCTGAGTATTTGCTGGGGATGTATCTATTTGGTGTTGTGTTGTACATCCCGCTGCCAGTTTCCCGAGGGGTTGCATTTTGAACAGCATGGTTTGAAAACTTCTTTGGCTCCGCAGCCATAACAAAAAATACGACGAATCTCCAGGCAATGGTCAAATTTATGTCAGATTTTATCGCAGTTCCAGCAGACTGGATCTGTCTTAATACATTTTATTTCTTGAATTTCAGCTTCCGATGGAACAAGTGGCAAATTACCATTGGCTTCGCCTGATACTTCCGAAACATATGACCTTAATGTTCTTCCTTTAAATGATTTTATGTCACCATAAAATTGCTCGTGTTTTCTCACTTCAACTCTAAGTTGCGATCTATTCTGAATGCTAACGTGGAGAAGTTCATGGTGCAGACTGGGCTTGGAATTGCGAATCAGAAGGTCTACTATCTGCTTTTCTAAGATTCCTTGTTGCAATCTGTCAACTAGGTCTTCTATTGCAAACTGATAGTCATCAAAAGACTCACTCTCACCCTGTCGTCGTTTCATTTCCCAAATTTCTAAATCGGTGTCAGAGTCTCCAAATCTTCTACGGATCTCTTGACAAAATGTCTCCCAATTAAAGTTTGTATTTGCGCGATGGAACTTCCAAAACCAATCGCTGGCCTTACCATTAAAAAGTAAGTATAAATGGTCATTAAGAAGATGGTAGTCGTTACCCAAATTTTGTTTGGTTAAAGATCGCACTCGGTAAAAAAATTCATCCATACGCATGCCTTGCTTAGTGCCATCGAATTTAATTCGCCAGTTCTGAATGATTCCTGATACTTTTTCCGGATTCACACTAAAGCTTTGGCTGCTTCTCTCTCTGTTAATTCTAGCATCCGCTTCACTCAATCTATGAATCAATGTTTCTGGTCCATGTTCTCTAGGTATTGGTGGGGTTGGATTAGTATCTATCCCATTATAAGATGGTGGATCACTATTTGAAATCTGCAAATTTGCGAGTTGATTTCGAATAGAGGTCTCAATAGTTTTAGATAAATATGACGTAATATGGTCCATCGACTGAGCGCCAAGAGACATGTTGCTTTGTGTCTGATCAAGGGTCGGTGCTCTATTTGTGGATCTAGTCGTCATCCCTCTCTTAGGAGTAGCTCCTCTTTGTCTATTCCCCATGCCTCTCCTATTTAATGAATTTCGCTTATTTGCTTCTTGTTCTGTAATGCTAGGCATTGAATCAGTTAGGTCCAACTCTGCTGCCAAAGTGTTGTTAGAAAAGCTTAACGCAAGAGTTGTACAATCGGCTGCACATGTAGGGCATGCTGAAGTGTTTTGTAAGAACTCTATCAAACATGTTTTGTGGAATCGGTGCTTACATGGAGTATTAGCAAACAATTGTG
Organism: Drosophila borealis; assembly: GCA_035045885.1. Classification (NCBI taxonomy): domain Eukaryota; kingdom Metazoa; phylum Arthropoda; class Insecta; order Diptera; family Drosophilidae; genus Drosophila; species Drosophila borealis. The sequence goes on from JAWNOR010000303.1 coordinate 473,348, forward strand.
ACGAAGTCATCACCTCGTTGCAGATTCCACAAAAGGGATCTATCTGCTCTATGGCAGCTGCAATATTTTCTGTACTTCTTTGTACTGCCATTAAAAATGTTACTTGCGCTGAACGCTATTCAAAATCAGGAACAACTTAATTCTTTTCTATTTTTTTTTTCATAAATCTAAAGCTGTCTTTCCTTTTCCCTAATGCTAAATACTGTTGAATTAATTAGGCGAAATTGGGTTTCCTTTGTTGTCGTCTATTATATGTAATGATTTCTATTGCTGATTTGGAATCAAGCTTCTCATGATAAATAGGTCCATTTCCGAATAGTTCCAGATAATTGCAGTTCCATACCTTCAAGAGCGCTTAAACCAAATTTATACTTTTACGGGTCTATTTTGGTCGACCAATCCAATTCATGAATTGTAGTCGCTAATTCCGAAAATAGTTCTTATAATTTCAAACTACGCTTATCTAAAACCCTTTTAATAACTTGAAAACAAATCATATGTAATTTAGTTTGGATAACCAGAGCATTCCGGGGAAATATAATCTCAACTAAACTAAACGATCTTTGGCATTTTTTTTTTTTTTGTGTGCAGTGTAACTCCCAATACTTTGAAAACCAGCTGTAATCGGAGAAATAGCTGCGAAATCCAAATATTATCTAGGATAGTTGCAAATCATACTCTGCCCCTTAGTTGGGCGCCATTTCTTTTGTAGTGTCCACGTGTATACGGAGGGCAGTCGATGCTAAGTTCTACATGGAGTGTCCACGTCCATTTGTAACCCTCTATGGCGTTTTCGCCCTTAGTGGCTTACGTTGGTCGCGGGGCGTTGGGTTCGGGGGCGCGTACTTCTTGCTTTTGCTCAATTTAGCTCGTCGTGGTCGGGGTTCTTTCTCGCCCAATCTGCCTACCAAGTACGCTTCAAAAAAAACAAGATTAAATACTATCATAAAATTTATCTTTATTTCCCTATCCTGTAAATAAGTGTTCCGACAAACACCACAAAACTCGGGATCCAATATGCCTAATGGAGGGATCTTGGTGTTAGTTGTCCCTCGTCTCTACCCTCCCTACCATAGCAACCAGAAAATCGTAAATTGCCCCTATGCGAGACTCTAACGCATTAACGCATTTCAACAGAATTCAGCATGGTACTCGACAGACAAGATAATTATTCACCGATTCATATTAAAATATAACAAAATCATTTAATTGAAGCAAGCCGTTGATCTCAAGATACATGATTATATTACAAGCGAATTATCAATTCCCTAAGATTTACCGAAACATTCAAATTCGAATTCATGATTTTAAAAATAATAATATACTGATTTTTGTTCAACAAAATAACTTCAGTTTTCCAACATAACTTACTGAAGAAAACTGTTATCTTACGCTCACGTTGGCAATAGGATCGAGATCAATGCAATGTCAATCGTAAATATATATATATACAACAGATATACAAAAAATAGTCCTCACTACTCTATATTAACTCACTCATGCTTCCATCGTTGCGTGCACTTGGGCCCAATATGACGTCGATGTTGGTGGGTGTGTGTAGGTGTATTATTGTATGGGTATCATTGTTGCCTTTGTACAAAGAAAGTTAATTGTAAGTATATATATATAAATATTGACGTGCATATAAATGTCACAACCTTACCCTTGCCAAATATATACATAGGTCAAAAGGAATACTACTACTGCTGCTTAACTCTAATATCTATCGACTAATTTTTAATTCAATATAATACATTTTTTTTCATGTTTGTTTAGTTGCTTAAATTTACTTTAGCTTCGATCAATGGGAATAGATTACGAAGACATCCGCTGATCGCAATGTCAAAAATTTAAGTTTAATGTGATGTATGTATGGATGCGTGCTTCGAATTTCGTTCAGATGGCTTCTTTACTAATTGTAGTTGCTTTTATCTTTTAGCTCGTTCGTGCGCTTTACTCTTTGTCAATTCTAATTCTCATTCTCTCAATAAGAGCGACGAAGGTAGCACAAAGGAGAATAAATAATCAATTACACTACACAACACAGATTTTAAGTCATAAGTTCTTGTGGATCTGAATAAACTTGTGACTTTGGTATCCATTTATATGTCACTTAACGCCAGAGCACGGTTCCGAAATCTCCTTGGAGTAGATTTACTACCCTTGTCTCCGAGCCAATATATGTGCACCAAAAGATTGGTGAAAAGCGGACCAGCGCTTGCGGCAGCACCCCTGCCACGAGGCTGTAAAATTAAACAAGGGTCAAACACCAATCCATTGATACTAGGCTAATATAAAATCACCTGTTTCAATATCTTTCACTACTTAGATTTTACAATACTTTTCCACTCGCACGTCTGCTTCAATACGCTTTCTATTATTTTTATTACTTATTTTAACTTTAGACTTCGTTTTTACACTGTTTAATCTTCTTGACGAAGTACGTCTTTTCGCTTCCAATCTGAACTGAAGTTTAACTGCATTATCGTATGATCTGCCTACGTGCCAAATCAGACATCAAAAGGAATATGTAAAAGTGTGTGAGCTAAGTGCGAGGGTAGAACATAAAGTTTCTAACAATCAAGAACTGTTCCCACTCGGCTACTAAAAGCTCCACTATACGGCGGCGAATTCGCTTTAATGCTGGGAGCGCATTATCTGACCTCCAGAGGGAACATCGAGCAAGTGTTTTTGCTGGGTAGATAGGGGCCTCAGTACCGAGTTGTCTAAAGTTGCAATACCATGTCCCCCGATTAAAAGATAAGAAGGCAAGGGTGGAAAGTGGTCCAAAAGTCAATTACAAGATAAAGATCTCCATATTATGTCGGGGCCACAAAAAAGGTAATTTTGTGAGTTCCTCCCTATATTTTACGTCCACTGTCAGTCGGCTAATAATGTCTTGCGATTTTCCATCCGCGGCTTTCAAGGAAGCTGTTAATTTTTTTAAGTGGTGTTGTCTTGCGTATTTCCTTGGCTATTAACCACCTAACATCTTACTGAAGCACCGGTATCCAATAACCCAACTACGGACTTACCTAGAAGGTGGATCTGAGCATACAGACGGAAATCAAATAGTCGACCAATAACAGAGGAAAATAACAGTTTTCGTTCATTCTTATAACGTTTACTACACGCACTTCTACGCAATCGAAAACGTGACAGTGAGGAAGAGGGGTTTTTTGACCTGTAAATTAAGCTTAAATCCGGGAAGGTTGACAAAGCAGGTAATATTGTATTGAAAAATATGTCATTTTCTACTAGTCTGTGTTCGTCCCCTTCGTAGAAAACTGCACGCAATGAGGAGTTTTTTGTAGGTGATGTGTTGCATCGGCGACAGGTGGGCTTATGTGTGTCTGCCTTGCCACACCCATAGCAGAACACACGTCTTTCAGCTACGCCCCTTGCCGCCATAGTTCCAACTCGAAGTTTCGATAGCAGATACCTTGAACTCTTTGTCTTCCAACATCTCGGACACCTCATAATCGGACACATTTTCGGACTGTTGATACAAGGCGTTAACAATGCGTTGTTTAGGGCGCTGTATGAGGCTTAGAAACTGACTTCATAAAGATTAAAGTACGTACGAGTTGTCGCATTTGTGCTATTGTGCTAACAGACTCATACAAGATTTCGAGCTGAATTTCTGGGAGAAGATTTGCTCTTAATGTTTCTAAGAGCTCTTGTTCAGACATGGGTTGTGCAAGGTTATCTGCTAAGGCTGCAATCGCTCCAAAGATTCAATTGAGCATTGTTTTCGTAGCTCTATTTCAGAGCTAATATTTCGATCAGTGCGCGCATCCTTAAACTGTCCTCTAAGGGCTTCACACAATTTATGCCAACGAATGAGTCCCACACTATTATGGCATCGCCAAAACCATAGAATAACCTTCAAAAAATTTGCTGGCATACCGAGCTTGTAAGGAAGCTTCTGGCCGGGGTATAATTCTCAGCCTTACCAGGTCTAGTGAGTTACAAGTTATTTATAATTTCGCTGGGAGAGAGGGCTTAAAGGGGGGGTGAGTATCCTGACCAAACCAAACCCAGATCTACCTCTACACACCTACACCATCGGGCCGTGGTCTCGTACCATCTATGCTAGCGGGCCGTGGCCTCGCACCAACTACACTAGCGGGCGGTGGCCTCGCACCAACTACACTAGCGGGCCGTGGCCTCGCACCAACTCCACTACCTAAACACTCTATCTCTCTGCCGGGCCGTGGCCTCGTACCACTATGCTAGCGGGCCGTGGCCTCGCTCCAACTACACTAGCGGGCCGTGGCCTCGCACCAACTCCACTACCTAAACACCAACCGGCGATGCCCACCCCGGAGCCACAATCTCGTACCGCATGCCCCTCGTTCGAGGTTAGGTCGAACACCGGTTAGTTCCGATGTTAAGGTAAGCCGGGTTACCAGGAAACAGAGAATAATCCAATACTTTCTAGATAATTACAACGTTGGCACTTTATTCACTATTATTCATTCCGACCTTATCGTAAATCCTAAGCTAAACCCTGCCGCACTGTTTTCTGGAGCCCTAGCGCTCCACTATACCATCTATGATTTCGTTTATCTCGCGCAGCACTTCTACTCACCCTTAATGTTCAATCCAAAAGTGCCGGCACGCTCGCCGGCAAGCCATGCGCTCGCTTCGGCTGCTCAACTTCGCCGCGAGCTTTCGCAACTTCGCCTCGGAGCTTTCGCTCTTCGCCGCCGAATTGAAGTTGCGCTCTCAAAGACGGTGTTGAGCGACCGATCGACAACGCACGGTTGCAGCGGCGGCCGGCGGTTAAATTCAAACTCACTATTTAAATCAATTATAATATTCGCGGCTCCTTGCCTCTTTACTACTAATCGAACTGCTTATATTACTGCTGGCTCCTTGCCTCTTATTTCACTAAGATCTTAACCTAATATAATTAATACTTATAACTAAAGAAAATTAATACGTTGTCCCGCCAGCGGCTCTTTGCCGTAATTTGGCCAAAGGGATGACGGCTCCTTGCCGTGAAAACTGTGGGGTGGCTGGTCTCATTAGCCGCCTCACACCCCCCTCACTTCGGACAGGTGACGGTCACGTCGCCTTTCGCGTTCAGCGTAACGCTGTACTCGCTCTCCCCGTCGGACACGTGGAACCGAGTACGTCGGCCCCGGAAGCGGCGGATTCGCGCCTTTTTGGCGATTAGGTCCACCACGCCCGACGACAACGGTGTTCCAAGAGGAAACACCTTCCAGCCTGAGGGGGTGGAATCGGTCACGGGTTCCTCGACGGGGCCCTCCGGCTTTACCCCAACGTCAGCACTGTGGGCGATCGCCTCGACCTCGGTGTCGGGTTTCTTGGGGTGGCTCTCCGGTGTGACCCTCACGTCGGCACTGCGGGCGACCGTGTCGACCTCGCTGTCGGGTTCCTCCTCCAGCACTGAGTCCAGGCTAGTGTCCCACCCGTCGATGCCGTCGAAAAGGTCCACTATGTCGTCCCACAACTCGCTCTCCTTGGGAGTCTTTAGAGCCATGGGGGAGGAATCCTGGGTTGGACTCGAAAGCTTGGGTGACGAAGCCGAAGACCAGACTTCATCCCGGCCTTCCTGGCAAACCGTGAAGGAACCTTTTCGGGATGGCGCCTTGCCTTCTTGGCCGAACCAGGCGTCTTCTAACTCCCGCCGGGCGATGGTGTCGGGTGTCTCGGCGCGGGCAATAGGCACGAGCGCGGGCATCTCGTCCTCGTCGTCGAGCCACTCCTCCTCCGATTCCTTAGGAAGGATTTCGTCGAGGCTCAGCGGGTCTGCTTCCCAGTCGTTTGCGCGGATGCCGTTCGGCACCTCCGTCGGTGGCGACTCCGCGTCTCCGGCCGACGGGGATATCTCTTCTCCTACCGCCTCCACGTCCTGCGCTGGTGGTGTGTGCTCCTCCGTTCCGAACGGTGCGGACTCTTCCTCGTCCATCTCGCCGGCCGCGGTTGGGGTTGCCGGCTCTGATGATTGTGCCGAGTGGGATGCGAGGGGCGGAGATGCAGGCTCTTCCGCGTACGGTGGCGAGTTCCGGGCGAATGGTGCCTCCACGAACATTGTCGTGACCTCGACTGCCATCAGCAAGACCATCCCGTCTAGCCTCTCCATTATGTTGGTCCGCCGGGAGAATAGTGTATGGCGGAACTGGCGAGGCGGTCTTTCTTGCCGTTCTCTTCGATAGTACTCACGCCCCTGGCGTCGGTCGCGCGGACGGCCTGCGGCTCCCGGCCCGGGGAAAGGCTCGGTGTCCCCGCTGCTGTTGTCTTCGTCTGACGATATGTCGATAACTTCGGGTTCCATCTGAAAGTTCAGCTTATTGGTTAACTTACTCTTTACTTATTTGTTAATGCCCTATTCTCTCAGTGCGGCTCACACTTTACTATGCCTATTCTGAATTATGTTGTTAATGTTAGTTTTATCTAAGCTTAATCATAATAGTTTCGTTGGGCGACGGGTGTTGCTCTCATCCTTTGCTTACTCGTGGGCATTTACGTGCCCTGGATCTTCGTCTTCTTCGTCGCTCGTCGTCTTTCTGTAGAATGGTTTCAATTGTGAGATGTTGGCCACCCTCTTCTTGCGGTCGTCTGATTTCACCAGCCGCACAATATTGGGGGATATGAATTTGACGACTTTGTAGGGGCCGTCAAATTTGGGTGCCAACTTTGCGGCGAAACCTTCGGCAGCGTTGGACAACTGGTGCTGCCTCAACAGGACCATCGAGTCCAACGAAGGCCGCCACTCTCGTCTCCGCAAGTTGTAATGCCGGCCCTGGTCCTTTGATGCGCGCTGGAGGTTGCTGTGGACGATATCAAAAATTTCTTTTAGCCTATCCACCTTTGTCCTAGGGTCGAGCGCACTAGTTGCGGACCCCGGAGTTACCTGATCGTACAGAGCTGCGGGTAACCGAGGTTCGCTGCCCTGCATCAGGAAAGCGGGACTAAAGCCCGTTGAATCTGCCACGCTCGTGTTTACCGCCAGCGAGATCTCAGGCAAGAGTTCATCCCATGAACTCTGGTGGCCCTCAATAAATTGCGCTATCATGGTCTTTAAAGTCCGGTTAGTCCTCTCAGTGGGATTCTCTTGCGGACAGTACGGGGCGGTATACTGGATCTCTACACCCAGGGACCCCAAAAATAACTTGAAGCTCCGACTCGTAAATTGTACCCCGTTGTCGCACACAAACTTTCTAGGTACCCCGAACCTACTTAGAATCCTCTCTCGAAATGCAGTTTGCAGGTGTGCTGCCGTGGCTCTTCTGAGAGGGACCAACTCCACCCATTTCGAGAAAGCGTCATGGAACACCAATAGCATCGTGTTTCCATGTTTCGACCGTGGAAGGGGTCCGACGAAGTCCGCGCAAAGTACCGTCATCGGCTCTGCCACCTGCCTCGTCAGCATGCGACCAGCCGGTTTGAGTTGCTCACTCTTGAATTTTTGGCAGTCTTCGCAACATTTCACGTATCTGGCGGCATCGCGGAACATACCCGGCCAGTAGTACCGCTGGGCTAACCTCGCCACCGTTTTTCTGACACCTTGATGTCCGGCCGTGGGAGCATCATGACATTCCCGCAGTACCCTCTGGCGTTGACCACTGCCTACGCATGGTTTCCAAGGGATGTAGTCCTCATCGTCTATCCGGTGACCCAATGCCTATATAGCTGTCCGTTTTCCTCGGTGTAATCCGGGAACTTGGCTGGCTCTTCGGCGATTTTAGCACGCATCCTCTCGACCCATTTGCAGGGAACTCGGCCACCACTGCTTGTTGACAGGTCTCTAGAGAATGCCTCGACAGGGCATCGGCCACGACGTTGAGCTTCCCTCGACGATAATGAACGTCAAATTGGAATTGCTGCAGTTCCAATGCCCATCGCGCAATCCTTCCTGACGGGCTCTCGATCGAATTCAGCCACTTGAGCGCTAGATGGTCCGTTATTACGTCGAATCGGTACCCTTCTAGGTAGCAACGCAACTTCCGGATCGACCACACGATTACCAGGCACTCTTTCTCAGTGGCAGAATAGTTTACCTCGGCCTTCAGCAACTTTCGGCTCGCGTATGCTATCACCTTCTTGTCCATCGATCGTCTGCGTCAGCACTGCACCGGGGCCATACTCACTCGCGTCAGTCTGCAAGACGAACTTGGCGGAAAAGTCGGGGCAAGCCAACACAGGGGCAGTCGTCAAGCTATCCTTCAATTGACGCAATGCCTCCTCCTGTTCTTGCTCCCATGCCCATTTCTGCCCCTTCTTTAAGAGCGCTGTGAGTGGCTGTACCTGGGTCGCGAAATTGGGTACGAAACGCCTGTACCATGACGCCATCCCGAGACACTGTCGCAGTTCTTTGCAATTTGTTGGGGCCCTCAGGTTTCGTATCGCCTCCACTTTCTCCGGATCGGTACGTATCCCTTCTCCGCAAATTACATGTCCTAGGTAGACTAACCTCTCCCGGAAGAAGCTGCATTTTTTTCTATTCAACATGAGATTGGCCGCCCTTAGCCGGCGGAATACCTCCCTCAAATTCTCTACATGCTGTGTTTTCGTCGCTCCTACTACCACGATGTCGTCTAGGTAAGCGAACGCATGAGGCTCCATCTGCGGCCCTATTACCGTATCCAAAGCGCGCTGGAATGTCGCACACGCAGAGTGTAAGCCGAATGGCATCACCCGCCATTGGAAAAGACCTCTTCCAGGGACTGTGAACGCCGTACACTCCCGACTATCGGCGGCCATCGGCATCTGCCAGTACCCGTGCTTCAAGTCCAGAGTGGAGATGAACCGGGCGTGGCGCAACCGCTCCAGGATGTGGTTAATACGAGGCACCGGATAAGCGTCCGGAATGGAATGCGCGTTGAGTTGTCGGTAGTCAATGCACATACGCCACTCGCCAGTCTTCTTCTTGACCAAGACGATCGGGGCGCTGTGCGGACTACGCGACGGCTCGATGGCATTTGCCCGGATCAACTCATCCACTTGCTCGTCGATCACCCTCCGCATGGCCGGATTCTTGGGGTAGTACCTTTGTTTCAACGGCTTGTCATCCTTCAGCCGGATTCGGTGCTCCGCGATGTGCGAGATTCCCTGCAGCCCCTCGAAGAGAGCCAGCTCTGACTCCAGGAACTCCCTCTCTTCGATGCCGTTATCGCCCCATCCTGGGACCATTTCGATTCCAGATAGAACTCCGTGGCCGCTCGATTCTGGCAATCGCTCCTGGCCTTCTATGTCCGTGTGGATTCTGGTCATCGCTCCTACTCCGTCCTTTCTCTTGCACGTTCCCGCCGTGCCGCTTTCGTAGCCATTAGAAGTCTGCCTCTGCAGCTCTATGCGCCACCTCTTGGGTTCTCCAGGCTGTCGATTCGGGCCGGACTTTACTCCCCTTTTCCTGACCTTTTCCGTCGAAGGCCGAGCAGGTACTCCCTTCTCATGACTTGGGAGGCCTGCCTCTGGCTCCCTCTGTAGCCGAGCAGGTGCCCCCCTATCATGCCTTGGGAGGCCTTCCTCCGGCTCCCTCTGTAGCCGAGCAGGTGCTCCCTTGTCATGACTTGGGAGGCCTTCCTCTGGCTCCCTCTGTAGCCGAGCAGGTGCTCCCTTTCCATGCCTTGGGAGGCCTTCCTCCGGCTCCCTCTGTAGCCGAGCAGGTGCTCCCTTGTCATGCCTTGGGAGGCCTTCCTCCGGCTCCCTCTGTAGCCGAGCAGGTGCTCCCTTTTCATGCCTTGGGCGGCCTTCCTCCGACTTCTCGCTCGTTCCTGGCCTCACGCCCGGTGTCGTCGCTGCTTCTAGGACCAGTTCCGCCTCGCCGCAGCGTATTGTGGTACCCATCGCACCCAAAAAATACATACCCAGGATTACATGGTCCAGCATTGAGGGCATGATGAGCATCGTCATGCTGATCATTTTTCCCCCTAAGCTGACGTCTGCTCTCAAAGCCTTTTCTACCTCTAGGGTGGACCCATCTGCCAGGCGGATACGTGCCTGTATTTCCTCCGCTCTTCCCCGGATCGTCCATTTGCGTACGCAGTCCTCACTCATGAAGCTACGAGTGGCTCCGGTATCGATCGTGGCGGGCATCGTTCGTCCGCCAATCTCTACCGTAGCGACGATCCGGCCACCGTCCACCTTCAGTGGGTGTCCTATTACTGCGTTCCGTGTATATTGGCGCCGACCCGATCCTGGTCCGGACGACGCCGTTGCCCGTTTCCCGTCTCCGCGCGGCGGCAACACTCCCGACTACTTCGGCCCCGGCTTCCACATACCCAACAAAATAAGACGGGGGCGTTGGGACATTCCCTGCCGAAGTGCCCCTCCTGTGCGCACCTACGACTCGCCCGTCGCGGATCATATCCGTTCCCGGCCTCTTGGCTCATCATCTGATGGGCCACCTCTGCGTGAGTTGCAGCGGGTGGGGTGGAGACCCTGTTGTCCACAACGGTCGTCCCGGATCCGCTGGGAGCAGACCGGAACGGATTTAGATGTCCCGAGGACTGCGCCGTCCTCGCCCACTCTGCACTATTTGAACTAGAGACACCCTGACCCAAGGGTTGGCTGCCTGAGTACTCCGCCCTCTGCCTCACGACGGTCTCGTATTCTACGGCCAGTTGAGTTAGCTGGGATAGGGTAGAAAAGTCTTGCCGTCGCACATAGAGCCTGTATTCCGGAGCGGCGTTCTCGTAGATCCGATGCAGCTCTTGTGCCGGCTCGTATCTAGCGTGGTGCATAAGAGCCCTCAGCTCTATCAACTATTCCTTGAACGCTTCACCTACGCGCTCCTCAAGCCTCTCCTCAAGCCTCTCGAAGTAACGAGGGGGCAAGAAAAACTCCAAGAAATCCCTCCTAAACACGGCCCACGGCACATCCCTTAGCCCACTGCTCAGAAACCAACGAGCAGCCCTATCGCAGAACACCTCGCTCATTGCCCTGGGCATACGGTCGAGGGCTATACCATAGGTGATAGCGCGCTCCTCGAGGTCCTCTAAGAACCCAAGGGGGTCGGAGCGTCCATCGTACCTCATACCCCACTTCCGAACTTGCTCCGGGACATTGGGAAGTGGCCTCGCCTCCGATGGATGGTGCGGTCTAGTGTAGCGAAGACCACCACCCGGTTCAACAGGGGACCTCCCCACCTCTGCGCTGACCGCAGTTGCTCGGCGGTCTTCATTTGGGCGCCTGCAAATGCCCGTACAACTGGGAGCTTCTGAGATCAGGTTCCGACTTTTGCCGTGGCGTCCACCAAAGTCGGGTGGGACGCCCCAAGACGGCGGCTCAAGAGTTTTAGCATACTGAGATTCCAGCTCGGCAAGCCGAGCCCAAACCCCAGTCGAATGACCGCCATCCTGCACGTAGGTGGACAGCCGCTTACGTAGCTCCTCCACGCGCCCCTCCTTCTCCAGCCCAAACTCCTGGGCGATCGCCACTAACTCCTCTTTGCGTCGCCTCTACCCCCGGGTTTTGGCACTCACCTGCCTCCATCCTTTATTGTATACTTCCTTGCTAGCCGACGTCGCTGTTTCCTTCTCTTTCCGTTCTAGGGGTTCCGTCGGTCCCTTTATTATTTCTCTCTCCTTTTCTTGGTGTTGGTGTCTTTTCACTTTTCGCCGATCTTGCTCAGCCACTTTGGTTCCTTTTAGTTTTCTTCTTTAGTTTTTTTTTTTTTTTTTTTTTTCCTTTTTGTCTTTATATTTTTCACCCAACAAAAATACAAAACAATATTTCACAAAAATATTTCCCCCTTTTTTTTTCAAAAACAAAAAACTCAACAAAAGGGTATTTCAAAATTTTCTTTTCTCACTTTTCCGCTTTTAGGCTGTTCCTTATGTGGTCGCTGCCTTTATCTTTATTGTGAACCTCGGTTTATTTTAATTTTATTATTATCCACTTTTTTTTTTTTTGTTTCATTTTTATTTATTTTTGTTTAAATAATTTTATTTATAAAAGAAAATTGTATTATTATTCACTTATTTTTATTTATTTATGTTTAATTAATTTTATTTATAAAAGAAAGTTTTATCATTATCCTCTTGTTTTTATTTATTTTTGTTTAATTAATTTTATTTATAAAAAGAAAATTTTATTATTATCCACTTATTTTTATTTGGCACTTGTTCCGCTCTTATTTTTCCCTCTGTTCACATTCACTTGAAGGGTGACCACTTCACTGCCCCCGACAGCTGTACTGACGAATTCAACTTTTCACCGCGCGTGAGTTGAATTCGTCCCACTGTACAACCGCTGCCGCGACGCCTTAACGGTCCTTCGACGCCGACGTCGACTGCGCCGCGCGTTTGGGCACCCGTGTGCGAGCGTGGTCTCGGCGTCGCCCGGCTGGCGCGCGCGCGCTGTACTTTTACGACCGACCGTTATGTTTTCGTCTCTATATCTTACTTGCCGGCTTGCTGCTAGCATTTTCGTCACTCACCAGCTGCACGTGTTCATTTTCTGGCTATGCCTAACACAGGGTATAGAAATGTTCTCTGGGGTATACTGGACTACTTAATACCCTATTTTCATATTTCGCACATACATGACCTTCTCATTTTCTTGCTCTCTGCTAGATTACCTTCCCTCTAGGGTTTACCCGACTAGAAATACCCTATATTTTTTTTTTTTATTTATTTTTTTTTTTTGAAAATACCTATTCGGGCATGCTTGGGGGCTTTAATCCGCCGACATGCCACACCCCTAAACGCCTCTTGGTCCCTGCTCGGGCGCCACTTGTAAGGAAGCTTCTGGCCGGGGTATAATTCTTAGTCTTACCAGGTCTAGCGAGTTTCAAGTTATTTATAATTTCGCTGGGAGAGAGGGCTTAAAGGGGGGTGAGGGGGGGGGGGGTGAGTATCCTGACCAAACCAAACCCAGATCTACCTCTACACACCTACACCATCGGGCCGTGGTCTCGTACCATCTATGCTAGCGGGCCGTGGCCTCGCACCAACTACACTAGCGGGCCGTGGCCTCGCACCAACTCCACTACCTAAACACTCTATCTCTCTGCCGGGCCGTGGCCTCGTACCACTATGCTAGCGGGCCGTGGCCTCGCTCCAACTACACTAGCGGGCCGTGGCCTCGCACCAACTCCACTACCTAAACACCAACCGGCGATGCCCACCCCGGAGCCACAATCTCGTACCGCATGCCCCTCGTTCGAGGTTAGGTCGAGCACCGGTTAGTTCCGATGTTAAGGTAAGCCGGGTTACCAGGAAACAGAGAATAATCCAATACTTTCTAAATAATTACAACGTTGACACTTTATTCACTATTATTCATTCCGACCTTATCGTAAATCCTAAGCTAAACCCTGCCACACTGTTTTCTGGAGCCCTAGCGCTCCACTATACCATCTATGATTTCGTTTATCTCGCGCAGCACTTCTATTCACCCTTAATGTTCAATCCAAAAGTGCCGGCACGCTCGCCGGCAAGCCATGCGCTCGCTTCGGCTGCTCAACTTCGCCGCGAGCTTTCGCAACTTCGCCTCGGAGCTTTCGCTCTTCGCCGCCGAATTGAAGTTGCGCTCTCAAAGACGGTGTTGAGCAACCGATCGACAACGCACGGTTGCAGCGGCGGCCGGCGGTTAAATTCAAACTCACTATTTAAATCAATTATAATATTCGCGGCTCCTTGCCTCTTTACTACTAATCGAACTGCTTATATTACTGCTGGCTCCTTGCCTCTTATTTCACTAAGATCTTAACCTAATATAATTAATACTTATAACTAAAGAAAATTAATACGTTGTCCCGCCAGCGGCTCTTTGCCGCAATTTGGCCAAAGGGATGACGGCTCCTTGCCGTGAAAAATGTGGGGTGGCTGGTCTCATTAGCCGCCTCACAAGCTACTAATTCGAAATTTCCATTCAGGGTCTGAATGAATATGCTTGTACTCTATAGATAAAATAATCTACGGAAACTGATCCTCTACCACTGAACCGCAATTTCCAGTTTGCCATTATTTGGCTTATAAGATCGGGACGCAAATCAAAATATGTGGAGTCTGGCTCGAGGTTTGCTCTGACCCACCCGCTTGAGCAGAGGCTGCATGCGTCTGTGAGCTGGACAAAAGTTGTTGTAAGTTTTGCTGATTAATGTGTTCCGGTGTTGGTATCGGTTCCGTTGGTAGTGGAAATTTTCCTCCAGTTGGAGCTGCGGAACCAGATTGAAACCCTGAAGTAATTGCTTGGGCTAGTCTCTCCGTAAGCTGTGCCGTTGCTGATGACATTGCTAGAGTCTGCTTTGCCATCTCAGAGGATATTGTGCCCGCCATCACTGTTTGAAATACATCAATTCTCTGTTGCCCACATTAGGGGCGGTCGTGGTTAAAGGCTCGGGATTCATTGAAGGATCAACCATGTTGGATCTATCCATATGTTTGGACTGCGATCTAGTTTGAAGTAATCGAGTGATCGGAGGTGCTCGCTGATGCGAGGTTGCCGGACGTTTTGAATTTAAATTTTATATAGATTGGGAACTTTCAATTTGTAGCTCCTGCTTACACACTGGACAATTTCTTTTTTGTTACTTGTAGTTTTAAGACAATCTTTGTGAAAGGCGTGGCCCCAACTGGTCATTAATATCTCACCTAAAATGACTTGCGAAGATAAACAGCAAGATATGTCAGTGACTTCACGATAAGTTAAATTTTCAGGGCATTTCTCTTTAATAATTAACAAACATAATTAAATAATAAAAAGTTTCCTTTACGATGCGAATCTGAATCAAAATTCAAAATTAACAATAATTGATTTATACGAAATTTACATACAACATTTTTGAAGCCATGCGATCGTTTTCATAAAAAGGTAGCGATTTGCTTTAGACACGTAACCGATCAATTAGTAGAGAAACTAATTTAGGGATGAGAAAACTACAATTTAATAACCAAGCGGCAAGTGTCAGTTCTACACCAAGCAACTTGAATCCAGCGTTAACTAATATCTTCATTTTGTTTTCTCAACGATAGGAAAATGCTAAGTTGAGATCTGGCATTCCAAGTATATGTTGTGCCCACATAAGAAATCAAAGACTGCAAAAGACAACAATGTGTACCTATTAATGTGTAAAACTATTCAGGAATCTCTCAAAAAGAATTTAAATAGCAATAGAATTAGACGGAAAGGGATAACAGTTGCCTGGGTAGCGACTTAAGAGCGAAAGTACCGCTATATCCATAGAGCAACAGTAGGGTATAATTCGGTCAGTGAACAAATAAACGGAAGCGCCACAGCACATTTCTCCGCGTAAAACCATTAAACAACGTCTACCATACAAGGACAGGCAATCATACACGGATTAAAATGGGTTTTGCAAATGTAGATCACGGAGTTCTAACCAATTAAAATTAAAACTCATCCAGTGACTCTTGACAAAACACATAAGTTATTTGCTATACATAAGTCTTGGCAGTTATGCCCATTGAAAACTATACTCATCTCAACAGCATTTAAGGCAAGTAACATGACGAAGACAGTTGAACTCTCTGTGTACTGTCGAGTATGTTGACAAAGGAGAAGAAATATCAGTCGAAGCCAGCCGGAATGGCTGCTTCTTCCTTGCCCCTAAGTTGGGCGCCAAATATAATTATGACATATAATATTGTTACATATTACGTATGTTAGCTAGTTTATGGTCGTGTAGTTACTAGCGATGGACGCGCTGGTTCCGGCCAAAGACAATATAAACACTAAGATGAGTAATGCCATACAACAAAATGCTACTATGCAGCTTGCTCTTTTGAAATTTGAGATCGAAAACGAAATCAGTATCATTGCGCTCTCACAGCCGAAAGAGCGAAAAGCTAACAATAGAATGTACTCTGCGCTTCGGCTCTATGAGAGCCGTGCAAGCAATTATGTTTGTATGTACTCGTCGCTAATATTTATATAATTTCTTTAAATTAAATGATTGAATCTTTATGATAATTTTTATTTTTTTTAAAAACGAAAGAGTGCCAAAAAATACAAAAAGAGTAAATTAAATACGTCGGTAGCTAGTTCAACCGGCAAAGTAAAAAATAATTTAAGCAAAAAAAAAAATTGATAAAATGAATCTTTGGAAACACAAAAATTGCGCTCTTATTTCATTTCTTTTATTTCTTAAAAATAATAATAATTTAATTAATAAGTTATTTTAAAGAAATTATATAATTATTTGCATAGACTTTAAAACCCTAAGCACACAACATACATTCATATGTGAATACAAATTTGGAATAGGTCGTGCATGATCAGCGCTAAGAAACAAAATTTATTTCTTTACCAGCCAAAGCCAAGGCAGTGAATAACAACACATATACATACACAAATTTTGATATAGATATGCATGCATAATTTACACATAAAAATATAGGTGCTTCCACGCCATTGGCTGAACAAGAACTTCTCTCGAGCATACACTGTCCAAAAACAAAAGTGAAATAAATCTATGTGGGATATTTTCTTAACATAGTTATTGCACAAGTTGCGCCTTGTAAAAAAATTATTTTATTCTTAAGTTTAAGTGCAAAATTTATAGTTAGTATCTAGGGTAATGTATCATTGAAATAAAGCATGCATTTCATGGATAAAGCAGAAGTACTTTGCATCGATCGTAAGTTTAAAACTTTTCGCTCAATGTACTTCGAAAACGAAGCGACGCAACGCACCATTGACCAGTTTTGCTGAAAGCAGGCTGGCGACTAACTTCGTTGCTCGGGTCAGCATCAGCAAGCCGCGACTTCGGCATTCGTTCGTCTGGCTTTTGGAGAACGAATAGCCAGTCGCCAGGCATGTCGTGCGAACACTCAAACGCTAGATGAAACGCCAGGCATGAAATTTTTCGTCGCATGCAAATGTATGGGCGTTACTCATCTTAGTGTTTATATTGTCTTTGTTCCGGCTCTATGACGTTGGCTGGGTGCTTGCTACTTACACGCATGTATGCATAATTACATAAAAATTGCCGTGCTGTTAAAAAATTCGATTATATTTGAATCAAATAGGAAGGATTGAGAAAATCACAGGGAAAAAAACAAAAGGTTAGTGACTGATGTTGTTGTTGATATGCTGTGCTGATGTTAATGCGACAGCTGTTGCCTACCATACCATGATCACCGGGGCCGCTTGACCAGAGAATTGGTCGGTGATCCCTTAAACAAGAAAAGTTACACTACTTTAATACTTTGGCGACGCATGGCTCCAAATAAAAAGAAAGAAAATTTGAAGAAATTAGAAAAAATTGCAGTTCATAAAAGTTAGTTAAATTAAAGCATTTAGCAATTAGCAATTGATAAAATTTCACTCAAGCTTATTTATATGAACAAAAAATTTCATCGTTCCTAACAAAACTCACATCAAGCTCAAGTGAGCTAAGAATAACACTTAAAAGTAAGCTTATATAGAAATGGTCGGTTCTAAGTGGATTAAAACATAAACTTAAATATGAAATTTAAAATGCATGCTAAAAACACTTATGATAGTGGCTTCAAATTGGGAATTACTAATTATCTTCTTATAATAAATAAAAAGTGTATATTTCAAACGGTTAAAAACGTGGGGAAAATAATCAAAATGTGCAAATGTAGCCAAAGGAAAGGTGACGTTAATTTTATAAGTCTATTCTCTTTCAGTTACTTTTAATCACTTTCAAACTTAAGCTCTTCAAATCTTTTTCTTTTTATTCCATTTCTGTGCTGATTTTGAAAAGGTTTTTTTTTTTCATTGATTGTAGTCTCACTTTGTCTTTATAAAAGAGAGTTTTAATTTAGGATAAATAATAATACCACTTACGTACATACCATCCATATCCAAAAGCGCCTTTGCTGATGTACGGCGACGACTTGCAGAAAAAAAATGTGCACAAAAGGGCACCAAAAGAAAAATTAAGAAAAGCACTGGTCCTATATAGCTGAGCTATCGTTTCTCTCGCGCTAGTTACTCTTTTTTTTGCACTCTTCATGAAGTTGCTCTCTTGACCAATGGCTATCATCGCAACGGAGAGAAGGAGAGAAAAAAGATAACAGGAGAATAATCATATGCAGCTTCAACGCCGACGTTTGCTGCTAAGGTGTGGAGTAATTCTGATTTGGCGATAATGCAGCGACGATAGTCTCTCCCTGAAGCTCCACTATACGGCGGCGAATTCGCCTTAATGCTAGGAGCGCATTAACTGACTGCTAGAGGGAACATCTGATTGGGGGTTCGCAAGCATCTAAGGCGAATTCGAATTAAAATAATGTTTTTTTTTGTGTTTCTCGCGAGCACAACGTTCTTTAATGACAAACAGTGCTATCTTCGGCACGCCGAAGATTTAATACCCTTGCAGAGCCATCCTTTTCATGATTCTCATAGTGCTTTGCCCGTATCTAAGAAGCACAGGGAAAAAAGTTAATGACAGTTAATTAACCGAGTATGGCTAAGATGTCTTGAAAAACAAAATAGTTTTCCATACAACAACTTAATTTTAACCGATCGTTCCTATGGCAGCTATATGACATAGTGTTGCAATTTTAATAGGATTTTGCATATATATGACAAGCATAGTAAAACTAATATTTGCCGAGTTTGGTCAAGATATCGTGAAAAACCAATAAATTTTCCATACAACAACTTAATTTTCGACCGATTGTTCCTATGGCAGCTATATGATATAGTTTTCCGATCTTAATAGGATTTTGCATATATATGAGGAGCATAATAAACCAAATAAATGCCGAGTTTGGTCAAGATATCGTAAAAAACAAACAAATTTTCCATACAACTTCATTTTCGACCGATCGTTCCTATGGGAGCTATATGATATAGTGGTCCGATCTTAATAGGATTTTGAATATATCTGGGGAGCATAGTAAAACAAGTAAATGCCGAGTTTAATCAAATTATCGTGAAAAACAAACAAATTTTCCATATAACAACTTAATTTTCGACCGATCGTTCCTATGGCAGCTAGATGATATTGTGGTCCGATCTTAATAGGATTTTGCATATATATGAGAAGCGTAGTAAAACTAATAAATGCCGAGTTTGATCAAGATATTTTTATACACAAAAATGTTTTTTATACAAGAACCTACTTTTCGACAGATCGTTCCTATGGCAGCTATATGATATAGTGGTCCGATCTATCTGGTTTTGACATATGAACTGCGTGCAGCAGAAAGAGGGACTTCTGCAAAGTTCCATAAAGATAGTTTTAAAACTGAGAGACTAGTTCGCATAGAAACAGACAGACGGACAGCCGGACAGACGGACATGGCTATATCGACTCGGCTGTTGATACTGATCATGAATATATATACTTTATGGGGTCGGAGATGTCTCCTTCTATGCGTTACACATTTCACGACAAAATTATAATACCTTCTGCAAGGGTATAAAAAGAGTGCTAGTAGCAAGGTTCGGCTAAACGAAAACTATTAACATGCGATAGTGGAACAGTCGCCATTTAATAATTTTTTATATTGGTAACATTATAACAACCGAAGAATAATTAGACTATCAGCGATTTTTTATGTGTCCTTTCTCTATGGTGTCTACAAATGGACCACTATAGATAGCCGGTGCATAAGGTGCAAACGGGAAACTCGACTCAGAAAGAAATGTTGTGTAATGAAATAAGATCCTTTTTCCATCTTAATGTTTACACAAGACGGGTTAACCAAATTTTAGCGAAAAATAAAAACCTTAAATATACTTCGCGGGAGCCTTTACTAAGTTTATTGTCACACGACATAAAGGCTCGATTGATGTTTGCCGAAAGAATCAAATTTTGGACAG
The DNA here is from genome assembly GCA_035045885.1 of Drosophila borealis. NCBI lineage: Eukaryota > Metazoa > Arthropoda > Insecta > Diptera > Drosophilidae > Drosophila > Drosophila borealis. Next base: position 493,091 of record JAWNOR010000303.1, read on the forward strand.
ATGAATTCCGAAAAATGATATTTTCCGACGAAAAAAAAAATTGGATGCCCAGATGGTTGCCATAAATATTGGCGGGACTTAAGATACCCATGACAAACCCGAAACCACGGTGGCGGATCAATAATGAATTGGGCTGCTTTCGGGTAAGCAGAAAAGTCCCGGATATGTTTCATCCCAACTAGAAGTAAGTCAGATATTTGTATTTCAATGTTGAAGGAGGAACATATTGAATTTGCGGGTAACTTATACGAGGCTCTTATAGATCTTTCAGTGTGCATTGTGGTGTTGTCTTATTGAAATACCCAGTTTTCAACGCCACAATTCACACTGCACAGTCTACAATACCCTCCCTATTCTCCAGAATAATTCCAGTTTTAGAGTCGCCAGCATTAGCCCGGACTGGAAGGCGATTGGTGACCTCTGGGGAATACTGTCAGACAACGTTTTTATGAATGCTCAAGGGTCAAAGTTGTTTTGATTGTAGAGTGGGAAAATAAGCAATTCCACTCTCTACCACTTAATTCCATGCCTAAGTGTCTTAATGATGAAAAAATCATGAAAATTTAATAAATAAAAGTCACATATATATTAAATTTAATAATTTAATAAGCTTTAACAAATATAGCCATGACCGTCTGTCCGCCCGTATATAAACGCGTCGATCTCAGAAGCTATTACAGCTAGAGACTTTAAATGTAGGTCCTCCTAGTGCCCGCGCAGTACCGTTTCCAAGCAATCGGTAAAAATCTATATCGAATTCCTGTTTTTTTAAACAATTTTCTTAGTCTTTAAGGAGTAATCACCAAATTCGAAATTTAATTTATAGAATAGTATAAAGATCAAGTATCTTTCATTTTATAGCTGCCGCCGCGCGCAACTCTTTCAGCTACCGCGATGTGCATTGCGTGTTGTTAGAAGAAGGTTCAGGGCATCCCCTAGTCGGGCACTCCCGACTAGAGAGCACTGTTGCTTGTTTGTATTCTTGTTTCATATATATCAAATACACAAAACCCTCCACCAAATCCAAAATTCGATATTCAGCTCTCGGCAACTTTTAATGGCTTTTATTTGATAAAAAACGCAATAAGCTAAGTTCCGCCGCCGGAAATCAAATCTTGGGCAAAACTACGTGATTTTGACAGCACGCCCGGCTCGAAGAATTATCCAACAATGGTGAGATTCTTAATAACAAAAAATTACAATACTGATCCAGTTGAATTGTGCAAATAGGATCGTGGTTACGAACCCAGGCGTACTCTCGCTTTCAGTATATTTATTCCCTATAGCTTTAGTTTGGTTAACTATTTCTTTAGCTGAAACTAATCGAAGTCCTTTTGATTTTGCTGAAGGAGAATCCGAATTAGTTTTAGGGTTTAATGTAGAGTATAGAAGAGGAGAACTTGCATTAATTTTTTTAGCTGAATATGCAAGAATTTTATTTATAAGAATATTATTTTGTGTATTTGTTTTAGGGTGTGACGTATTTAATTTATTATTTTATTTAAAATTTATAATAATTTCATTTATTTTTCTTTGGGTTCGTGGTACTTTACCTCGGTTTCGTTATGATAAACTAATATATTTAGCATGAAAATGTTTTGTATCTTTTTTGTTAAATTATTTTTTATTGGGTTAAAATTTTTAGTATTTTCTTTGTTATTATGAATTAAAATTAGTTATTAATAAAGTTAATAGAAAGTAATATTTCTATCTTATGTTTTCAAAACATATGCTTGTTCAAGCTCATTAACTAACTTAATAAATTATCTTATCATTTTTTTACTAAAGGGTTTAATAAATAGTAAAAAAATAAACAACAGTTAAAATGTTTCCAATTAATACTTAAGGCTCTTCTACTGGTCGGGCTCCAAATGAAGTTAATAAAATTACTGTAACTACTATAATTCAAAATAAAATTTGGTTGATAGGATAAAATTGAATTCCTCGGAATTTTCTTAAATTGTTAAATGGTAAAATTATTAAAATTGCATTTGAAAGAACTAGGGCGATTACTCCTTCTAATTTTTTTAAGAATAGATCGAAGAATTGCGTAAGCAAATAAAAAGTATCATTCTGGTTGAATATCAGCTGGAGTTACTAAAGGGTTGGCTGGGATAAAATTATCTGGGTCTCCTAATAAGTTAGGGTTAATTAAAATTAAAGAGATTAGTAAAAAAAATTATAATAATAAACCCAACAATATCCTTGTAAGTGAAATAAGGATGGAATGGAATTTTATCTCTATTTGAATTTAATCCAATTGGGTTATTTGAACCGGTTTGGTGTAGAAATAATAAATGAAATATAGTTATTGCTAAAACAATAAAACCTAAAATAAAATGAAATGTAAAAAATCGAGTTAAAGTTGCGTAATCAGCAGCAAATCCTCCTTAAACTCATTGTACTAAATCAATTCCTAAGTAAGGTACTGCTGATAATAAATTTGTCATAACTGTTGCTCCTCAAAATGATATTTGTCCTCAGAGTAGCACATATCCTATAAATTCAGTTCCTATTACTAAAAATAAAATAATTACTCCAACTATTCATGTTGGGGTAAATACAAAAAAAGTTTTCCAGACAACAACTTAATTTCGACCGATCGTTCCTATGGCAGCTATATTATAAAGTGGTGCGATTTTAATAGGATTTTGCATGTATATGACAAGCATAGTAAAACTAATATTTGCCGAGTTTGGTCAAGATATCGTGAAAAACCAACAAATTTTCCATACAACAACTTAATTTTCGACCGATTGTTCCTATGGCAGCTATATGATATAGTTTTCCGATCTTAATAGGATTTTGCATATACATATATGAGGAGCATTATAAACCAAATCAATGCAGAGTTTGGTCAAGATATCATGAAAAACAAATAAATTTTTCCATACCACTTAATTCTCGACCGATCGTTCCTATGGGAGCTATATGATATAGTGGTCCGATCTTAATAGGATTTTAAATATATATGGGGAGCATACTAAAACAAATAAATGCCGAGTTTATTCAAAATATCGTGAAAAACAAACAAATTTTCCATATAACAACTTAATTTTCGACCGATCGTTCCTATGGCAGCTATATGATATAGTGGTCCGATTTTAATAGGATTCTGCATATATATTCTGCATATATATGTAAAACTAATAAATGCCGAGTTTGATCAAGATATCTTTATAAACAAAAATGTTTTTCATACAAGAACCTACTTTTCGACAGATCGTTCCTATGGCAGCTATATGATATAGTGGTTTTGACATATGAACTGCGTGCAGCAGAAAGAGGGACTTCTGCAAAGTTTCATAAAGATAGCTTTAAAACTGAGAGACTAGTTCGCATAGAAACAGACAGACGGACAGCCGGACAGACGGACATGGCTATATCGACTCGGCTGTTGATACTGATCATGAATATATATACTTTATGGGGTCGGAGATGTCTCCTTCTATGCGTTACACATTTCACGACAAAATTATAATACCCTCTGCAAGGGTATAAAAAGAGTGCTAGTAGCAAGGTTCGGCTAAACGAAAACTATTAACATGCGATAGTGGAACAGTCGCCATTTAATAATTTTTTATATTGGTAACATTATAACAACCGAAGAATAATTAGACTATCAGCGATTTTTTATGTGTCCTTTCTCTATGGTGTCTACAAATGGACCAGTATAGATAACCGGTGCATAAGGTGCAAACGGGAAACTCGACTCAGAAAGAAATGTTGTGTAATGAAATAAGATCCTTTTTCCATCTTAATGTTTACACAAGACGGGTTAACCAAATTTTAGCGAAAAATAAAAACCTTAAATATACTTCGCGGGAGCCTTTACTAAGTTTATTGTCACACGACATAAAGGCTCGATTGATGTTTGCCGAAAGAATCAAATTTTGGACAGATGAATTCCGAAAAATGATATTTTCCGACGAAAAAAAAAATTGGATGCCCAGATGGTTGCCATAAATATTGGCGGGACTTAAGATACCCATGACAAACCCGAAACCACGGTGGCGGATCAATAATGAATTGGGCTGCTTTCGGGTAAGCAGAAAAGTCCCGGATATGTTTCATCCCAACTAGAAGTAAGTCAGATATTTGTAATTCAATGTTGAAGGAGGAACTTATTGAATTTGCGGGTAACTTATACGAGGCTCTTATAGATCTTTCAGTGTGCATTGTGGTGTTGTCTTATTGAAATACCCAGTTTTCAACGCCACAATTCACACTGCACAGTCTACAATACCCTCCCTATTCTCCAGAATAATTCCAGTTTTAGAGTCGCCAGCATTAGCCCGGACTGGAAGGCGATTGGTGACCTCTGGGGAATACTGTCAGACAACGTTTTTATGAATGCTCAAGGGTCAAAGTTGTTTTGATTGTAGAGTGGGAAAATAAGCAATTCCACTCTCTACCACTTAATTCCATGCCTAAGTGTCTTAATGATGAAAAAATCATGAAAATTTAATAAATAAAAGTCACATATATATTAAATTTAATAATTTAATAAGCTTTAACAAATATAGCCATGACCGTCTGTCCGCCCGTATATAAACGCGTCTATCTCAGAAGCTATTACAGCTAGAGACTTGAAATGCAGGTCCTCCTAGTGCCCGCGCAGTACCGTTTCCAAGCAATCGGTAAAAATCTATATCGAATTCCTGTTTTTTTTAAACAATTTTCTTAGTCTTTAAGGAGTAATCACCAAATTCGAAATTTAATTTATAGAATAGTATAAAGATCAAGTATCTTTCATTTTATAGCTGCCGCCGCGCGCAACTCTTTCAGCTACCGCGATGTGCATTGCGTGTTGTTAGAAGAAGGTTCAGGGCATCCCTAGTCGGGCACTCCCGACTAGAGAGCACTGTTGCTTGTTTGTATTCTTGTTTCATATATATCAAATACACAAAACCCTCCACCAAATCCAAAATTCGATATTCAGCTCTCGGCAACTTTTAATGGCTTTTATTTGATAAAAAACGCAATAAGCTAAGTTCCGCCGCCGGAAATCAAATCTTGAGCAAAACTACGTGATTTTGACAGCACGCCCGGCCCGAAGATTTATCCAACAATGGTGAGATTCTTAATAACAAAAAATTACAATACTGATCCAGTTGAATTGTGCAAATAGGATCGTGGTTACGAACCCAGGCGTACTCTCGCTTTCAGTATATTTATTCCCTATAGCTTTAGTTTGGTTAACTATTTCTTTAGCTGAAACTAATCGAAGTCCTTTTGATTTTGCTGAAGGAGAATCCGAATTAGTTTTAGCGTTTAATGTAGAGTATAGAAGAGGAGGACTTGCATAAATTTTTTTAGCTGAATATGCAAGAATTTTATTTATAAGAATATTATTTTGTGTATTTGTTTTAGGGTGTGACGTATTTAATTTATTATTTTATTTAAAATTTATAATAATTTCATTTATTTTTCTTTGGGTTCGTGGTACTTTACCTCGGTTTCGTTATGATAAACTAATATATTTAGCATGAAAATGTTTTGTATCTTTTTTGTTAAATTATTTTTTATTGGGTTAAAATTTTTAGTATTTTCTTTGTTATTATGAATTAAAATTAGTTATTAATAAAGTTAATAGAAAGTAATATTTCTATCTTATGTTTTCAAAACATATGCTTGTTCAAGCTCATTAACTAACTTAATAAATTATCTTATCATTTTTTTACTAAAGGGTTTAATAAATAGTAAAAAAAATAAACAACAGTTAAAATGTTTCCAATTAATACTTAAGGCTCTTCTACTGGTCGGGCTCCAAATGAAGTTAATAAAATTACTGTAACTACTATAATTCAAAATAAAATTTGGTTGATAGGATAAAATTGAATTCCTCGGAATTTTCTTAAATTGTTAAATGGTAAAATTATTAAAATTGCATTTGAAAGAACTAGGGCGATTACTCCTTCTAATTTTTTTAAGAATAGATCGAAGAATTGCGTAAGCAAATAAAAAGTATCATTCTGGTTGAATATCAGCTGGGGTTACTAAAGGGTTGGCTGGGATAAAATTATCTGGGTCTCCTAATAAGTTAGGGTTAATTAAAATTAAAGAGATTAGTAAAAAAAATTATAATAATAAACCCAACAATATCCTTGTAAGTGAAATAAGGATGGAATGGAATTTTATCTCTATTTGAATTTAATCCAATTGGGTTATTTGAACCGGTTTGGTGTAGAAATAATAAATGAAATATAGTTATTGCTAAAACAATAAAACGTAAAATAAAATGAAATGTAAAAAATCGAGTTAAAGTTGCGTAATCAACAGCAAATCCTCCTTAAACTCATTGTACTAAATCAATTCCTAAGTAAGGTACTGCTGATAATAAATTTGTCATAACTGTTGCTCCTCAAAATGATATTTGTCCTCAGAGTAGCACATATCCTATAAATGCAGTTCCTATTACTAAAAATAAAATAATTACTCCAACTATTCATGTTGGGGTAAATACAAAAAAAGTTTTCCAGACAACAACTTAATTTCGACCGATCGTTCCTATGGCAGCTATATTATAAAGTGGTGCGATTTTAATAGGATTTTGCATGTATATGACAAGCATAGTAAAACTAATATTTGCCGAGTTTGGTCAAGATATCGTGAAAAACCAACAAATTTTCCATACAACAACTTAATTTTCGACCGATTGTTCCTATGGCAGCTATATGATATAGTTTTCCGATCTTAATAGGATTTTGCATATACATATATGAGGAGCATTCTAAACCAAATCAATGCAGAGTTTGGTCAAGATATCATGAAAAACAAATAAATTTTTCCATACCACTTAATTCTCGACCGATCGTTCCTATGGGAGCTATATGATATAGTGGTCCGATCTTAATAGGATTTTAAATATATATGGGGAGCATACTAAAACAAATAAATGCCGAGTTTATTCAAAATATCGTGAAAAACAAACAAATTTTCCATATAACAACTTAATTTTCGACCGATCGTTCCTATGGCAGCTATATGATATAGTGGTCCGATTTTAATAGGATTCTGCATATATATGAGGAGCATTGTAAAACTAATAAATGCCGAGTTTGATCAAGATATCTTTATAAACAAAAATGTTTTTCATACAAGAACCTACTTTTCGACAGATCGTTCCTATGGCAGCTATATGATATAGTGGTTTTGACATATGAACTGCGTGCAGCAGAAAGAGGGACTTCTGCAAAGTTTCATAAAGATAGCTTTAAAACTGAGAGACTAGTTCGCATAGAAACAGACAGACGGACAGCCGGACAGACGGACATGGCTATATCGACTCGGCTGTTGATACTGATCATGAATATATATACTTTATGGGGTCGGAGATGTCTCCTTCTATGCGTTACACATTTCACGACAAAATTATAATACCCTCTGCAAGGGTATAAAAAGAGTGCTAGTAGCAAGGTTCGGCTAAACGAAAACTATTAACATGCGATAGTGGAACAGTCGCCATTTAATAATTTTTTATATTGGTAACATTATAACAACCGAAGAATAATTAGACTATCAGCGATTTTTTATGTGTCCTTTCTCTATGGTGTCTACAAATGGACCAGTATAGATAACCGGTGCATAAGGTGCAAACGGGAAACTCGACTCAGAAAGAAATGTTGTGTAATGAAATAAGATCCTTTTTCCATCTTAATGTTCACACAAGACGGGTTAACCAAATTTTAGCGAAAAATAAAAACCTTAAATATACTTCGCGGGAGCCTTTACTAAGTTTATTGTCACACGACATAAAGGCTCGATTGATGTTTGCCGAAAGAATCAAATTTTGGACAGATGAATTCCGAAAAATGATATTTTCCGACGAAAAAAAAATTGGATGCCCAGATGGTTGCCATAAATATTGGCGGGACTTAAGATACCCATGACAAACCCGAAACCACGGTGGCGGATCAATAATGAATTGGGCTGCTTTCGGGTAAGCAGAAAAGTCCCGGATATGTTTCATCCCAACTAGAAGTAAGTCAGATATTTGTATTTCAATGTTGAAGGAGGAACTTATTGAATTTGCGGGTAACTTATACGAGGCTCTTATAGATCTTTCAGTGTGCATTGTGGTGTTGTCTTATTGAAATACCCAGTTTTCAACGCCACAATTCACCTGCACAGTCTAAATACCCTCCCTATTCTCCAGAATAATTCCAGTTTTAGAGTCGCCAGCATTAGCCCGGACTGGAAGGCGATTGGTGACCTCTGGGGAATACTGTCAGACAACGTTTTTATGAATGCTCAAGGGTCAAAGTTGTTTTGATTGTAGAGTGGGAAAATAAGCAATTCCACTCTCTACCACTTAATTCCATGCCTAAGTGTCTTAATGATGAAAAAATCATGAAAATTTAATAAATAAAAGTCACATATATATTAAATTTAATAATTTAATAAGCTTTAACAAAAATAGCCATGACCGTCTGTCCGCCCGTATATAAACGCGTCGATCTCAGAAGCTATTACAGCTAGAGACTTGAAATGTAGGTCCTCCTAGTGCCCGCGCAGTACCGTTTCCAAGCAATCGGTAAAAATCTATATCGAATTCCTGTTTTTTTTAAACAATTTTCTTAGTCTTTAAGGAGTAATCACCAAATTCGAAATTTAATTTATAGAATAGTATAAAGATCAAGTATCTTTCATTTTATAGCTGCCGCCGCGCGCAACTCTTTCAGCTACCGCGATGTGCATTGCGTGTTGTTAGAAGAAGGTTCAGGGCATCCCCTAGTCGGGCACTCCCGACTAGAGAGCACTGTTGCTTGTTTGTATTCTTGTTTCATAGATATCAAATACACAAAACCCTCCACCAAATCCAAAATTCGATATTCAGCTCTCGGCAACTTTTAATGGCTTTTATTTGATAAAAAACGCAATAAGCTAAGTTCCGCCGCCGGAAATCAAATCTTGGGCAAAACTACGTGATTTTGACAGCACGCCCGGCCCGAAGAATTATCCAACAATGGTGAGATTCTTAATAACAAAAAATTACAATACTGATCCAGTTGAATTGTGCAAATAGGATCGTGGTTACGAACCCAGGCGTACTCTCGCTTTCAGTATATTTATTCCCTATAGCTTTAGTTTGGTTAACTATTTCTTTAGCTGAAACTAATCGAAGTCCTTTTGATTTTGCTGAAGGAGAATCCGAATTAGTTTTAGGGTTTAATGTAGAGTATAGAAGAGGAGGACTTGCATTAATTTTTTTAGCTGAATATGCAAGAATTTTATTTATAAGAATATTATTTTGTGTATTTGTTTTAGGGTGTGACGTATTTAATTTATTATTTTATTTAAAATTTATAATAATTTCATTTATTTTTCTTTGGGTTCGTGGTACTTTACCTCGGTTTCGTTATGATAAACTAATATATTTAGCATGAAAATGTTTTGTATCTTTTTTGTTAAATTATTTTTTATTGGGTTAAAATTTTTAGTATTTTCTTTGTTATTATGAATTAAAATTAGTTATTAATAAAGTTAATAGAAAGTAATATTTCTATCTTATGTTTTCAAAACATATGCTTGTTCAAGCTCATTAACTAACTTAATAAATTATCTTATCATTTTTTTACTAAAGGGTTTAATAAATAGTAAAAAAAATAAACAACAGTTAAAATGTTTCCAATTAATACTTAAGGCTCTTCTACTGGTCGGGCTCCAAATGAAGTTAATAAAATTACTGTAACTACTATAATTCAAAATAAAATTTGGTTGATAGGATAAAATTGAATTCCTCGGAATTTTCTTAAATTGTTAAATGGTAAAATTATTAAAATTGCATTTGAAAGAACTAGGGCGATTACTCCTTCTAATTTTTTTAAGAATAGATCGAAGAATTGCGTAAGCAAATAAAAAGTATCATTCTGGTTGAATATCAGCTGGGGTTACTAAAGGGTTGGCTGGGATAAAATTATCTGGGTCTCCTAATAAGTTAGGGTTAATTAAAATTAAAGAGATTAGTAAAAAAATTATAATAATAAACCCAACAATATCCTTGTAAGTGAAATAAGGATGGAATGGAATTTTATCTCTATTTGAATTTAATCCAATTGGGTTATTTGAACCGGTTTGGTGTAGAAATAATAAATGAAATATAGTTATTGCTAAAACAATAAAACGTAAAATAAAATGAAATGTAAAAAATCGAGTTAAAGTTGCGTAATCAGCAGCAAATCCTCCTTAAACTCATTGTACTAAATCAATTCCTATGTAAGGTACTGCTGATAATAAATTTGTCATAACTGTTGCTCCTCAAAATGATATTTGTCCTCAGAGTAGCACATATCCTATAAATTCAGTTCCTATTACTAAAAATAAAATAATTACTCCAACTATTCATGTTGGGGTAAATACAAAAAAAGTTTTCCAGACAACAACTTAATTTCGACCGATCGTTCCTATGGCAGCTATATTATAAAGTGGTGCGATTTTAATAGGATTTTGCATGTATATGACAAGCATAGTAAAACTAATATTTGCCGAGTTTGGTCAAGATATCGTGAAAAACCAACAAATTTTCCATACAACAACTTAATTTTCGACCGATTGTTCCTATGGCAGCTATATGATATAGTTTTCCGATCTTAATAGGATTTTGCATATACATATATGAGGAGCATTATAAACCAAATCAATGCAGAGTTTGGTCAAGATATCATGAAAAACAAATAAATTTTTCCATACCACTTAATTCTCGACCGATCGTTCCTATGGGAGCTATATGATATAGTGGTCCGATCTTAATAGGATTTTTAATATATATGGGGAGCATACTAAAACAAATAAATGCCGAGTTTATTCAAAATATCGTGAAAAACAAACAAATTTTCCATATAACAACTTAATTTTCGACCGATCGTTCCTATGGCAGCTATATGATATAGTGGTCCGATTTTAATAGGATTCTGCATATATATGAGGAGCATTGTAAAACTAATAAATGCCGAGTTTGATCAAGATATCTTTATAAACAAAAATGTTTTTCATACAAGAACCTACTTTTCGACAGATCGTTCCTATGGCAGCTATATGATATAGTGGTTTTGACATATGAACTGCGTGCAGCAGAAAGAGGGACTTCTGCAAAGTTTCATAAAGATAGCTTTAAAACTGAGAGACTAGTTCGCATAGAAACAGACAGACGGACAGCCGGACAGACGGACATGGCTATATCGACTCGGCTGTTGATACTGATCATGAATATATATACTTTATGGGGTCGGAGATGTCTCCTTCTATGCGTTATACATTTCACGACAAAATTACAATACCCTCTGCAAGGGTATAAAAAAAGAAGCACCATTAGCATGTATTGTTCGTAATAATCATCCATAGTTTACATCACGACAGATGAGATTTACTCTATTAAAAGCTAAATTTACATCTGCGGTGCAGTGTATTGCTATAAATAATCCAGTTAAAATTTGTATAATTAAACATAATCCAAGTAAAGATCCAAAATTTCATCATCTTGAAATATTAATAGGAGCGGGTAAATCAACTAATGCATTATTAGCAATTTTAAATAAAGGATGGGAGGTTCGTAAAAGTTTATTCATTAATTTATAATTCGTAAGGGTCCTTTGAATATTTTAGTAATTTTAACAATAACAATTAGGGTAATTTATAAATAATTTATTAAAAGAATTGTAATTTAATATGTTGGAAAATTGTAAAGTTTCTTTAAAGATAAAGAATTCTCTATAAAATAAGAATAATTTAAAGAAATGGTTTCTATTTCATTATTTAATTTAAAAAAATCTTGTTGAATTTTTATCAATAATTAAAGCTAAAATTATAATTATTATAATATATAATTGAAATCAAAGTTTATTTAATTGATAAATTATATATTTCATTTGAAGCTAAAGATGTATCATAAATAAATAGAACTAACATACCTCCAAGAAAAATTAAAAATAAAATATATGAGAATCAAAAAGTTTTTGTTATTAATCCAGTGATTAAAGAAATTAAAATTGTTTGAATTAAAAATATTAATCATAGAGTATAAAACTAATTGAAGAATTTCAAGAGATAGTTTATATAAAATATTAATTTTGGGGATTAATGAAAAATAAATTCTTTTCTCTTGAAGTTTTATAAGAATTTATATCATTTTTGATTTACAAGATCAATGTTTTTATTAAACTATTACAACTAATGATTATAATTTTGTACTGAAGTTTACCAATAGTTTTATTTTTTTGTGGATTATTTTGTTTTGTTTCTAATCGAAAACATTTATTATCTATACTTTTAAGTTTAGAATTTATTGTTTTTAATTTTATTTTTTATATTAATTATTTATTTGAATATATTGAAATATGAAAGTTATTTTAGCATAATATTTTTAACTTTTAGAGTTTGTGAAGGTGCTTTAGGCTTATCAATTTTAGTATCAATAGTTCGAACACATGGAAATGATTATTTTCAATCTTTTAGAATTATATAATATTAAAATTAACTTTTTTTTTATTATTTTTATTACCTCTTCGTTTTATTAATAATATATTTTGAATGGTACAATCTTTATTTTTTTTTATTCGTTTTTTATTTTTATTAATAAATACTTTTATAAATTATTGAATAATTTTTTAGGGTGCGATATTTTGTCTTATGGATTAGTTTTATTAAGTTTATTGATTTGTTCATTAATACCGTTAACAATCTTTCTCTTGTCTATAAATATAATAGTTATAAAAATTTATTTTTGTAAAAGTATTATTACTTTTTTTTAACATTTAGAAGAATGAATTTATTTATAATTTATTTATTTTTTGAAAAAAGTTTAATTCCTACTTTATTTTTAATTTTAGATTGAGAGTATCAACCTGAACGATTACAAGCAGGTATTTATTTATTATTTTATACTTTGTTAGTTTCGTTGCCGATATTAATTGGTATTTTTTATTTAATGAATAAAATAGGTACAATAAATTTTTATTTAATAATTAATTTTATATTTAATTATGACTTATTATATTTTTGTTTAGTATGTGCATTTTTTGGTAAAAATACCAATATTTTTAGTTAATTTATGGTTACCTAAGGCTCATGTTGAGGCTCCGGTTTCTGGTTCAATAATTTTGGCTTGGATTATATTAAAATTAGGAGGTTATGGTATATAACGAGTTTTATCAATTTTACAAATAAGAAATTTGAAGTATAGATTTATATGAATTAGAATTAGATTAGTAGGTAGTGTATCAGTTAGTTTTGCATGTTTACGTCAAACAGATTTAAAAGCTTCTGATTGCTTATTCTTCAGTTGCTCACATAGGAATTGTATTAGCAGGACTTTTAACTATATCTTATTGATGCTTATGTGGATCTTATAGATTAATGATTGGTCATGGCTTATGTTCTTCTGGTTTATTTTGTTAAGCTAATGTATCTTATGAACGGTTAGGAAGACGAAGTTTATTAATTAATAAGGGGTTATTAAATGTTATACCTGCTATAGCAATATGGTGATTTTTATTAAGATCCGCGAATATAGCAGCTCCTCCTACATTAAATTTATTAGGAGAGATTTCTTTATTAAATAGAATTGTTTCTTGATCGTGAGTTTCAATAATTATACTTTCTTTTTTATCTGTTTTTAGAGCTGCCTATACTTTGCATAGTCAACATGGAAAGATTTTTTCGGAGTTTATTCATTTAGAAGTTGTAAAATTCGAGAGTATTTATTAATATTATTACATTGATTACCTTTAAATATATTAATTATTAAAAGATATGTATGTTTATTATGGCTGTTGCGCTATCGAGCATTTTCAATAGCCTTCGCAAATAGAAATAATTAACTTTATTTTATTTCTTGTGCTCGAATTTGTTTATATATTTATTATAAGTTCCGATAAGCAGGCAGACCCGAATTGGTCTGTGCTTATTATTTAAGAACAATAGTTTTACAATGGCAAGCGAACCCGAATTGGTTCGTGACGATTTTAGCGAAGCGATAATTGCGACAAATTAGTATGTTTTGATAATGCAAGTGCCGATTCGTACCAAATGCACGAAGCGAACGAACTTAACTAGAACTCGACCCACAGCATCGAGTCTTTCGCAGAAGGTAATGTTATAATGGCAATAAATGATCGTTACAGCGAAGAGCGCCAGCTTAATGTAAATAATCTTATGAGCGAAATTTAAGCAGTTGCTTCGCAGCTCTACTTATCTATCCTGTTGCGGTGCGCAAGATGGCTACGCGAGCGACTCCATCATTTCCCACGATAAGCTCCGTGATCCTCGCCAGCGGCCACCTTAGAGGCGGCAGATTTTCATCCTTTACGAGGACTAGGTCGTTTACACATAGGCCTGGTTTCGGGGTACGCCATTTGGAGCGCAGCTGAAGCTGCGTTAAATATTCTTCACGCCAGCGGGACCAAAACAGTTGTTGAACAGTTGAATTGAAGGTGCATCACATCGGGCTCAACGAACGATAAGCTGGGTCCACCAATCAAGAAATGAGCTGGAATGAGCACATCAAGGTCTGCTGGATCTTCTGAAAGAGGAAACAATGGCCTGGAGTTAATTATCGATGCTATGTGGCAGACTAGGGTAGGAAGTTTTTCTAAGTTGAGAAAAATGATGCTTCGCTGTCTTCACTGCTGCTTCCCAAAGGCCGCCAAAATGCGGCGAACGAGGGGGAATAAACTTCGAATCAATGGAGTCAGCCATGCAAAACTTGTGCACTGAGTCAATATGATTGTGACTGATGAAAAGACGCTTGAGATCCAGAAGCTCGATCTTGGCGCCGACAAAGTTGGCAGCGTTATCCGACCATATCTGAGATGGCCTGCCTTGAGTCGATATAAACCTCTTGAGCGCATTCAAGAATGAAGCCGTCGACAGATCCTTGACCAGCTCCAGGTGAACTGCTTTAGTCGCGAAGCAGACGAAGGCAGCCATGTAGCATTTGACTGGAGCTTTATTACGTACGTCTGGCTTATAGAAAAATGGTCCACAATAGTCAAGGTCAGAGACTTCAAAGGCTCGACAAGCAGTCGAACGTTCTCTACTAATCGTGGCTTGGCACGAAAGCATCTCACACATTTGCCAACCACCTTGGATACGGTCTTCCTTCCACCAATCGGCCAATACTGCAACCGAATATGAGCCAGAAGTGTCCTTGGACCCGCGTGTAAGTCCTGATTGTGTAACCTCGTAATCTGTGATGGGATGGTGCCGCGGAAGAATTATTGGATGCCGAGCTTCGAAATCCAGCAAAGAGTTTTTCAGGCGCCCATCAACTCTAAGAATGCCGAACTCATCCAAAAAAGTGTGCTCTCTGGACGAGCCGCAGTAAGAGTTAGGTCCCATGTTGTATATCACACCCTGCACCGCTGCATTGCATCAAATGAGTTAGCGTATTTACAAGTGGCAGATATATCAACGAAGGGAGATGACGCAACAAGGACCTTTTTTCTTAGCTCGAGTTCTGGCCTTTCTGGCAAGCAAGAAGTAGGCCAGTCCAATTTGTTTCCACACAGAAATTCTGGGCCGTTGAGCCACAGTGACGATTGATTTAATTCACTGGGTGTAGATCCTCTCGAGAGTATATCTTCCGGATTGAGTGAAGTAGGAACGTAGCGCCATTCCATACCATTTGTTAGCTCTTGAACTGCTGTAACACGATTAGCTACAAACACATTAAGCTTGCAGGGCTCGGTCTTTATCCAGGAAAGGCAAACAGAAGAATCCGACCAGCAGTAGAATTTTTCATCAAAGAGTGCCAATTTAAATATCTCATGCATGAGATTAGCTAATAAGACGGCGCCACAGAGCCCTAGCTTTGGAACTGTGATTGTTTTCAGAGGAGCTACACGCGATTTGGAACACAACAGCTGACAACTGGCTTGTGGACGTCGATAAATGACGTAGACACAGGTCCCATACCCTTCGATGCTGGCGTTGCAGAAACCGTGAACTTCTAACTCTGCTGCAGGTATTGACACGAGACGAGGAAATTTGAGAAATTTAGCTTTCTCAAAACTGCAGCAAAGATCATTCCAAGCTGTTGCTAGTGATGAAGGCAGGCTCTCGTCCCAATCAAGCTTCTCCTTCCAGATCTGCTGCAAACAGATTTTAGCCTTAGCGATTACCGGCCCTATAAGTCTAAGCGGGTCATATAAGCGAGCTATAGTCAACAGATGGACGAGAACGAAAACAGCAACCGATCCGACGCTGAGTCCCAAGCGAGTCCAAGAGTTTTGGTGATGTCGCTCCCATCATCAAACTTTAGAGACGATTCTCTGTCATCTTTGGGTATCCCTTCTAGAACAGCATCATTATTTGAACACCATTTTCGCAGCTTGAAGCCCCCACTTGCCAAGATTCCAGGCGTCTGACGAAGAATTTCCTTTGCTTTTTAAACCGAGTCACCACCTGAAATGAGGTCGGCAACGTAGAAGTCACTCCGCAGAATCCGAGATCCAATTGGGAAGTTAATTTCCTCATCCACAGACAGCTGATGCATAACACGGACAGACAGAAATGATGCTGGCTTTGTTCCGTATGTAACTGTATCCAGCTTAAAAATCTTCACATCCTGTTCTGGCGAGTCTCACCACAGAATGCATTAGAGGAAATCGTCCGGTGTTGTAACGCGTACGCAGCGATACATCTTAACAATATCTCCTGTTAGGGCGACCGGGAAATTACGAAAGCGAAGAAGGATGTGAAATAACGAGCTTTGAATAACAGGACCAGCCATCAATAGTTCATTTAATGAATATCCTGACGAGGTAGCTGCGGAGCCGTCGAAAACGACTCGCAACTTTGTCGTTGAACTGTCTTCTTTAAAGACAGGGCCATGACCAGGGCAATCACAAAAAACGCAGACAGTGGCGTCGTGGTTAGTGGCGATAAATGACGATCTACTTGTGTCAATTGCTCTTTCCATTGTTGAGCATCTCTGGCCCAGAGACGTAGCCATATGCTCCCACGATGGTATCAAGTTGACGAACGTCGAATCCTCTACCCTTTCTTCCCACTTGGCTTGTGATGATGGGTCCAGCGTTTGTAGGATAATCTGCACAATGATGCATCCAGCGATCTGTTCGGTGCTGCCCATGCTCTTTAATGCGCGAATGTGTGCGTTGAATTGGTCGGACAACTCCCTTAGCGCCACGACCAATCCACCACCATCCAGCCTCTTGAGTCCCAATATCTCTAGTATGTGTGCCTGAAAAACCAAACGTCTATTATTAAACCTTTTCTCCAATAAATTAAGTGATATGGCATAATTATCGTTTGTTATTTCCAATGATCGAATTGCGTCTAGCGTTGAAGATGCTGCAGCTTTTCGATATCTGCTAAATCTGGATGATTTTCTATGACGGTTGTGAACATAGATTAAAAGTCGGCCCATTCTGTGTAACCACCACTGAACGTAGGCATCTTTAATGCGGGTAATTCCGGCAGTGCCTTAGCTCTAACTGTCTGCGCGGACAGCACAGATTGGTCGTGAAATGTTGAGAAGGGCAATATTGAGACGCGTTTCGCGCTTTCACTCCGAACCGAAATTTCCATAGAAATTGCTAACTCGTCGAAGTCCTCACGCAATTGGCTACCAATTTCATCCAAGTCTAGCTCTTCGAGGCTAGTGTGAGTAATATCAAATGAGGTCTGAAGCCGCTCGATTTGCTTCAGCTTAACACTAAGACCGCACTCATTAATTGCACTAAGTGTAGAATTAGTTAGTGCATTTTGAAGTGTTTGCAAACTGTCATAAATTGAAATGACTTTGCGCTTCAGAAAAGTCACCCTGTTTGCAGAGGGCACTGCACTAGAGGCGTTATTTTCTGCTGCCATTAGAAGCGTTGATAGAATATATGGGAATATACGCTGCATTGTATCAAATGAGTTAGCGTATTTACAAGTGGCAGATATATCAACGAAGGGAGCTGACGCAACAAGGACCTTTTTTCTTAGCTCGAGTTCTGGCCTTTCTGGCAAGCAAGAAGTAGGCCAGTCCAATTTGTTTTCACACAGAAATTCTGGGCCGTTGAGCCACAGTGACGATTGATTTAATTCACTGGGTGTAGATCCTCTCGAGAGTATATCTTCCGGATTGAGTGAAGTAGGAACGTAGCGCCATTCCATACCATTTGTTAGCTCTTGAACTGCTGTAACACGATTAGCTACAAACACATTAAGCTTGCAGGGCTCGGTCTTTATCCAGGAAAGGCAAACAGAAGAATCCGACCAGCAGTAGAATTTTTCATCAAAGAGTGCCATTTTAAATATCTCATGCATGAGATTAGCTAATAAGACGGCGCCACAGAGCCCTAGCTTTGGAACTGTGATTGTTTTCAGAGGAGCTACACGCGATTTGGAACACAACAGCTGACAACTGGCTTGTGGACGTCGATAAATGACGTAGACACAGGGCCTAATACCCTTCGATGCTGGCGTCGCAGAAACCGTGAACTTCTAACTCTGCTGCAGGTATTGACACGAGACGAGGAAATTTGAGAAATTTAGCTTTCTCAAAACTGCAGCAAAGATCATTCCAAGCTGTTGCCAGTGATGAAGGCAGGCTCTCGTCCCAATCAAGCTTCTCCTTCCAGATCTGCGGCAAAAAGATTTTAGCCTTAGCGATTACCGGCCCTACAAGTCTAAGCGGGTCATATAAGCGAGCTATAGTCAACAGAATCGATCTCTTAGATGGTTTGGATCTCTGCTAAATGGACGAGAACGAAAACAGCAACCGATCCGACGCTGAGTCCCAAGCGAGTCCAAGAGTTTTGGTGATGTCGCTCCCATCATCAAACTTTAGAGACGATTCTCTGTTATCTTTGGGTATCCCTTCTAGAACAGCATCATTATTTGAACACCATTTTCGCAGCTTGAAGCCCCCACTTGCCAAGATTCCAGGCGTCTGACGAAGAATTTCCTTTGCTTTTTAAACCGAGTCACCACCTGAAATGAGGTCGGCAACGTAGAAGTCACTCCGCAGAATCCGAGATCCAATTGGGAAGTTAATTTCCTCATCCACAGACAGCTGATGCATAACACGGACAGACAGAAATGATGCTGGCTTTGTTCCGTATGTAACTGTATCCAGCTTAAAAATCTTCACATCCTGTTCTGGCGAGTCTCACCACAGAATGCATTAGAGGAAATCGTCCGGTGTTGTAACGCGTACGCAGCGATACATCTTACCAATATCTCCTGTTAGGGCGACCGGGAAATTACGAAAGCGAAGAAGGATGTGAAATAACGAGCTTTGAATAACAGGACCAGCCATCAATAGTTCATTTAATGAATATCCTGACGAGGTAGCTGCGGAGCCGTCGAAAACGACTCGCAACTTTGTCGTTGAACTGTCTTCTTTAAAGACACAGTGATGACGAAGAAAATATTGACAAAGTCCTATAGACTCTGGAGCGACAGGCGACATATGATTCGCAATCAATGTAGAACCACCCAAACGTGGTCCGCCTCCAGAAACTACCCAACCAAGCCTTGTTTTCTGAAGACATGGTAGCCCTGGGAGAAGTTTTATCTGGCCGACACTGAGAAGCTCATAAAACAAATTAGCCTCAAGAAGCAAGTCCACAGGTTGTGGTTTAAAGAAAGACGGATCTACAAGTTTTATGTTAGCGGGATTGTTCCAATTCGAGGTGTTGATTGTAAAATTCGGTTGACTATCAGATATGGTAGGCGCTGCCAAGGCTGTGAGGCATGTTGAGTACTCAGATACTCGAAAGATGCGTGGGCAATTGAAGAAGAATCAGCAGGCGCAGTCAGCTGACCAGACGGAAACCCTGAATTATTTAAATGCAGCAGGGAATGATGCTTCGCCCCGCAGGTCCGACAGCATCCAGAGCTGCATGATCGCCATTGATGGCCTTTCTTTAGGCAATTCAAGCACAATGCAAGTAGTTTTGCCTCCCTAAGCCGTAATGCAGGGGACAAGTTTCCAAATCGGGAACAATTATATATGCCATGACCAGGGCAATCACAAAAAACGCAGACAGTGGCGTCGTGGTTAGTGGCGATAAATGACGATCTACTTGTGTCAATTGCTCTTTCCATTGTTGAGCATCTCTGGCCCAGAGACGTAGCCATATGCTCCCACGATGGTATCAAGTTGACGAACGTCGAATCCTCTACCCTTTCTTCCCACTTGGCTTGTGATGATGGGTCCAGCGTTTGTAGGATAATCTGCACAATGATGCATCCAGCGATCTGTTCGGTGCTGCCCATGCTCTTTAATGCGCGAATGTGTGCGTTGAATTGGTCGGACAACTCCCTTAGCGCCACGACCAATCCACCACCATCCAGCCTCTTGAGTCCCAATATCTCTAGTATGTGTGCCTGAAAAACCAAACGTCTATTATTAAACCTTTTCTCCAATAAATTAAGTGATATGGCATAATTATCGTTTGTTATTTCCAATGATCGAATTGCGTCTAGCGTTGAAGATGCTGCAGCTTTTCGATATCTGCTAAATCTGGATGATTTTCTATGACGGTTGTGAACATAGATTAAAAGTCGGCCCATTCTGTGTAACCACCACTGAACGTAGGCATCTTTAATGCGGGTAATTCCGGCAGTGCCTTAGCTCTAACTGTCTGCGCGGACAGCACAGATTGGTCGTGAAATGTTGAGAAGGGCAATATTGAGACGCGTTTCGCGCTTTCACTCCGAACCGAAATTTCCATAGAAATTGCTAACTCGTCGAAGTCCTCACGCAATTGGCTACCAATTTCATCCAAGTCTAGCTCTTCGAGGCTAGTGTGAGTAATATCAAATGAGGTCTGAAGCCGCTCGATTTGCTTCAGCTTAACACTAAGACCGCACTCATTAATTGCACTAAGTGTAGAATTAGTTAGTGCATTTTGAAGTGTTTGCAAACTGTCATAAATTGAAATGACTTTGCGCTTCAGAAAAGTCACCCTGTTTGCAGAGGGCACTGCACTAGAGGCGTTATTTTCTGCTGCCATTAGAAGCGTTGATAGAAAGTGTGTGCGAAACTAGCTGAGCCTAACAACGGTGATCGCTAGTACATGTAAACCGCTCAAAGCCAATAGCTGTAAGAACTTCGGCGAACGCAAGTGTCAAGCTATGTAACGAAGCAACGGCAATAGCTTGTACAGAAGTTACTCACAAAAGAACAAAAAACTTTGAGCGACCGAGAGAGTAAGCAAAGCGACGGCGATTGCTTATATGTATATAAGCCACACAAAACGAAATTTCAGGTTGCTGATCTTTCAAGTTTGTTGCTTTAATGTAAAGCAATAATGTAACAACAACAAAAATCACGTCGGGGTCACCAAAATTTTGCGCTATTGAGCCTCTTTCAATAATTTTCACAAATAGAAATATATAACTTTATTTTATTTCTTGTGCTCAAATTTGTTTATCTATTTTTTATAAGTTACGATAAGCAGGCAGACCCGAATTAGTCGGTGCTTATTATTTAAGAACAATAATTTTACAATGGCAAGCGAACCCGAATTGGTTCGTGCCGATTTTAGCGAAGCGATAATTGCGACAAATTAATATCATTTGATAAAGCAAGTGGCCGATGCGTACCAAATGCACGAAGCGAACGAACTTAACTAGAACTCGACGCACAGCATCGAGGCATTCGCAAAAGGTAATGTTAGGGAAATAAATGATTGTTACAGCGAAGAGCGCCAGCTTAATGTAAATAATCTTAAGAGCGAAATTAAAGCAGTTGCTTCGCAGAGGAAGTATTACAAGATAAGAAGACGATGCTGCTCTTATCAGTGGCGAGGTCGCTCCAACTGTTTTGGATAATGGTTATATTTAAATAGTTTAATAAAAATACTAATTTGTGGTGTTAGTGATATGAGTTACTCATTTTAGATCGTGAAATATTTATCTATTTGTAGAATTAGATTTGTTAATTTAATTTCTATTAGAATAACATGTTTTTTGTATACTTTATTGTTTATTAAATAATTTAGTATACTTTATTGAATGAGAAGTAGTTTCTTTAAATTCTATATCAATTGTTATAACTTTTTTATTTGATGGAATAAGTTTGTTATTTATATCTTTTTTTTTTAATAATTGCTTCTTTAGTGATTTATAACAGAAAAGAATATATAAGAGGCGATATTAATATTAATCGATTTATTATATTAGTTTTAATATTTGTTTTATCTATAATATAATACATTATTAGACCAAATTTAGTAAGAATTCTGTTAGGGCTAGGATTGGTTTCGCATTGTTTAGTTAATTATTTTCAAAATATCAAGTCTTATAACGCAGGCATATTAACAGCTTTATCAAATCGAATAGGGGATGTTTCTTTATTATTAGCTATTGCATGAATATTAAATTATGGTAGATAAAATTATGTATTTTATTTAGAAGCTATGCAAAATGATTTTGAAATAATATTAATTGGTTCCTTAGTTATATTAGCTGCTATGACTAAAAGTGCGCAAATTCCTTTTTCTTCGTGGTTACCTGCTGCTATAGCCGCTCCAACTCCTGTTTCTGCTTTAGTTCATTCGTCAACTTTGGTGGCTGCAGGGGTATATTTATTAATTCCGTTTAATATTTTATTAAGAAATTCATGATTAGGCCCGTTTTTACTTTTGTTGTCAGGTTTAAGAATATTCATAGCAGGATTAGGTGCTAATATTAAATTTGATTTTAAAAAAATTATTGCGTTGTCAACTTTAACTCAGTTAGGCTTAGTAATAAGATTTTTATCTATAGGTTTTTATAAATAAGCCATATATCATTTGTTAACACATGCTTTATTTAAAGCTTTATTATTTATATGCGCGGGAGCTATTATTCATAATATAAATAATTCTCAAGATATTCGTTTAATAGGGGGTTTAAGAATTCATATACCTTTAAATTCGGCTTGTTTTAATGTTTCAAATTTAGCTGTGGGATACCATTTGTTGCAGGAGTTTATTTAAAGGATATAATTTTAGAATTTGTGATAATTAGAAATATTAATTTATTTTCTTTTTTTTTAATATTTTTTTTCCACTTGGTTAACTGCATGTTATTCATTTCGGTTAGTTTACTATTCAATAACGGGGGGTTTAAATTGTAGAAGTTTGAATGTATTAAATGATGAAGGTTGAGTGATATTACGAGTAATAATAGGTTTATTTATTATAAGAAATATTGGTGGTAGAATATTAAATTGATTCATTTTTCCTGTGCCGCATATAATTTGTTTACCTTTTTTTTTTTGAACTATTAACTTTATTTGTGTGTATTGTTGGAGGCTTATTTGGTTATTTAATTTCAGTAAAAAATTTATATATGTGGAAGCATAAGTAGTTTGAATATGTTGGTGCCGTGGCGGCGCGTGCTAGAAATGTATGTGAGAATTGTATTGAGTTTGTGTTAGTGCATAATTGGGTATTTCACCAGAATCGCAAGTACATTGCGATATTGCGTCAGCCTGTTTGTGTGTCTGTTTGTGTGTCTGTTTTGTTGTCTGTTTTACTATGTAGTTTGGAAAAGTCCCGTTTTGGCGGGCGACAGCGTCTGTAGCTGTCGCCGAGTGTGGTTCGGTAGAAAGGCACGAGAAAAATGGAAGACACAAAGTTAGTTGTGTTTAGGATCCCGGTGCGACCGAAACTCGCTGCGCCTAAAACGATGGCAACTAATAACGGAAATAATGACGCTGCAACATCAGAAGTGGGATCTGGCTCGCTACCTAATACGTCAATTGATCCATGGCGAGTGTTAATGGAAGTACAAAATAAAAATTTTATTGAACTTGTGAAAGCATTGAAATCAACGGCTTCCGAAACAAAGAATAATAATACAGTAGTTTTGCCGAAATTTAACGCGGATCTTGTAGGCGCCGACGCATCGGCGTGGTGCGCTACAGTAAATATAATTTTGGCAGAAAACAACATAAAAGGCAGTGCGCTGGTGATGGCTTTGAGTGCAGCATTGGAAGGCAGTGCGTCGCAGTGGCTCTCACAATTGTGTTATCCTGACATAAATTGGGCTGATTTTAAGGAACTTTTTCTTCAGCGCTTTACCAGTGTTGAGACACCAGCAGCTATGTTGTTAACATTGTTATCAACTTGCCCGACTGAAGGAGAATGTCTCTCCAATTATGCTAGTCGCATGGTGACGTCACTCATCACCAAATGGCGTGAGATGGATGTGGAGGAGATTGCCGTTTCCGTGACGCTTGCTCAGCTGGCGCATATTGATAGCAGGTTGCAACGTCTTACTTTTACATCAAACGTGCGCACCAGGAGTGAACTACAGACAGAGCTAAAAGCTTTTACGTTCAACAAACGGAAGAAATCACAAGAAGAAACAGCGGCATCCGACTCGAAACGACAGAAATTTTCAACAATAAAATGTCACTACTGTGGAAAGTTGGGTCACAAGATGGTTGAATGCAGAGCTAGACAGCAGCAAAATCTTCCTCCCCGTGCTGCTGAGCGTAGCGGCAAGACCGTGTTTGGTCACCAGCAGCAATCAAATTTAACCTGCTTCAAGTGTGGAGAGGTTGGACACATTTCAACCCATTGCAATAAGCCCAAAATGGACAAATTCAAAGATACGCATCAGGTGAAATGAGTGCAGCTATGCGAAGTTGATGTGCCCAAAGGAGAGATGATTCACCATGGCGAGACTTTCACGACAACGTTTGACTCTGGAGCGGAATGTTCATTGGTTAAACAAAAGATAAGTGCTAAGTTAGTTGGTAAAAGAATTAACAATACAGTAATGTTGAAAGGTATTGGAAATGACAGCATTTGTAGTACATTGCAAATACTTTGCAAGGTACAAATTAACAATCATTGTATTGAAATGTTATTCCATGTTTTGGTTGATGAATATTTGAAGAATGATATTATGATTGGTAGAGAAATACTGTCGCAAGGATTTTATGTCATTATGTCACCTGGAAAATTTGAAATTGTTAAATCAAAATCTGTTAACTTTTGTTCAAATGATGATGTATTTTCTAAATTGAATACTGATCTTGTCGGTGAAGATAGAGATTAATTAAACAATTTATTGGAAAACTATTCAAAATCTTTTACAACTGTCAGTACAGGTAAAATGAAGATTAAATTAGTAGACAATAGAAAAATTGTTCAAAGTAACCATACAGGCTTAGTCCAAATGAAAGAGAATTGGTACGCGACAAGATTAAAGAGCTTTTGGAATGCAATGTCATAAGGCCAAGCTGCTCTCCTATGATGTTAGTAAACAAAAAAGACGGTTCTCATCGCTTGTGTGTTGATTACCGTGAATTGAATTCTAACACAGTTTCAGATAGATATCCTTTACCCCTTATAGCAGATCAGATAGCCAGACTTCATGGTGCTAAATATTTCACTTGTTTGGATATGGCTAGCGGATATTACCAAATCCCATTTCATGAAGAATCAATAGAGTGTACGGCTTTTGTCACCCCAGTGGTACCAGTACGAGTTTTTGTCAATGCCGTTTGGTCTGAAAAATGCACCTTCAGTTTTTCAGCGTACAGTGATGCACACACTTGGAGAACTTGCAAATACTTTTGTGGTTGTCTATATGGATGACGTGTTGTGGTGGCTGCAACGAAAAGTGAGGCTTTGGAAAGACTAGAGGTTACTCTTGATGTTCTCACGAAAGCTGGTTTCTTGTTAAATATTAAAAAGTGTTCGTTTCTGAAGTCAACTGTTCAATATTTGGGATATGAAATGAGCGAAGGTCAAATTCGTCCAAATTCTAAAAAAATTTCTGCATTAACTGCCTTACCACCTCCTCAGTCGGTTTCTGCTTTAAGACAATTTATTGGACTTGCGTCTTACTTTCGGCAGTTTATACAGGGATTTTCTTGTTTCTTGAAGCCTTTGTATTTGGTGACATCGGAAAAGAACGAGTTTATTTGGAAGCCAGAACATGAAGAAATAAGACAAAAAGTTATATCTGTTCTTACACAGAAGCCAGCTTTGGTTATTTTTGACCCGCACTATCCAATCGAGTTGCATACTGATGCAAGTGCTCGTGGATACGGTGCCATCTTGTTGCATAGAATAGATAACAAGCCCCATGTCGTTGAGTTCTTCAGTAAGGCTGCCTCACCTGCTGAGTCAAGATACCATTCTTACGACTTGGAGACTCTCGCGGTTGTCATGACCATTAAGCATTTTCGTCATTATTTGACAGGCAGAGATTTTGTTTTCTTTACCGATTGCAATTCGCTTAAAGCATCAAGAAATAAACGTGACCTATCGCCCAGAGCACAAAGATGGTGGGCTTATTTACAGTCGTTCTCATTTGAATTACAGTATAGAGAGGGTAAACGAATGGCTCATGCTGATTTCTTTTCAAGAAATCTCCCATCTGCTAATGCAATTGATGCTCGTAAAGTTTCTGAAAAAAGAATTAATCTGTCAGAGATATCTAGTGGCTGATGGCTGAACAGCGCAAGGATTCCGATATAATTAATATTGTGAATAAACTAAAAGACAATTCTCTTGCCGAGGATATTGCAAAAACTTACGAACTAAGAGCAGGAATAATTTATCGGAAAATACAGAGAAATGGCAGAACTCGATCTTTGCCAGTTGTTCCAAGAGCATTTAGATGGTCCGTTATTAATCAAGTTCATGAGACAATAATGCATTTGGGTTAAGAAAAAACATTGGACAAAGCCTACGATTTTTACTGGTTTGAAAATATGTCAAAATATGTAAGGAAATTTGTTGAAAACTGTATAGCTTACCAGATGTCATAGTCATCCTCAGGTAAAGTTCAGGCTAGACTTTTTCCAATACCAAAGGTCGACACACCTTGGCATACAATACTCATAGACATAACAGGCAAGTTAGGTGGCAAGAGTGATCAAAAAGAGTATGTTATTGTTCAAGTGGACGCTTTTACTAAATTTGTTTACTTAACACACACACTCAAGATTGATGCTGACAATTGCATAGGTGCTGTGACATCGGCTGTATCCTTGTTTGGAGTACCAAACCGCATAATAGCAGATCAGGGTAGGTGTTTTGCCAGCTCTATATTTAGTGAATTCTGTTCTAAACAAAATATAAGTTTGCACTTAATTGCGACAGGTGCAAGTAGAGCTAACGGACAGGTAGAACGCATTATGAGCACTTTGAACAACTTATTAACGGCAGTTGAAACTAGCAGCAGATCTTGGCAAGACGCATTGGGCGAGGTACAGCTAGCCTTAAATTGTACTGTAAGTCGAGTGACAAAGGCAAGCCCTTTGGAATTGTTCATTGGCAAGGTTGCTCGTCCGTTGGGGTTGCTTCCACCATGTGACGTGGCACAAGAAGTTGATTTGGCAGAATCAAGAGCTCGAGCAGTGCAAAATATATCAGCGGCGGCAGCATATAGCAAAGGGCAATTTGATAAAACTAAGGCTAAGGTTGTTGGGTATGAAGTAGGAGACTTTGTGTTGTTGAAGAATGAAGAAAGGCATCAAACAAAGTTAAGTCCAAAGTATAGAGGACCTTTGCAAATTGTTCAAGTACTAGACGGAGATAGATATATCCTCAAGTCGTTGACAAATAATAGGAAGTTCAAGTACGCTCATGAAGATATAAGGAAATTGCCAGAGGGATATGTTCCAGATGATTTAGAAAGTTGTGATGAGGATTTGAATGATATTGAAAAGGAAGCTGTTGCAAGAGACAGTAATGAAATGATAGAATAAGAAACTGTTGAAAGAGACAGTAATGAAGTAATTGATAAGGAAGCTGTTGAAAGAGACAGTAATGGAATGATGGAAAGTCATACTGTTGAAAGAGACAGTTTGGATGCCTGCACGGCTGATAATAAAACTTGAATAAATTTGTCATATCTGTAATGCAAGCACAAGTGCAAAACAAATGTTTTGATCATGGCGTGTGGTGCATAAAATAATGTAATGCGAAACCAAGTGGGTTTATGATAATGAAGAGAATTATTAAGAAAGTTTAATTAAGAGATGAATTTTATATTAGTTTAAGAAGAATGGATGTTTAAATACTGCATAAAGCTATGAAGTTAAAAAAAAAAATAATAATAATAATAATAAAATAAAATAAAATAAATAAGTTGTTATTGAGAAATTTATAAGAAAAAGGAAATGTTAATGTTACATTTTATTTGATGATTTATAAATAAAATGATTTAGGAAGCTAAGCATTTTTTTAGAATTACACGAGGTCGTGTTATGGTCAGGTTGGCCGTGTGGAAGCATAAGTAGTTTGAATATGTTGGTGCCGTGGCGCGTGCTAGAAATGTATGTGAGAATTGTATTGAGTTTGTGTTAGTGCATAATTGGGTATTTCACCAGAATCGCAAGTACATTGCGATATTGCGTCAGCCTGTTTGTGTGTCTGTTTTGTTGTCTGTTTTACTATGTAGTTTGAAAAAGTCCCGTTTTGGCGGGCGACAGCCTCTGTAGCTGTCGCCGAGTGTGGTTCGGTAGAAAGGCACGAGAAAAAGGGAAGACACGAAGTTAGTTGTGTTTAGGATCCCGGTGCGACCGAAACTTGCTGCGCCTAAGACGGTGGCAACTAATAACGCAAATAATGACGCTGCAACATATACAATTAATAAATCCATGATTTTGTATAATTTAACAAATTTTATAGGTTCAATGTGGCTTATGCCCTATATTAGAACTTACGGAATTATTTATTTTCCTTTGAATTCGGACAAATTGTTGGGAAAAGATTTGATCAAGGTTGATCAGAATATTTTGGGGGCCAACATTTGTATTAAAAATTAATAAATTATTCTCAAACTTTATTTTTAATTCATAATAATAATTTAAAAAATTATTTAATATTATTTGTTTTTTGAATTTGAATTTTAATAAATTTTTTACTATTTTTATATTTAAATAGCTTATATTTAGTATATTTTGGCTGCAATTAAAGAATAAGGGTAAAATTACCTAAGATTAGGTCGAAACTAAATGCAATATATCGTTTCATATTCAGTTTATTGTATAAGGTAGATTGAAAAATTAATACTTTTTAAATGCAAATCAAATGTTATAATTATCTACAGCCCTATAATTCATTAAGTTGATCGATTTAATATTCCTTGGTTCCATTCATGGTATAAACGAATTAATAAAATTAAAATAAAGATAATTGCAATAGGACAAATTATTGAGTTTGAAAATTTAAAAATAATAATAATGGGAAGAATAAGAGCAATTTCAACATCAAAAATTAAAAAAATAATTGTGTTTAAAAAAAATCGTAAGGAAAAGGGGAGTCGAGAGGGTGATTTTGGGTCAAATCCACATTCAAAAGGTGATCTTTTTTCTCGATCAACTAAAGTTTTCTTGGATAAAATTTAAGCTAAGATTATAACCCTCAATGAAATTATTACAAATGATTATAAATCACTGAGGCAATAACCAGAATTGAAAAATTATCAATACTATAATTTATAGACCTTATGATTGGAAGTCATATATACTTTTATACTATATTGATATAATTTATTTATTAGCCTCCTCATCGGTAAATTGTAATATATAAAAATAATCAAACTGCATCACCAAAATGTAAATATCAAGCTGCTGCTTCAAATCCGAAGTGATGATTTTTAGAGAAATGGTTACTTAGATGTCGAAGTAAACAAATTAATAACGAGAAGGAAGGGCTATCTTCGGCACGCCGAAGATTTGATACCCTTGCAGACCCAACCTTTTCATGATTCTTATAGTACTTTGCTCGTATCTAAGAAGCAAAGAGAAAATAGTTAATGACAGTTAATCAACCGAGTATGGTTAAGATGTCTTGAAAAACAAAAAAGCTTTCCATACAACAACTTAATTTCGACCGATCGTTCCTATGGCAGCTATATGATATAGTGGTGCGATTTTAATAGGATTTTGCATATATATGACATAGAAAAACAAACAAATTTTCCATATAACAACTTAATTTTCGACCGATCGTTCCTATGGCAGCTATATGATATAGTGGTCCGATTTTAATAAGATTCTGCATATATATGAGGATCATTGTAAAACTAATAAATGCCGAGTTTGGTCAAGATATCGTGAAAAACAAACAAATTTTCCATACAACTTCATTTTCGAACGATCGTTCCTATGGGAGCTATATGATATAGTGGTCCGATCTTAATAGGATTTTGACTATATATGGGGAGCATAGTAAAACAAGTAAATGCCGAGTTTAATCAAATTATCGTGAAAAACAAACAAATTTTCCATATAACAACTTAATTTTCGACCGATCGTTCCTAGGGCAGCTATATGATATAGTGGTCCGATTTTAATAAGATTCTGCATATATATGAGGAGCATTGTAAAACTAATAAATGCCAAGTTTGATCAAGATATCTTTTTAAACAAAAATGTTTTTCATACAAGAACCTACTTTTCGACAGATCTTTCCTATGGCAGCTATATGATATAGTGGTCCGATCTAGCTGGTTTTCACATATGAACTGCGTGCATCAGAAAGAGGGACTTCTGCAGAGTTTCATAAAGATAGTTTTAAAACTGAGAGACTAGTTCGCATAGAAACAGACAGACGGACAGTTGATACTGACTCGGCTGTTGATACTGATCA
Organism: Drosophila borealis; assembly: GCA_035045885.1. NCBI lineage: Eukaryota > Metazoa > Arthropoda > Insecta > Diptera > Drosophilidae > Drosophila > Drosophila borealis. Next base: position 523,657 of record JAWNOR010000303.1, read on the forward strand.
TGAATATATATACTTTATGGGGTCGGAGATGTCTCCTTCTATGCGTTATACATTTCACGACAAAATTATAATACCCACTGCAAGGGTATAAAAAATAAAATAAATAAAATTGTACCTCACCGTAAACCAATTGTTACAGTTTAAGTGTGTAAGCCTTAATATGTTCCTTCCCGAGAAACATCTCGTCATTATTGGTAAGCCGTTAAAATTGTTATGATATTTACTAAAAAAAATAATGATGTATCATATTGATGAAATCATTTAATTATTCCTGAAGCAGTAGTTATAGCAGCAATTGCTCCTGTTAATGGTCATGGGCTGTAATCAACTAAATGAAAGGAGTGATTTGAATGTGTAGACATTTATTTATAGATTTATATACATAATATATATATATATATATATATATATATATATATATATATATATATATATATATATATATATACATATATATACATATATATATAGTGACATATCCATAGTCGCACCCACCCTTTAACATAACTTAGCACACAAGCATAAGTATAAGTATAAACATGTCCAATACTGTAAACAAAAAGCCTGATGATAACATCGACATTGGTCAAGATCAAACTGTCCCCCTTTGGTAGACATAAACAATTCACCCTAAATATCACGCCACTGTCAATGTTCCCATCAGAGTACTATCCCACGCATAATTGCTGACGCAGCTCAAACTTCACTCAATTTTGACTCAAGCTCTCTCAAACCGAAGTTTGCTAAGCGACCGCAACAGATAGATCAGTGAGTCAATATTCGGGAAGCAAATCTGAATGTACTCATTATAAGAAGTAACCGTTAGTGAAAATAAAGAATTGAAATATATTTTTTTAAAGTAATTAAACGTGTAAAACTTAATTGGCGCAGCCGGTAGGATACGTCGGGAAAAAAAAAAGATCGCTAAAGGATAATTAATTCCTAGATCTAAAAGCACAATCCGAAATTGTTGTCGGTGTGTAACAAACGTTTTCTCGAATACGTATCCGCAGAAGAACCTTCGAGTCATTAGTACTCTAATAACATTGACCCTTCGGGCTATAAAACTACTACAGTTAATAACGACTGGCTTTGCATATCTTTTGATCCCTGCAATACGTTATTACTGGGTCTTATCAATAAGACACACACACAAAAAAAAAAAAAACATTAAAACAATAATAATTAATCACAAATTAAAAACAAAGTGCAAAGAAATAAAAGTGCAAGAACAAAGTGCAAAATCAAAGAACTAAAAAAGTTCAAAGAACCACAAACTCAAAAAAAAAAAACTATTTAAAAAAAAAAAGCACCGAAAAGTGTATTACACTAAGATTATGACGATGGAATTATCAGAACAACACCTCAACCAGGCCCTTTCACAACTTAGACAGGTGCCAAGTTTTGACGGATCAACAGAAAATCTGAATGCTTTTATTAAAAGGATCGATTATATCCTACATCTTTATCCAACCCGAGATGTCAGACAACACAGCATCCTATACGGAGCCATCGAATTGCAAGTTGCTGGATATGCACAGAGAGTCTCACAAAGAACAGCAGCTAACACTTGGCAGGAGTTGAGGAACGCACTTATTGAAGAATACAAAGTACAAACACCATTTGAAGAACTCCTTCGACGCCTATACAACACGAATTACCAGGGAAACGTCCGTAAGTTCATCGAGGATCTCGAAAATAAATCTTACGTTATATTAAACAAGTTAGCTTTAGAAAATATACCTAGCAATACGACCCTTTATACTAATGCTATGAATAACACAATTAAAGATGTTATTACAAAAAAATTACCCGATAGGCTTTTCATGATGTTAGCCAGATACGACATAACGTCGACACAGAAACTCAAACAAGTAGCACAAAGAGAAGGTTTATACGAAAATAGCGTAACTGATAGACCTAAAACTAATAACGTTCAGGGAAATCAAAATAACAATCGTAAGAACACGGGAAATTATCAGCAAAATGTCAACCCAGCCACCAGTTCAAGTGGCTATTCCAACACGAATCAGAGTTATCATGTACAAAATAAACAGCATACTAATTCCGAAGAAAATCAAAAGGCTCATCACGAGTTCCAACAGAAATTAAATCAAGGTAGAACCCAAAACCCTTTAAACTATCAAAATCAGCCCCATTCACGCTTTAATGCGCCAAACCCTCCGACTAAACGTCAAAGAGATAGCAACAGTGGGCAGATGAAAATGGACACATCCGAAAATTTTCATCAGCAAGCCTCGGAACAAACAGAAGAAATCCATTCATAAAATTGATTATGAATGACGAAGTTTTAAAATGTGTCATTGACACAGGTTCAACTATAAACCTAATGAAAACAAACTGCTTAGATTTTCCAATATACAACGAAACACTTAAGGTTCACACCATAAATGGTGCTATTGAACTAAAACAAAGCATAATATTAGGAGCAAGCAAAATTTGTCCGAGTAATCAAAAATTCTATATTCACGACTTCTCAGAGCATTATGATGTTCTGATTGGGAGAGAATACCTTGAAGCATGTCAAGCGAAAATTGACTATGCACAAGGATCCGCAACCTTAGGAGAGTTTAACTTTTGTTTTAGATATAATGACGAAGAGGTCGAAGAGGACATGACCGCACAAGAGTGCCTTGATCCACCCTCAAAAGAGGACAGACCATTTAACTTCGCTATTAATAATGAATTGACAGAAAACAATGAGTTTAGGCTAGAGCACCTAAACTCAGAAGAAAAAGAAAAAATTAAAAATGTTTTACATAAATTTCGTGATATCCAGTACCATGAAGGTGACAATTTGACTTTCACTAGTACAATTAAACACAAAATTCTAACAAAACATGAGGACCCAATTTACAAGCGTCCATATAAATATCCACAAATATACGATGAGGAAGTAAATAAACAAATAAGCGATATGATAAAACAAAATATCATACGCAAATCCAAATCCCCTTACTGCTCACCAGTAATAATCGTTCCAAAGAAAAACGATGCATCTGGAAAGCAAAAATTCCGGTTAGTCATAGATTACCGCAATCTCAATGAACTAACTATTAATGATAAATACCCTATCCCGATCATGGATGAAGTATTAGACAAACTTGGAAAATGTCAATATTTCACAACCATTGATCTAGCCAAAGGCTTCCACCAAATTCAAATGGATCCTGGTTCAATACCCAAGACCGCATTTTCGACTAAACATGGCCATTACGAGTACACTCGCATGCCATTTGGTCTTAAGAATGCACCTGCAACGTTCCAACGTTGTATGAACAATCTCTTAGGAGATTTAATTTTTAAGGATTGTCTGGTCTACCTAGACGACATTATAATTTTTTCCACTTCATTGGAGGAACACATATTGTCGCTACAAAAAGTATTTGAGAAGCTTAGAGAAGCTAACTTAAAACTACAGTTGGATAAATGCGAGTTCATGAGAAAAGAAACTGCATTTCTCGGTCACATCATCACAGCTGAGGGTATAAAACCAAATCCCAACGAAATACAAGCAATTGTCAAATTCCCAATTCCAAAAACCCCAAAAGAAATTAAATCATTTCTAGGATTAAGTGGTTTCTATAGGAAATTTATACCAAATTTCGCTAATATAGTAAAACCATTAACACTTAAATTAAAAAAAGGAGCAAAGATCAATATAAATGACAAAGACTACGAATCAGCGTTTGAAAAGCTAAAAGTACTCATAACATCCGACCCAATTTTAATATACCCTAATTTCGAAAAACCATTTTCATTAACTACAGACGCGAGTAATATGGCATTAGGGGCCGTCCTTTCGCAAGAGCATAAGCCTATATGCTATGCAAGCAGAACTCTCAACGAGCATGAGATAAACTATTAAACGATTGAAAAAGAATTATTAGCAATCGTTTGGGCCACTAAATACTTTAGGTCCTATCTTTTTGGTCGACAATTTCAAATCCTTAGTGATCACAGACCACTCGTCTGGTTAAATAACATGAAAGAACCTAACATGAAATTACAACGATGGAAAATCAAGCTAAATGAGTTTGATTTCCAAATTAAATACGTCCCAGGAAAAGAAAACTATGTGGCAGATGCTCTGTCCAGAATCCAATTAAACGAAAACTTTTTAGGCGAAGATACCATTAGCACAAAAGCAACTATACATAGTGCTCAGGAAGATAACAGTAATCATTTACAAATCACAGAAAGACCCCTTAATTATTATAATCGGCAAATAGAATTTGAAAAAGGAACCGAGAACGTAACAAAAGTTACAAATTACTTTCATAAAATCAACATAAAAATTACATACAAAGACATGACTAACGCACATGCCAAAGAATTAATAAAAGAATATTTATGTACAAAGAAAAGTGTACTATACTTCCACAATGAAGCAGATTTTCCAATTTTTCAAGAAGCCTACTTAGAAATAATAAGCCCGAATAATTTAACAAAGGCAATGAAAACTAGTAAAAAATTAATAGATCTTCAAACATTTGCAGAATTCAAGGAACTAATATTAAAAAAACACAAAGAATTATTACATCCAGGAATTGAAAAAACTATAAATTGGTTCAAAGAAACCCACTATTTCCCAGATTATCAAAATTTAATTCAAAATCTAATAAACGAATGTGAGATTTGCAACATCGCAAAAACAGAACACAGGGATACAAAATTAACTTTCGAAATAACTCCGGAAATCGCTAATATCCGAGAAAAATATGTAATGGATTTTTACATAGTAGGAGATAAACAATTTTTATCTTGCATTGATATCTATTCAAAATTTGCATCATTAATAGAAATAAAAAGTAGAGACTGGTTAGAAACCAAACGAGCTATAATACAAGTATTCAACCAAATGGGTAAACCCATCGAAATAAAAGCAGACAAAGACTCAGCTTTTATGTGCACAGCTTTACAATTATGGTTAAAATCAGAAGCAGTAATTATTAATATAACCACTAGTAAAAACGACATATCCGACGTAGAACGATTTCATAAGACAGTTAACGAAAAATTAAGAATCATAAACAGCGACTCAGACGTCGAAAATAAACTTACAAAATTTGAAACAATACTTTACACATACAATCATAAGACAAAACACAAAACGACTAACAGAACACCAGCGGACATATTCATATACGCAGGTACACCAGAGTATGACACTCAAGCTAATAAAGAAAAACAAATCAATAGCCTCAACAAAAAACGAACAAATTATGAAATTGACACAAGATACAAAAATTCACCGTTAGTTAAATCAAAGACAACAACCCCGTTCAAGAAAACAGGAGAACTAAGACAAATCGACGATAAACATTTTGAGGAAACAAACAGAGGCAGGAAGATAATACATTACAAAACCAAATTCAAAAAGAAAAAGAAGACTAATCAAAGTAAATATAACAATTACAGGTCAACAACAGACAGCGACCAGAACATACAAGCACCAGCTTAAACTAATTATTATAATATTACTATCAATAACTATAAACCATATAAACGCACAAAGCATTGAAATTAATCCTATTAAAGCCCATAACGGTTATCTCATATTCAAAACAGGAACCATAGACATTCCGACAGATTACGAATACCATTGTTTAACGGTTAACATAACAAAAACCGAAGAAACTTTTAACAATTTAATTGAACAAACTAAAGAATTTAATAACCTAATACAAATCCAATACCTAGTAGAAAAATTAAACAGAGAAATAAAAGGCTTAAAAATAGCCAAACGCAGCAAAAGAGGTTTAGTAAACATAGTAGGAACAGTATACAAATACTTATTTGGAACATTAGACCAAAAAGACAAAACAGAAATTGAACAAAAAATAAGCAGCTTAGCAGAAAACAGCGTTCAGGTTAACGAATTGAATTACATAATAGAAGCTATAAACAAAGGAATAGAAGTCATGAACGAACTAAATCAAGAGACAGAAAAAGGGAAGAAATTAGATATCCTTATATTTAACTTACAACACTTTACAGAATATATAGAAGACATAGAGATGGGAATGCAGCTCACAAGATTAGGCATTTTTAACCCAAAATTATTAAAACATGACTATTTGTTGCATGTTAATTCAGAGAAATTGTTGAATATAAAAACTTCTACTTGGCTTAAATCAGATACAAACGAAATACTGATAATATCCCTTATTCCTCGAGAAATAATAAAAAACCCGGTATTTGAAATAATTCCATACCCAGACGAAAATAATAACATTTTGACAGAAATAGCTCATGAAAAATATTTTACACAAGACAAAAAAGTTTATAGCAAAGAAACAAAAAAATTAATTAATAATGAATGCATGACAGGAATTTTAAACCAAGTAACATCAGAATGTAGTTATACTAAAACTTTCAAAAATTTTCAAATCAACTATGTAGAACCAAATATAATTTTAACTTGGAATTTACCAAAAACTATATTAAACCACAATTGTATAAATAACGAAATAACAATAGAAGGAAACAATCTAATAAAAATCTTTAATTGTTCACTGCAAATTAATGAAATTGCAATTTCAAACAACATGTTAGATTATACTCAAAACATTTATGTAAGCAATGATGTTATAAAAATAGAACCACTTTCGTTTGCACAAACGAAACAAATTATAAACGAACACACAAAATTTAACAATGTATTCCAGATAATTACAATAACCATATTTGTAATCATATTAATAAGTTTAACACTTTATCTAACATATTAGTTCAAAAGCATACCTAAGAAATTAATAATAAAATATAAAAAACCAATAGTAGAAGAAACACCTACAAAAATAGAACATACACCAATTGTAAAAGAAGAAAATATTACACTATACCCAAACTTAAACACCTGCGGACAGGCACTTTTCTAATGGTTGGGGGAGTGACATATCCGTAGTCGCACCCACCCTTTAACATAACTTAGCACACAAGCATAAGTATAAGTATAAACATGTCCAATACTGTAAACAAAAAGCCTGATGATAACATCGACATTGGTCAAGATCAAACTGTCCCCCTTTGGTAGACATAAACAATTCACCCTAAATATCACGCCACTGTCAATGTTCCCATCAGAGTACTATCCCACGCATAATTGCTGACGCAGCTCAAACTTCACTCAATTTTGACTCAAGCTCTCTCAAACCGAAGTTTGCTAAGCGACCGCAACAGATAGATCAGTGAGTCAATATTCGGGAAGCAAATCTGAATGTACTCATTATAAGAAGTAACCGTTAGTGAAAATAAAGAATTGAAATATATTTTTTTAAAGTAATTAAACGTGTAAAACTTAATTATATATATATATATATATATATATATATATATATATATATATATATATATATATATATATATATATATATATATATATATATATATATATATATATATATATATATATATAATTAGATAAGTCACTACGCGTTACTTGAAAAAAATATCTTTATTAAAAGTAGGCACGACTTATAGGAATTTTACAATTGTACAAGATACAACTTGACTGGTCGAAGATGTCAGTAGAACTCCTTTATTGAAGTTTTGTCAACGCTTAGCAAACCTCGGCTGAGGGCTCAAGATCATGAGCTCGCTCCCTTTAAACAATGCTCTCATTCTCTTTAATGAGTTTCTGGAATATTCTAAGAGCCTGAATTTGAGCTGCGTTGGCAATTTGGGCATTTGGTGGGAATAACGATTGTGGCGGATGTTTATGTCTAATGGTTTTCGATTTTACGATCGGTCACACGCCAGAATTGTTATTTTCAACAAGAATTTATGATTTTTGGGGCTCTAGGTTTATTGTTACAAATTGGGGTGTCTCATGTTACATATTTAGTGCGCTTAGTTGCTAGGGTTTATGCATAAGGGGTATGCCTTAGGTGCTGTGGACATATGTTACGTGTGTTTGTGCTTATAGTATACGTTGTGGGTGTGGTACATATGTCACTTCCCCATCCCTAAGAATTTAGCCTGTCCTCAGGCGGACATTTTTGGGTATAAAGTTGGATTATTACTAGTTACAATAGTTTCGTTTAACTTGCTATTATTTATGATATTTTCATGTGGTTGTTTGAACTTATAGATAATATACAATATTATAACGATTATGATTATACAAAGTGTTGTTAACGTTACAATTTGGAAAGTATTGTGCATTTTTGTTTGGTCTTTCACGATTTCTTTGGCTTGAATGTATGACAGTGGTTCTAATTTGGTTAAGTTATTGCTTACATAGATTGTTTGTGTATAATCTAATAATGTGCTTGTGATTATTATTTCGTCCAACAGTTTGACGCTTTTATAAGGTTGTTACCTTCGACTATTATTTCTCTATTGTTGCAATCTTGTTTTAAACGTGTTTTAGGTAGGTTCCAGGTAATGAGCATGTTAGGCTCGATGTAATTAATTTCAAAATTCTTTCTTGTTTTTGTGTAGCTACATTCGGTTGTGGCTTGATTTAAGATTCCTGTTATGCATTTATTTGAAGTTAATTCTTTGGTGCTTGCCGTGTAGGCTTGTTTGTTTTGTATGAAGTACTTGTCGTGGATAATTTCTGTTAGTATGTTGTTATCGTTATCTGGATAAGGCAATATTTCGAAAATTGGTGTTCTGATTATTTCTCTTGGAATATGTGAAATGATTAAAATTTCGTTAGTGTCTGTCTTTAACCAAGTTGAGGTTTTGATATTTAATATTTTCTCTGAATTGACATGCTGTAAAGTGTCATGTTTTAATAATTTCGGGTTGAAAATTCCCAGTCTAGTGAGTTGCATACCTAACTCTATGTCTTCTATGTATTCAGTGAATTCTTGGAGGTTAAATATGAGAAGTGCTAGCCTTTGGTTTTCCTCGTCTGCTTGATTTAAAAAATTTATAGTTTCTATGCCTGTATTGACTGCTTCTATTACTTGATTTAGTTCGTTTGCTTGTACGCTGTTTTCTGCTATGTTATTCATTTTGGATTCTAATTCTTCTTTATCCTGTTGATCTAATGTGCCGAATAGATATTTATAAATTGTACCCATAAAGTTAGCAAGACCGCGTTTGCTGCGTTTTGCTATTCTTATGCCGTTCATTTCTCTTTCTAAATTTTCTTTTAAGTATTTTATTTGTGAAAATGTTGCGAATTCTTCGGTTTGTTTGATTAATTTGTTATAGGTTTGTTCTGTTTTAGTTATATTGACGGACAGATAATGCTATTCGTAGTTTACGGGTAGATGTATTTCTCCTGTCTTAAAGATTAAGTAGCCATTTTTTGCTTGGGTCTAAACAAAATATAAGTTTGCACTTAATTGCGACAGGTGCAAGTAGAGCTAACGGACAGGTAGAACGCATTATGAGCACTTTGAACAACTTATTAACGGCAGTTGAAACTAGCAGCAGATCTTGGCAAGACGCATTGGGCGAGGTACAGCTAGCCTTAAATTGTACTGTAAGTCGAGTGACAAAGGCAAGCCCTTTGGAATTGTTCATTGGCAAGGTTGCTCGTCCGTTGGGGTTGCTTCCACCATGTGACGTGGCACAAGAAGTTGATTTGGCAGAATCAAGAGCTCGAGCAGTGCAAAATATATCAGCGGCGGCAGCATATAGCAAAGGGCAATTTGATAAAACTAAGGCTAAGGTTGTTGGGTATGAAGTAGGAGACTTTGTGTTGTTGAAGAATGAAGAAAGGCATCAAACAAAGTTAAGTCCAAAGTATAGAGGACCTTTGCAAATTGTTCAAGTACTAGACGGAGATAGATATATCCTCAAGTCGTTGACAAATAAAAGGAAGTTCAAGTACGCTCATGAAGATATAAGGAAATTGCCAGAGGGATATGTTCCAGATGATTTAGAAAGTTGTGATGAGGATTTGAATGATATTGAAAAGGAAGCTGTTGCAAGAGACAGTAATGAAATGATAGAAAAAGAAACTGTTGAAAGAGACAGTAATGAAGTAATTGATAAGGAAGCTGTTGAAAGAGACAGTAATGGAATGATGGAAAGTCATACTGTTGAAAGAGACAGTTTGGATGCCTGCACGGCTGATAATAAAACTTGAATAAATTTGTCATATCTGTAATGCAAGCACAAGTGCAAAACAAATGTTTTGATAATGGCGTGTGGTGCATAAAATAATGTAATGCGAAACCAAGTGGGTTTATGATAATGAAGAGAATTATTAAGAAAGTTTAATTAAATAAGAGATGAATTTTATATTAGTTTAAGAAGAATGGATGTTTAAATACTGCATAAAGCTATGAAGTTAAAAAAAAAAATAATAATAATAATAATAAAATAAAATAAAATAAATAAGTTGTAATTGAGAAATTTATAAGAAAAAGGAAATGTTAATGTTACATTTTATTTGATGATTTATAAATAAAATGATTTAGGAAGCTAAGCATTTTTTTAGAATTACACGAGGTCGTGTTATGGTCAGGTTGGCCGTGTGGAAGCATAAGTAGTTTGAATATGTTGGTGCCGTGGCGCGTGCTAGAAATGTATGTGAGAATTGTATTGAGTTTGTGTTAGTGCATAATTGGGTATTTCACCAGAATCGCAAGTACATTGCGATATTGCGTCAGCCTGTTTGTGTGTCTGTTTTGTTGTCTGTTTTACTATGTAGTTTGGAAAAGTCCCGTTTTGGCGGGCGACAGCGTCTGTAGCTGTCGCCGAGTGTGGTTCGGTAGAAAGGCACGAGAAAAAGGGAAGGCACGAAGTTAGTTGTGTTTAGGATCCCGGTGCGACCGAAACTCGCTGCGCCTAAAACGATGGCAACTAATAACGGAAATAATGACGCTGCAACATATACAATTAATAAATCCATGATTTTGTATAATTTAACAAGTTTTATAGGTTCAATGTGGCTTATGCCCTATATTAGAACTTACGGAATTATTTATTTTCCTTTGAATTCGGACAAATTGTTGGGAAAAGATTTGATCAAGGTTGATCAGAATATTTTGGGGGCCAACATTTGTATTAAAAATTAATAAATTATTCTCAAACTTTATTTTTAATTCATAATAATAATTTTAAAAATTATTTAATATTATTTGTTTTTTGAATTTGAATTTTAATAAATTTTTTACTATTTTTATATTTAAATAGCTTATATTTAGTATATTTTGGCTGCAATTAAAGAATAAGGGTAAAATTACCTAAGATTAGGTCGAAACTAAATACAATATATCGCTTCATATTCAGTTTATTGTATAAGGTAGATTGAAAAATTAATACTTTTTAAATGCAAATCAAATGTTATAATTATCTACAGCCCTATAATTCATTAAGTTGATCGATTTAATATTCCTTGGTTCCATTCATGGTATAAACGAATTAATAAAATTAAAATAAAGATAATTGCAATAGGACAAATTATTGAGTTTGAAAATTTAAAAATAATAATAATGGGAAGAATAAGAGCAATTTCAACATCAAAAATTAAAAAAATAATTGTGTTTAAAAAAAATCGTAAGGAAAGGGGGAGTCGAGAGGGTGATTTTGGGTCAAATCCACATTCAAAAGGTGATCTTTTTTCTCGATCAACTAAAGTTTTTTTGGATAAAATTTAAGCTAAGATTATAACCTTAAATGAAATTATTACAAATGATTATCAATACTATAATTTATAGACCTTATGATTGGAAGTCATATATACTTTTATACTATATTGATATAATTTATTTATTAGCCTCCTCATCGGTAAATTGTAATATATAAAAATAATCAAACTACATCACCAAAATGTAAATATCAAGCTGCTGCTTCAAATCCGAAGTGATGATTTTTAGAGAAATGGTTACTTAGATGTCGAAGTAAACAAATTAATAACGAGAAGGAAGGGCTATCTTCGGCACGCCGAAGATTTGATACCCTTGCAGACCCAACCTTTTCATGATTCTTATAGTACTTTGCTCGTATCTAAGAAGCAAAGAGAAAATAGTTAATGACAGTAAATTAACCGAGTATGGTTAAGATGTCTTGAAAAACAAAAAAGCTTTCCATACAACAACTTAATTTCGACCGATCGTTCCTATGGCAGCTATATGATATAGTGGTCCGATCTTAATAGGATTTTGACTATATATGGGGAGCATAGTAAAACAAGTAAATGCCGAGTTTAATCAAATTATCGTGAAAAACAAACAAATTTTCCATATAACAACTTAATTTTCGACCGATCGTTCCTAAGGCAGTTATATGATATAGTGGTCCGATTTTAATAAGATTCTGCATATATATGAGGAGCATTGTAAAACTAATAAATGCCGAGTTTGGTCAAGATATCGTGAAAAACAAACAAATTTTCCATACAACTTCATTTTCGAACGATCGTTCCTATGGGAGCTATATGATATAGTGGTCCGATCTTAATAGGATTTTGACTATATATGGGGAGCATAGTAAAACAAGTAAATGCCGAGTTTAATCAAATTATCGTGAAAAACAAACAAATTTTCCATATAACAACTTAATTTTCGACCGATCGTTCCTAAGGCAGCTATATGATATAGTGGTCCGATTTTAATAGGATTCTGCATATATATGAGGAGCATTGTAAAACTAATAAATGCCAAGTTTGATCAAGATATCTTTATAAACAAAAATGTTTTTCATACAAGAACCTACTTTTCGACAGATCGTTCCTATGGCAGCTATATGATATAGTGGTCCGATCTAGCTGGTTTTCACATATGAACTGCGTGCATCAGAAAGAGGGACTTCTGCAGAGTTTCATAAAGATAGTTTTAAAACTGAGAGACTAGTTCGCATAGAAACAGACAGACGGACAGCCGGACAGACGGACATGGCTATATCGACTCGGCTGTTGATACTGATCATGAATATATATACTTTATGGGGTCGGAGATGTCTCCTTCTATGCGTTATACATTTCACGACAAAATTATAATACCCACTGCAAGGGTATAAAAAATAAAATTTCTGAAAAAATAAATAAAATTGTACCTCATCGTAAACCAATTGTTACAGTTTAAGTGTGTAAGCCTTAATATGTTCCTTCCCGAGAAACATCTCGTCATTATTGGTAAGCCGTTAAAATTGATATGATATTTACTAAAAAAAATAATGATGTATCATATTGATGAAATCATTTAATTATTCCTGAAGCAGTAGTTATAGCAGCAATTGCTCCTGTTAATGGTCATGGGCTGTAATCAACTAAATGAAAGGAGTGATTTGAATGTGTAGACATTTATTTATAGATTATATATATATATATATATATATATATATATATATATATATTTATGTACATATATATATATATATATATATATATATATATATATATATATATATATAATTAGATAAGTCACTACGCGTTACTTGAAAAAAATATCTTTATTAAAAGTAGGCACGACTTATAGGAATTTTACAATTGTACAAGATACAACTTGACTGGTCGAAGATGTCAGTAGAACTCCTTTATTGAAGTTTTGTCAACGCTTAGCAAACCTCGGCTGAGGGCTCAAGATCATGAGCTCGCTCCCTTTAAACAATGCTCTCATTCTCTTTAATGAGTTTCTGGAATATTCTAAGAGCCTGAATTTGAGCTGCGTTGGCAATTTGGGCATTTGGTGGGAATAACGATTGTGGCGGATGTTTATGTCTAATGGTTTTCGATTTTACGATCGGTCACACGCCAGAATTGTTATTTTCAACAAGAATTTATGATTTTTGGGGCTCTAGGTTTATTGTTACAAATTGGGGTGTCTCATGTTACATATGTAGTGCGCTTAGTTGCTAGGGTTTATGCATAAGGGGTATGCCTTAGGTGCTGTGGACATATGTTACGTGTGTTTGTGCTTATAGTATACGTTGTGGGTGTGGTACATATGTCAATTCCCCATCCCTAAGAATTTAGCCTGTCCTCAGGCGGACATTTTTGGGTATAAAGTTGGATTATTACTAGTTACAATAGTTTCGTTTAAGTTGCTATTATTTATGATATTTTCATGTGGTTGTTTGAACTTATAGATAATATACAATATTATAACGATTATGATTATACAAAGTGTTGTTAACGTTACAATTTGGAAAGTATTGTGCATTTTTGTTTGGTCTTTCACGATTTCTTTGGCTTGAATGTATGACAGTGGTTCTAATTTGGTTACGTTATTGCTTACATAGATTGTTTGTGTATAATCTAATAATGTGCTTGTGATTATTATTTCGTCCAATTGGATTGAACAGTTTGACGCTTTTATAAGATTGTTACCTTCGACTATTATTTCTCTATTGTTGCAATCTTGTTTTAAAAGTGTTTTAGGTAGGTTCCAGGTAATGAGCATGTTAGGCTCGATGTAATTAATTTCAAAATTCTTTCTTGTTTTTGTGTAGCTACATTCGGTTGTGGCTTGATTTAAGATTCCTGTTATGCATTTATTTGAAGTTAATTCTTTGGTGCTTGCCGTGTAGGCTTGTTTGTTTTGTATGAAGTACTTGTCGTGGATAATTTCTGTTAGTATGTTGTTATCGTTATCTGGATAAGGCAATATTTCGAAAATTGGTGTTCTGATTATTTCTCTTGGAATATGTGAAATGATTAAAATTTCGTTAGTGTCTGTCTTTAACCAAGTTGAGGTTTTGATATTTAATATTTTCTCTGAATTGACATGCTGTAAAGTGTCATGTTTTAATAATTTCGGGTTGAAAATTCCCAGTCTAGTGAGTTGCATACCTAACTCTATGTCTTCTATGTATTCAGTGAATTCTTGGAGGTTAAATATGAGAAGTGCTAGCCTTTGGTTTTCCTCGTCTGCTTGATTTAAAAAATTTATAGTTTCTATGCCTGTATTGACTGCTTCTATTACTTGATTTAGTTCGTTTGCTTGTACGCTGTTTTCTGCTATGTTATTCATTTTGGATTCTAATTCTTCTTTATCCTGTTGATCTAATGTGCCGAATAGATATTTATAAATTGTACCCATAAAGTTAGCAAGACCGCGTTTGCTGCGTTTTGCTATTCTTATGCCGTTCATTTCTCTTTCTAAATTTTCTTTTAAGTATTTTATTTGTGAAAATGTTGCGAATTCTTCGGTTTGTTTGATTAATTTGTTATAGGTTTGTTCTGTTTTAGTTATATTGACGGACAGATAATGCTATTCGTAGTTTACGGGTAGATGTATTTCTCCTGTCTTAAAGATTAAGTAGCCATTTTTTGCTTGGGTCTAAACAAAATATAAGTTTGCACTTAATTGCGACAGGTGCAAGTAGAGCTAACGGACAGGTAGAACGCATTATGAGCACTTTGAACAACTTATTAACGGCAGTTGAAACTAGCAGCAGATCTTGGCAAGACGCATTGGGCGAGGTACAGCTAGCCTTAAATTGTACTGTAAGTCGAGTGACAAAGGCAAGCCCTTTGGAATTGTTCATTGGCAAGGTTGCTCGTCCGTTGGGGTTGCTTCCACCATGTGACGTGGCACAAGAAGTTGATTTGGCAGAATCAAGAGCTCGAGCAGTGCAAAATATATCAGCGGCGGCAGCATATAGCAAAGGGCAATTTGATAAAACTAAGGCTAAGGTTGTTGGGTATGAAGTAGGAGACTTTGTGTTGTTGAAGAATGAAGAAAGGCATCAAACAAAGTTAAGTCCAAAGTATAGAGGACCTTTGCAAATTGTTCAAGTACTAGACGGAGATAGATATATCCTCAAGTCGTTGACAAATAATAGGAAGTTCAAGTACGCTCATGAAGATATAAGGAAATTGCCAGAGGGATATGTTCCAGATGATTTAGAAAGTTGTGATGAGGATTTGAATGATATTGAAAAGGAAGCTGTTGCAAGAGACAGTAATGAAATGATAGAAAAAGAAACTGTTGAAAGAGACAGTAATGAAGTAATTGATAAGGAAGCTGTTGAAAGAGACAGTAATGGAATGATGGAAAGTCATACTGTTGAAAGAGACAGTTTGGATGCCTGCACGGCTGATAATAAAACTTGAATAAATTTGTCATATCTGTAATGCAAGCACAAGTGCAAAACAAATGTTTTGATCATGGCGTGTGGTGCATAAAATAATGTAATGCGAAACCAAGTGGGTTTATGATAATGAAGAGAATTATTAAGAAAGTTTAATTAAATAAGAGATGAATTTTATATTAGTTTAAGAAGAATGGATGTTTAAATACTGCATAAAGCTATGAAGTTAAAAAAAAAAAAAAATAATAATAATAAAATAAAATAAAATAAATAAGTTGTTATTGAGAAATTTATAAGAAAAAGGAAATGTTAATGTTACATTTTATTTGATGATTTATAAATAAAATGATTTAGGAAGCTAAGCATTTTTTTAGAATTACACGAGGTCGTGTTATGGTCAGGTTGGCCGTGTGGAAGCATAAGTAGATTGAATATGTTGGTGCCGTGGCGCGTGCTAGAAATGTATGTGAGAATTGTATTGAGTTTGTGTTAGTGCATAATTGGGTATTTCACCAGAATCGCAAGTACATTGCGATATTGCGTCAGCCTGTTTGTGTGTCTGTTTTGTTGTCTGTTTTACTATGTAGTTTGGAAAAGTCCCGTTTTGGCGGGCGGCAGCGTCTGTAGCTGTCGCCGAGTGTGGTTCGGTAGAAAGGCATGAGAAAAAGGGAAGGCACGAAGTTAGTTGTGTTTAGGATCCCGGTGCGACCGAAACTCGCTGCGCCTAAAACGATGGCAACTAATAACGGAAATAATGACGCTGCAACATATACAATTAATAAATCCATGATTTTGTATAATTTAACAAGTTTTATAGGTTCAATGTGGCTTATGCCCTATATTAGAACTTACGGAATTATTTATTTTCCTTTGAATTCGGACAAATTGTTGGGAAAAGATTTGATCAAGGTTGATCAGAATATTTTGGGGGCCAACATTTGTATTAAAAATTAATAAATTATTCTCAAACTTTATTTTTAATTCATAATAATAATTTAAAAAATTATTTAATATTATTTGTTTTTTGAATTTGAATTTTAATAAATTTTTTACTATTTTTATATTTAAATAGCTTATATTTAGTATATTTTGGCTGCAATTAAAGAATAAGGGTAAAATTACCTAAGATTAGGTCGAAACTAAATGCAATATATCGCTTCATATTCAGTTTATTGTATAAGGTAGATTGAAAAATTAATACTTTTTAAATGCAAATCAAATGTTATAATTATCTACAGCCCTATAATTCATTAAGTTGATCGATTTAATATTCCTTGGTTCCATTCATGGTATAAACGAATTAATAAAATTAAAATAAAGATAATTGCAATAGGACAAATTATTGAGTTTGAAAATTTAAAAATAATAATAATGGGAAGAATAAGAGCAATTTCAACATCAAAAATTAAAAAAATAATTATGTTTAAAAAAAATCGTAAGGAAAGGGGGAGTCGAGAGGGTAATTTTGGGTCAAATCCACATTCAAAAGGTGATCTTTTTTCTCGATCAACTAAAGTTTTTTTTGGATAAAATTTAAGCTTAGATTATAACCTTAAATGAAATTATTACAAATGATTATCAATACTATAATTTATAGACCTTATGATTGGAAGTCATATATACTTTTATACTATATTGATATAATTTATTTATTAGCCTCCTCATCGGTAAATTGTAATATATAAAAATAATCAAACTACATCACCAAAATGTAAATATCAAGCTGCTGCTTCAAATCCGAAGTGATGATTTTTAGAGAAATGGTTACTTAGATGTCGAAGTAAACAAATTAATAACGAGAAGGAAGGGCTATCTTCGGCACGCCGAAGATTTGATACCCTTGCAGACCCAACCTTTTCATGATTCTTATAGTACTTTGCTCGTATCTAAGAAGCAAAGAGAAAATAGTTAATGACAGTTAATTAACCGAGTATGGTTAAGATGTCTTGAAAAACAAAAAAGCTTTCCATACAACAACTTAATTTCGACCGATCGTTCCTATGGCAGCTATATGATATAGTGGTGCGATTTTAATAGGATTTTGCATATATATGACATAGTAAAACAAGTAAATGCCGAGTTTAATCAAATTATCGTGAAAAACAAACAAATTTTCCATATAACAACTTAATTTTCGACCGATCGTTCCTATGGCAGCTATATGATATAGTGGTCCGATTTTAATAAGATTCTGCATATATATGAGGAGCATTGTAAAACTAATAAATGCCGAGTTTGGTCAAGATATCGTGAAAAACAAACAAATTTTCCATACAACTTCATTTTCGAACGATCGTTCCTATGGGAGCTATATGATATAGTGGTCCGATTTTAATAGGATTTTGCATATATATGACATAGTAAAACAAGTAAATGCCGAGTTTAATCAAATTATCGTGAAAAACAAACAAATTTTCCATATAACAACTTAATTTTCGACCGATCGTTCCTAAGGCAGCTATATGATATAGTGGTCCGATTTTAATAGGATTCTGCATATATATGAGGAGCATTGTAAAACTAATAAATGCCAAGTTTGATCAAGATATCTTTATAAACAAAAATGTTTTTCATACAAGAACCTACTTTTCGACAGATCGTTCCTATGGCAGCTATATGATATAGTGGTCCGATCTAGCTGGTTTTCACATATGAACTGCGTGCATCAGAAAGAGGGACTTCTGCAGAGTTTCATAAAGATAGTTTTAAAACTGAGAGACTAGTTCGCATAGAAACAGACAGACGGACAGCCGGACAGACGGACATGGCTATATCGACTCGGCTGTTGATACTGATCATGAATATATATACTTTATGGGGTCGGAGATGTCTCCTTCTATGCGTTATACATTTCACGACAAAATTATAATACCCACTGCAAGGGTATAACAAATAAAATTTCTGATAAAATAAACGAGAAAGAAGGGCTATCTTCGGCACGCCGAAGATTTAATACCCTTGCAGGCCGAACCTTTTCGGTTATCACGAATTCTAAGCACTTTGTGCTTGCTTCTGTGATCGAAAAAGATGTGATCGAAAGCGAACAGTCGAAGAATATTAATAATATAAATATATATATATATATATATATATATATATATATATATATATATATATATATATATATATGTTTTTGATCCATCACACAAAAGATAAATTTATCAAAAGTTGCCTAACTATGGAAAACGAAAATACCATCGTGGTAGCTATATGCCGTTTCATACACCTGGGCTTTATTGTCCAGTCCGTTAGTCGAAAATACCCAATCTATTTCAGTTAGCTGTTTTGTTGTAGGTACCCCACGCAAAAGAGACGATATACCAAGCTCGTTTAATCTAATTTCCAACTGGTCTCTAACTCTAGCTCGGCATGAATTGAAATCACCCAAAATAACTATTTTACCGTGATTATTAAGCTCCGGCTCTAAGTGTTCTAAAAACAATTGACGAAATTCGGAAATGGAGAAGGACGGGTTTCTATAAACAACTACATATTTGGTATCTAAGTGTTGAAATATAAGGATCTGGCAAACTTTATTATGTTCCAGATTAATATTAACCACAGACAATATTTTAGCACTTTGTGCAATGTACGACTTTGCATAAACAATTATGCCACCAGGTGGTCTAGTACTACCTGTACACATACTACCATCGATTCGACCGAGTATGTCAAAGCCGTCTATATTATATACTTGGCCTTCTCTACTCCAAGTCTCTACAAAACATAAAATATCTGCTGTGTTTATTATAAAATCATTTGAAATGTCTAAACTATGGTTAAGTAACCCCTCAATATTATGGAAATATGTTAAAATATTTCCTTCTACTCTGTCAAAATATATCTGATGGTGGGTGGTCAATTTTTTTCTCGCCCGGGAGTTTTTCTAACTCAATATGGACGGGATCGGTAGCTTGTATTTCTCTAGGCGGATTAAACTTTCCTACGAGGAAAAGCCCAGATGCACTAGTTGCCCTGCTACAAGCTACGTATAGAGCTGCACGGCTCATGCCGTCTTGCAAATGCACTGCAACTTTTTTGTAGGTTGCTCCCTGACTCTTGTGGATGGTTATTGCTTCAGCAGGAACCACTGGAAATTGCAAGCGTTCAATTGTTACTTGGTCATTTTTCCTATATTGAAATGTTCTTAAAACTCTTTCAATTGGTGTCCAATCAGAGTGCAAAGGATTTGATTTTTTTGCTCTTGCTTGCGCTCCCACAGTTGCTTCAGTAAATTTAAGCCAAAGCGTCGAAACTAACACATCAGATCCGCTGGCTGTATAGTCAATATGCATAAGCTGTCCACTTGCTCCATTGACCAAACCATCATTGGTATTTATATTGACTGTAATCATATATTTAGCTGTGGTTTTGAGCTTAAGCAGATAGGGAAGGCCTTGGGTTTCGGAAGTCTTGAAAGCCTTAATATTTTCTAAAATATTCAGCTTGTTCCTTTCAGACATTGATTTGGCCTTCAGCATATCTTTAGATTTTGAAGTATATTCTTCTGTAATAATTTGACTTAGTCGGATATTATTGTAGTCGCTCGCTTTCTGATTTGAGTAGAACAACCTTATAGCATCGTTGGGAATATTATTTATTTCGGAAGGCAGAACAATTCTCTGTTGAATAAGCATCTTGTCCGTGTCAGTCATTTTTCCTTCTGACATATTATTTAATGCGATGGCAAAGGCACAATCCTCACGTTGCCGCATTATTTCAGTCAATTCAAAATATTGGAATAAATTCCAAAGTGGTGCTCCCAAAATTATGCTATATGGGTCTCTCGAGTTTGGAGCAAAAATCCATCTATCGCCAACTGGTGGAAGCTGCTTTAGATCACCAAATGCCAATATTGAAATTCCGCCAAAGTATGTATTAGTTCTAAAAATTTGCTTTAGACGGAGATCCAAATACGACAACATTTTGGCACCCACCATTGAAATTTCATCAATAATAATAAGCTTTAAATCTATAAGCTTTGAATGCATAGTGTTGATTGCGTCGTTACTAAGGGGCCTTAATTCCATTGAATATTGGTTTACAGGCAGAGAGAACACGGAATGGAGAGTGAGTCCACCAATTCCATAGGCTGCTTTGCCGGTTGGGGCACACATCAATACCTTTGCAGAATCAGAGTTACAACCAACTCTGGTGTTAAATCTTAAAGTTAGTGACTGATATATAGTTGATATCAGCCTACTTTTTCCAACACCCGCCCCACCTCCAACGTAATCATAAAATGTTTGCATAACATTCATATTATGCATTACGTGAGCGTAATATTGCCGTTGCTTAGTGTTGAGTGATCGCACCATTAAATTAAGCTCATTTTCTGGAACTTGTGCAGGTAATTTAATCATTCGGATTGCATTTTCGTCAGAGTTGCCTTCATGCATATTATCTTCAAATACGTTAATGTTTCGAGCAACTTCTGGCACTGCAAATCCCCTGAACTCTTCATCAAGCAACTGAGATGCTGAAATTTCTTGGCCATCATTATTGTCATTGTTGTCTTCTTGTATCTCATCTAAGACTTGTTGAAACTGAGCCTCATCCAAATATTCATATCGTCTTCTATTTGCTTCGATGATTTCAAATTGTGCATTGAACGTTTGCTCATTATCAGTGCTAAGAATATCTACTTGCTCATTTCGCCAAGGGAAAAAGAGCATTACAAGTTCTCGAAAATAATCAGATCGGGATACATTTATGCTGTACCTTCTCCACCGAAGGATAAGAGAGTGCCTACATTCTCTTAAAATTCCTGACCTATTTTTGAGGACCATGGGACGGCCGTCATTGGCATTATCCTCCCGCTCTTGATCATTATTTTCCTCGTAGTCTTCTGCTGTTGAACGGGCATTGAGCGTCTTAGAATATTTGTATTTGGCAGCAAAGTCAGCTAGGCACAAATTATTTAATTCGTCCGGTCTTTGAACATAATGATCTAGCAAGTTTGGTAAAAAATAATCTTTTGAATCTGAAGGGAGTGTTTCTAAATCTTTCTTGGCTTTCACCATACCAACTCTTTGATCAGGATGCGAAGTGTTTACAAAAATCTCGCCATGGCTACATCCTGATATATGGAGTCCAAGGATATTGTATGAAGCCTCTTGCGCAGATATTTCTGTTCCATTGATGAACTTATTACCAAGATGTTGTAGTTTTTGCATAACTGAAAAGTTATTACTACTTATCTCGTTCATGGCTTCACGCAATAATTGAGAAACTCCTCTATTCGATTTGTTTATGTAGTTTATTATATAACTACAACAAGCAAACGCATCTAATATGTATTGAATATCCATGTTGGCCCTATATAGCTTCAATATATCTTCATTATATGCATTCAACATTTTGTCACTGTATTTTCTACGCAAAAATATTTGCGGCTTTTTAAGACTCGATCTAAGTGCAAATTTATATCCAATATAATCCGTATTTATATGTGTAAGAAAACTCTCAAAAATATTAAAGCTTAAAGCTTCAGCGTCCGAAACTGAACTATTTAATAGGTCTTTTATTTTCTTCCACATATCTTGATGCCTTCTAAGATTGGAATCTCCCTCTTCTAGGGGATATAGTATTTCAGTCTGAGGCATGGGAGGGTATGGCATGTTAAAACGACAAATTTTATGCCTATTAATTTCCCTTTGGCATGAAAAGCTATGTCTGTGCTGTTGGTACTTAATAACCTCTTCCAAATCTGGATTATCTCCGTTTGTTGTTACGAATCTGTCGATAAAGTCGATAACTTGACGGCTACTTTGGGAACTATTCTCATTCAGTTTAGGGGCGCTGGTTAGCCAATACATGCCATGTGAATGTGGCGATCCCCTATGTTGGAATTCAATTCTCCAATAAAAGTGAGAGAGTTGGTATTCTCCAAAAATGTCTGTTTTAAATAATTTCAAAAGCTGCCTAAACCTATAATCAAAATATCTTGAGCAAGTCACAGGATCAGACCGAATTAGTCGAGCTTTTTCGGAACTTGAAAGATTCGCTGCTTCTTCCTCACTAAGGACTCTATTATCCAAAATGAGAGATAGAATGACCAACAGGTCACTCCATTTGGTTACAGCAGCAGAAAGCGTAATGAAAAAAGTTGGCAGCCCAAACTGACGAATCATTGCCAGCACTTTTTTCTTCTCAGCCTCCCAATGTGCCGGAGAAGATCGCAGGCCCTTAAGAACATGATATCCGTCATCATGCTGCACAAGATTGCTGACAAAACCGTCATCTCTCAAGTTACCAACGGTGATATTGGCGTTTCTTGATTTTTTCCGAAGGCAGATAGAAATAGAACTTTTTATGCGCGTGAGCTCATAACACTTATACATATATAGAATTTTTGGTACTTTCGCGCAACGACGATCGTAATACCGAATCTGTGATTTAGCCTTTCGACAATAAGTAATTTTGCTTTTAAAAATTTCGCCACATGAAATGGTTGGGAACGATAATTCTTCAGCATCCTCATCTGTCGTCGTATCAATTGGTCGTCGACCCTCACCTGGAGCCATTGCAATACGACCAATTATAGCATTATTTTCTATTGCCTCGTTATCTAACAAAGTTTCCTGTCCACCTGGATTAAGATAACCCTGATCAGAAGTGTCGTGGCCTTCAGAATCTGTTTCCACAGCTATCCACAGCTGTTATATCAGCTGGATCAGCAACAAAAGGGACTTCTTCATTGTGAGCATTTACACCTAGCCAGTCGGAAGCAACAGAAATATTGTGCTTAAGATACAATTCGGTGTTTATCAAGTACCGCAACGCTTCGAGCACACGAGCCGGCCTAATTGTCTCAGTCATGAAATTATGCGCATATTCGAGCTTGCGCTTCAAATGAATTTGTACTACATGACTGTTTTCAAAGGTGCGCGGAAGAGCTGTCACAGTTTCCGAAACAGAAATCGGTACGTTGACCACAGCTCCTCTAACTGCACATTACCGCTCATAGCCAAGAGAAATTATCCGCATAAATGGGATTCTTGGCGAAATTAAACGCTCTTCAAGACACGTTAAGTCTTTAAGACAGTCTGGAATCTCAGGAAAGTTTAACCCCTCGGACAGACAGAGACTCGGAATCTTGCCGGACGATATGTGTCGACGACAAGTTGAGCAAAACAAATAGTTTTCAGATGGACTTGGGAACTTATTGGATAGAAAAAATGCTTTTGAAATATTCATGTTTGGAAACTTTGGCGATAAAGTTATTTTATTTAAATGCTTAACTTGGAAAGGAAACCAAGTTCCTCCGCAAGAAATGCAAATTTCTGTAGGGCCTTTCTTAATATTTTCCAGGTATATATCTCTGGCAGAAAAAACTCTACGCTGTCTTTGCAAGTCACGCTGTTGGTCGCGCTCTTCAGGTGACATTTCTTCTCTAGCATCTCTATTTCTCTGAGATTGCTGAGCTGACTGTATGGCACGATTTTGAAAACTATTTCTAAAGTTTATAACTCGAGCTTCAGCCATATTTCGCAATTCGTTCTCTCTTATGCGAGCCTGGTTTCTAGTAACTCGTCTTTGAGAGGAATTGACGACTTGCTCTCTGCGTCGTGCGATAATATTTTGACGAGCATTTCGCCGATTAAAGACGTCTCTTTTACGCTCTCCAGTACGATATGCTTCATTTTGTCGACGAATGGTATGTTGGGCTGTATTAGCTTCCTGCTCTAGCTCTCTAACATTAACATTCAGTCTTCGCGCTACACGTGCAGAAGCATCACGTATACGCTCAGATGCACGATATTCTTCATTTTGTCGACGAACAGTGTGTTCCAGTGTGTTAATTTCCTGCTCTTGCACTCTAACTTCTAAGTCCTGTCGTCTTGTAACGTGGGCTGCTGCATCTCGCTGGCGTTCTGATCCTCGGTACTCCACGTTTTGGCGACGAACAGTGTGTTCCACTGTGTTTAATTCCTGCTCTTGCAGTCGGACTTCTAAATCCTGTCGTCTTGTCACGTGGGCTGCTGCATCTCGCTGGCGTTCTAATTCTCGGTACTCCACGTTTTGGCGACGAGCAATGTGTTCCTCTGTGTTTAGTTCCTGCTCTTGCAGTCTAAATTCTAAGTCCTGCCTCCTTGTAGCATGGGCGTCTGCATCTCGCTCGCGCTCTAAGGTACGGTACTGCAGATTTTGTCGCCGAACAGCATGGTCTGCTGTATTTTGTGTCTGCTCCAGAGCTCGCATATCCTCATCCTGTCTTTGCGTTGCGCGAGCTACTGCATCAAGATCCCTTTCATCCTGTCGAAATCGAGCACTCCTTCTTCTTTTAGATCGGGCCAGGGAGTCACTATTACGCTCTACTTCGCGAATATCAGCGTTGCACTCACGAGTGTCAGCTAAACGTTGAGAATTTCGAAGGCAAACGCCTGCATTATTCTGTATTCTCTATGTAGTAGACACGACTACGATTAATGGCATCTTGACGCCTTTGATTAGCGGATTTTTTAGACGCGCGCGGCATTTTTAATAAACTAAAGAAATTATTCCCAAATATTTCGAATATTAAAGTTATGTTAAGATAATAAAGAATAATTATATATGAATTGAAACTAAAGATAGATACTGAAAAAGAAAATAATTATAATATTAACTTATTTATTAATTTAATTGTTAGTTACTATTATAAATCAATAAGTCTTTAAAAAAACTATTTAAGCTTTTGGAATAAACTTGCGATTTTTCCAGTTAGACAAAATCCAGTACAACAGGTGCAGTGCAAACATCCAGAAAATATATTTGAAAGCAATGCCAGAGTCAATGCGGTTACACGAACACTTACACTCACGTATTATTGGTCCACCGCTAGCAAGTGCGCCTCACACTCTTGCACTTAATGTTCACACACGCACACACACAGTTTGATAGTCTAAGGGGGAGGTGAGGTCTAACGACGAGTCAACGCACACATACACACACAAATGTTCACTAGCACCGGCGGGGAATAATTGCCGATATTACGCGGCAAAACCGATTATAGATTGAATTATTAAATATTCTTTAAAGCACTGATATAACCGAAGAACTGTTTAATTTGAGTTGCACTGAATCTTATTATAACGAATGTTAAGTTTTTATTTGTTTTAAATCTAAGAAAAACGCAAATTCTTAGAATCGTAATCGTAATCGAGAATCGACGACCGCACAAATCGATGGCTGGTTGAAGAGTGAATGGCAATTGCCTTTTCCTCGCCTTACATTAGGCGAATTCGCTCTTTCAAAAGCTCCCTTTGAAAGTTCACTGAATATTTACATTGCGCGCACTTTCAGCGACATTTGAATGCAAAAGATCATTGAACGAATCAACAATACAACATTATGCAACTTAATGTATTTGCGCTTCGGTCATAAAAGTAAATAATAATAAATAAAATAATATTAAAATTAATAAAAAAAAAACAACCAGACAGTAAAACAGGTAGGCGGATATAACTCGACCGATCGTTCCTATGGCAGCTATATGATATAGTGGTCCGATCCAGCTGGTTTTGACATATGAGCTGCGTGCAACAGAAAGAGGGACTTCTGCAAAGTTTCATAAAGATAGCTTTAAAACTGAGAGACTAGTTCGCATAGAAACAGACAGACGGACAGACGGACATGACTATATCAACTCGGCTGTTGAAACTGATCAAGAATATATATACTTTATGGGGTCGGAGATGTCTCCTTCTATGCATTACACATTTCACGACAAAATTATAATACCCTCTGCAAGGGTATAAAAAACAACCAGACAGTAAAACAGGTAGGCGGATATAACTCAGTCGATTCAGCTTGCCGTCCTAATCAAGAATATATATACTTTATGGGGTCAAAAGCGATTCCTTCCTTGATTATCATTTTAAAATTAAATTCCATGGGACAATTTTTTATTGGGGCATCTCAATCGAAAATCGATGACTTAAAATTCGCTGCAAAACATGCACTCTCAATTTTTTAATTCGCCGCCTCAAAATGTCTGTGCTCTTTTTTGAATGTAAGGCGCGTAACTATTTATGTTTGAAATCAAGATCATCAAATTAAATGATGATTTTATTTTATAAAACTTCAAATAAATAAGTTAAAATTGTTTTGAATAATAATAATAGTAATAAATATTAAACAAAATTTATTAATTTCTTACTGTTGATTTTAAGTTTACAACAAGAAATGATCTTAATAACAAGTTTGGCTTTAATAGTATTAGTACTTATATAGGCATATGAATCAATATATGCACATATGCATGTATATATAGTACATACATATGTCATACCACCAGACAGACAAACGGTGAGGCGGATATTCTCAATCGATTCAGCTCGTCATCCTGATCAAGAAAATATATACTTTATGGGGTCAAAACCGACTCCTTTCTTGATTACCATTTTAAAATTTAATTCCATAAGACAATTATTTTTAGGGCATCTCAGCGGAACTTTTTACAGCGACATTCGAAAATCGATTACTTAAAATATGTTGCAAAGCATGCACTCTCAATTTTTCATTTCGCCGTCTCTCTGAGTACTGCCTTTTGAAAAAGTTCATTCTAACACTGAACTAGTGCGCGCGTAACTATTTATATTTGAAATGCTTAAGAAACATAATTAATACCGATCTTTTGTATTGCAATTAAATTATTCTGCTGTAATATAACTACAAAATCTGAATTTTCACAAACGTTTGCGAATATTTAACTTAAACGCACCTTGGTTTCTCTTTTCTGAACACATTCAATATCAACCATTTGTACCAAAAACAAAAATAACTTATATTACTCCGATGTTAATTATCATGCCACTGATGACTCATAATGCTCATATCTAAGACAATATATCACAGACAAACAAAACTTTAAAAACAAAAAAGTTTTTCATACAACAACTTAATTTTCGACCGATCGTTCCTATGGCAGCTATATGATATAGTTGTCCGATCTTTATAGGATTTTGCATGTAAATGGGGAGCGTAGTAAAACTGATAAATACCGAGTTTGGTCAAGATATATTGAAAAACATAAAAATTTTCTATACAAATACTTAATTTTCGACCGATCGTTCCTATGGCAGCTATATGATATAGTTTCCCGATCTTAATAGAATTTTGCATATATATGGGGAGCGTAGTAAAACTAATAAATACCGAGTTTGGTCAAGATATCTTGAAACACAAAACAATTTTCCATACAAAAACTTAATTTTCGACCGATCGTTCCTATGGCAGCTATATGATATAGTTGTCCGATCTTTATAGGATTTTGCATGTAAATGGGGAGCGTAGTAAAACTGATAAATACCGAGTTTGGTCAAGATATATTGAAAAACATAAAAATTTTCTATACAAATACTTAATTTTCGACCGATCGTTCCTATGGCAGCTATATAATATAGTTGCCCGATCCGAAAAGAATTTTGCATATATATGGGGGGCTTAGTAAAACTAATAAGTACCGAGTTTGGTCAAGATATCTTGAAAAACATAAAAATTTTCCATACAAAAACTTAATTTTCGACCGATCGTTCCTATGGCAGCTATATGATATAGTTGTCCGATCTTAATAGGATTTTGCATATATATGGGGAGCGGAGTAAAACTAATAAGTACCGAGTTTGGTCAAGATATCTTGAAAAACATAAAAATTTTCCATACAAAAACTTAATTTTCGACCGATCGTTCCTATGGCAGCTATATGATATAGTTGTCCGATCTTAATAGGATTTTGCATATATATGGGGAGCAGAGTAAAACTAATAAGTACCGAGTTTGGTCAAGATATCTTGAAAAACATAAAAATTTTCCATACAAAAACTTAATTTTCGACCGATCGTTCCTATGGCAGCTATATGATATAGTTGTCCGATCTTAATAGGATTTTGACTATATATGGGGAGCGGAGTAAAACTAATAAGTACCGAGTTTGGTCAAGATATCTTGAAAAACATAAAAAGTTTCCATACAAAAACTTAATTTTCGACCGATCGTTCCTATGGCAGCTATATGATATAGTTGTCCGATCTTAATAGGATTTTGCATATATATGGGGAACGTAGTAAAACTAATAAATACCAAGTTTAGTAAAGATAACTTTATAAACAAAAATGTTTTTCATACAAGAACCTACTTTTCGACCGATCGCTCCTATGGCAGCTATATGATATAGTGGTCCGATCCAGCTGGTTTTGACATATGAGCTGCGTGCAACAGAAAGAGGGACTTCTGCAAAGTTTCATAAAGATAGCTTTAAAACTGAGAGACTAGTTCGCATAGAAACAGACAGACGGACAGACGGACATGGCTATATCAACTCGGCTGTTGATACTGATCAAGAATATATATACTTTATGGGGTCGGAGATGTCTCCTTCTATGCGTTACACATTTCACGACAAAATTATAATACCCTCTGCAAGGGTATAATAAAATTGTACCTCATCGTAAACCAATTGTTACAGTTTAAGTGTGTAAGCCTTAATATGTTCCTTCCCGAGAAACATCTCGTCATTATTGGTAAGCCGTTAAAATTGATATGATATTTACTAAAAAAAAATAATGATGTATCATATTGATGAAATCATTTAATTATTCCTGAAGCAGTAGTTATAGCAGCAATTGCTCCTGTTAATGGTCATGGGCTGTAATCAACTAAATGAAAGGAGTGATTTGAATGTGTAGACATTTATTTATAGATTTATATACATATATATATATATATATATATATATATATATATATATATATATATATATATATATATATATATATATATATATATTGGAATTTATATATATATCTCGATCGATATATATATATATATATATATATATATTTTTTTTTTTTTTCAAGTAACGCGTAGTGACTTATCTAATTATATATATATATATATATATATATATATATATATATATATATATATATATATATATATATATATATATATATATATATATATATATATATAATTAGATAAGTCACTACGCGTTACTTGAAAAAAAATATCTTTATTAAAAGTAGGCACGACTTATAGGAATTTTACAATTGTACAAGATACAACTTGACTGGTCGAAGATGTCAGTAGAACTCCTTTATTGAAGTTTTGTCAACGCTTAGCAAACCTCGGCTGAGGGCTCAAGATCATGAGCTCGCTCCCTTTAAACAATGCTCTCATTCTCTTTAATGAGTTTCTGGAATATTCTAAGAGCCTGAATTTGAGCTGCGTTGGCAATTTGGGCATTTGGTGGGAATAACGATTGTGGCGGATGTTTATGTCTAATGGTTTTCGATTTTACGATCGGTCACACGCCAGAATTGTTATTTTCACCAAGAATTTATGATTTTTGGGGCTCTAGGTTTATTGTTACAAATTGGGGTGTCTCATGTTACATATTTAGTGCGCTTAGTTGCTAGGGCTTATGCATAAGGGGTATGCCTTAGGTGCTGTGGACATATATGAAGCGATATATTGCATTTAGTTTCGACCTAATCTTAGGTAATTTTACCCTTATTCTTTAATTGCAGCCAAAATATACTAAATATAAGCTATTTAAATATAAAAATAGTAAAAAATTTATTAAAATTCAAATTCAAAAAACAAATAATATTAAATAATTTTTTAAATTATTATTATGAATTAAAAATAAAGTTTGAGAATAATTTATTAATTTTTAATACAAATGTTGGCCCCCAAAATATTCTGATCAACCTTGATCAATATATATATATATATATATATATATAATTAGATAAGTCACTACGCGTTACTTGAAAAAAAATATCTTTATTAAAAGTAGGCACGACTTATAGGAATTTTACAATTGTACAAGATACAACTTGACTGGTCGAAGATGTCAGTAGAACTCCTTTATTGAAGTTTTGTCAACGCTTAGCAAACCTCGGCTGAGGGCTCAAGATCATGAGCTCGCTCCCTTTAAACAATGCTCTCATTCTCTTTAATGAGTTTCTGGAATATTCTAAGAGCCTGAATTTGAGCTGCGTTGGCAATTTGGGCATTTGGTGGGAATAACGATTGTGGCGGATGTTTATGTCTAATGGTTTTCGATTTTACGATCGGTCACACGCTAGAATTGTTATTTTCACCAAGAATTTATGATTTTTGGGG
This sequence comes from Drosophila borealis, assembly GCA_035045885.1. NCBI lineage: Eukaryota > Metazoa > Arthropoda > Insecta > Diptera > Drosophilidae > Drosophila > Drosophila borealis. Next base: position 554,737 of record JAWNOR010000303.1, read on the forward strand.
CTCTAGGTTTATTGTTACAAATTGGGGTGTCTCATGTTACATATTTAGTGCGCTTAGTTGCTAGGGCTTATGCATAAGGGGTATGCCTTAGGTGCTGTGGACATATGTTACGTGTGTTTGTGCTTATAGTATACGTTGTGGGTGTGGTACATATGTCACTTCCCCATCCCTAAGAATTTAGCCTGTCCTCAGCGGACATTTTTGGGTATAAAGTTGGATTATTACTAGTTACAATAGTTTCGTTTAAGTTGCTATTATTTATGATATTTGTGTGGTTGTTTGAACTTATAGATAATATACAATATTTTAACGATTATGATTATACAAAGTGTTGTTAACGTTACAATTTGGAAAGTATTGTGCATTTTTGTTTGGTCTTTCACGATTTCTTTGGCTTGAATGTATGACAGTGGTTCTAATTTGGTTAAGTTATTGCTTACATAGATTGTTTGTGTATAATCTAATAATGTGCTTGTGATTATTATTTCGTCCAACAGTTTGACGCTTTTATAAGGTTGTTACCTTCGACTATTATTTCTCTATTGTTGCAATCTTGTTTTAAAAGTGTTTTAGGTAGGTTCCAGGTAATGAGCATGTTAGGCTCGATGTAATTAATTTCAAAATTCTTTCTTGTTTTTGTGTAGCTACATTCGGTTGTGGCTTGATTTAAGATTCCTGTTATGCATTTATTTGAAGTTAATTCTTTGGTGCTTGCGTGTAGGCTTGTTTGTTTTGTATGAAGTACTTGTCGTGGATAATTTCTGTTAGTATGTTGTTATCGTTATCTGGATAAGGCAATATTTCGAAAATTGGTGTTCTGATTATTTCTCTTGGAATATGTGAAATGCTTAAAATTTCGTTAGTGTCTGTCTTTAACCAAGTTGAGGTTTTGATATTTAATATTTTCTCTGAATTGACATGCTGTAAAGTGTCATGTTTTAATAATTTCGGGTTGAAAATTCCCAGTCTAGTGAGTTGCATACCTAACTCTATGTCTTCTATGTATTCAGTGAATTCTTGGAGGTTAAATATGAAAAGTGCTAGCCTTTGGTTTTCCTCGTCTGCTTGATTTAAAAAATTTATAGTTTCTATGCCTGTATTGACTGCTTCTATTACTTGATTTAGTTCGTTTGCTTGTACGCTGTTTTCTGCTATGTTATTCATTTTGGATTCTAATTCTTCTTTATCCTGTTGATCTAATGTGCCGAATAGATATTTATAAATTGTACCCATAAAGTTAGCAAGACCGCGTTTGCTGCGTTTTGCTATTCTTATGCCGGTTATTTCTCTTTCTAATTTTTCTTTTAAGTATTTTATTTGTGAAAATGTTGCGAATTCTTCGGTTTGTTTGATTAATTTGTTATAGGTTTGTTCTGTTTTAGTTATATTGACGGACAGATAATGCTATTCGTAGTTTACGGGTAGATGTATTTCTCCTGTCTTAAAGATTAAGTAGCCATTTTTTGCTTGGGTCTAAACAAAATATAAGTTTGCACTTAATTGCGACAGGTGCAAGTAGAGCTAACGGACAGGTAGAACGCATTATGAGCACTTTGAACAACTTATTAACGGCAGTTGAAACTAGCAGCAGATCTTGGCAAGACGCATTGGGCGAGGTACAGCTAGCCTTAAATTGTACTGTAAGTCGAGTGACAAAGGCAAGCCCTTTGGAATTGTTCATTGGCAAGGTTGCTCGTCCGTTGGAGAAGTTGAAGAAGTTGATTTGGCAGAATCAAGAGCTCGAGCAGTGCAAAATATATCAGCGGCGGCAGCATATAGCAAAGGGCAATTTGATAAAACTAAGGCTAAGGTTGTTGGGTATGAAGTAGGAGACTTTGTGTTGTTGAAGAATGAAGAAAGGCATCAAACAAAGTTAAGTCCAAAGTATAGAGGACCTTTGCAAATTGTTCAAGTACTAGACGGAGATAGATATATCCTCAAGTCGTTGACAAATAATAGGAAGTTCAAGTACGCTCATGAAGATATAAGGAAATTGCTAGAGGGATATGTTCCAGATGATTTAGAAAGTTGTGATGAGGATTTGAATGATATTGAAAAGGAAGCTGTTGCAAGAGACAGTAATGAAATGATAGAAAAAGAAACTGTTGAAAGAGACAGTAATGAAGTAATTGATAAGGAAGCTGTTGAAAGAGACAGTATTGGAATGATGGAAAGTCAAACTGTTGAAAGAGACAGTATGGATGCCTGCACGGCTGATAATAAAACTTGAATAAATTTGTCATATCTGTAATGCAAGCACAAGTGCAAAACAAATGTTTTGATCATGGCGTGTGGTGCATAAAATAATGTAATGCGAAACCAAGTGGGTTTATGATAATGAAGAGAATTATTAAGAAAGTTTAATTAAGTAAGAGATGTATTTTATATTAGTTTAAGAAGAATGGATGTTTAAATTCTGCATAAAGCTATGAAGTTAAAAAAAAAAAATAATAATAATAATAAAATAAAATAAAATAAATAAGTTGTAATTGAGAAATTTATAAGAAAAAGGAAATGTTAATGTTACATTTTATTTGATGATTTATAAATAAAATGATTTAGGAAGCTAAGCATTTTTTTAGAATTACACGAGGTCGTGTTATGGTCAGGTTGGCCGTGTGGAAGCATAAGTAGTTTGAATATGTTGGTGCCGTGGCGGCGCGTGCTAGAAATGTATGTGAGAATTGTATTGAGTTTGTGTTAGTGCATAATTGGGTATTTCACCAGAATCGCAAGTACATTGCGATATTGCGTCAGCCTGTTTGTGTGTCTGTTTGTGTGTCTGTTTTGTTGTCTGTTTTACTATGTAGTTTGGAAAAGTCCCGTTTTGGCGGGCGACAGCGTCTGTAGCTGTCGCCGAGTGTTGTTCGGTAGAAAGGCACGAGAAAAAGGGAAGACACGAAGTTAGTTGTGTTTAGGATCCCGGTGCGACCGAAACTCGCTGCGCCTAAAACGATGGCAACTAATAACGGAAATAATGACGCTGCAACATATACAATTAATAAATCCATGATTTTGTATAATTTAACAAGTTTTATAGGTTCAATGTGGCTTATGCCCTATATTAGAACTTACGGAATTATTTATTTTCCTTTGAATTCGAACAAATTGTTGGGAAAAGATTTGATCAAGGTTGATCAGAATATTTTGGGGGCCAACATTTGTATTAAAAATTAATAAATTATTCTCAAACTTTATTTTTAATTCATAATAATAATTTAAAAAATTATTTAATATTATTTGTTTTTTGAATTTGAATTTTAATAAATTTTTTACTATTTTTATATTTAAATAGCTTATATTTAGTATATTTTTGCTGCAATTAAAGAATAAGGGTAAAATTACCTAAGATTAGGTCGAAACTAAATACAATATATCGCTTCATATTCAGTTTATTGTATAAGGTAGATTGAAAAATTAATACTTTTTAAATGCAAATCAAATGTTATAATTATCTACAGCCCTATAATTCATTAAGTTGATCAATTTAATATTCCTTGGTTCCATTCATGGTATAAACGAATTAATAAAATTAAAATAAAGATAATTGCAATAGGACAAATTATTGAGTTTGAAAATTTAAAAATAATAATAATGGGAAGAATAAGAGCAATTTCAACATCAAAAATTAAAAAAATAATTGTGTTTAAAAAAAAAATCGTAAGGAAAAGGGGAGTCGAGAGGGTGATTTTGGGTCAAATCCACATTCAAAAGGTGATCTTTTTTCTCGATCAACTAAAGTTTTTTTGGATAAAATTTAAGCTAAGATTATAACCCTCAATGAAATTATTACAAATGATTATAAATCACTGAGGCAATAACCAGAATTGAAAAATTATCAATACTATAATTTATAGACCTTATGATTGGAAGTCATATATACTTTTATACTATATTGATATAATTTATTTATTAGCCTCCTCATCGGTAAATTGTAATATATAAAAATAATCAAACTACATCACCAAAATGTAAATATCAAGCTGCTGCTTCAAATCCGAAGTGATGATTTTTAGAGAAATGGTTACTTAGATGTCGAAGTAAACAAATTAATAACGAGAAGGAAGGGCTATTTTCGGCACTCCGAAGATTTGATACCCTTGCAGACCCAACCTTTTCATGATTCTTATAGTACTTTGCTCGAATCTAAGAAGCACAGAGAAAATAGTTAATGACAGTTAATTAACCGAGTATGGTTAAGATGTCTTGAAAAACAAAAAAGCTTTCCATACAACAACTTAATTTCGACCGATCGTTCCTATGGCAGCTATATGATATAGTGATGCGATTTTAATAGGATTTTGTATATATATGAGGAGCATTGTAAAACTAATAAATGCCGAGTTTGGTCAAGATATCGTGAAAAACAAACAAATTTTCCATACAACTTCATTTTCGAACGATCGTTCCTATGGGAGCTATATGATATAGTGGTCCGATCTTAATAGGATTTTGACTATATATGGGGAGCATAGTAAAACAAGTAAATGCCGAGTTTAATCAAATTATCGTGAAAAACAAACAAATTTTCCATATAACAACTTAATTTTCGACCGATCGTTCCTAAGGCAGCTATATGATATAGTGGTCCGATTTTAATAAGATTCTGCGTATATATGAGGAGCATTGTAAAACTAATAAATGCCGAGTTTTATCAAGATATCTTTATAAACAAAAATGTTTTTCATACAAGAACCTACTTTTCGACAGATCGTTCCTATGCCAGCTATATGATATAGTGGTTCGATCTAGCTGGTTTTCACATATGAACTGCGTGCATCAGAAAGAGGGACTTCTGCAGAGTTTCATAAAGATAGTTTTAAAACTGAGAGACTAGTTCGCATAGAAACAGACAGACGGACAGCCGGACAGACGGACATGGCTATATCGACTCGGCTGTTGATACTGATCATGAATATATATACTTTATGGGGTCGGAGATGTCTCCTTCTATGCGTTATACATTTCACGACAAAATTATAATACCCACTGCAAGGGTATAAAAAATAAAATTTCTGAAAAAATAAATAATATTGTACCTCATCGTAAACCAATTGTTACAGTTTAAGTGTGTAAGCCTTAATATGTTCCTTCCCGAGAAACATCTCGTCATTATTGGTAAGCCGTTAAAATTGTTATGATATTTACTAAAAAAAATAATGATGTATCATATTGATGAAATCATTTAATTATTCCTGAAGCAGTAGTTATAGCAGCAATTGCTCCTGTTAATGGTCATGGGCTGTAATCAACTAAATGAAAGGAGTGATTTGAATGTGTAGACATTTATTTATAGAATTTATATAATTATGGAATTTATATATATATCTCGATATATATATATATATATATATATATATAATTAGATAAGTCACTACGCGTTACTTGAAAAAAATATCTTTATTAAAAGTAGGCACGACTTATAGGAATTTTACAATTGTACAAGATACAACTTGACTGGTCGAAGATGTCAGTAGAACTCCTTTATTGAAGTTTTGTCAACGCTTAGCAAACCTCGGCTGAGGGCTCAAGATCATGAGCTCGCTCCCTTTAAACAATGCTCTCATTCTCTTTAATGAGTTTCTGGAATATTCTAAGAGCCTGAATTTGAGCTGCGTTGGCAATTTGGGCATTTGGTGGGAATAACGATTGTGGCGGATGTTTATGTCTAATGGTTTTCGATTTTACGATCGGTCACACGCTAGAATTGTTATTTTCACCAAGAATTTATGATTTTTGGGGCTCTAGGTTTATTGTTACAAATTGGGGTGTCTCATGTTACATATTTAGTGCGCTTAGTTGCTAGGGCTTATGCATAAGGGGTATGCCTTAGGTGCTGTGGACATATGTTACGTGTGTTTGTGCTTATAGTATACGTTGTGGGTGTGGTACATATGTCACTTCCCCATCCCTAAGAATTTAGCCTGTCCTCAGCGGACATTTTTGGGTATAAAGTTGGATTATTACTAGTTACAATAGTTTCGTTTAAGTTGCTATTATTTATGATATTTGTGTGGTTGTTTGAACTTATAGATAATATACAATATTTTAACGATTATGATTATACAAAGTGTTGTTAACGTTACAATTTGGAAAGTATTGTGCATTTTTGTTTGGTCTTTCACGATTTCTTTGGCTTGAATGTATGACAGTGGTTCTAATTTGGTTAAGTTATTGCTTACATAGATTGTTTGTGTATAATCTAATAATGTGCTTGTGATTATTATTTCGTCCAACAGTTTGACGCTTTTATAAGGTTGTTACCTTCGACTATTATTTCTCTATTGTTGCAATCTTGTTTTAAAAGTGTTTTAGGTAGGTTCCAGGTAATGAGCATGTTAGGCTCGATGTAATTAATTTCAAAATTCTTTCTTGTTTTTGTGTAGCTACATTCGGTTGTGGCTTGATTTAAGATTCCTGTTATGCATTTATTTGAAGTTAATTCTTTGGTGCTTGCGTGTAGGCTTGTTTGTTTTGTATGAAGTACTTGTCGTGGATAATTTCTGTTAGTATGTTGTTATCGTTATCTGGATAAGGCAATATTTCGAAAATTGGTGTTCTGATTATTTCTCTTGGAATATGTGAAATGCTTAAAATTTCGTTAGTGTCTGTCTTTAACCAAGTTGAGGTTTTGATATTTAATATTTTCTCTGAATTGACATGCTGTAAAGTGTCATGTTTTAATAATTTCGGGTTGAAAATTCCCAGTCTAGTGAGTTGCATACCTAACTCTATGTCTTCTATGTATTCAGTGAATTCTTGGAGGTTAAATATGAGAAGTGCTAGCCTTTGGTTTTCCTCGTCTGCTTGATTTAAAAAATTTATAGTTTCTATGCCTGTATTGACTGCTTCTATTACTTGATTTAGTTCGTTTGCTTGTACGCTGTTTTCTGCTATGTTATTCATTTTGGATTCTAATTCTTCTTTATCCTGTTGATCTAATGTGCCGAATAGATATTTATAAATTGTACCCATAAAGTTAGCAAGACCGCGTTTGCTGCGTTTTGCTATTCTTATGCCGGTTATTTCTCTTTCTAATTTTTCTTTTAAGTATTTTATTTGTGAAAATGTTGCGAATTCTTCGGTTTGTTTGATTAATTTGTTATAGGTTTGTTCTGTTTTAGTTATATTGACGGACAGATAATGCTATTCGTAGTTTACGGGTAGATGTATTTCTCCTGTCTTAAAGATTAAGTAGCCATTTTTTGCTTGGGTCTAAACAAAATATAAGTTTGCACTTAATTGCGACAGGTGCAAGTAGAGCTAACGGACAGGTAGAACGCATTATGAGCACTTTGAACAACTTATTAACGGCAGTTGAAACTAGCAGCAGATCTTGGCAAGACGCATTGGGCGAGGTACAGCTAGCCTTAAATTGTACTGTAAGTCGAGTGACAAAGGCAAGCCCTTTGGAATTGTTCATTGGCAAGGTTGCTCGTCCGTTGGAGAAGTTGAAGAAGTTGATTTGGCAGAATCAAGAGCTCGAGCAGTGCAAAATATATCAGCGGCGGCAGCATATAGCAAAGGGCAATTTGATAAAACTAAGGCTAAGGTTGTTGGGTATGAAGTAGGAGACTTTGTGTTGTTGAAGAATGAAGAAAGGCATCAAACAAAGTTAAGTCCAAAGTATAGAGGACCTTTGCAAATTGTTCAAGTACTAGACGGAGATAGATATATCCTCAAGTCGTTGACAAATAATAGGAAGTTCAAGTACGCTCATGAAGATATAAGGAAATTGCTAGAGGGATATGTTCCAGATGATTTAGAAAGTTGTGATGAGGATTTGAATGATATTGAAAAGGAAGCTGTTGCAAGAGACAGTAATGAAATGATAGAAAAAGAAACTGTTGAAAGAGACAGTAATGAAGTAATTGATAAGGAAGCTGTTGAAAGAGACAGTATTGGAATGATGGAAAGTCAAACTGTTGAAAGAGACAGTATGGATGCCTGCACGGCTGATAATAAAACTTGAATAAATTTGTCATATCTGTAATGCAAGCACAAGTGCAAAACAAATGTTTTGATCATGGCGTGTGGTGCATAAAATAATGTAATGCGAAACCAAGTGGGTTTATGATAATGAAGAGAATTATTAAGAAAGTTTAATTAAGTAAGAGATGTATTTTATATTAGTTTAAGAAGAATGGATGTTTAAATTCTGCATAAAGCTATGAAGTTAAAAAAAAAAAAATAATAATAATAATAAAATAAAATAAAATAAATAAGTTGTAATTGAGAAATTTATAAGAAAAAGGAAATGTTAATGTTACATTTTATTTGATGATTTATAAATAAAATGATTTAGGAAGCTAAGCATTTTTTTAGAATTACACGAGGTCGTGTTATGGTCAGGTTGGCCGTGTGGAAGCATAAGTAGTTTGAATATGTTGGTGCCGTGGCGGCGCGTGCTAGAAATGTATGTGAGAATTGTATTGAGTTTGTGTTAGTGCATAATTGGGTATTTCACCAGAATCGCAAGTACATTGCGATATTGCGTCAGCCTGTTTGTGTGTCTGTTTGTGTGTCTGTTTTGTTGTCTGTTTTACTATGTAGTTTGGAAAAGTCCCGTTTTGGCGGGCGACAGCGTCTGTAGCTGTCGCCGAGTGTTGTTCGGTAGAAAGGCACGAGAAAAAGGGAAGACACGAAGTTAGTTGTGTTTAGGATCCCGGTGCGACCGAAACTCGCTGCGCCTAAAACGATGGCAACTAATAACGGAAATAATGACGCTGCAACATATACAATTAATAAATCCATGATTTTGTATAATTTAACAAGTTTTATAGGTTCAATGTGGCTTATGCCCTATATTAGAACTTACGGAATTATTTATTTTCCTTTGAATTCGAACAAATTGTTGGGAAAAGATTTGATCAAGGTTGATCAGAATATTTTGGGGGCCAACATTTGTATTAAAAATTAATAAATTATTCTCAAACTTTATTTTTAATTCATAATAATAATTTAAAAAATTATTTAATATTATTTGTTTTTTGAATTTGAATTTTAATAAATTTTTTACTATTTTTATATTTAAATAGCTTATATTTAGTATATTTTTGCTGCAATTAAAGAATAAGGGTAAAATTACCTAAGATTAGGTCGAAACTAAATACAATATATCGCTTCATATTCAGTTTATTGTATAAGGTAGATTGAAAAATTAATACTTTTTAAATGCAAATCAAATGTTATAATTATCTACAGCCCTATAATTCATTAAGTTGATCAATTTAATATTCCTTGGTTCCATTCATGGTATAAACGAATTAATAAAATTAAAATAAAGATAATTGCAATAGGACAAATTATTGAGTTTGAAAATTTAAAAATAATAATAATGGGAAGAATAAGAGCAATTTCAACATCAAAAATTAAAAAAATAATTGTGTTTAAAAAAAATCGTAAGGAAAAGGGGAGTCGAGAGGGTGATTTTGGGTCAAATCCACATTCAAAAGGTGATCTTTTTTCTCGATCAACTAAAGTTTTTTTGGATAAAATTTAAGCTAAGATTATAACCCTCAATGAAATTATTACAAATGATTATAAATCACTGAGGCAATAACCAGAATTGAAAAATTATCAATACTATAATTTATAGACCTTATGATTGGAAGTCATATATACTTTTATACTATATTGATATAATTTATTTATTAGCCTCCTCATCGGTAAATTGTAATATATAAAAATAATCAAACTACATCACCAAAATGTAAATATCAAGCTGCTGCTTCAAATCCGAAGTGATGATTTTTAGAGAAATGGTTACTTAGATGTCGAAGTAAACAAATTAATAACGAGAAGGAAGGGCTATTTTCGGCACTCCGAAGATTTGATACCCTTGCAGACCCAACCTTTTCATGATTCTTATAGTACTTTGCTCGAATCTAAGAAGCACAGAGAAAATAGTTAATGACAGTTAATTAACCGAGTATGGTTAAGATGTCTTGAAAAACAAAAAAGCTTTCCATACAACAACTTAATTTCGACCGATCGTTCCTATGGCAGCTATATGATATAGTGATGCGATTTTAATAGGATTTTGTATATATATGAGGAGCATTGTAAAACTAATAAATGCCGAGTTTGGTCAAGATATCGTGAAAAACAAACAAATTTTCCATACAACTTCATTTTCGAACGATCGTTCCTATGGGAGCTATATGATATAGTGGTCCGATCTTAATAGGATTTTGACTATATATGGGGAGCATAGTAAAACAAGTAAATGCCGAGTTTAATCAAATTATCGTGAAAAACAAACAAATTTTCCATATAACAACTTAATTTTCGACCGATCGTTCCTAAGGCAGCTATATGATATAGTGGTCCGATTTTAATAAGATTCTGCGTATATATGAGGAGCATTGTAAAACTAATAAATGCCGAGTTTTATCAAGATATCTTTATAAACAAAAATGTTTTTCATACAAGAACCTACTTTTCGACAGATCGTTCCTATGCCAGCTATATGATATAGTGGTTCGATCTAGCTGGTTTTCACATATGAACTGCGTGCATCAGAAAGAGGGACTTCTGCAGAGTTTCATAAAGATAGTTTTAAAACTGAGAGACTAGTTCGCATAGAAACAGACAGACGGACAGCCGGACAGACGGACATGGCTATATCGACTCGGCTGTTGATACTGATCATGAATATATATACTTTATGGGGTCGGAGATGTCTCCTTCTATGCGTTATACATTTCACGACAAAATTATAATACCCACTGCAAGGGTATAAAAAATAAAATTTCTGAAAAAATAAATAATATTGTACCTCATCGTAAACCAATTGTTACAGTTTAAGTGTGTAAGCCTTAATATGTTCCTTCCCGAGAAACATCTCGTCATTATTGGTAAGCCGTTAAAATTGTTATGATATTTACTAAAAAAAATAATGATGTATCATATTGATGAAATCATTTAATTATTCCTGAAGCAGTAGTTATAGCAGCAATTGCTCCTGTTAATGGTCATGGGCTGTAATCAACTAAATGAAAGGAGTGATTTGAATGTGTAGACATTTATTTATAGAATTTATATAATTATGGAATATATATATATATAAATATATATATATATATATATTATATATATATATATTATTTATATATATATCTCGATATATATATATATATATATATATATAATTAGATAAGTCACTACGCGTTACTTGAAAAAAATATCTTTATTAAAAGTAGGCACGACTTATAGGAATTTTACAATTGTACAAGATACAACTTGACTGGTCGAAGATGTCAGTAGAACTCCTTTATTGAAGTTTTGTCAACGCTTAGCAAACCTCGGCTGAGGGCTCAAGATCATGAGCTCGCTCCCTTTAAACAATGCTCTCATTCTCTTTAATGAGTTTCTGGAATATTCTAAGAGCCTGAATTTGAGCTGCGTTGGCAATTTGGGCATTTGGTGGGAATAACGATTGTGGCGGATGTTTATGTCTAATGGTTTTCGATTTTACGATCGGTCACACGCCAGAATTGTTATTTTCACCAAGAATTTATGATTTTTGGGGCTCTAGGTTTATTGTTACAAATTGGGGTGTCTCATGTTACATATTTAGTGCGCTTAGTTGCTAGGGCTTATGCATAAGGGGTATGCCTTAGGTGCTGTGGACATATGTTACGTGTGTTTGTGCTTATAGTATACGTTGTGGGTGTGGTACATATGTCACTTCCCCATCCCTAAGAATTTAGCCTGTCCTCAGGCGGACATTTTTGGGTATAAAGTTGGATTATTACTAGTTACAATAGTTTCGTTTAAGTTGCTATTATTTATGATATTTGTGTGGTTGTTTGAACTTATAGATAATATACAATATTATAACGATTATGATTATACAAAGTGTTGTTAACGTTACAATTTGGAAAGTATTGTGCATTTTTGTTTGGTCTTTCACGATTTCTTTGGCTTGAATGTATGACAGTGGTTCTAATTTGGTTACGTTATTGCTTACATAGATTGTTTGTGTATAATCTAATAATGTGCTTGTGATTATTATTTCGTCCAATTGGATTGAACAGTTTGACGCTATTATAAGGTTGTTACCTTCGACTATTATTTCTCTATTGTTGCAATCTTGTTTTAAACGTGTTTTAGGTAGGTTCCAGGTAATGAGCATGTTAGGCTCGATGTAATTAATTTCAAAATTCTTTCTTGTTTTTGTGTAGCTACATTCGGTTGTGGCTTGATTTAAGATTCCTGTTATGCATTTATTTGAAGTTAATTCTTTGGTGCTTGCCGTGTAGGCTTGTTCGTTTTGAATGAAGTACTTGTCGTGGATAATTTCTGTTAGTATGCTGCAATATTTCGAAAATTGGTGTTCTGATTATTTCTCTTGGAATATGTGAAATGCTTAAAATTTCGTTAGTGTCTGTCTTTAACCAAGTTGAGGTTTTGATATTTAATATTTTCTCTGAATTGACATGCTGTAAAGTGTCATGTTTTAATAATTTCGGGTTGAAAATTCCCAGTCTAGTGAGTTGCATACCTAACTCTATGTCTTCTATGTATTCAGTGAATTCTTGGAGGTTAAATATGAGAAGTGCTAGCCTTTGGTTTTCCTCGTCTGCTTGATTTAAAAAATTTATAGTTTCTATGCCTGTATTGACTGCTTCTATTACTTGATTTAGTTCGTTTGCTTGTACGCTGTTTTCTGCTATGTTATTCATTTTGGATTCTAATTCTTCTTTATCCTGTTGATCTAATGTGCCGAATAGATATTTATAAATTGTACCCATAAAGTTAGCAAGACCGCGTTTGCTGCGTTTTGCTATTCTTATGCCGTTCATTTCTCTTTCTAATTTTTCTTTTAAGTATTTTATTTGTGAAAATGTTAGGAATTCTTCGGTTTGTTTGATTAATTTGTTATAGGTTTGTTCTGTTTTAGTTATATTGACGGACAGATAATGCTATTCGTAGTTTACGGGTAGATGTATTTCTCCTGTCTTAAAGATTAAGTAGCCATTTTTGGCTTGGGTCGGGTTGATTTCTATACTTTGGAGTTGGGCTTCTCGGACGAAAGTGCTTATTATGAATAGCATTAAATATGCTGTCAGTTTAAGTTGGGCTTTCTTGGCCATTTGATCTGGAATTGTCGTATTTACTTATATTAATTTTCTTTTTCTTTTTAAATTTAGATTTGTAGTGTGTGATTTTTCTACCTCTGTTGGTTTCTTCGAAATGCTTATCATCTACTTGCCTGAGGTTTCCCGTTTTCTTGAAAGGGGTTGTAGTTTTGGATCTTACTAAAAGTGATTCCTTAAATCTAGTGTCTATTTCAAAGTCTTGGCGCTTTTCGTTTAAATTTGTTATTTTATTAAGTTTGTTTTCTTGGGTATTATATGCGGGGGTTCCGGCATATATAAAGATATCAGCTGGTGTTCTACCAGTTGTATTATGTTTTGTCTTATGGTTGTACGTATAAAGTATCGTTTCGAATTTTGTTAATTTGTTTTCTGGATCGGACTCGCTGTTTATTATTCTTAGTTTTTCGTTAACTGTTTTGTGAAATGTCAGAAATTCCGTTTTTACTAGTGGTTATACTTATTTGGACGTTTTCGGACTGTAACCATAATTGGAGTGCTGCGCACATGAATGCTGAATCTTTGTCGGCTTTGATTTCTATTGGTTTACCCATTAGGTTGAAAATTTGGAGGATTGCTCGTTTTGTTTCAAGCCAATCTCTACTGTTTATCTCTATTAATGCTGCGTATTTGGAGTAAATGTCTATGCAAGATAGAAACTGTCTGTTGTCAATGATATAAAAATCCATGACGTATTTCTCTCGGGGGTTAGACGTTTCTGGAGTCGTTTGAAAGGAGAGTTTAGTATTTCTGTGTTCCGTTTTGGCTACGTTGCATATTTCGCATTCATTTATGATATCTTGTATCAACTTTTGGTGATCAGGGTAGTAATATTTTTCCTTGAAAAAGGCTGTGACTTTCTCTATACCTAGATGCAATAAGTCTTTATGGTTTTTAAGGATGATTTTCTTGGAGTGTGCATAGGTTTGGATATCTATAACTTGTTTGGTAGATTTCATTACCTTTGTTAAATTACTGGGATTAATTATTTCAATGTAAGCTTTTTGGAAAATTATGAAGTCTGCTTCATTATGGAAGTAAATTACACTTTTCTTAGTGCATAAATATTCTTTGATCAATTCTTTAGCGTATTCGTGGGTCATTTCCTGATAAGAAATTTTAATTTTTAGTTTGTGGAAGTAGCGTATTGTTTCTACTTGGTTGCTATTGGTTTTTATAAATTCAAGTTGCCTATTATAATAGTTAACGGGTCTTTCTGTGATGGGAATATGATTCTCATTATCTTCCTGTGCACTGTGGATTGTTACAGCTAAGCTATCTGGAGTTTCGCCTAATAGATTTTCCTCTATTTTGATTCGCGATAAAGCGTCTGCTTCATAATTTTCTTTTCCAGGGACATTTTTGATATGGTAATCAAACTCATTTAACTTGATTTTCCATTTTTGTAGCTTCATGTTGGGTTCTTACATGCTACTTAGCCAAACTAGGGGTTTGTGATCATTAAGGGTCTCGAATTTTCTTCCGAATAGATAGGACCTGAAGTATTTGGTGGCCCAGACAATGGCTAAAAGTTCTTTTTCTATTTCCGAATAATTAATTTCGTGTTCGTTTAATGTCCTGCCTGCATAGCAGATCGGTTTGTGATCCTGTGATAATACTGCTCCTATAGCAATATTACTGGCATCTGTGGTTAGTGAGAATTGTTTCTCGAAATTGGGATATATTAGTATCGGATCGGACATTATAAGTAATTTTAACTTTTCAAATGCCTCAATGTATTGTTTGACTTTTGTATTTATGACTGCACCTTTTTTTTTAATCTTGCTGTCATTGATTTTGCTATTTTGCCAAAATTTGGGATGAACTTTCGGTAAAAACCGCAAAGTCCTAAAAATGATTTGATTCCCTTTGTTGTTTTAGGTATTGGGAATTTTTGGATTGCTTCGATTTTAGCTGGGTTAGGTTTTATACCTTCTGTTGTAATTATATGGCCTAAGAATTCAGTTTGCTTTTTCATGAATTCACATTTATCTAATTGCAATTTTAGATTGGCCTCCCTTAATTTTGTGAATAACCTCCTCAGTGACAATATGTGTTCCTCCAATGAAGTGGAGTATACAATAATGTCGTCCATGTAGACAAGACAATCCGTGTAGATTAAATCTTCAAGGAGATTGTTCATGCAGCGTTGAAACGTTGCAGGTGCATTTTTCAGACCAAACGGCATTCGAGTGTACTCTTAATGTCCATTTTTAGTTGAAAACGCTGTCTTAGGAATAGAACCTTCATCCATTTGGATTTGGTGAAAGCCCTTTGCGAGGTCAATGGTAGTAAAATACTGACATTTACCAAGTTTGTCTAGTATACCGTCCATTGCTGGTATAGGGTATTTGTCATCAACTGTGACTTCATTAAGGCTTCGATAGTCAATGACTATCCTAAATTTTTGTTTGCCCGATGCATCCCTCTTTTTGGGTATGATCCAAATAGGCGAACAGTAAGGGGATTTCGATTTGCGAATTATCCCTTGTTTGATCATATCTTTGATCTGGTTTTCGACTTCTTGGTCGAATGTTTGGGCGTATTTGTATGGTTTTTTGTAAACCGGGTCTTCATGTTTAGTTTGGATGACATGTTTAACAGTACTTGTGAAGGTCAAATTTTCACCTTCTCGGTACTGAATGTCACTAAATTCATGTAAGACTTTTGTTAATTTGCCTTTCTCTTCATCGTTCAGCTGATCTAGGCGGAATTCGTTGAACTCTGAGAGTTCGTTGTTGATGGCGAACATAAATTGTTCGTCATCAGACGGGGTTGGAAAGAGATATTCGGTTTTTGTTTCGTTCGCTGGCAATTCGACTTCTGAATTGTTTTGCTTTGTGAATGTATATTCATTTATTCTTATGGTTTTATTTCTGTAATCTATTAGGGCTTGAGTACTCTCTAAGAAGTCTCTACCTAATAGCAAATCATAATTTTCTGAAAAATTATGTAAATAAAATTTCTGATGTGTGGGGCACAGTTTGCTGGGTTTCAGCGAAATGCTTCGATTTAATACTATTGTACCATTGATCGTTTGAACTTCTAATTTGCAAGGTTTTATGGGGAAATTTAAAAAGTTTTCTTTCATTAAATTAATAGACGACCCCGTGTCTATTACACATTTTAATATTTTGTTATTCATATTTAATCTAATGAATAGGTTGGTTCTTCTTCGGTTTCTGATTCCGAGGCAGCTTGAAGAAAATTTTCGGACGTGTCCATTTTTATTTGACTACTACCGCTTTTGCGTTGCCTTTTTGTTGGCGGATTTGGGGCGGATGAATTTTTATATTGGGGATGATAATTAAGGGGGTTTTGTGCCCTGCCTTGGTTTAACTTCTGACTAAACTCTTGGTTTATCTACGGACAATAGTCAACTTGGGATTTTGAGTTTTGTGTAGTATTACTATAACTTTGGTTTTTCTTGTACTCGCGTTGATCATTGTTACCCCGATTTTTATTCGAAGTAGTCGGATTATTCTGGCTATTTGGATTTTTGCTTCTATCGGACCAAGCTGAATCATAGACACCTTCTCTCTGTGCTACCTGTTTTAGCTTTGAAATTGTCGTTATGTCATGAAGGGCTAATGTCATGAACAACCTATCGGGTAACTTCCTTATAATCACGACTTTAACTGTGTTATTTAATGCATTAGTGTACAGCACAGTATTCATTTGATTTTCTTCTAATATAAGCTTATTGGATATAACATAGGATGTATACTCTAATTCTTCTACGACTTTACGAATAATTCCGGTGAAAGGCGTATTGTAGATTCTTCTTAAAAATTCTTCACATGGCGTTTGTGTCTTGAATTCTGAGATGAGCGCTGAGCTCAATTCGGTCCAAGAGTTGGCAGCGGATAGCTGCGTGACCCTCTGCGCGTCTCCTCCTATTTGCATCTCTATAGCTCCGAACAGGACGCTGTGTTGGCGAATGTCCCTTGTTGGATATAGTTGCATAATGAAATCAATGCGCCTTATGAATGCGCTTAATTCCTCTGTGGCTCCATGGAAGTTTGGCACTTGCCTTATCTGGCCTAGTGCCTGTGAAAGGTGTTGTTCACTTAGTTGCAAAACTGGCTCTGCTGCTTGTGCCATTGTTTTCACTTTCACTTTTGTTGTTGTTGTTCTCGGTGTAGTCCTTTTATTTTGGTATGGCTTTATTTCGCGCGCGTTACCAATGAGTGCGATTTGCAGGGATCAAAGGATATGCAAAACCAAGGGCACACTCACTGTTATGTAGTGAATAAAATTCACTATCTAGTAACTCTGATTGTCCAAAGGATCAATACTTAATTGAGTACTAGATAATTGCAATGGAATTGCAATGTCGGGTTTTTGATTGACCTGGGATATATGGAATCCGTGAACGGTCAATAGGCACTCGCGGCAAGTTTCGCGTGTGTCCTTTTGCGGATACGATTTAGAATGATTGTGCGTTCGCGTCGATCATCAGCGCCGACTACGATTTGCTTTAAGGCCTGGGACTACAATTGTCCTTTAATGGTCTTATATCACTCGCGTATCCTACCGGCTGCGCCAATTAGATAAGTCACTACGCGTTACTTGAAAAAAAATATCTTTATTAAAAGTAGGCGCGACTTATAGGAATTTTACAATTGTACAAGATACAACTTGACTGGTCGAAGATGTCAGTAGAACTCCTTTATTGAAGTTTTGTCAACGCTTAGCAAACCTCGGCTGAGGGCTCAAGATCATGAGCTCGCTCCCTTTAAACAATGCTCTCATTCTCTTTAATGAGTTTCTGGAATATTCTAAGAGCCTGAATTTGAGCTGCGTTGGCAATTTGGGCATTTGGTGGGAATAACGATTGTGGCGGATGTTTATGTCTAATGGTTTTCGATTTTACGATCGGTCCCACGCCAGAATTGTTATTTTCACCAAGAATTTATGATTTTTGGGGCTCTAGGCTTATTGCTAAAAATTGGGGTGTTTCATGTTACATATTTAGTGCGCTTAGTTGCTAGGGCTTATGTATAAGGGGTATGCATTAGGTGCTGTTGACATATGTTATGTGTGTGTGTGCTTATAGTATACGTTGTGGGTGTGGTACATATGTCACTATATATATAAACTAGCGGGTATAACCCGGCCTTGCCCGTGGCACGTATGTTATAAAATCAATGTTCTCAAACAAATTTGAAATGATTTTGAAACTGATCGGACGGTAAACAAACAACTTTCATACAAACGTTTTCCGCCAATTTACCACTGTTGCGAGTGGAATTTCCCAAATCGCTGAAACACGTATTCATTACATTCTTATGTAGAGCTTTGAAAATAAGTTTGAAGCCAATCAGACACAATTTAAAACTTCGTACAAAAAATCTTTGAGCCGCATTCCACCCGAAAAAGTTTGGATTCTGTGAAAAGTGTGAAACACGTCTCAAATCATTTTTCGTATAGATCTTTGGAATCGAATTTGAGCGCGAAACGTCACCCACCAAATTTTTAACCTCCATTTCCACCAAGGAGGAACGGATTTTTCGAAAAGTGTGAAACACCCCTTAAATGACTTTGAACAAAGATCTTTGAAAATAAGTGTGGTGCCGATCGGATGGTAAACAAAAAACTTTCATGCAACCGTTTTCCGCCAATTTACCACTGTTGCGGGTGGAATTTTCCAAATCGCTGAAATACGTATTTATTAAGTTCTTATGTAGAGCTTTGAAAATAAGTTTGAAGCAAATCGGACACAACTTAAAACTTCGCCGAAAAAATCTTTAAATCGCGTTCCCCCCGAGGAAGTTTGGATTCTGCGAAAAATGTGAAACACGTATCAAATGATTTTTCTTATAGATTTCTGGAAATTAATTTGAGCGCGAAACGTCACCCACCAAATCTTTGACCTCCATTTCCACCAAGGAGGAACGGATTTTCCTAAAAGTGTGAAACACCCCTCAAATGAATTTGAACAAAGATCTTTGAAAATAAGTGTGGTGCCGATCGGATGGTAAACAAAAAACTTTCATGCAACCGTTTTCCGCCAATTTACCACTGTTGCGGGTGGAATTTTCCAAATCGCTGAAATACGTATTTATTAAGTTCTTATGTAGAGCTTTGAAAATAAGTTTGAAGCAAATCGGACACAACTTAAAACTTCGCCGAAAAAATCTTTAAATCGCGTTCCCCCCGAGGAAGTTTGGATTCTGCGAAAAATGTGAAACACGTATCAAATGATTTTTCTTATAGATTTCTGGAAATGAATTTGATCGCGAAACGACACCCACCAAATCTTTGACCTCCATTTCCACCAAGGAGAAACGGATTTTCCTAAAAGTGTTAAACACCCCTCAAATGAATTTGAACAAAGATCTTTGAAAATAAGTTTGAGGCTGATCGGATGGTAAACAAAAAAGTTACTTACAAACGTTTTTCGCGATTTTTCCACACTTGCGGGTGGAATTTCCCGAAACCCCGTCTTAACGTGCACCTACATCACATAAGGTAGCTACAGTGAAAATTTCAGCTTCCTAGCTCTTACGGTTTGGGCTGTGCGTTGATCACCAATCAGTCAGTCAGTCAGTCAGTCAGTCAGTCAGTCAGGACAAACAGCCTTCAATTATATTAGCAGTTAATCGTACTGCTAAAGTTCCCGGTCGAATTACATTTTTAATTGTTTCAATACAAACTATAAAAGGCAATAAAATTGCTGGAGTTTCTTGAGGGACTAGATGAGCAAATATATGCTGTGTATGGTTAATTCATCCATAAATTATAAAAGATAGTCATAAAGGTAAGGCTAATGAAAGGGTTAATGTCAAATGGCTTGTTCTTGTGAAAATATAAGGAATAACCCCATGAAATTATTAAAAAGAATAAGGGAGAATAAAGAAATAAAAATAAAAGTCGATCCGTTATGACCTGATGGGCCTAAAAGAGTTTTAAGTTCTTTATGAAGGGTAGATACAAATGTATTTCAAAATACATTTTAGCAAGAGGGTATTAATCAATAAATTGAAGAGATTTTCAAAAGACCTAAAAATGTATTTATTAAATTTATTGATAAACCAAAGATTGCTGAGCGGTCAAATACATAAAATAAATTTGTTATCATTTTCAATTTATAGAATTTAAATTAATATTTTTTAATTCATTTGATTTAGGGGAAGAAGGTATGTAGGCATAATAGTTAACAGAACAAAATAAAATAAAAGTAATAGAAAAAATAAAAAATTAAGTTAATCATTTGATTTGTGGGATTAAAAAATATTAACAGTTTAATAATTTTAGTTTGACATACTAATATTATAAATTTAACTAATATTTTAATTCATTAGAAGTACTTGCTAATTTACTATAAAATGGTTTAAGAGACCAGTACTTGCTTTCAGTCATCTAATGAAGAATTTACACTACTAGAAATTCATTTAATAAAATAATTTACAGGAACTCTTTCAATTACATTTGGTATAAAACTATGGTTAGCTCCACAAATTTTTGAACATTGTCCGTAAAATAATCCAGGACGGTTAATAAAAATATAAGTTTGGTTTAAACGTCCAGGAGTCCCATCAACTTTTACTCCTAAAACAGGAATTGTTCATGAATGAATTACATCGGCGGCAGTAACTAAAATTCGAATTTGGGAATTTATAGGTAAAACAATTCGGTTATCGACATCTAATAAACGAAATCCATCATTTTCAATTTTCATTTTCAATTTCATTTGTAGGAATTATATATGAGTCAAATTCAACATCATTAAAGTCTGAATATTCATAACTTCAGTATCATTGATGACCAATTTTTTTTTAAGTTACTGAAGGTTCATTAATTTCATCAAGTAATTATAATAATCGTAAAGAAGGATAAATAAATAAAATAATAGCTGGTAAAATTGTTCAAATTATTTCAATTAATTGACCATGTAGAAGAAAACGGTTAATGTAATTATTAAAAAATAGTATAAATATTAAATATCCGACTAAAACCGTAATTATTACTAAAATCAGTAAGGCGTGGTCATGAAAAAAAATTAATTGTTCTATTAAAGGAGAAGCTCTATCTTGAAGGCCTAAATTAGCTGATGTTGACATTAATTTGCTAATAAAAGAAAAAATCCTTTATTTATGGAGCTTAAATCCATTGAACTAATAGTTAATAGAGATAACTCAGAATATCTATGCTCAGCAAGAGGAGTATTTTGGTATCATTCAATTGAAGAATATAATTGAATAGGGTAAATAACCTGGCGTTGAAAAAATAAACTTTCTCAAATAATATAGAAAAAAAAAAATTCCTAATAAAGAAATAGATGGACCAATAGTTGAAATTAAATTTCATGTTGGGTAAGCGTCTGGGTAATCAGAATAACGACGAGGTATTCCAGCCAATCCAAAGAAATGTTGAGGGAAAAAGGTAAGATTTACTCCAAAAAATATAATACTAAATTGACTTTGTAATTACCTTTTATTTATAGTTAAACCAGTAAAAATTGGACAAATCCTGGTATAATAGCAAATACAGCTCCTATTGATAAAATATAGTGAAAGTGAGCAACAACATAGTATGTCTCATGTAAAATAATATCTACTGATGAGCTTGCTAATACAATCCCAGTTAATCCTCCAACTGTGAATAAAAATACGAATCCTAAAGCTCATAAAATAGCTGGGGAGTAAGAAAGTTGTGTTCCATGTAGAGTAGCAAGTCAACTAAAAATTTTGATACCTGTTATACCTGTACTGCAATAATTATTGTTGCAGATGTGAAATAAGGGTGTCTACGTCTATTCCTACTGTAAATATTACCATTGAAAATGGGTAAAAATGGTATAATGTATTTGTGAAAATGCTTGTAACAGGCAGAAGGAAGCATCTTCGACTCCAAAAAGAATATATATATTTGATCAGCATCCTAAGCCGAGTCGATCCAACCGTGTGTCTGTCTTACCGGCCGTCCGTCCGTTCGTATGTATGAACGCACAGATTTGAAAACCTAGAAGATCTAGAGACTTGATATTTTGAACGTAGGTCCTCCTATTGCCCTCGTAGTATGAGATTGTTGCCGATTGTCGATAACTTGCCCCGATTCCAATCAATCGGTAAGATTCAATATTAAAATACTGTTTCTTGAGCAAATCTCTTAGGTTGAATAGTATATATATATATCTACTATCTTTCATTTTAAAGCCATCGCTACAACTCCATAGCTATAAATCAAATAAATAAATCGATTGGAACTATCTATCAATTAAAGCCACAAATTTAGTGCTGTTTTCATTTTTAGGAAATTCGAAATTTCCTTAGCACTACTGCTAAAAATTTCAGATCTGTGCAGAAACACAGAAGTTATTAAAGAAAATGTTTATATAAGTTATTTCCCTTTATGTGAACCAAAGGATGATTTTAGAACTGACACTTAAATCAAATCTATGTCTGTATGAAACCTAACAATGGCAACGGCAGCAATGTAACTTCAGCGGGTGGCGTGATCGCTGTATTCCAACGAATTCTTATCTTCAGCTGCGGAAATGTTTCAGACGCATGGTTAGCAATTTTGACCATGTTTCAACGAATCAACAACCTCTAGGCCAACTCCTCCCCCTTGAGTTAACGCTTGTCCTCACGCGTCCGTCAGAAGTATGGGACAGTATTGAACTGTGGGACTCTTGATTTCATGACTTTAAATGGCTGGGCCTCGAAGTCGGCTGTTGTGGGCAGTGACGTTGTTTGTACGATTATCTTCTGCTTGCTTCGCTGCTATATGTGTAGTCCTAGATAAATTAATAGGACTAGGGAAAACAAGATTACCAATGAGCCTCTATTTACTTAGGATTGTGTTTTCAAATGTTGTAGTTGATCTGTGTTGTTTATATGAAGAGCCTCAAGAGCTTCTAGTGACAGCACTTTAGTTACTTAGCTTCGAGAGGTGTCAATTGTATGATGGGCGTCTCCGGCTTCATAATCACTGAGTCGGCGTTGCTTAATTCTTTATCTTCAACGGTCACGGTGTCTATCTCGAAGTGGATCAGATAGCTACCTTCCAGATGGTTGTTGGTATTATTCCACGTGACAGTGCCGTTAAATTTATTTAATACGATGATGCCGTTGCAATTTCTGTGGGACATAATCAGCATTGCTAAAGCTGGGAAGTGATCTTTTTCCTCTAACTAGTTTGGGTATACAATTTGAATCTCGATGATTAACAATTTGGTTCTTATCGCATATGGTTACATTTACAATGGTTTTACAAACTTTTTGTACTTGGATGTTTCTTAGTTGAATAAGAATATTTGATTTTCCTCTTAATGGATCATTGAATTCGTCTTTACAATTGGTTTTAAGGAATTTTTTAATTGGTTTTTTCAAAGTAGGGTATCTTGACATGATAAAGGAGTGTTGACTTGTTATGTAAAACGGATACTTGAGAAAATTCTAGCATTTATTCTTTTTTCGAAAAGTTTCCTCTAGTTAGTTTTCATTTAAAAATAGAGCATTTATAATATTTAATCTTGCCCATTGGATGGATATCTTACATTGTTCAATTCCTCTTTAATTAATCTAACCTGATTCTGAAGACTGACAGCTATCTCATTGCTGCGGTAACTATCTTTCCTAACTGAATTTCTTAAGTCATTTGATATTTTAATGAGCCTATTAAGTCTATTCTCGAGCTGTTTAATTATTATTACTTGTTGGTTTAATTAACAATTAGTTTGTCGAAATAATTTTCTATTATAACCAAATCATCGTGGTCTGGGCTGCCTGCTGCATATTTCCATGCTGATCCTAACCAATTTAAAGATTTAGGCTTTCGTCGGTCAAATGATGAAATGTAATTGGTCTCGCAACTTCTACTTATCTTTTAACGCCGGTAGTAAATATGTCGTGCAGTAAGAAACCTTGCACGTTCAAGCAGGCTGATAATTCTGCACAGCCTCAATTTGTTAATTGCTGGCTGTGTGAGAATATGATGCATGCTAAATATGCAGCTCTCACTGGGCGTGATTGCGACAAGATCGCTGCAATTGCCAAGAAGGGCTGCGGTGGCTTGCGTTGGTCGAGCCAGGAATGCATCGAAAAGCAAGTTGATTTCTCCAAAATGTATAATTCTGTGAGAAATCAATTTTTAAGACTTAATAATGTGGCTAAGCAGCTCTCGAGTAACTTTGACTCGAGTTACGAATTGCTTAGCAACTACAAATTCGAGACTCCACCCAATTTTCGCATTTGCCCTCTCCGTCGGTCCATACACCTACACCTCTTTTGTCCCTGCCTAACAACTTGGATTTATCATCAATGTTGTCTTTATCGCCTTCTCCTAGTGATTGTCCAATTATATCCCCTATTGTATCCCCTGTAGTAGTCCCAGTAGTCCCTGCAGTTGATCCTGCCTCAGTCAGCGAAAATGCTTCAGTCCCGTCAACTTCTGGCCCCAAAGGTAGACCTGCGCGAACTCTAGCCCAGATTGTCAAAAGCAATCATGATGCCTCTTTGGCCCCTCCAACTACTGTATTTCCTTCAGCCCCATCAGCTCCTACTCTGACTGTGGTTGCCCCTCGTAGGCAAGTTTTTGTGTCACGACTTTCGTCTGACACCACTTGTGAGTCACTGGCAGCCTATATTGCTAGCAAATCTTCTGCTAGCGTGTCAATAACAAAATTTAATTTCTCCACCCCTCGTGATATAGCATCATTCAAAATTAATGTTTCACATGATATGTTCCAAATCATTTGTGATCCTAAATTTTGGCCTCCTCACATGATTGTTCACGAGTTTAAGCAAAAACAGCGAAACCCTGTTACCCTTCCGGTCCCCTCGATACAAGGTACTGTTACTGCCCCAGAAAACTAAATTCGTCTTCCGACCTAGTTTCCATTCATTACCAGAATGTCAGAGGTCTCATTTCCAAGCTTAAAAATCTTTTTATGGCTAGTACTTCTTTCGATATAATCGCATTTTCAGAAACACGGTTAAATTCAACCATATCTGATGTTGAAGTTTTTTCGAGCAATTTTATTTTACGTAGAAAGGATCGGCTGACTCGAGGTGGTGGGGTATTAATTGCCGTTAAAGCCACTCTCCAGTCAGAACTTTTCTGTTTTAGTGCACCTACTGACGCTGAGATTATCTCAGTTATCTCGTACACGGCATACCTATATTACATGCTCCTAAGTTCCTCCTTCTTCTGATATTCAAGTTAATATGAAACATATTACTTGTATTAAAGAAGTTTCTACACACGTGCGTGATAATGACCTATTTATAGTGTCAGGTGCTTTTAATTTACCGAGCATCTCTTGGTCATTATTAACTGCTGAAAATTATCTAGTACCCTCAGCCCAGCATGACTTTTAGATTTTATGCTAGACCTTTCGTTGTTTCAAATCAATTCAATTTCTAATCATTTGAATAGAACACTTGATCTTGTATACGTTAACGACTACCTTATTACTAATGTGTCCAAGTCCCCTCCTTTATCTCTTCCTGAGGATGTATATATTCCTACTTTAGAGGTTGCAATGTTTAATTGCAATCATCTCATTTTCATTCATCAGCTACCTATAAGGCTCGCCGTTGCTTTTGCCAAGAAAACTATTCCTTGCTTAATCAACGTATTCATGCAACCGATTGTTATTTTTTATATGACCCGGTTGATATGAATATTGCTATTAATTTTTTTTATAACACCCTTAACTCCCTCTTAGATATGTGTATTCCCAAGTCAATTCCTTTGAATACTTCTCCAAAGCCACCCTGGTTCACTCCCAGATCATCAAACCTACAAAATATAAAAACTAAATATTTTAAAAAGTTTAATAAGTCTGGTTCGAGTACTGACTTGGCTAAATATTCCATAGCCATGCTGTCTTCTGAATTCTCAATGCTAGAGAATTATCTAACTCGTTGCAAAAGGCAATTTGCCCAAAATCCGACACAGTTTTCCAATTTTGTAACTCGAAGCGTAAATCTTCAAGTTTGCCATCTTCTTTTTCTCTCGGGATGGATAAAGCTAGCAATGACTGTGTTTCTGCTAACCTCTTTGCTAATTTTTTCCAATCAACCTACTCTTCAGTCTGTCCTAATAATAATTCTTACCCTTATACTATTTCTTCCTCTAGTTCTATACCTGCTTCTATTATTTCCCATTCCTCTCTCCTTTTAGCTATAAATTTTTTAAAATCTTCTTAATTTCCTGGGCCTGACCCAATCCTAGTTGTCTACTCAAGGAGTGTAGTTCTTTCCTTGCTTATCCATTGTTAAAGCTTTTTAATCTATCCCTTGAGTCTTCTGTCTTTCCATCTCTTTGGAAAGAATCTTATATCACTCCTTTCCATAAGAAAGGTGGAAAGTCTGACATAAAAAATTACAGGGGCATTGCAAAACTGTCCGCTATTCCTACATTATTTGAAACGAGGAGAAAGGGCTATCTTCGGCACGCCGAAGATTTAATACCCTTGCAGACCCAACCTTTTCATGATTCTCATAGTGCTTTGCCCGTATCTAAGAAGCACAGGGAAAAAAGTTAATGACAGTTAATTAACCGAGTATGGTTAAGATGTCTTGAAGAACAAAAAAGTTTTTCATACAACAACTTAATTTCGACCGATCGTTCCTATGGCAGCTATATGATATAGTGGTGCAATTTTAATAGGATTTTGCATATATATGACAAGCATAGTAAAACTAATATTTGCCGAGTTTGGTCAAGATATCGTGAAAAACCAACAAATTTTCCATACAACAACTTAATTTTCGACCGATCGTTCCTATGGCAGCTATATGATACAGTTTTCCGATCTTAATAGGATTTTGCATATATATGAGGAGCATAATAAGCCAAATAAATGCCGAGTTTGGTCAAGATATCGTGAAAAACAAACAAATTTTCCATACAACTCCATTTTCGACCGATCGTTCCTATGGGAGCTTTACGATATAGTGGTCCGATCTTAATAGGATTTTGACTATGTATGGAGAGCATAGTAAAACAAGTAAATGCCGAGTTTAATCAAAATATCGTGAAAAACAAACAAATTTTCCATATAACAACTTAATTTTCGACCGATCGTTCCTATGGCAGCTATATGATATAGTGGTCCGATTTTAATAGGATTCTGCATATATATGAGGAGCATTGTAAAACTAATAAATACCGAGTTTGATCAAGATATATTTAAAAACAAAAATGTTTTTCATACAAGAACCTACTTTTAGACAGATCGTTCCTATGGCAGCTGTATGATATAGTGGTCCGATCTAGATGGTTTTGACATATGAACTGCGTGCAGCAGAAAGAGGGACTTCTGCAAAGTTTCATAAAGATAGTTTTAAAACTGAGAGACTAGTTCGCATAGAAACAGACAGACGGACAGCCGGACAGACGGACATGGCTATATCGACTCGGCTGTTGATACTGATCATGAATATATACACTTTATGGGGTCGGAGATGTCTCCTTCTATGCGTTACACACTTCACGACAAAATTATAATACCCTCTGCAAGGGTATAAAAATAATCACTTCGAATTTGCAGCATTTCTCCAAATCAGTTGTCTCCCCTGTGCAACATGGATTCGTAAAGAATCGGTCAACTACGTACAAACTGCTAGTATTTACTTCTTTGGTAAATGATGCTTTTCTTTCTAAAATGCAAACTGATGTCATTTACACTGACTTCAGTAAGGCGTTGGACTCTGTGCACCATGATATATTACTCTTAAAACTTGACCGATTAGGTTTCCCTCCGTATCATTTGCTTTGGATTAGATCTTATTTAAAAGGTAGGACCCAAAGAGTAATGCTGAGGCTGACTACCTCAAAACAGGTTCACGTTACTTCTGGTGTTCCTCAAGGTAGTCATCTTGGACCTTTACTCTTTACCCTTTTTATAAATGATCTCCCCTCGGCTATATCACATGCCCGTGAATTTATGTATACGAACGATGTGAAACTTATTCTCTCATACACCTATCCCTTATATCATTCTCGTCTACAAGATGATTTGAACGCTATGCAACAATGGTGTTCGGCCAATGAATTGCATCTAAATTGTTCAAAGTGTATGTTTATGACCTTCAATCTTACTACACCTTATCTTGTTAGTTATACAATTGACAATATTCCATTGTAACGTATACTAACCGTTAAGGATCTAGGCGTCCTTTTTGATTCTAAACTCAGCTCCCATCTGTCCTGGGGACCCTACTCTTTGGTTGCCATCCTACTCCAGCAGGACCATGGAACTGCATCTTTGCCTTAGGGGAAGATTGAACCCATCTAGGGATGCGTATCTTATTGAGAGTTATATAACTCTCGAAGAATTCTTGCCATCTGTGTAGGAGTTGGCTTGACAAAGATTGGTCCAGACCAGATCATGAAGCCAGATCTCTTGCATGAAGATCTTAGCACGGACCACGAATGGAGCTAATCATCCGGAGGGGGCAAAGAGTAACTCATCGGTGTCTGCTTTCCAGCGTATACCGAGAGTCTTCGTAAGGCTGGCTTCTTCAATCTTCAAGAAATCGGCTCGGAGTAGATGCTCTCTCGGAAGATTGATGTGCACAGCCTTGTCATTGGAGGTCCATTTGCGCAATGGAAATCCAGCAATGCCCAGAGCCATGCGTAGCTCGTCGATGGGTCGGACGGCCAGAATCTTAGTGTGTGCCCCAGCAAGCACGTCGTCTACGTTCATAAAATTGGAAATGACTTCGCTCGCCAAAGGATATTGTGAAGTGACTTGGCTTGGTGAATTGGCTGAGATGGCTTGACTTAAGCCGGTCACTTCTGTTCGGACTGGATGGAAAGGAAGCTTGTCGATCGGAGATGAGCGTCGCTTCCGATCCCGAATCAATGAGTGCACGTGCTGTGTAACAAGTGCCCAAATGGCAAATGTTGACAATAGCTGTGCCTAGGAGCACACCTTGTGTGTTTGTGGCAAAGTAGCTCTGCACATCGGAGGGGGAAGTGGATTGCGCTGGAGGAGGGCTGCCACGATGCAGGAGGGTGTTGTGGCGACCCTTGCACGTAAAGCAATTATGCTGACTCGTGCAATCTTTTAGTTGATGCCCTCTCGCGAAACAGTTCAGGCAGAGTTTTTTCTGTTTGATGAAGTTGGACCTGTCACCAACAGACATCTGCAGAAAACGGGGGCACAAGCGCACTGGATGGTTCTCCTTTGAGCAAAGTTTACAAGATTGAGCCTTAACGCTCACCTTGGCTTCAAAGAAGCGAGTCTGGAGTGGACCTGTGCAGTTGTGCTCGGCTTCATGCCCTCTTTCGCCTCTAGAGTGCGATAGCGTTCCATTAAGAAAGAATTTAGGTCGTTCCACATCGTGATGTCAACCTTGTTGTGCAACGACTGTTCCCACAGCGAAAGTGTAAGCTTGGAAAGCTTGGAGGCGCAAAGATAAACCAGAAGTCAGAAATTCTTGGAATTTGCGTAGCAGCTATGCTGCTAACACGTGCGCACATAACTTTTGTGTTTCTTAACCGATCTTAATGAAATTTTCGACAGTACATCTTATTGTAGAATAGAATAAAGAATATTTGTGTATTCTCAAAAATGCAATTGCATATAAATCGTGGCTTAAATTGATGGGCAATACAAGTTGGATAATTAACTTGATTAATAGCTTTGCGGTGGTAGCGGGGAGGTGGTGATAGGTATAAAATGAAAGATACTTGATATATATATATACTGTTCTAGAAGCTACATGTCAAGTTTGGTGACTCTAGCTCATATTATTTGCCGAAATTGCTCAAAAAACAAGATTTCTATATCGATTTAGGAGGACCTACAGCTAAAATTTCAAGTCTCTAGCTCTTATAGGTTGTGATATCCTTGCGTTCATACATACGGACAGACGGACGGACGGACAGACAGACGGACATGGCTAGATCGACTCGGCTATTGATGCTGATCAAGAATATATATACTTTACGGGGTCGGGGATGCTTCCTTCTGCCTGTTACATACATTTTCCCAAATACAATATACCCTAATTACCCATTTTTAATGGGTTCAGGGTATCAAAAACGAAATAAACCAAAGCAGCAAATTTAACTGTAAGTAATGCTATTAACCGTTGTGTTTTGATGTTTTGATGCTTCGTCTCAGTGTATAGGACCCAACAAATAGTGAGCGGGGGGGTCACTGTGCAGTTTTGATACGTGTTTTTTTCTTGATGTGCTAATTATATTGGACGTGTGTTTTATCACTTATATACATACAGTGTGCAGCAGCAAATGTGCATGTGCAGCAATTTGGACAAGAAAGTATGTGTTAGTAAAATAATATTTATTTATTATTTATATTGTTTTGGAAAAACACATACAATTTTTGGCGAGAGGTTTTTTTCTCTTTCTTTATGTTTTTGGGATGAAGTATGTATAAGTATGTACGTATTTTATTTTTAAGCGGACTGTGACTTATGTAGGTACATATATACATACAGTACCAAGATGGTGGATGATGAAATTTTTTTTGGAAATAAAATCACTTGTGCGACAAATGTATGTATATTTGAAATATACATATGAACACAAAAAAAAACCTCTGACAATTTAATAAAATATGGAGCAGTACTTAGCTGTGGGCTATGTAGTGTGGAGAAAAAATGAACCACCGGGTTCAAGCTGGCAAGTTTGGGGGATGAAATCCAGAAATTCGTTGTATGTAAAAAATATCCGGCTCGAAGGACCATGTAAATGTACCTCTATTTTCTTTAACTATTTCCTTTTTAAATCTTGGAGTGAGTTTTGATCCTCACCTGGTATTCTGATGGACGAATATCTCTTGTCCTCGTTCGTAAGCTTTTACTGGTTTTCTGGTTCGATTGTGGTTGTTTAAGTCTTTGAATTGGTTTTGCCTGATTTTGTCAATATTTTGCTGTCGGCTTTTAACGTATTGTACGGGAGTAGTTGAGTCAATTCTACCAAAGAAGACATCTAACGCTCGCTTTTTCGTGAATAGAGTGTATTGTGTAATTGTGTTCATAGATAGCTCTGTTAAGAAATTCTTCAAATGTTCGGTGTTCGTTTTTCTTTTTGAGACATCTCATGATTTCAGATAATGTGGAATGGATCTCTCAACATGAAGGTGATTGTTTCGGAATTAAGTGATTTTTTACTATCCATCACGACGTCCCTTGGTACTCCGTAATAGAACTATAGTTCTAGCAATGGTTTCTTGATGTCTGCTATGGACTTGAATTTAATAAACGTACCTTGTGCAAATTCCGAAAATTTATCTACTGCAATACCAATACTTTTTCTGTCGAGTAATCTCTATGTGTAAGATTTCTTTGATGTGGGGATTCGGAGGATGTCATCGTATTTAGCGCCTCTACAAACTTGGCATTGTTTAACAAAGTTTTCTATTTCATCATTCTACTGAAGTAGTATTTGTGTGCCAATTGTAATTTACTTTCTTGTGCATTGCGATAGGCTCTATTGTGAATTTGAAGATTCTGTTCGTTATGCTCTCCTTCCGTTGTGAGGTCTTTGACTATTAATGAAGTGAATCTGGCCTTTATATTTGGTGCCCTGAACCCATTAAAAATGGGTAAAAAGGGTTTAATGTTTTGTGCATTCTAGAGAAAAAAACCCGATAGTTCTACGTTTGATTTAATGTTATATAATCACTAACCATACAATGCATAGACTTGTCAAATGTCGTTATAATCGGATACCGATAAATCGTCAACGAGTGAGCCCCATGGGTGCTCGCGCCCATTTTAGTGTGCCCAGACAAAGTAAGACTGCTGAGAGTGGCAGCCGAACGCCGGCCTCGAAAGCCGAACTTTCAGTATGAAGCCGCATCTCGCTCAGCGCACAACGTCGCTGCGGCTGATGCTATTTCGTAATATATGTATGTTAGTTTCAGCCCAAATACATACATATGTGTGTATGCGTGTGCAGAGTGTGCCTCGCTCTCACTTATTGATTTGCGCACTTGTGTGCATCTCCTTCTCCCTGCAGAGCTTCTCAAAAACCCCGAGATCTACAAACATACATACATATGTTTGTGTTGTGTGGATGTGCGCACAAGTAGATCGCGGCGTTTGTCGCGAGCCAGAGATTTTTTCTTCAATTGTGTGCCCTTTGTGCCTGTGGTGGCAAAAGGCACACACATTCAAATGCTCTATCATGTATTTCTTCGTCCAGTCAGCCATAATGAGAAGATTTTGATATATTTATATTTATTAAAAACTTAAATGACCTAAATGATATATTTATATATTATATTTTAATATTTTTGTTTACTGTGTGGACCAATTTTGCTTAAAATTGAAAAAAAAACTAAGTCGTATTTCTGCAAGGGTAATTCTTCGTCGGCTTGTCGAATAATTTAAGAAAAGACCAAAAATTTTAAATGTTCAATTTTTTCGACTTGCTACTTGTGCACACGCACACCCTTTCGAGTAAGCAGTTGGGTGACATTATTAAAGGGTTTGGCCTGTTCATGTGCAAAACTACTATTTTCCATGCATGTTGTAAGGGTAAGGGTACCTGAACGTTGGCATAAGTGCATGATAACTTTTTGGGCTTGCCAAGCACACACACTCACACACTTTTCTATATGGATGGAAGCATTTATGCGTTTGTGTGCGTGTTGGTTGCCTGCCTGCCTGCCTGCCCGATGCAAATTTGACAATATTTGAAGTTTTTGGCATTTCTTAATTTCGAGCTCTACACAGAGACACACACACACAAAAATGTGTGCGAATGAGCCGATCAAGAGTTTGTCATGAGACAGAGATATTTTCATCAATGGGTGCGTAAATTTGGGCGACGGGCACGGTCTTTGTTTTTTTGGCATGCCTGCGGTGGGCTTGCGGCCGCGTAAGGCACAAATGTGTGAACAGGCAACGAACAGGTGAAACGCACTTGCCGCTCGTTTGTACTTTGATATTTATGCAGATGCATGCTAGACATTCTGATCGTTTATTGCCTGCCATAATTCCCTTTAACCCAAAATGTTTGCAATGTCGAAAAATACATTAAAATATCACTTGCTTTTTTTCACTATCAAAGTACAAACGAGCGGTGCAAAGACCGTGCCCGTCGCCCAAATTTACGCACCCATTGATGAAAATATCTCTGTCTCACGACAAACCCTTGATCGGCTCATTCGCACACATTTTTGTGTGTGTGTGTCTCTGTGTAGAGCTCGAAATTAAGAAATGCCAAAAACTTCAAATTTTGTCAAATTTGCATCGGGCAGGCAGGCAGGCAGGCAACCAACACGCACACAAACGCATAAATGCTTCCATCCATATAGAAAAGTGTGTGAGTGTGTGTGCTTGGCAAGCCCAAAAAGTTATCATGCACTTATGCCAACGTTCAGGTACCCTTACCCTTACAACATGCATGGAAAATAGTAGTTTTGCACATGAACAGGCCAAACCCTTTAATAATGTCACCCAACTGCTTACTCGAAAGGGTGTGCGTGTGCACAAGTAGCAAGTCGAAAAAATTGAACATTTAAAATTTTTGGTCTTTTCTTAAATTATTCGACAAGCCGACGAAGAATTACCCTTGCAGAAATACGACATAGTTTTTTTTTCAATTTTAAGCAAAATTGGTCCACACAGTAAACAAAAATATTAAAATATAATATATAAATATATCATTTAGGTCATTTAAGTTTTTAATAAATATAAATATATCAAAATCTTCTCATTATGGCTGACTGGACGAAGAAATACATGATAGAGCATTTGAATGTGTGTGCCTTTTGCCACCACAGGCACAAAGGGCACACAATTGAAGAAAAAATCTCTGGCTCGCGACAAACGCCGCGATCTACTTGTGCGCACATCCACACAACACAAACATATGTATATATGTTTGTAGATCTCGGGGTTTTTGAGAAGCTATGCAGGGAGAAGGAGATGCACATAAGTGCGCAAAACAATATGTGAGAGCGAGGCACACTCTGCACACGCATACACACATATATATGTAGTTGGGCAGAAACTACACACATATATTACGAAATAACATCAGCCGCAGCGACGTTGTGCGCTGAGCGAGATGCGGCTTCATACTGAACGTTCGGCTTTCGAGGCCGGCGTTCGGCTGCCACTCTCAGCAGTCTTACTTTGTCTGGGCACACTAAAATGGGCGTGAGCACCCATGGGGCTCACTCGTTGACGATTTATCGGTATCCGATTAAAACGACATTTGACAAGTCTATGCATTGTATGGTTAGTGATATAATAAAAACAAGTAAGTTATCGATTATCGGAAAGAAACTCGTTCAGCGCATGTAATAGGAGGACCTACACCTGACATTTCAAGTCTTTAGCTCGTATAGGTTCTCAGATCGTTGCGTTCATACATACGGACGGACAGACAGACGGACATGGCTAGATCGACTCGGCTATTGTTGCTGATCAAGAATATAAATACTTAATGGGGTCGGAGATGCTTCCTTCTGCCTGTTACATACATTTGCACAAATACATTATATGCTCTTCACCCATTTTTAATAGGTTCAGGGTATAATAAGTACATATATTTAGAAATATATGCTATATATTCAAAGAGATATTTATTATATTTATTGTTTTATAACTGGTATTTATATACCAGTTAAACTGTAGGATTAGGGCCTAATAAGTCTCAACCACAATAAATATCATGAAGTATAAGCTGCCAGGTAATGATGGTCTTAAGGAAGCAGCAACATAGAGAACAATTAAGGAATAAATCGGAGCTGCAAACGAATAAATTAGTTATTTTTTTTATTGCTTCAAAACAAGCAATTATTAGGAGGCGGTTAATTTCAGATTATCGTAAAAAAGTTACAGGTTCATTATTATGTTCCACAGGCATTTGGGATTCCTAATAGCCTTTCGATTGATAATTTTTTTTTGCCGATAAAACGATAAAAACATGTACAATCAAAGCCATAATCGTTACCATTATATCCGGTAGAATCTAATGGAATATTGCAATAGCCCAATACAAAATAGTTCTTAAAGCTTCAAAATAAATTTGCAATATCACTTACCGCCATCCCATCAAATTCACGAATCCAACTTGGCGTATAATAATTGTTATTGATGGTTTTATGTCCACATAAGGAAACAATAAATTGAAAAAGTTAATTAAGAGATGGCCAATAGAAATTAATGCGCTCAAAAAAATTGTAACAGACTGCGTTGAAAATAGCTTTTAGTTTGCAAAAGCCAAGGTGACATAAAGAACATAAGTAGATAGATCATTGAGAGGGCGACAGGCCGTCTTAAAGAATCTGTATAAACGTCAAATAATAGATTTAACAAGTAAGAGGTTCTATTCGGGAGCTCCCTACTAGGGGATACCCTGAACCCTCTTCTTCCAACACCAAATGCAGCTAGAGCTACGTGCTCGTTTGCTTTAGTAGTAATGAAGAAAAATTAAAATAAAGAAAAAATTGTTCCCTTGCCAATCAAAAGCCACACCAATAATTGTGTTTTAATGAGAAAAAAACCAATTGAAATAGCAGCACAGAAAACAATACAATCATAATTGCATGCTGTAGATAGAATTAAAAGCAGACTCGCATGAATGTGTGTGTGTACATGTATATATACAAAACATATAACTTTGTTTCTTAACCGATCTTAATGAAATTTTCGACAGTACATCTTATTGTAGTATGCAATATAGAATATTTGAGTACTCTCAATTGTATTGTCAATTGCATTAATTGTGGCTTAAATAAGTTGGCAATACAAGTTGGATAATTAACTTGATTTATAGCTTTGCGGTGGTAGCGGGGAGGTGGCAATAACTATAAAATGAAAGATACTTGATAAACATATATTCTTCTAGAAGCTACATGTCAAGTTTGGCGACTCTAGCTCTTATTATTTACCAGAATTGCTCAAATAAAAGGATTTCGATATCGATTTTGATTGATTATTTGAAAACGGGGCAAATTATCGAATATCGGCAACAAACTTGATCTACGCAGGGACTAGGAGGACCTACAGCTAAAATTTCAAGTCTCTAGCTCTTATAGGTTCTTTTTTTTATGTTTTGTTTTTTGTATTGGATCAAAAATAGCATATATTTTAATTACAACACAGTTGGCTTAGGTGATGTTTCGCCAAGCCTGTTTGAGTCCTCAGGCTTTATCGTGAACAATCGTCAAAAGCGGCTTTTCTGAATGAGGCTGCATTGTCACGTGGGTTGTCGGTAGACTCTGGGGCGTCTTCTGTGTCGTGGTTGCCCTCCCCTGAACCCAAATTTGTGATCAGGAAGCATAGCCAGGTGATTCATAAGCCTTGAATGTCTTGAAAAGCCTTGAAAAAATAATCAATAAATTGAAGAGATTTTTAAAAGACCTAAAAATGTGTTTATTCAATTTATTGATAAACCAAAGATTGCTGAGCGGTCAAATACATAAAATAAATTTGTTATCATTTTCAATTTATAGAATTTAAATTAATATTTTTTAATTCATTGGATTTAGGGGAAGAAGGTATGTAGGCATAATAGTTAACAGAACAAAATAAAATAAAAGTAATAGAAAAAATAAAGTTAATCATTTGATTTGTGGGATTAAAAAATATTAACAGTTTAATAATTTTAGTTTGACATACTAATATAATACATACATATTATAAATTTAACTAATATTTTAATTCATTAGAAGTACTTGCTAATTTACTATAAAATGGTTTAAGAGACCAGTACTTGCTTTCAGTCATCTAATGAAGAATTTACACTACTAGAAATTCATTTAATAAAATAATTTACAGGAACTCTTTCAATTACATTTGGTATAAAACTATGGTTAGCTCCACAAATTTCTGAACATTGTCCGTAAAATAATCCAGGACGGTTAATAAAAATATAAGTTTGGTTTAAACGTCCAGGAGTCCCATCAACTTTTACTCCTAAAACAGGAATTGTTCATGAATGAATTACATCGGCGGCAGTAACTAAAATTCGAATTTGGGAATTTATAGGTAAAACAATTCGGTTATCGACATCTAATAAACGAAATCCATCATTTTCAATTTTCATTTTCAATTTCATTTGTAGGAATTATATATGAGTCAAATTCAACATCATTAAAGTCTCAATATTCATTACTTCAGTATCATTCATGACCAATTCTTTTTAAAGTTACTGAAGGTTCATTAATTTCATCAAGTAATTATAATAATCGTAAAGAAGGATAAATAAATAAAATAATAGCTGGTAAAATTGTTCAAATTATTTCAATTAATTGACCATGTAGAAGAAAACGGTTAATGCAATTATTAAAAAATAGTATAAATATTAAATATCCGACTAAAACCGTAATTATTACTAAAATCAGTAAGGCGTGGTCATGAAAAAAAATTAATTGTTCTATTAAAGGAGAAGCTCTATCTTGAAGGCCTAAATTAGCTGATGTTGACATTAATTTGCTAATAAAAGAAAAAAATCCTTTATTTATGGAGCTTAAATCCATTGAACTAATAGTTAATAGAGATAACTCAGAATATCTATGCTCAGCAGGAGGAGTATTTTGGTATCATTCAATTGAAGAATATAATTGAATAGGGTAAATAACCTGGCGTTGAAAAAATAAACTTTCTCAAATAATATAGAAAAAAAAAAATTCCTAATAAAGAAATAGATGGACCAATAGTTGAAATTAAATTTCATGTTGGGTAAGCGTCTGGGTAATCAGAATAACGACGAGGTATTCCAGCCAATCCAAAAAAATGTTGAAGGAAAAAGGTAAGATTTACTCCAAAAAATATAATACTAAATTGACTTTGTAATTACCTTTTATTTATAGTTAAACCAGTAAAAATTGGACAAATCCTGGTATAATAGCAAATACAGCTCCTATTGATAAAATATAGTGAAAGTGAGCAACAACATAGTATGTCTCATGTAAAATAATATCTACTGATGAGCTTGCTTATACAATCCCAGTTAATCCTCCAACTGTGAATAAAAATACGAATCCTAAAGCTCATAAAATAGCTGGGGAGTAAGAAAGTTGTGTTCCATGTAGAGTAGCAAGTCAACTAAAAATTTTGATACCTGTTATACCTGTACTGCAATAATTATTGTTGCAGATGTGAAATAAGGGTGTCTACGTCTATTCCTACTGTAAATATTACCATTGAAAATGGGTAAAAATGGTATAATGTATTTGTGCAAATGCTTGTAACAGGCAGAAGGAAGCATCTTCGACTCCAAAAAGAATATATATATTTGATCAGCATCCTAAGCCGAGTCGATCCAACCGTGTGTCTGTCTTACCGGCCGTCCGTCCGTTCGTATGTATGAACGCACAGATTTGAAAACCTAGAAGATCTAGAGACTTGATATTTTGAACGTAGGTCCTCCTATTGCCCTCGTAGTATGAGATTGTTGCCGATTGTCGATAACTTGCCCCGATTCCAATCAATCGGTAAGATTCAATATTAAAATACTGTTTCTTGAGCAAATCTCTTAGGTTGGATAGTATATATATATATCTACTATCTTTCATTTTAAAGCCATCGCTACAACTCCATAGCTATAAATCAAATAAATAAATCGATTGGAACTATCTACCAATTAAAGCCACAAATTTAGTGCTGTTTTCATTTTTAGAATATTTGAAAGCACTACTGCTAAAAATTTCAGATCTGTGCAGAAACACAGAAGTTATTAAAGAAAATGTTTATATAAGTTATTTCCCTTTATGTGAACCAAAGGATGATTTTAGAACTGACACTTAAATCAAATCTATGTCTGTATGAAACCTAACAATGGCAACGGCAGCAATGTAACTTCAGCGGGTGGCGTGATCGCTGTATTCCAACGAATTCTTATCTTCAGCTGCGGAAATGTTTCAGACGCATGGTTAGCAATTTTGAGCATGTTTCAACGAATCAGCAACCTCTAGGCCAACTCCTCCCCCTTGAGTTGACGCTTGTCCTCACGCGTCCGTCAGAAGTATGGGACAGTATTGAACTGTGGGACTCTTGATTTCATGACTTTAAATGGCTGGGCCTCGAAGTCGGCTGTTGTGGGCAGTGACGTTGTTTGTACGATTATCTTCTGCTTGCTTCGCTGCTATATGTGTAGTCATAGATAAATTAATAGGACTAGGGAAAACAAGATTACCAATGAGCCTCTATTTACTTCGGATTGTGTCTTCAAATGTTGTAGTTGATCTGTGTTGTTTATATGAAGAGCCTCAAGAGCTTCTAGTGACAGCACTTTAGTTACTTAGCTTCGAGAGGTGTCAATTGTATGATGGGCGTCTCCGGCTTCATAATCACTGAGTCGGCGTTGCTTAATTCTTTATCTTCAACGGTCACGGTGTCTATCTCGAAGTGAATCAGATAGCTACCTTCCAGATGGTTGTTGGTATTATTCCACGTGACAGTGCCGTTAAATTTATTTAATACGATGATGCCGTTGCGATTTCTGTGGGACATAATCAGCATTGCTAAAGCTGGGAAGTGATCTTTTTCCTCTAACTAGTTTGGGTATACAATTTGAATCTCGATGATTAACAATTTGGTTCTTATCACATATGGTTACATTTACAATGGTTTTACAAACTTTTTGTACTTGGTAGGTTTCTTCGTTGAATAAGAATATTTGATTTTCCTCTTAATGGATTATTGAATTCTTCTTTACAATTGGTTTTAAGGAATTTTTTAATTGGGTTTTTTAAAGTTGGGTATCTTGACAAGATAAAGAAGTGTTGACTTGTTATGTAAAACGGATACTTGAGAAAATACTAGCATTTATTCTTTTTTCGAAAAGTTTCCTCTAGTTCGTTTTCATTTAAAAATTGAGCATTTATAATATTGAATCTTGCCCATTGGATGGATATCTTACATTGTTCAATTCCTCTTTAATTAATCTAACCTGATTCTGAAGACTGACAGCTATCTCATTGCTGAGGTAACTATCTTTCCTAACTGAATTTCTTAAGTCATTTGATATTTTAATGAGCCTATTAAGTCTATTCTCGAGCTGTTTATTTATTATTACTTGTTGGTTTTTATTAACAATTAGTTTGTCGAAATAATTTTCTATTATAACCAAATCATCGTGGTCTGGGCTGCCTGCTGCATATTTCTATGCTGATCCTAATTAATTTAAAGATCTAGGCTTTCGTCTGTCAAATGAAGAAATGACGTCGTGGAATGTGGTGAATGTTTGGGTGATTTCGTGATAAAGGGTATGGTACAGACTGTTATCGTGTAAATCACTCTCTATGTGAAGTTTGGTCGTATCGAGTGTACTTTCGATTTGGACCAAGTTGATGAAATGAATGATCTTTGTCGTGGACGTTCGTATTTTTCCGACTCCCGTGTAGGTCTGCGCGTCTGTATAATTGGTTATTTCCACAAACCCACATGAAGGTCTTAGTATGGGCAGTAGTCTAAAAAATTATGAAGAGAAAGTTCTCAGTTGAGAGTAATTGACGCTTTTTTTTTTGTGCTCCAAGATTTTTATATATTTTTGCGCTTTAATCCTGCATTTTAATTCTAAATTTTGAATTTTTGTGCTTTATTTAAAAAGTTTTAAACACTTGTGCAAAGTGCTATCTATTGTACAGAGTAAGTCAGTTAATTATTGCATTTATTGAACGCGGCGTCAGTTCCGTGTTGTTGTTTTTGTCTATTTGGATTCTTTTGCTTTGGTGCTCCCCAGTGCATACACTTGATTGTGCGTGTGTTCGCTGCTGCATATTTCTGCTTGTGCGCGCTCTCACAAATGGTTGCTGTTGCCTTTCGCTCCAAACAAATATTTTTTTTTGAGCGTTTGCTTTCCCTATTTTTGTGCACTGTGTTTCTTTTCATTCTCTCAACTTCTACTTATCTTTTAACGCCGGTAGTAAATATGTCGTGCTGTAAGAAACCTTGCACGTTCAAGCAGGCTGATAATTCTGCACAGCCTTAATTTGTTTATTGCAGGCTGTGTGAGAATATGATGCATGCTAAATATGCAGCTCTCACTGGGCGTGATTGCGACAAGATCGCTGCAATTGCCAAGAAGGGCTGCGGTGGCTTGCGTTGGTCGAGCCAGGAATGCATCGAAAAGCAAATTGATTTCTCCAAAATGTATAATTCTGTGAGAAATCAATTTTTAAGACTTAATAATGGGGCTAAGCAGCTCTCGAGTAACTTTGACTCGAGTTACGAATTGCTTAGCAAATACAAATTCGAGACTCCACCCAATCGCCGGTTAGAGCCTCAATTTTCGCATTTGCCCTCTCCCTTGGCCCATACACCTACACCTCTTTTGTCCCTGCCTAACAAGTTGGATTTATCTTCAATGTTGTCTTTATCGCCTTCTCCTAGTGATTGTCCAATTATAACCCCTACTGTATCCCCTGTAGTAGTCCTAGTAGTCCTAGTAGTCCTAGTAGTCCTAGTAGTCCCAGTAGTCCCTGCAGTTGATCCTGCCTCAGTCAGCGAAAATGCTTCAGTCCCGTCAACTTCAGGCCGCAAAGGTAGACCTGCGCTAACTCTAGCCCAGATTGCCAAAAGCAATCATGGAGCCTCTTTGGCCCCTCCAACTACTGTATTACCTTCAGCCGCATCAGCTCCTACTCTGACTGTGGTTGCCCCTCGTAGGCAAGTTTTTGTGTCACGACTTTCGTCTGACACCACTTGTGAGTCACTGGCAGCCTATATTGCTAGCAAATCTTCTGCTAGCGTGTCAATAACAAAATTTAATTTCTCCACCCCTCGTGATATAGCATCATTCAAATTTAATGTTTCACATGATATGTTCCCAATCATTTGTGATCCTAAATTTTGGCCTCCTCACATGATTGTTCACGATTTTAAGCAAAAACAGCGAAACCCTGTTACCCTTCCGGTCCCCTCGATACAAGGTACTGTTACTGCCCCAGAAAACTAAATTCGTCTTCCGACCTAGTTTCCATTCATTACCAGAATATCAGAGGTCTCATTTCCAAGCTTAAAAATCTTTTTATGGCTAGTACTTCTTTCGATATAATCGCATTTTCAGAAACACGGTTAAATTCAACCATATCTGATGTTGAAGTTTTTTCGAGCAATTTTATTTTACGTAGAAATGATCGGCTGACTCGAGGTGGTGGGGTATTAATTGCCGTTAAAGCCACTCTCCAGTCAGAACTTTTCTGTTTTAGTGCACCTACTGACGCTGAGATTATCTCAGTTATCTCGTACACGGCATACCTATATTACATGCTCCTAAGTTCCTCCTTCTTCTGATATTCAAGTTAATATGAAACATATTACTTGTATTAAAGAAGTTTCTACACACGTGCGTGATAATGACCTATTTATAGTGTCAGGTGCTTTTAATTTACCGAGCATCTCTTGGTCATTATTAACTGCTGAAAATTATCTAGTACCCTCAGCCCAGCATGACTTTTAGATTTTATGCTAGACCTTTCGTTGTTTTAAATCAATTCAATTTCTAATCATTTGAATAGAACACTTGATCTTGTATACGTTAACGACTACCTTATTACTAATGTGTCCAAGTCCCCTCCTTTATCTCTTCCTGAGGATGTATATCATCCTACTTTAGAGGTTGCAATGTTTAATTGCAATCATCTCATTTTCATTCATCAGCTACCTATAAGGCTCGCCGTTGCTTTTGCCAAGAAAACTATTCCTTGCTTAATCAACGTATTCATGCAACCGATTGTAATTTTTTGTATGACCCGGTTGATATGAATATTGCTATTAATTTTTTTTATAACACCCTTAACTCCCTCTTAGATATGTGTATTCCCAAGTCAATTCCTTCGAATACTTCTCCAAAGCCACCCTGGTTCACTCCCAGATCATCAAACCTACAAAATATAAAAACTAAATATTTTAGAAAGTTTAATAAGTCTGGTTCGAGTACTGACT
Source organism: Drosophila borealis (assembly GCA_035045885.1). Lineage (NCBI taxonomy): Eukaryota > Metazoa > Arthropoda > Insecta > Diptera > Drosophilidae > Drosophila > Drosophila borealis. Next base: position 597,683 of record JAWNOR010000303.1, read on the forward strand.
TGGCTAAATACTCCATAGCCAAGTCGAACTGCTGTCTTCTGAATTCTCAATGCTAGAGAATTATCTAACTCGTTGCAAAAGGCAATTTGCCCAAAATCCGACACAGTTTTCCAATTTTGTAACTCGAAGCGTAAATCTTCAAGTTATCCATCTTCTTTTTCTCTCGGGATGGATAAAGCTAGCAATGACTGTGTTTCTGCTAACCTCTTTGCTAATTTTTTCCAATCAACCTACTCTTCAGTCTGTCCTAATAATAATTCTTACCCTTATACTATTACTTCCTCTAGTTCTATACCTGCTCCTATTATTTCCCATTCCTCTCTCCTCTTAGCTATAAATTCTTTTAAATCTTCTTAATTTCCTGGGCCTGACCATATTCCTAGTTGTCTACTCAAGGAGTGTAGTTCTTTCCTTGCTTATCCATTGTTAAAGCTTTTTAATCTATCCCTTGAGTCTTCTGTCTTTCCATCTCTTTGAAAACAATCTTATATCACTCCTTTCCATAAGAAAGGTGGAAAGTCTGATATAAAAAATTACAGGGGCATTGCAAAACTGTCCGCTATTCCTAAATTATTTGAAAAAATAATCACTTCGAATTTGCAGCATTTCTGCAAATCAGTTGTCTACCCTGTGCAACATGGATTCGTAAAGAATCGGTCAACTAGGACCAATCTGCTTGTATTTACTTCTTTGGTAAATGATGTTTTCATTTCTAAAATGCACACTGATGTCATTTACACTGACTTCAGTAAGGCGTTGGACTCTGTGCACCATGATATATTACTCTTCAAACTTGACCGATTAGGTTTCCCTCTGTATCTTTTGCTTTGGATTAGTTCTTATTTAAAAGGTAGGACCCAAAGAGTAATGCTGAGGCTGACTACCTCAAAAAAGGTTCACGTTACTTCTGCTGTTCCAGAATCTTAGTGTGTGCCCCAGCAAGCACGTCGTCGACGTACATAAAATTGGAAATGACGTCGTTCGCCAAAGGATATTGTGAGCGAACATCAGTGGACAGCTACTGCAGGAACCGTATCGCCAGGAAAGGGGCACAGTTGACCCCAAATGTGACAGTGTTCAGCTCGTAATCACAGAGCTCACCCTTACTGTTCCGGTAGAAGATTCTTTTGAAATGGGGTGTGGTTTGGGTCAACGCGGAACACATAGCGGAAGAAACGCCATTTCAAGATGTGGATGGTTAGATCTGATTGCAGAACTGGTGCTGTGTGGAGGACATCGTTCAGACTTTTGCTACTTGAGGAAGGGCTGGAGGCGTTAAACACAACGCGAATCTTTGTGGTGGTGCTGTCTGGTTTGAAGACAGCGTGATGAAGGAGATAGAAGTTATTGGAGTCGTTGCTAGGAGCGACTTGTTTCATATGACCCAAGTCCAGGTAATCCTTGATCACGGAGTCGTACTGCTCTTTTAGAGGAGTGTTTCTCATTAAATGACCTTCATTTCTTATAAACTGAGCAAGTGCGATGGACCTTGAATGTCCCAAGTTGATGTGATCAGGATTCAGGATTGCGTGCCGCCGAGGAGGATTGACGGGATAATGTCTGCTCCTAGCAGCACATCAATCTGCGAGCTCGTGTGGAATGAGGGATAAGTCAATTGAATATTTGGTAGGTCCCTCAGAATGCTGTGTGGAAGTGGATGCGAAGACAAAGTGCCAACCAAATCGGCCAAAACGAAAGCAGAGGTTTCGATTTGGATCCTCGGTTTTGTAGGGGAGCCAATCTTGAAGTGACATAACTTCTGTGAATTGGCTGAGATGGCTTGACTTAAGCCGGTCACTTCTGTTCGGACTGGATGGAAAGGAAGCTTGTCGTTCGGTGAACGTCGCTTCCGATCCCGAATCAATGAGTGCACGTGCTGTGTAACAAGTGCCCAAATGGCAAATGTTGACAATAGCTGTGCCTAGGAGCACACCTTGTGTGTTTGTAGCAAAGTAGCTCTGCACATCGGAGGGGGAAGTGGATTGCGCTGGAGAAGGGCTGTCACGATGCAGGAGGGTGTTGTGGCGACCCTTGCACGTAAAGCAATTATGCTGACTTGTGCAATCTTTTAGTTGATGCCCTGTCGCGAAACAGTTCAGGCAGAGTTTTTGCTGTTTGATGAAGTTGGACCTGTCACCAACAGACATCTGCAGAAAACGGGGGCACAAGCGCACTGGATGGTTCTCCTTTGAGCAAAGTTTGCAAGATTGAGCCTTAACGCTCACCTTGGCTTCAAAGGAGCGAGTCTGGAGTGGACCTGTGCACTTGTGCTCGGCTTCATGCCCTCTTTCGCCTCTAGAGTGCGATAGCGTTCCATT